>HG995146.1:2400000-3135000 GCA_905333015.3 Bombus campestris
CTATGACGTCACTGTTTGACGAGGAATCATTTCGTTCAGAATTCACTCTAGCGATGATCGAAATGGTACTCTCGATTTGACGATTTAGATATCATAATAGACTAAATAAATTAAATATTTTATGACTCGAAAAAGTATGGTAAATTTGTATAAATGCCGGTCGCTCTTTTATACGAAATAATTCTATTAATTTCATCAATTTTAATTGATCCTTAGAGACGATTACCAGTTACCATTGTACCCATTAGTTACAAGAAGATTAAATCAATATTCCCATCGCAATAATGTAGAACCTACGATTTAATACAACAAACAAACAAGTTCCTATAACTTCTATTTTTAAGTAACTTTGTTTCATTTTATATGATACTGGAATGGACGTAAATTAACTGAAAAATCGTCTTAATTTTGAGTGTAACATTATTTAACATCTTTATAAAACATCTTTATAACGATCCTATATTTGGAAGTACCGAAAAATCATTTTAATGTTAATCGTAATATTATTTAACATCCCCTTTGTTGCAAAATTCCAAAAATTAAAGCTAGTTAAGACGAACTTTTCGTCTGCTCCTCATACGATTCAAAAAAAGACCATCGCAACACTTTGAAAAGCCAGACGCATGGAACATGTGCGGCAATCGATTCGTTGCCAGCGTCCAGCGTTTCTGTTTGCTCCGGCGATCAAATGTCGCTTCGACGAATTGTTCCGAAGCGTTTGATTCAATATGAATTTTCTCGCGATTCCATACATAGTTTCTGTTTCTCTCTTTCTCTCTCTCTTTTCCCCCCTGCCACACGTTCTCCAAATTTTTCCACCGTTTTTCCTTTCTACCTTTGGGTCGGTCACGGTATACGCGCGCAAAACAGTGGAGTTTCGAAGGAGAGCGAGATCGAAGCAGGCAACGAATAGGAATTTTGTGCTCTATTTTTTCGCAACGACAATATTCGTATCGCCGGTGAAATTCGAGGCGACGCGACACGGGAAAAATCGTTGATAAATTTTTAACGAGATACATGGGCGCACAGCCGTTTCGACGGCCGATCAAAAATTATTGGCAAACACGCACACCTCGTTCAAAGGGCGAAAAATCGTCGAATATATGAACTGGTGTTGCTCTACTCTCTTCGGTACTCGTAAAATGTCCATTGTATTAGAGTGTCCCAGGAAATATCGTGGCAGCCGAAAAATTTTAGCTTACACAGATGAAATTGATGACGATGGAAACAACGAATGAAAAGCACAGGGTTGTACCTACTGCGATGGCAATCTCTTTCGAATTGGCGTGTACTTTATTTTGATGAACGAAATAATTGTAAATCGTTCGGCGAAAATATGGTAAGGGTATTTTTTATTCATTTTTATCCTATAGTTGATGAAATTTGTAAGGAATATTATATTTACGTATTTGATATCTATAATATCGCGTTCAAATATTCCATTTCATCATTCTGCGATACACAACGATGGCAACGTGGTTAACATAGCCGAGTACAAACGCTCAGGGAACCTGGTTTCCGATTCCCTGCCTGTAGCTCCTATTTTTCACGATTCCTGCTTGGATCGGATGGAAACGTGGAACCACACGGTTGTCAAGTGAATAAGTGGGGAAATGTGGCCGGAGGAGGAAACCAGCGAAGAAACTATTGTAACAGTCGTGGTGGAACTGAACGCTGTTTCAACAGACTCACACACGAGCAGAAATCGGAAGAGAGGAGGCACGCTATTTGCTGGGAATCGGCCGAAGATCGTACGCTGCCGAATCCATTAACTATATTCGCTGTCTTTGTCGCCAATCCCCGAACCTGTTAGTGCGTGGAGATTTATCTTCCTCGCTTCCCCAAATTACGAACAAAAATAGAATCAAAGTTAGCACAATGCCAGATTAATATATTTGATCTTCCAATATCGGAGGGATAAAGACTTTGCGTAAAATACGTATGCGACGTAAAAGAAATTTATTACGCATGGTATCTTCATCTTTCCGCTACTATTGCTCCAGTCCATAGCAGATTATCCGAAACGCGAAGTAAAACCCATTGTCGACGCTGCCGCTCGTACCCACGATAATTCCCACAAGATCAAGTATTAACGGAAAAGAGTTTTAAAAACACAATTGAGTGAATGATATCTAGAATAGCGTAACGCGTCAGCCGTGTCAATTTAGTCAATTTGAAGTGAACTCTGGATAAATTAAAATATCAACGTTTATGATATAATTTATTTTCGTGACAGCGATGACAATCCGGTGATATTTTCGTTTCACTAATTTAACTGTACAGTACGTTTCATTATAATTCAGAAAGTTTTATTATTAAGAAGATGAACTTAAGGTATTTATATTTTTAACGTGTGTGTCTTTTACATTATATGAATACGAAATAATTCGAGATATCTACCTATTACGGGAAAGAGAAAATAGAATTTTATTAGATTGTCCGAAAAGTTTCTTTCGTTTTATGAAATAATAAAAGCACAACGTTTCTCGTTTTGTATTATTTCGTCGAATTACGTACGATCCAGTTTGTTCTGTTGAGATAAACACCGCGACATTTCACACACTTGGCTTCACGTTTGTACGAAGGTGCACTGTTGTAAAAAACACGTTTGCGAAAGAAAGACACTTTTAACTTACATATAAATTGCAAATTTTTGCTTTGGAAATACTATAGGATGAATCATAAGCTTTTGTCTGGTTTGTATTATATTATAAAGTGACGTGTGTTTGCGAAGCAATAGAAATTAGACATCAGCTTATAATTTGCTCTAATATAATTTCAAATTGAAGTATTTCAATAATTTTACAGAATATACACGATAAAAGAGATCTTTCAACGAATCATCAAGTTAGGCAATTTCACTGTGTCCGGCTGAGCAGAACAGAAGAATCACGTAACCGATTATGGTTACACGGCGTTGCGTTATTTGGCGAGACACGCGGCAAAAGCCTGTTTTGTTTCAACGCGTTCGAAGGAGAAATGGATTTTTCCGCACGGTCCGGTTAATTCGACCTTTGTTATTATCTCGAGCGCGGGCTCGCCACTTTTATATTGCACCACTTTCGCGTTACTCTGAAGCACACGAAACGTTCCGACCGAAAAAATGTTGCGTATTAATCCTTTGTTCGCGTTCCTCGTTGTACGTGTACACAAACGTCACTGAAGCTTTCATTCCTCCCTTTTTCATCTCCTTTCCGTGTTAGAAATGATGTACAGTTCGTTGAAAATTTGTAATCCTTTAATAATACGGCAAAATGAAGACGCAGACATTTTTTCCGAAAAGTAACTAGTTATTGGATGTGAAACAAATATCAAACTTGTTCGTTTGTTGCATCAATTTCCAATATTTTACCATTTTTTAGCGAGTCAATCTTTCTGATTGCAATCATTGTTCGATGACGGTATGTAATTTTTTGACGAAACAACGAAATGAAATTTTAGAAAAACTAATACTTTTTCGAAAGCAAATATTTGGCAGGCAACTTGTGTTTTTTTTAATTTTGTATTTTATTCCGTTAATCGTGGAATTCAAATTCAAAGAGTCTACACCACTGTAATATCAATTTTTAGTTAATTTCTAGTTAATCACTAATTTTAAGTCAAACTCCTAACAATGAATAAATAAAAAGAATACTAGCTTTGTAACTTTATTTATAATTATTTATTTCTAGAAAGCTTCTTTCTCCATGCCTGGCAATATGATTTTTTAATTTAACGAACGATATTAACCCACCCAATCCAAATCGCAAAGAAACGATGCTTCGTACATATCATCCTAATACATACAATTAATTTAATTTCATTTTACTCTCATTTTACTACAAAATTTGATTCTACAGAACATCGTACGTGTAGAGTATACAATATACATACAAAATTAGAGGCGTAAAATTTTTCTCCACGTTTGATATTAATACTTCTGGGCATTCACCTCGTGCGAGAAAATACAATACGTTTCGAAGCAGTAAAATTCTAAGCTGACGCGAGAAATTCATTTAATTTAATTTAATGAGAACCGAACGAACGCGTCATAATTCACGCTGGTGGCTCGTTTCACTGGCCGAAACAATGACGGTCAGCGAAGGAGAAACACTGTAACACCGGTTTCGTTCCGCGGTATTCTCGCGAAATCGTCTCACTTAGCTTTTCACGTGGCCGTCTCTCGTTGCTAAATATATCGGCCGGTTGAATTTCAAATCGACAGCACACAGTGCCTGAAACGTTTTGAGATGAATACCAATTTGATACTGGTGAAAATGTTCTGAAACAAGTTGAGTATAGTGATTGAAACATTCCTGGAACAAATGCTATAAGCGGTCCAAACGAATATTCTGAAACGAGTGTCGAGAGACGCTTGAAGAGAATGGCTTGAAGCGGCGAACGATCGTGGTTGAAAGGAATGTTCTCTATCGAATTGCTTTTTAGTTTCAGCTACTCTATGGAAATCTTAAAATTAGAAAGTTTCTCGTGATACAAGGTAGTGAAAGTTTCGGCGCAGCTTCGTTTAAGAAGCTGAGAAAATTCCGTTTCATACGTTGAGAAATTTTAGTTGAGAAACTTTATTTGGCGAATTGAGAAACTTCGCTTGGAAAATTGTGGTCCGTAAATGCACAGCTCTGTTGAGAAAATTGCGTACTATTACTTGACAAATTTTCAAGTTTTGTTTAAAAGATTACGAAGCTTTGTTTAGAAAATTGTGAATTCTGTTAGGAAAGTTGTGAGATTTCGATTGGAAGATTGTGCTGCATGGTCCACAATAATTTTACTTGAACGATAATCAAACAATCGAAACTAGCAATTTTTATCGTAGTTATATATCAATTCTAAAGTATAATTTTACAGATATTTATCAAAACTTGTATTACCGTGAAAGTAATGAAAAGAACATGTCTAATAAAAGATAAGAAATCAAAAACTGTTTGCATGGATAAAATACGATTTATTCCCGTGTACAGCGAACACGTTCGATAACGGCTAACTATATTCACCCCTTAGCAGCATACGGAAAAGGTTGAAGTTCCATCGTACAAGGCGTGTCTCTTCTTCGTTAAGATAACGCGCCACGGGAATATATATCGAATGTCGCGTTCGAGCGCTTCCTCTTTTGCATATGGGAAGCTCGCCTTCCGGCGACGTTTGCATAAAATTTCACGTGCCATTCCTGAGAACAGCTCCGTAAGGATGTGCCCGCTGGTTTCTACGTTTCATCCATAGGGAAGAGCTTCTGCTCGTTTTCATACACTCGGCTCAACTCGCTGTATTTCTGTGGAACATTAGCCCGCGGTTGCACGGAAAATTCGATTTTTGGAAATAAGCTTTCATGTTGAAACTGCAGATCCGGCATCGATTACAAGTTCCATCGCTTGATTTATGAGATGCTTCGAGTGATGGAAGATGATGGGTGGAATTTGATCGCTGCTTTCCGATGGATGTCAGGTGGAATTTCTAGGTTTTCAATTGCATTGAAAAATGTTTGGAAGACGTATGGGGTTCTAATAAAGTATGGATCCTATTTAAATTGGATATACTGGGGATTTTTTAAATTGAGCATAGTGGAATTCTTTAAATCTCGAATTCTCTAAATTGAATATATTGAACAAAACTTCTATTTACGTTTTTTTCTGTTTCACCAAATTTCTAATATTCAATTTAATATTTCACATATTTTGAATTCGAAGATAGAAATTAATTATTTAACATACGCGTGAAACGTTTAGATCATCGCTAAAATTTTAAACGTGTTATCTATTAATAATTAATATACTAAGCTTTCAATTTCGCTCTAAATAATAAATTAATTGTAGACGATTAAATCATTGGAATAATATTGAAACGAAGAAGATATTTGAAACTATTGATGAAACTTTTGGTGAAAATAGCTTTCGAATAAATATTTCACTAATATTCTTTTTTATTGATCCCCACATCTCCTAGTGGGTGAAAACAACCGTCAAAATTGGAAGTAAAAAACATGTTTTCCTCGGCATATCAAAAATCATTCGATACAGGAAGCAAAAGTATACACGAAATTCTATTCCGAAGTAAAAAAACACACTATATCTACAGAATCGATTTTTTCAATGGAAATTTGCATCCAATCCTGGAAAAATTCATCAATGAAGGGGCATTCCAACAGGCTAGCAGTGCGGAAAATGCGATTTTTCATATTGGCGAAGCCCGTAATTCGAAAAGTAGAAAAGTTGGATTTACTAAACTTTATTAAAACATTATTGCATTTGGACTATTTTCTAAAATTTACTATGGATATTATTTATGTAATCTTCCTACGATAAATAATCTTATGAACTTCTTTTTAAATCGCTTGTTTCTTAAAAATTAAACATTAAATCCAGTACCTGTCTTATGCAGATATTCTCGAATCGAGATATTTCCTTTAAAACGTTAAGTCGATTAGTTTGCATTCTAAAAGGAACCAATAAGACTTCTGGCGCATGAAGGTGCGTCCTAACATCGGCGTGAAGTTCGCGATGGAATTGAGCAGCTAAAAAATACCATAATCTGCCGTTATTCGATTCGAGGAAGAATAGAAACGGTTCGGTGAAGCCAGTCCCGCAGCTTCCGCGAAATGAAACTTTCGCAGGCGAGGGCCGAAACGAAAAGTTTCCGCTACGTTTGCAAAAGAAACTCGTGTTCCTATCGCGATCGGGCAAACTCGCGAAACAAATGGGGGAAAAAGCGAGGCTCGTGTTCTACAACTGACGAGTACCCTGATAAACAGGCTGCTTAAGAAGTAAAAAGAACTTGGAACTGGTTGGAAAACAGCCGGCCCGAGGAAAGAAGATGATTCTGTCGTCTGCAGAAGCTTCACCACGCTCGTTAATTTCCCCGATCACGCATCCCAGTTACCAAACGATCGTCGACAAATGGCCTTTTTATCGATTTTGTAATTTTTTTCAAATTATTCCTGGATGTATTACATAGATCTTTTATTACATTCAGGTTGTTTTCTGTCGTAGATTTTTAGCTCTTTTATTTTAGCTCCTTTTATTGCAGTAGTTTGATTTCGATCCTCTTTTCTATTTTTAATATTTCTTTTATATTATGTACGTACGTTTTCTTCAGTTCTCTTTTTCCTTCCATTTTTAGTGAAACATAAGGTACATTTGATGTAGTTGATAGATTTTTAATTACATGTTTTTTTTTGCGTGTAGAGTACCGAAACATATATCTCTTAATCTCGTTTAAGGATCACTTCATATTATCTTCGCGTGGATTACATTTTGTCATATAAATGTGAAATTTAACGTTGTTTCTTCATATCTTTATCGAATATTTCAAATTGTTCAATTTCGATGCAAATGAAACAAATGTCGAAAAACTTTTGTGCGACGTTATACATTTATATTTGAATTTTTATTAGATACGATCTGCTTTTGTCATGGATTTGTTAGCACTTTTAATCGCCCAATTTTTATTCCTATTGTATTTGGAATTTCGACATTTCTTTCAAATCGTACATGTGTACACTTTGATTGTTTAATTTTTTTCTATTCTCGTTTAGTGTTTTAAGCTTTTTATTAGACACAGTCTCAGTTTAGCGTGGACTTGTCAGTCCTTTGTCGCTTTATTTTTATTCACTTGGATTTCATTTCAGGCTTTACACTTGAATTTTTAAACTTCGATTTTTTAATT
The DNA here is from genome assembly GCA_905333015.3 of Bombus campestris. Taxonomy (NCBI): domain Eukaryota; kingdom Metazoa; phylum Arthropoda; class Insecta; order Hymenoptera; family Apidae; genus Bombus; species Bombus campestris. Next base: position 2,407,654 of record HG995146.1, read on the forward strand.
TCTTTTATTGTTGATCAATACTGTAGACTTTTTACAAATATAGCCTGCTTTTTACCACGGATCCGTAGATCTTTTTATTTCGTTTGTATTTGAAATTTTTCCATTTATCTTGAGCTTTCTATATATGTATTTAAATTTTTCTTTGTTTTATTGGCAACCATATTGACTCTCATATTTTATTTCTTTTTCTCCCCTGGTATTTCATTTCAACATCGATGTTATACCGTTTTTATTTTCTGTATTTATTCTCTTTTCCGCTTTTTTCATACGTTAAGCCCCGGTTCTGCTAGTTTCTTCGTTCGTCTCTGCAAAACTTCGTTACTTCATTAGTTCCCTTTCGATTCTCCCCCGAGTTTCGTCAGCGTTTCATCTGTCAGTGTCAATTATCCGCTTAATTCCCATCCCTCATGTCCCAATGCTATCCGTTTCCTTTTAAATTTTGCTTGTTCCCTTTAACCGTCTGCTAAGTTTCCGCTTGTTTTTCCATCATTTCTAACATTAGTCTTTTCGTTTAATCCGTGTCTCAGCTAATTACACGATTTCTTGAAAATTTCTTTCTCTTTTATTATTTTCCTATTTTTACTTTACCTTTCCCTAGTTTTACATAATATATATTTTAATTTATTTTATTTTATGTATATTATAATTTACATATATATTCCTTCCTTATTTAAATAATTCCTATTAATTTATTAACAAGCTTCTACATATCTTTAATTTGCCTACAATTCTCTGATACATTTTGCTACCGTTTCCCAGTTCGTTTAGATATCTTTATCTCTCGTCTATATTTTACTGCTCCCTGCGATCTTTCTGGACTCTCACTTTCAGTTCGCTAGTTTCAGCAAACCTGACCACAGTTTCTACCTACCATCACAAACATACCTGTTCTCTCTACTAAAATCTCTGTTCGTTTCTCTCGATTCATTAACCCTTATCGAAGCTTTAATCGCATTTTATCTTCTACGTTCGTTTCAATCTTTATCTTACCACCCGCTTCGTGTCCCTTTTCTTCGTTCTGTTTCTCGAGTGCCATTCCCAACGTTCTTCTTAGTTTCACAAATTCTCCTTTAGATCTTCCTTATCGTAACGTTTCGCGTTCCTCGTCGCGTTTTTCGTTACTGTTCCGCTATCTTTAAATTCTAGATTGCCGAGTATATTTATAGATCTCTGAAGTACGCGAATCGCTTGGAAAATATGAATTTTGTCGGACATGGAATAATTTCTTCTAGAAATTATTTTCATCGAACATATGCCATTTTTAAGAAACTACGCATAGCGTTAAACTATTACTAAATTATTCAGAGAATGGACGTTTCACATTCATTCGGAAGATAACCAATCGATAACAAAAGAAAATTAACCTCATCTGCTCGTAGCCCTGAAATCCACAAACGAAAAAGTAAACGAAACCCGGCCCAATTGATCAAACTTTCTACTTATCCCACTCACGCACGCTCAATACATATTTACCCATGTGCGATATTTTTCCTCGCTGCAAACATCGCGTAGAACGCAATACTCCTAACAATCGGTCAATCATCGTTACAACACATCCTGCCAGCGGTCGAAGTTGCGAATTCATCTCGCACAAAGAGGCACACCACGTGTTTGTCCCTAGGACACGCGTGTCTCCGCTCTGGCAGATTACGTCCTCGCTGACCATTACGCCGGATCTGCCAATCTTCCAAGCAATATAAAGCTTCGCGCTGTTGTTTTATTTATGTACACGCCGACCCGCCTACTATAGCCGGCTGTTTTTCTCACAGCGAGCATCGAATCAGCTGCAACCACGCCCTTACAGAAACAGTATAATTGCAAGGGCGTTCGAGCGACTATATGACTAGCTAGGGCAAAGCTCGCCCCCTTCTTTTATAACGTCGTCGCGACGAAATGACTCGGGGAAGAAAGAAGGGAGATGATAGCTTCTTCTGATTCGATTCGTTCTCCTTTTAAATTCGCGGAGCATTCGACATTGTTGAGCGAGCGTGACATGATCTATGAATTTTTTAGACAGAAGTACGATATTGATAGAAGATGGAGGAAGAGGCTAAGTGCCTGTAGGTTTCAGGTTTCTCGTAGAGAGCTTTCTCGGGAAACGTTTGTATGCTGATCTATGATGCTTTTAACGGAGGACAACGTTAAAATAGAAGTTGAAGCTATTGGAGCGAGATTGTTTGCGATGTTTAGTGAATTTTTAATCGAAAGTATGAAACAAGCAATTGATGCGGAGAAGTTTGATCGAGCATTTTGCGTAACAATGAATTTTTGTTTAAGGAAATAACAAATAAGAGAGTGATACAAAAATTATACCATAATTATCTTGAACATGTTAGAAATAACTACAAGTTAAATGCTGTGCACTAGTGTAAAGTAAGATAATAAATAAGTAAGGTACAGCTCTGTAAACGTATGTTAAATGAATGAATTAGGAAACTTTTGCAAACTCATCCTCTCATCTCTCTGTATAAACTCCGGTTGTAACGTCTTCATAAAGACTCTTCTCTTGATCTTGCTGGTCACGCGCTGCTTGAATCTAAGGGAACTTACTATTGCACATACATGTATCTACTACCTACATGCTACCTACCAAGTGCTCCCGCTTTCAAACTTATTATTTAAATCAAATTATTACCATTTGTATGAATTTGTTATGTGTTGTATTCATACAAATAATACTCGTAAAAAATATGGTGCAGGTAAGGGAGATAAAGAAATATTTTTGAAACTTCTTTTATTGCCAATTGTATTGCTATACGTTTTAATCCTTCGGTCTATTCTGTCTATTCGGTCTATTTCATTCTCAATCGCGTGTGAGGTCTTTTTTTAAGAGCGCTGCATTTAATGCTCTCAATTTAAATTCAATCCAATTTCTAACCTTTTGCAATCCTACGTTGAACGATATTTTTCTATTGTTTCCACTGATTGTTCCATTTCTTTCACTTTTTATCAGACATTTTTCTGTATTCAAGTTCATATAAATTTTTCATATAAATACAATGAACATGCATGGAATGAAAGTACAGTACGAACAATTTTAGATACTAACTTGTCGAGCATAAAGTAGTTGAAATAAAATGTCGAATATGATTCTAATCAAACGAAAAACATTAAAATTTACGATATTTTCTATTACATATTAAAATCTACATGTCAAAAATAATAAAACGAATATTGCGAAATGAACTAATCGATTGACACATACACATATAGTTCAATGTTCGATCATTCGAAAAGTTAACAAATTGTTGCAAAAATGTACGTATCAAAAACCGATGTAGCCCTAAGCCCGATCATAAATATCAATGAAATGCAAGATAAATCATCGTGCACGAACAAAAACACAAACAAACACGTCAATTTTTAATTAAAATCAGGTTTGGAAACCACGAAACATTATTTTGATAAAATCGCGCTTCAACCCTGCATCCGACCAATATGATATTAACCGTGAACAAACAGCATTTTAATTATAATATAAAGTCTGTACAACGAATTAATGTAAAATTAAAATGAAAATTCGTACTTGGAGCGAGGGAGAAGGTTTTGTTGCATTTTCATGTTAAACGCGTACGCAAGCACGTGGTTGGTCTCCGGAGTGGAAAAAGGAGAAAGGAGAAGGGGCGGAGAATAAAAATGCTAAAGTGGCGCGATTCGAACATGGAAACATGGAAAAATTCGAATGACTACGTAGCTGATGCACACGAGCCACCGTCGCCACAAGAGAAACGTGTTGTTCCGTGGAAATCACGCCTCATGCTTTATTCAACCGCGTTCCGCGGCCGTCGTGATCGAAACGTAATTAAAAGCGGAATAATTAATGGACCGTAAACCGTCGACACTGGTGGAGATTTTTAATACGCTGATGAGAAATCGAGTATGGATGTTGACCATGAGAACGCGATTGCATTTAAAGTTCGACATCGTGGTCGAAAAAAATTGGAGGAATTTTGGAGAAATGGCAGGTAACGAGTTTCACTATAGATTATATCTATTGTATTTTCGAAAAGATTAGGGTAAGTGTTTAGTCTGATTTTGCAATTTTTCAACATCGAAATTTTCACGATTCGATAGACTTCTAACAGAACGAATGTATATTTTGAGAAGTGGAAGTAGTAAAAAAAAAGTAACAAAAGATCGAGAGAAAAGATGAAATAAAATATTTTTAGAAATGCCATTATGAAAAATTTTAGCAAATATGTATGCGATATAATAAATAAAAGACACTCGATATTTATAACAAATAAAGCAATTCCTTTAAAAGAATTAATTGCCGTAATATTTGATCAACTGTAAAAACCTTTAAATCTAAACAATTAGAAAAATAGGGTAAGAAATAGCTAATTTTTGGTGAGCAGAATTTGTCGAGTAAATTATTTGTTTATTTTGTCGAATAAATTCCTTTTGTTTAAGTAAGATTAACAAATGTGACGAATAAACACGAGACAGTTAAAAGATTTAGCTGAAATATTCTAGATTTAAGACTCGTTACAACATAGCACATACAAAGCTTGTGTCTCAAATACAATATGACGTGGCGTTAATTTGAGTGTTTTGGACGCGGAGGTTGTTGCAGAAAATCGAGACAATTTGCCACTTTCTGTCGTGTTATTCTACGCTAATGTGCTAAATGGACATGGTAAACGGTTTGGAAATAGTCAGGCGCGTCCTGTTTGCATAATTATTATGTTTCTACGACTTTAATACAAGGACGCTTTGTTTTGTTTAAAAATAACATACCGTCAACTGATAACAATCAGATGATTAATCAATATAACGATTCTAAAGTGTATTGAGATAATTCTGAATTTATAAACTGAAATAATGTTTTGTATTGAATCAATGAGTTTTAGATAGATAATAAATCTAAATTTTTTAAGAAACAACATATACATACGTGCAGTAACATCTTTTTTTCACGTCGTAAAACATATCGTATCAATATTTGTTTAACGTTTTAAAATAATCTATAACGATGTATGGATTATTTACGATATATTACGAGATATTATGAAAGAAATATTAAACGCATCATTGAAATTCCCTGTCATAATTACAACGTTAAAAAAAGAATTCGATAATTGCATCCTTCGAGTTAGCAAACGCGTTTTTCCGCAATCAAGTTAAATCATTTTCTTACGCCACGTTAACGTCTCTTTTTTCCATCCACACCACCAAGGTTCTTTTATTTATTCATCACGTAGCCGCGTCAGAAGCGTTCAAAAAATCTTAATAGAATGAGAACGTGTACAGAATACGTTTCAAGGAGTATTTTATGAATCTACAGGTTGTAACTTTGTTCTTCTTCGATTAAACCTCCTCACCCTCAGGCAGACCGCGATAGAACTAAAGTACGAATCCCCGTGTTTCCAAGGCTACCTGTTTCATGTTTTGCGTTTTGCTTATACCGTCGCATCTATACGAGGGCTTTATTCCACCTTTTTTTACTCCATAGTAAAGGAAATTTACGTCTTTTCTTTATTTTTCTCGCTTCTTATATTTGTTTCCACGAGCAGGGCTGATTTCACCGTTTCAATCCGGTTTATTGTCTTCGCGTCTCTTTGAAGTCGTTAAAAAAACCGTTTAATAATTCGCCCCCGTTATTTATTCGACACCTACATAAAGGACATAAAAACAGAAAGATTCTAATAGGGTAAGAACTCCTGGCTCTGTATTCTTTTCTTTTTCTTCATTTTTCTTTCTTTTTTTTTTTTAGATGAAAACGATGGTGTTTTAATTTTTCTTTTTCTCTTCCTTCCGTTTCCTTTTCCGCCGCGCGGCTTAAGAGTTTCTAAGAGGCTTTCCCTTCCGTAATAGTCGCCTTCGTGTTTCGAAGCTTCCTGATGAAACGACGATTCGAAATCCTTTAAACGCTCGATGGAGGCAATTTAAAGGCTTACCAGTAGAGCTTTCCTCGGCGAAGTTGAGGAAAATTTGAGAATATTGTGGTGCGGTGTATGCTTGCTGCTTTCATTTACAGCCATTTATTCAACACGAAAATATTACTTTCTTGTTCTATTTTATAATGGTGTGATTATTAGAATTATTCGAAACTGGACGTTTATGCAAATTTATGTTTCCGACGATAATTAAAAATATATATACCCAAGATTTGTTTTACCTGTTAAATATTATAACGAATATGTTAATTTAGATATTTTATACATTTTTGCATGCTACATGAACATTCTTCACGCTTTTCAGCATTTAATGATACGATTGTTACATTGAAAAATATATTCTATTAGTCGTAACACATTCTATGTTTCACAACTGAAATCTGAGTGACTTTCTTTAAAATATACCTTCATATTTCATCAAAATATATTCACGACCTACATGAAAAATATTTTCATTCGATCCACTCACTGACCGACGAGGGTGGTTTTAAAAATATACGTAGAAGATGACTTCAGACACATCCTTGAATCGAATATATTCAACGAGTAATACGGAATATTATTAACATTTGAGGTGAATATGGAAAGATCTTCGAAGAAAAAAATGATTAAATTTTTAATAAGTTTAGAAGTATAATATTTTTATTATACTATGTTCTATTTTAACGTACAACGTTAATCAAGGATTATTCTCGTTTTGAGAAGATCTTCCTTCTAGAAAATAGGGAATAGCAATAAGTAGAACATAACAGAGTCACAGAAGTAAACCAGGATAGACTTGTTAATTTTGCATAGTTGGCTCGCCTAAGTAATCAACAACCTTAATCGCAAGTTATGGCGCTATATAATGCAGTTATTCCTTTTATCTCTTCGAAGGTGGAGTGTATGTATATTGCGTCGGCGTAATAACGTTATCTACCCGTAGCCATGAGAAATCGTAACGCTTGCGAAATGCTACTCCTTCCGTTCTTTAATTTTATAACTTCGTTATAAAATTTTATTGCACAGAGGGGCACAAGTTATGTTAATTCGTTTTTTACCGTCCTAACTATGCAAAAAAATATATTTATCAGACAATTGGATATTGAAGAATACAAGTAACGAGGAGAGGAAGGAGATTAGAAAAGATAAAAAAAAAAAAAATACATAATTTGAAAGAGTGAGAGTCAAAGTGATCAGCAATATGTAGATAGATTACTTTTAAAAATTGTCAAGAAGAAAATTGCAAAAGAACAAATGTATACCTTGATAAACAAATCGATAAATTTCTAAAAAGTAGATTTTATCTTTGAATAAGAAACCCCGGTTTAAAAATCTCATTTTTAAATTTTCATATCGTTGTTACACATAGAGAGAATCGTATAGAGTGCTTAATATGAAGACGTATATTTACCATTAACAAATTTCTCAGTTTTTAATTTTCAGTCTTTCATAAGAAGTCTTTGTTTATTCAAGTTTTTTTATAAGAAACCAAATATTAAAGTTACATATTTACACTGTGCAAACGCCCCAACTAGCTGCTAAAAATAATTTCTGCTTCCACGTTTATGTATCCAGATACATTCAAAGGAATGTCTGATCTATTACGTTATTTTATTCCTTAAATGAAATTCTTTTAATTCGTGTATTTTCCTGAAAATACTGCTTCACTTTCGTCAAATACATACGAATAGATGACATTTAATCACTCAATGATGAAACCTATCTAAGAGATAACAAACGAGCGATATTTCCTCACGCGCTGAGCTAACATAAGAAATATTCGCTGAACGGTTTAATAAAAATCATTCGAAAATATAAAATAATTCTGACGTATAACCATAACCGTAACATAAAATACGATACACACGACCATTAAAATAATACCACTTTCCACACCATCGCAAAATCTCTCGATACACTTTGCAAAACTCCACCACAACTATCGTTGTGTACTTCTAACCGATTACCAATTTCGAAAATGCCCAAAAACAATACTGAACCAACTCCCTTCCCTCCGAACAAACCAGTATCCAATTACCTGCCATACTCTACCACCGTTACTATACCGGTGTTTCGGTGCGTAAAAAATGGAAAAAATTTTGTATTCCACGCGTCGCGTATTTCATCTTCGGAACATCGGCTTCGCCAATAAAGCGAAATAACACGAACGCCACCGTGCGCGCAATCCCTGACGTTACTTGAAACACCTGAATTCGCTCGCTGCGTTTTCCACCTACGAATTACACGTACATAGACACGCAACGTCGGGATTAATAAATCCACTATCTCTCCCTCTTGCAGTCTCACCGTAGTACGCGTCACCACTGCTGTGTGCATTGTTTCCATTTCGCGGTAATCGTGATTCATGCGTGCAGATATTCGAGCAAATCCGATCATGTTCGCTATGGAAAAGCGGACGCGTCGCTATCCACCCCTTTCCTATTTCTCCCCCTCCCAAGCCTCTCTGATTTCCTTTCTTTCTACATTTTCCCTGCCTAAAATGTCTATTTGTATTTGTTAAATGTCTGGCTTCATTACATTTATTTCAGAAACACCATAAAAAATGGTAACTTCATAGCGGGAAATTGTAGGAGGAATGATTAGAGACTTACATGAAACGTTGAAGTTAAGGGAATGACATGAATTAATCGCTTACCTGAAACAGAAAAGAGACGTGTATTATTAGAAACATGTAACGATTGGTTTAATAACGCTTGAATTATTATTATTATTAATACATTTATAAAATTCTTATTTCTCTTTATACCATCTTTTTTAATTTAATGACTTCATTGAGATAATAATTTAATAATAAACTATATAATTTAATTAGAATACTAATTTAATAATACTATTGTATATTATATATGTTTCATTCAGCGGCAGAGCTAAGAATCGTATTTGGTTTGCGGTAAACTATTTCTACAAACCTACCTTAATTCGATAATAAGTGACATAATTTCATTTTTAATAATAATTTACTTAGGATATCAGAAACAGAATAGTAAAAGGTAACAAACGAGAAATAAAAAAAATCATTCGACAATTTCATGAAATTTGTAACAGGAACCTTTGTCTCCATTTCTCTCTTCCTACAAAATATTAATTATTTCAAACTAAGCAACTTCTGTTCGCCATAAAAAACGACCGCGTCGCTATTCGTCCCCTTTCCTACTTTTTCCACCCTCTCTATCATTTCCATTCTTTCTATCTTTTTTCGCTCGTTTCCGCGCTCGTGATGGTCCCTGCAGTTTCCGGCAGCAGTGGATGCTTCCTTTACCGGAAACAGGGCGCCAGTAGAGGGTAATTAAGGACGGTTACCTCGAGAAGGCAGGGTTAACGAGCCTCTGGCGAGCTTCGACGAATTCTGTGGGCCAAGGTAAACTCTGTGACCAGTTAATTTTCGAGAAGAGACGAGGGAACGTGTAAGAGAACTCTGTTACAGAGTTCTAGGAGCAAGTTTTCGATGCTGAGTTGATCGAACGGGTTTCGATCTTGGAGAATAAGGTAGTTAGGAACTTGAGATATCAACCGGTACTGTCGTTGTGGAAAAGTTGCCTTTGAGATTCGCTGTGGAAATTGATGTATCAAGCGGTGCGGAGTGTTGTGTGAGTAGTGGATGAAAATTTAGTCGTTGTGAAAATCGATATTGTAAATGAAGATTCTAAATTAAGTCACTGTCACAGAAAGAAAACTAAAAAGAAAACAGCCCACTGACGTCACTAAAGAAATAAAATAGTCAAACTCGAAGATGGTATCCCGCTGGGGGTAGCCATCCACATGTTATTTAACAATTAAATTAGAGAAATCTACCAAATGTCCAACTGGACAAATTGTAAAGTACAAATTAAATAATAAAAAGAAACTAAATTAAGTCGTTGTATTGAATAAAATTTAGAATACATTTTCATTTAACTTACGAAGGGTTAACACGTTAACCCGATATTTCAATTTTCATTTATTTTTAATCTACTTAGGTTTCTGAATTCTGTTTGAACGCTCTAATTATATGAAAGGAATAAGTATTGTAAATATATTTACAATTATTATAATTTTCTTTCGCGTTGGAGGCCTCCTTCTTTCATTTTTCATTCGCTCTTTCCAAATTATTTTTATGTATCATAGTCCATCCTATTATTGTTACATCTATTAAGTCTAAATAAGTGAATGAACCTACGTCCAAATATTCTATAAATATAGAAGAAGACAAAGATATACAATTGAAGTAAAAGTAAATGCTACTATTATAACAGCCACAGTATATACTTCGCTGGCTCCACAGTTTTAACAAGAAACTAACCACCGAATCGAAACAATACCCTGGAGCATGTACCTGTTTCAGAAAGATAGAACGGTTTGTCTTATCGTTTTCTTCTTGCGAAGTATCGTGATTTTCGACAAAAGTGCTGCAATGGTACTCTCTGAACCTCACGACAGCAAAAGGTTACAATGTCATTTCTGCAACGATACTTTCTGCAAGCTAGCATACCCACTTCTAGTCGTTCTTGCAAGGAATTGGACATTGACAATCGAAAGGATCCTTTACTTTGAAAGACGCCAGGGAGTTGCCTCTGCGATTTGAATAGACGAGCTTGTACGAAATAGTTGTATAGAATATAGAATGCCCTGTAGATGTGACTTTCGGTTCGTATTATATTAATGGCGCTTTTAGATTGGATTTTACGGAACGTTTTTGCATAAAATACATTTTTAGAAGAAAAAAGAAAGAAGAGCTTCCACGCACTATTATATGGAAATTTTGAGTATTATTTTCTTGGTATCGATAGCGCGTAGTTTTTCATAATTCGAGGCAAGATACAGTACCGTGTAAGAACATTGCATGTTATCTCCTCTAGTTTATAATTTCGTTAAGAATACAAAAAGAAATAAAATTCTGATATAAAGTATTGTGGAGGATTTTTAATATCATTTAAAAGAAATATTACTCATTCGAGATAATTATAAAAAAAAAGAATAGCACAATTACAAGAAATGACTCGATCAAAAATACATTCAGCAGGCTGAAAGGAACTCTCTCTTTTCTTAAAAAAACAAAAAAAAAAAAAAAGAACGAATGGTATTATTTTCAACGAATCGATATCTCTCCACGCAATCTCTAATTATTCAATTATCAAATATCAGATATCGAATTATTAGATATCGGACTATCTGACGAAGCAGAAGTGCTTTGTAAGCCCTCAAACGGCGACGTTGAAAATAATACGAGTATTTATGATTCTTCGAGTTTCGATCGCGTTTAATACGCCGTGCTTTGTTCCGAGCATTGTTCAGGGCATCTATGATAAAAACACGATTGAAACTCGACGAATAGCAAATATATCATATAGAATATGAGTAATTCTTATGTCCATTCAGAAAAGCAAACAATTTTCATTTCCGTTTAACGGGTGGTCCCAAGCCTTTGGTACAGCGCTGATACGACAGATCGAATTGAACTTTGACCAAGCAGAGTGTCCCTTAATTTCCTGTCCGACTTCTTAATTGCATGCTTGCTGCCGGAACGTGCACTTACAGAACGAGGCCTAACATTTCCACTTCGAAGTTACCAGGGGCGGAACGTATTTCGATTCGAGAGGAAATTCTATACGTCAAGCTACGAGATCAAAGGATCGCGCGCATCTGTTCGCCGACGAAAAACTACCCTTGCCACACTCAATTTCTGAATGCCAAACGACGAAATGGAGAGATAGGATCTCTCGAATCGCGATGTTTCATGCCCACTTGCATGGCCATTTAATTAGAAGCCGCGTTCAAGTGAATCGTAATGTCTCGGTGAATAATGATAGGGATGGGTGTAATTGTTGTTGCATGAAAGACAGGGATAATTTAGGGGAAATTACGATCGTAATGATAAAGGCCGAGTGAATTGTTAGACGTGTGCGTTTGTTAGGATCCCGTCAATGTTGCACTCTGAATGTTATCTTTCGAAAAATGATTTGGAAAGTTATGAATTTAATTATGAATTTTGTGGCGAAATCTTTTGCGAAATTAGGAGAAAGTCGAGGCTGTCGAAAGGAATTTGTAGATAATATCATTGTTCATTTGCCTATAGATTACAAGGAATTCCGCTTCCACGTTTTGTTCTAATCGTAATTCCTACTTTATACTTGCAATTAATGTATCGCATATCACATATCCGCTTCCTGTTAGTGATTTTGTAATTGTAACGACAAACATAGACTAATTGTTAAAATTCTGTAGAAACATTTAAAACAGTTAAGAGCGAGCAATTATACAAATGTTTGGTTACATCAATTTTGTTAGAATTTTGATCGTAGAAGTTGGATTTTATATGTTTCCTTCCAAGGAGAGACTTCTGTTATTATATTTAACGAACTTATACGAAAGTCTGTGGTATTTGAACGAAACTTGTAATTTTAGTAACGAAGATGGAGTGTTTTTTAAATTGAATGTGCTTTGTTCGAGATTTATAGACGTTAGAGTTTGAACGTTTACCTTCCTGAAAGATTCTAAAGTTAAGAATTTAATCACGATATTTTTGTAGAGTTTGGGCAAAGGTAAATTAGATACCGCTAGTAAGTTGGCACAATCGAAGTGAGCTTGTAATTGGAGTAATAAAGATTGAGTAATTGCTGGATTGAATGTTACAGGGTTATAGAAACGAAGGGGGATTAATTATTAGAATTTCACCGAAATCCAGTGCTGAACGTCCTTTTTGTGATAAATTGGAAAAATTAAAAATTTAACAATGATGTTTCTATGAATCAGCAAGAAGAATTTTATTTAATAATCTTAGAAAAATTTCAACGATAATGAATAAGGAAATGTATCTTTTACAGTCTGTCACACAAGAGCGTGTCTGCGATATCTGCGAAACCTGACACCTAATCACAATGAGATAAAAAGAATGTAAACAAACGAAAACTTCTCTAATACGCGTTGCTGAATACCTTTCAGTTTCATTTGAAACAGTGAAAGGAACAGAGCTTTTTAATATGAGTGCCGCGTACGCGAAACGATTTGAAGCAGTATTCTTGTGTTGCCACCCAAAAGGGCCAAAATTGAGTTTCCCGAGTGCTGCTAAATATATGCACAAGTCGGTACAGTTTGTTAAGAAGTGGGTAGACCGATATAAGGAGACAAAAAATGTCGACGACTTCCAAAATCGGGGGTTAAAGAGGAAGACCGATATCCGACGAGACAAAATGATTCTCCGGCTTTTCGAGAAGAATCCGACTCTCTCATTACGGAAAGGTCAAGTATTTTTGGCTAAAAAGGGTATAAATATCAGTATAATGACACTGAAACGGCGTTTAGACGAATTTGGTGTTAAGTGGCAAAGTACATTGTTAAAACCGATGCTTTCAAAAAAGCACGTCGAAAATCGTCTGGCATGGGCGAATGAAAACAGAGATCGTGATTGTACTTCCTTGGCCATCGCAGTCCCCTGATGCAAACCCTATCGAAAATGTGTGGTCCCTAATGAAATGCAAGCTGAGAGGAAGACGTATCACAAAAATAAGAACACTTGTACATCACATTCGAAAGATATGGAGGTCGTTACCAGAATCCTACGCTCAAAAATTAGTCGAGAGTATGCCGAAACGATGTCAAGCTATAATCGCTAATGGAGGAGATTGGACACCCTACTAAGTAATAGCGTATTAGTGTTTTAGATGTAGATTCAATTCATATAAATTTTTTTACAAATATATAAATATTTACAGAAATATCGCAGACACGCTCTTGTGTGACAGACTGTACTACACTTTTGTAAAAGTTGCATTCCTTTGTAAAAGGCTGTAATAATGGGAGGTTTAGTTACATATTTTCATAAAGTTTAGAAGGAAATAAAATACTTGGCAAATGTAAGAGTATCATTTAAACGACCGGATAAAGCTTTATCTTAAATATATGTTGTCCTAGGTTCATTTAATTTAGCTCGTTATAATGTTTTATACGCGATATTATGTGTCTGTTTCCTGTAGATAGTGACGCATATGCGTTTACGTTGCATCTGCGCTAGGATTAAGTGAGTGACGCTATTGACGAGAAAAATATGATCGCAATTAAAACACAAGATAACACAGATAACTTTATTTTTTATATTATGTAATTATCAATTATTTTCAAATTTATTATTCCTCGCTAGAACCACTTATCGTTTACGTATCTGTGTCACGTCTATGCCTGTATGCGAGTAATAAAAATTTTTAATCAACCGCTGAAATATAATGTGAAAAAATAAAAGATATAAAGCGAATAAAGTGCACAGAATTGGAATTATTTTTTGAACTGCTATAAATAAAGCAAGATTTAATCTGATCTATATCCTGCATGAATCCATTTTCCCAATTATTCTTGACAAGTTTCAATTTTAAGAGAGGAAAACCATTCTTTAATTTATAATTACTTTTATATATTTTTAAGTTGTTATATATCATACAGTGAAAATAAACTTTGTTTGTTAAGTAAAATCGAATCTCATGATAAATAAGTATGTAATCAACGTGAAGATACAGAAGTGCATGAGATAAATTACCTACAAAATTCCAAGACGTCATCCAACTTAAAAATTCCTCCTATACAACTTCCTTCCCCGAAACAACTTCGGGCAAGTACGTCAGAAACTTGAAAATGAATCTCAAAGAGGACCAAACAGTCGACAATTTGTTGCAGATCAAAGTCTCGCGACAGCACCTGGTCCCAGCGAGGTTTTAATTAAAAAATTACCTTCGCCTTCGTGCTTTATCAGCGGAAAAAGACAGAACAGAAGGAGGCGAGGGACAACAACGGCGCCTCGCGTCCCGACGGAGGTACACGTTGGGTAGGAGATCGACGTAAACGACGGCCAAGGGCACTTTCATTTAAAACGAACTGTATCCACACAGAGAAAAAGAGAGAAAGAGAAGAGAGGAGAGAGGGGAGAGGAGAGAGACAAGCCAGTATGGGACGCGCGCGGCCGCTAATCCAATTTGTGACGAGCCGTTCCTTTAATCCTTTGGCACACACAGCTTCCGGCGTAACCAAGTTTTTCAATTAAATTTCCTAGGCTCCGCAAATCCCCGCTCAACACCGTTTCACCCTCGATTTTCCCTCATTTTCGCCTTTTTCTATTCGGTTCTCCTACGTCGACGTTTCCTATTTGCCCAGAGACATGTGTGCGACAGTCCATTATCCAGTAAAACATAAGTATACATAGAATGAACGCACTTACACTTACGCAACTTATACTGCTAGAAGTATTAGAATATCTCTATATAGTCACTATATTTGTTGGAAAATTATAACAAATTTTATTTTTTTTTATACCGAAGGTATTATTCGATAAAATATGTACACACATACTATCAATGTACTTGTACATAACCTCATGGAAGCACTTGAACACTTGTAGTGCACATTTTATGTACGCATACCTGTATGTTATACGAAACATTTGAAAATTTCACTAGTGCTGTTATATCAGCACGATTATGTCGCTAAAATTTGAAACAAATATGAAAATATATATGGACATTACAAAACGTAATTGCTACAAGTATATGTGTATTTGGTAGAAATTACAAAATTATTTGTGTGGTCGGTTATCCGTTGTTAGTGCATTAGGGCATTCGAATCTCAGTATCGAAACGATTCGATGTTTCTAAAGACTGTTGAGATTCGAATCACTTCGAGTATCATTCGAGTATCATTCGATACCCAAAAAATCCTCAAAGTCCTGGACATTTTGGAAACGTCTTGAACGTCTTGGAATTCTAAGTACGAAGTAACGAAGGTATTGGTGATTTTGATAAGTTTTGAAAGCTTGGCACATAAGTCAATATTTTACAAGTATTTTGAATGCTCTGGTCCAAAAAACAGGATCATTCAGCTAATAGAAATTTACACTAACGACTCGATTAATAAAAATATTAATTATCTTTTAATTTGTCTCTTGCTGTCGGTTATAGACACCTTCATCCAACGTGTCGTGTGTGTTCGCCTGTTGTATTGTGAATGTACACGTGCGGTCGATTGATCGACCGACTATCGAGACAGAGAGAGAGAGAGAGAGAGAGAGAGAGAGAGAGAGAGTAAGCAACCTGGCTCGGGACAAGACACAATTAAGTCTGGTTTACATGCACGCGTGCTTGGCGCCGGAACCGTTCCGGGAACTGACCCGTAATTACCGACTACGAACAGTCTTCCCCTGCTAACTGGAACAAGATAGCATTATAGGAGGCCGCTGCTACAATGTTAGTAACTGGCGCTACTGTACAAACTGCCTCTTAGACTCAGCTAGACTAACTCTCTAACTCTGTGTTAGGATATGTATGCTGTTGGTAACAGGGGGTAGTTTTCGGTGGAGAAGTCAGGGGAGGACTATGAGCAGTTACCGCGATATCTGGTTGCCCGAGCATTGCACCGCCTGCATGCTGAAATGTGAGAAGTGTGTGCCTCACTTTCAGGGAACTGAATGGTCACATTTTATTTGCCGAATGGCCGAAGAGGATTTTGAGTAAAAAGTTAACCCTCAGTTTGAGATGCTTTTGTATGAGGATGTGGAATTGTTCGAAGTTTGGATTCAATGTATGAATTAGATTTGGTAATATTATTCATTTGTTATTCCATTATTGCGATTATCCATTTTAGAACTGATTTCTTTTTTATTAACTATTAAGAACGATAGCGCCTTTTGTCTGATTTTTGTAAAAAGAAAAAGGCGTAACATCTCATAAATATATGGAACATCATCTATGAAACGGATACCCAAGACTATTTTTACTATTTTGTTAGAATCGTAGGTAGTCTTATTCTAAAATTAAGTATACAGTCACTGATGTGCATAATCATGATTGCACAGAAAGCGTAAAATTGTTGATACATTTGACGAATTATTAGACTGTTAAATGATAAATGTCGTTCTGACATTCGAATAAGTATAAATTGTTCTGGGATGTTCAAGAAGTAAGTAGTTACTTAGTAGTAAGTAATTGTTCCAGGAAAAGTTCTAGTCTATATAAAAATTATCTGAATAGATATATATCTTTGCAATTGTACAATCTTGTCGATTTTATCTTTGCACTCTATAAAAATTTGAACATTCATAAAAATTCGCAGACTAGTTAAAATATTTTACGTGCAAAGCTTTAAAGGAACACAAAAGGGATTCCCAATTTTCAGCAATTAACACATCGGTATATAACGCTTGATATAATATAAATAGTGTGCGTGTAGTATTTTACACAATTTTTTTCGTATCTTCACCATTATTTAACATACGGAATTCTTTAGAGCTTTAAGCAATCTTCTCGGTGAACTATAGATGCATAATTCCTCTGACCAAAAATATGGCTCGCGTCCAACTAGGGATCATGTTGAAGTTCACGTTAGCCAAGTTGAACGCATCAAACGGAATCCTTGAGGAGCAACTACGGAAAGCCCAAAGGACACGAAGTCGTGTTAACTGCTCGACTACGTCTCTAAGTAGATACTCCCTGTGGCCCGTAAGACAGTCGAGTCCGACCACCAATTTTCCAATCCCCTTTCGCGAACCGCCCGTTATTCATTTTACGCCGCAACTTCGCTTAACTTTGTTCATTATATTCGACGTGGCTTGCGTTCACCGTCCAGCTCGTATCATTTAATCAAACTTTTAATTCCCGATCTCCCGTTGTTCCCTGGCAACTTGGCCCGCCGCGAGTGATTCACGGCCAATTGCTTCGAATTCTCTGCTACGCGTCAAAAACGTTTTATACATCGTAACTCACGCAACTGAAACAAGCTGTGGCTTTGAAGAGATTAAAAATGGAGGAAAATTTTGTAAAATGAAATGAGATAATTAAACAATATTTATAAAAAATTCTTAATTTACAGCATTAAATACGATGAAATGAGATCGTATCGAATAATATTTGTAGAAGAATTTTAATACAGAAAACAATATAAAATAGTATTGGATATTTATATAATAAAATATTTTAGTTACTTTTAGTTAATTTTATTATTCTGCAATGTTTAGAATGCTCGATTGCGACCTTTTTTTTTAATGGAACTTTGCATTTTTGTTTTCTCCTCTTTACGAGAATTTATGAACTTTTATGCTGCGTATTTAATTCCTCTAATTATTCTTGAAAAGTTTTATAAGGAAAATGAGATATTTGTCTCTTTGATAGATTACCGGCAAAGAAAGGTTGAAAAAGATTTACATAAATCAGTCTCAGCAAATTCTTTGATAGTGATTAAAAAGTGATATCGAATAAATAAATTAATAGTCATGGAAATATAAAATATGTCTATTTGTTTGGTATGTCTCTTTTGATTGGAATGGTAAAGAAAAGGCAACTGTGTTTCTAGATAAACTCTTGGCAATAAAGTAGAAGTAGCTGCTGGATAAGAAAAGTGACTCAAGGTTAATAGAAAAGCTTGTCGGGAGTGGGAGAACTTTAAAGAAAACTTGTTGGAACTAGCTGAAGAATATCTACTTGTGTTGCAGCCTGTGAAAAACACTGGTTTCGCCTTAATACTTCGACGATGGTAAATTCCAAGGCGTGTGTGGCTTGTTACTTAAAAGTATGTAATAATCTATAGCTACTCCACTTTCTTCTACTTTCTCAACATCGAGAGCCTATGTAAACTTAAATTCTTATTAGGATAATATGTATTTGACTTAATTCTTTCCTTCGATTTAACTTTAACCCTATTCTCTCATAATATATGCAAACCTATCGATGTTGAATTTTGAATAATTTCGTTCGAAAATAATTATGAATGTCAAAGATTTAATTCGAAGATTCTACCAAAACTTTTAATAAAATTCTGAGAATACACTAAAGACAGATTAATTGTTAGATTAATTAATGATATGTTTACAATCTTCCAATTAAATAATAAATATCAGCTACCCGAAATTCAAAAGAATCCCGCAACAATTTTAATCCGCATTGTGCCATCGATCAGCCTCGATTCCCAAACCAAAGAAACCTCCACGAGAAACCATTTTATCAAGTCCGAAACATCTCGTGCGTCAAACATTTGTAATTACGTGGCTAATTGGTAACGCGATATCCCGCGAAAAATTTCTCCGACGTCAGCACAAAGTGGATATAGTCGAAGAGAAATCAGCATCGCATGATCTGGCAAGAGTTGCCCCTGTGCCGGAAGAAAGGGTGAAAAGGAAAGCCTTTCCGTGGCTTTCATGGAACAGGAACCAGTCCTTGGAGGGGGTACGAGAACGCGTGTAACGCGGTCTGTGGCGCTAGGTCCTGAGGAGACACTAGAAAAAAGTACAAGTGGAAACGTAATATAGCCGCTTTGTGTCTGCTCCACTCAGACCGCTGGCCAGAATCCACCCCTAATACTTCGTTCTCTCTCACTGTCTCTCTCGCTTTCTCTTATACACCTAGATATCTCTAGATTTCCTCTCTTTAGTCTACCCTGCACGCAAAAGCTTCTCGACCAAACTATCCTCATTCTCTCTCACTCTTCTCTCTCACTCACTCTCACTCTCTCTCTCTCTCACTCCTGTTTATTCTCTTTGGTCTTGTGCTCTGTCTTTTGGCTCTAACAACAATGATACTATAGAAAACCACGAGGGATAATACGTGAGACCCTAGACAAAATCGATTTCACCCCTGGTCATGTCCATGGGTAGGCCTTTCTTCACAATCTAACCTCTTCTTCCCTTTTTCTTTCTCTCTCGACGCATCACCTTTGATTCAGCGAAATTCGAGACGTCTTACCACTCCACTCTCTGCTATTGTTTCACATGGGAAGAGTGGCTGATGGGAGCGGGGAATTTATCGAGAAATTCGAAACGACGCTCCTCCACGATCACCCTTTTCCACTCTTTTTCTTTCTTATATCGCCACGCTTCGTTCTTTTCTTCTCATCCTATTTCCATTCGATTCCTTTCCCTTCTCCGCGCTCTTCTGTCACGTCGCTTCCTACTATTCGTCCTTCTCTACTCGTCATTGTCTTTTTCGTGTGTTACTGAGATAGAAGAAGTAGGTCGACCCTACAAGGATACCAAGATCGAATTTCAACCGATGCATTCGAGACGAAAATCCCCTTTTCTCGTCTGGATGCTCCTCTGTTTTATCGCATCTGGCCAGGGTAGATCGGAGGTCTAGTAGCGCGGTTTGACCTGTCGTCGTGGTCGTCGTATGGATCGGTTTAAATCAACGGAGAAAAAGCTTGGAGAATGCATTCGCGTAAACGGAGATTCCGTATGTTGCACACGGTGTGTTTTCCTCTTCGGAGTTGAATTTCCTGGTTCTTTTTCCGGTGAAGCGCGCGACATGTGTCGCGGGGATTGTTCACGTGATCGGAAGTCGATTTGGTTCGTGACGTCGTGATCGCGATTGCCTCGAATTTTATGCAAACACCCCCCGGGAAATATCCTGTCGATCTCTCCTCTCCATGACGTTCAGTCAACTCGAATTTATTTTATCTGCTGGCGATTCTTTCTCCGTTAGAGTCGAGAGAGATTTGAGTTAGCTTCGGATTAGGTTCTATCGCTATTGAGTATCGAGCATGAGACATTGGCATTTTTTAATCGCGTATATTTCACCGATTATATCGATCGTTATGTAATAATTATAATTAACACAATTAATGATTTCCTATGTTCTTCTGGACGACGCGAGCATAAGTAGATTTGTATAGTATAAAAAAATCGATTTTCACCACCAGGGACCCCTGCCGGTTTTGTGTGTCGATTGAATGTGTTAAATATTATCCATGAAGATTTGTAATTAGAATTTTATGAATGTAATGAAGAAATGAAATTTCGATATTTGTGTCATCCATTAAAAATTATGAAAAGTACTATAATTTAGACATTTTATATGTTTTCGTATATTATAAGCTTTGTAAATACAAAATTATACAGGATGGATAAAATTGAAAACTCATTTTTTTAAATCTTCGAATAATTATGCTTTCATATTCTAATGAGAGTTATGTTTAATTTCATACTACATTTTAAGATATTTTCACAGTCTTATTTTAATATTTTTATACGCACAAACGAAGCTTATACGTTTGTTAGAGCAAATAAAAATTAAGCAGAGCTTTCACCGTTTAATTTACTTAATGATATAATCTAAATACCACCGGTTTTGCACGAAGATAATAGGGTTATTGAATTTTTCGTAACAAAAAATTCCTTCGTTGTACGATTAAAAGCTATAATTCCTGTCATAAGTAAAAATCCGAATACAATTAAAAATTATAGTTCGAAAATAGATAAAATTCAATATCTAAATTTCTAAATTCCCAACTCATTAATTGAATCTTCTCATTTAGCTTTCAATCACAAGAAAAATGTTCTTTCACAGATCTCAAAGCCGTTCACGAATCATCTACGATCTAAAAATCAATTTCCTCTTCAAAACACGTCAAACAAACGAGCACAAAACTGACAAGCTCACAAATTCTCCCATCAACTTCGAAAATAGCCGATCGAAAAATAACGAAAAGCGAGTTCTAAGCGATCGCTGTCGCGTCAACCGAGAGAAAACAAGCAAACTTTTTCACCAGGTACCCGAGCAACAGGATCTTCATCCCCCGGTAGAATGCGCGTCATACATCAGTTTTTCCTGTTCTTTTATCTTTCCACGACTTTTGACATCACACACGAAGCCTCTCTTTCTATCGAAACTATTTTTACGATCGTGCAGACTATCGAGGGAGAGACACGATGACGAAAAGCGTGAACAAGGCTTCAACGTGGATGCTTTGCACGGATTCTCGCCCTTTCTGATGGTGTACGCTTCGTGTCTCAGGTCATTACTTCGCTTGAAATTCACTCTCGCATATAGGGTGTATCTGTTTTAACTCAGTACGTTCAAATGTTATCAATTATGTGGTGCTAGTTAGTTAAAACTTTCCATTTTACATTTTCTCGTCTTTCAACATATATCGAAGCTGATATACCGAAGGAAAATAAAATTTGGATAGCTTTTACTGATATTGAGTATGGAATGTGAGGTGTATATGTATTCGGTTAAAATAGACAGCCTCTATACACGCGGCTATGCGTAGCGTGCTACGTGCACGCGTGTGCATGCTTCACGGGACAACGAGCGGCTTTTACAGGCATGAATCGAGGAAGCTCACAATGGGCTGGCGAGAATATAGCGTTTGCGTAAGAGCCGCTGTTATACGCGTCGGAAATAGACGTATTATGGGATATGTTCGAGTGTGAATTGGAAATGCGAGAGTTTCGAGAGTCACTCGATGAGCCACGCATCAGCGCACGATAGAAGCGTAAAGACGATGAGCTGGTTGGTTCCTTGAATCGCGGGGAATTCTTCGTTCTTTTTTTTTTTTTTTTTTTTTTTTTTTTTTGATCCTGAAAGATTTTTCTTGAATATCTTAGAATATGCATGCGTATCTGGTATAAATCCTCTTGGAAATTATTATATCGTATGGTGTGATCTGTAACGAAGGACATATCGACAATTTTAAATGGTAATTGTTTTAGAATTCATACACAAAACATGCCGATTTGTAGATTCTAAATAGAATAAAAGGTTTGAAGCTACTTAAAAACGCCCTGGGATCTTTCTTGTTTTAAATATTTAATTTTTATGTTTCAAATAATAATCGAACGTCGTTATTCGTAAATAAATGTTAAGGGAGAATAGGGTATAATGATTTATTAATTGAATGTCTTTACTACCGATGGGGTACGGTGGCTGGTATTTAACTTGTAGTATTAATGGCACTCTTGGTAATACTACGGTTGAATTTATCGCTTCATTGGTATAGACAGATCTCGTGCAAGTTTAAACACACTTCGTAAAGTACATTATGGCATCGATTGGGAAAATAATTAAAAAATAGGAATTTCGAGTAATGGTGAATATTTAACGAAAATTGTAGGTAAAATAAAACGACCTCGATGTAACTTTAAATAATCGAAATAATTTATTTTTAAAAAAGATAATAAATGATCAGAAATAAATAGAATGATATTACAGACATAACGTGTTCTATAAAAAGCGATACAAGAACAAAACTCTCTTCTCTTCCATTTTCCCATATACAAATCTCTTGCAGAATTAGAACACAGACTTTGAGAAAAAAATTTCTCAGCTCATCCTTAAAAACTGAAATACGCTTCGCGAACCAGCTTTCTCCAGCTTTATCACGTAAGAAAGATATTTTCAAGCATAAAATTGCACTGTCAAGTAGGCCAAGCGTGTCGACCAAGTAAATTATGCAGTTTCATGAACATAGAACAGTATCCTCGAGAGCGCTATACATAGAAAAAGAAAATCCATCTTCCGACTAAGCAGATATCCCTTCCAACTAACTAAAAAATTCCCTGTATTATCAATCCCTGAATCCAATAAACTGTACCAGCGATTTTCCAGTACCTTCAACTTCAATCACAAAACAACCCTGTCCCAAGTACATTTGCATCGTTAACGCGATTACTGTGCCGGACCACGAACTCTCGCATTCAGCTTTGGCTTCTATCAACCGAAGATCACGAGAATTCTGCAATCGGCGAGTCAAAGGAAAGAGGCTAATGGAAAAAGGCCCAGACTCTGGTCAAAGGATTCAGAAGCTCGCTCACATGTAGAATGCGTGAAGCCGGAACGACAAAAAGACGAAAGAAGGGTGGAAGCAACCTTTTTCTTTAAGCAAGTTTCTGCTTTTTGACGTCACACAGGACACACCAGACGATCAGCCCTGCGTTCCTTTACGACCCAGGGGAGCATCGCGTAGTCTTAAAGCACTCCCGCGGGAAACAAGGAAGAGAAGAGGAAGGAAAGGAGAGAGGAAGGAAGGGAAGGAAGGGAAGGAAGGAAGGAAGGAAGGAAGGAAACGGCCAGGCAACCAACCAAAAGGACACGAAGGGACATGATATCGCTCGCCGGCTTCTTCCAACCAGCCATCAACGGTATTGATCCTATTTGCCACGTGGCTTTAGTATTCGGCGCGCAAACTTTCGCGAAAACGTGTCCCGCATGCCTGCGGCGCCCCATAATTGTAGATTCAAAGGATATAATTCGAAAGAGAGACACGGAGGGTACAGCGAGAGAGTATGGCTGGACCGAGGGTGAGCAAGCGAGGACCGAAACCAGAGGAACACATCGCTGGATCCCCGGGGATTTGCTTCGTCGCGAGACAAAGAGAGCGTATCGAAAATGGGGCGGGGGGCGGAAACAGATGAAGCTACAGCGCCCTTGGCCTTCTAACGAAGTGAAAATTGCCTGCAATTCTTTACCCTGGCAGATCTTCCATTTGATTTTGCCATCTTTGACTTTGCTTTATAGTTGTTCGATTTTTCTACAGGTTTGTCCGCTTCGTGGAATCTTCCTGTTTAGACGCGTAGTGTTAGCATTTGAAGAATATACGAGCAAAGCGTGTTAATTAATTTCATAATTTTTATGTTACTTGTTGGTTGACAGAAAGCCGTTTAGTGTAATATTTATGATTACTAAAGTTCTTTTATTTTGCCTACGATACATGTGTTATTATTGAACGATAACAATCAAACGATTGTTGTTTAAATAAATGTTGATCCCAGTGAAATATCCTAAATCTTAGTTATTATACTTTTTATTAAATTTTATTTGTATTCTTTAGAATTTATATCTGTGCCTACTCGTATTATTAAATGTTAAATTCTTTTACCATCTGATCAGGGAGTTGGTCTCTTGACAATTTCCCATTGACGCGATCGCAGATGTCTTTTTCCACGAGCAAGCATAGGAACATTCCATGATCAGCCAGATGTTCCATGGCGTTGACCACTTTTCTGGCGAGCAAAAGCTGATTCTTATTTCGCGCGTTGTCAAGGATACGCAGCCGGGGTTCCACCAGGATCTTCTTCCCTCTGTGCCATCATGCCCGAAAAAGTGGGATTATTGGGCCATAATTAACGTTCAAACTCTCTCGTTTCGAACATACTAGGACTTCGAGCGTGGACTTATCGGATTATCCTTCGATAATATACGAGGGATGAAAGTAGCATCTTCGATTGGATTTGATGTTGCTTTCTTTTTTAAAGAGACTAATGGAACTGGATTTTTTATCCTTTAAACGTGTCCATTTTTGGTGGGAAAAAGCAGATATTCTTTAATCTTCATTTTTTTTTTTTCGTACATACCTATACAAGATAATTAACTGGCATAAATAACTAATAAATCTTCAACATTTCGTAATATTAAAATGACGAGTGTATTAAAATACATATTGCTTGACTTATTAACCGTATATTTTGCTTCCACAAAATTTAATTTATCAGCTACTTTTTAATTTTTAGACACGTATTTTTTCACCTGACAGATTGTTTTCATTTTCAATTATGTGAATGTTAGAATATTTCTGTCGAATCACCAGGTGACAGTAGAATCAGGAAACCTACAGAAAATATACTTTCTATATTTTCTCTCCAATAATCTTCACATAAGAATAGTATATAGTGACTTAAAGGCATATAGAGTGGTTTGAGAAAGCAAAGAAATTCGCATAGTCAATTCACGTTGCGCAACGTGTGAACGAACACGTGTGACAAGGAATGTACCGCGTTGTCGGTGGCGGATAGGGCGAGTAAGCTTTTTTTCGAAGATAGCGGGCACTCTTTTATGAAACGCACGGTCGGACGCGGAAAAAAAGTGAAAAGATGACGCGATAGGAGCCGGTGGGTTTACGAAACAGGTGAAAAAAAGAGGGAATCTGTGAAGCTGACGGGCATTGTTCAGTGAAAAATGGGAGCGCGATGAAGGCTGCTTGCTGGAATATTTTAAGGAGATTATTCTGCTACTTTTTCACGGAAAGGTTAATGAGCGTGAAATGTGCTTGCAGGTGACCTTTTTCCTTTTTTTATTATAATCACCTTTAGTCTAAAATCGGGAGAAATGTGTTTTACGGGATTTTACCAAAGAATTTGTTATGCATGGCTTCTTTGTGAAATGAAAATTTAAAATTAGTTACTGTCGCCATCATCAGAATATAATACATCTGATATAGTTTCGTGGATGAAATTAATGATCATCTGGATTTGTTATCTTAACAAATGTATGCTGGGTTAACAGACAATTCTAAAAAACATAAAGTATCTTTTAAAATGTAATTCTGTCGTAGTAATAAATAAATAAATAGGACTTATTTTTATATCATTAAAATTAGAGATTTTTTTAGATAAAATAAAGGACATAAAAATGAAGCCAATGGTGGAATATGTTATAGATACACTATCACGAGAATGTTTTTAAAAACGGAACAAGGTTCGTTGCTACACGCTAACAAAGTTACTTGCATCATATTACGTATTGCAACTTTCAAAAATTCTAATTCCATACAAATTCTTATCTGAATAAAAATATATGAAATTTTTATTTAAAAGAAAAACCTACCTTGAACAATCTTCAATTACTTTGCTCTAGTCCAAAATAGAACTAAAATAAAGCTAATCTATTTTCTTCGACACGTATACATTACAATAAACTATTATCGCAATTACCACCAGTAGATAACTAAAGCTATATGACATAACGATCCATCCCATACATATAATCCCTAATTGAGCTCATACCTATCATACCTCTATTGTAAGCAATTAAGCTCTATATACATAATACCATTTCCCATCCATTAGCCACACTCTCCAACGAAAATATACGAAGAGCATAAATTTGTTACTTTTACAGGAAAGCAGCTTTAAATTTTATACTATTGACGATCAATCAAATCTGAGCAAAATTCTCCTGCTATTTGAATTTCTCCCATGCAGTCAAGTATTTAAAAGATATCGATCGTCGATACCAATAACTGACGGTATTTTAGCAATATCTTAGCTTAATTTATAAGTTACTTATAATTCATAAATTTTCCATCGTTTTGATATATAATATCGATCTCATAAATGATTCTCGTATATTCTGTAGCAGCTTGTAGAATAACTAAGCGCGGGTGTCTTTACAATTTTCTCCCAAATAATTGAAGTGAAGATATCTAATAGAATCACGCGATATAGTGTGCGTGTACCATCAGCAACAGCGTACATATTTATGGAAGGTAAGAAATCCCGAGATAGCACCGTTCTCACATCTGTAAATTTCGCTTAACTAAACCTCGGATAATTCGATTTTGTCGGAGCACTTTAACCAGAACTTACGAAACTTTCGTGCGGCGTAAGTTCGCAAAGTAATGCCGTGGGGTTACGGAGTCCGCTACGCTACTTGCGTACTTTGTTTTCACAAGCGCTGCAGTTTTCCAAATAATATCTCAGCCCGTTAATTTACTGTTGCTCGTCGGATGAGCGAAACCGGGTGGAAAAGCTCTCATTAGTCGGCAACGTGTTGAGTTTCTGACAGACACCGCGCCGTTCCGTTTTAAATGTGCTTTTTGAATGCTTAATTTGTTAAATTATTTATTAGAAATAAATAGAAATAGAAATTTATTAGAAAATTTATTGAAGCGTTAGAAAGTTACTAATATAAGGAATATTTAATTACGTTAATGTTTAATTGGTAGTTCTTAATATCATCAGTTGGAGATTTTATTTAATTACGTTCTATGAATATTACATTTATTAAATTACTTTTCTACATTTTGCAGAGATACGTTTCGAAATTATATCTTTACATCAATAAAAGCTAACAGATTTTATTTCATAATAAATGTCTCAGAAAGACGGTGAATATTTATGTAAATTTCATTACCTTTAATTAGACACACCAGTATTTATTTAAATTATTTATTTATTTTGTTTAAATTAAAAAACTAAATGAAACTTTATCCCATTATTACACGACCCATTTCTTTAAGCTTCAATTTTCGTTTCAAGTAACAAAAAACAACTAATTAACGAAATTTAAAGATAAAAACACAGTTTCCATTGAACATTAACGAAATAAGGAAGGCTTTTCATTTTACGTTAGAATATTGTAAAAATACATCGACTGTGTACAATTGTATTTACAGATCTGAAATCTTAAAACTTAAAGAAATTTATTTCTTCTTCTATTTTTACAAACAACAAGTGCAACGTAGTTTGTTAAATATATATATATAACAAGGATAAGGCAAAAAAAAAAACATTGAAATTTTTCAACTGGCTTTCACAATCGCCGACTGCCACAAGTCTGTCAGACATTAAGCTCATTTCACAGGTGCGCGTTCGACAGTGACGAACAACCGCATCCAAAACCTGACAGGAAAGTAATTAAAGATCGCGATGAAATTTATGGTACCCACAGCTCGAACGAGTATTCATTCCATAAAGCATCGTGATCGAACCATCTTTCATTGTTTATCAATCAGCATCATTCTTGTGAAACGTCAGAGAACGTCTTCGAACATTGTCAAATAGCACAGGAATTTTAGTAAACAGCATAATAGTATAATAAAATGCCAATGATTTGAAATATCTGAAACATCATATGCGATCAGATATTGTTAAACAAGACAAAATTCTAAGAAATATCGTAAAATTTCACCAAACATCAAGAAATATTGTTAAACTTCATGAAACGCAACAAAATATTACGAAATTTCGCTAAATGCCACGATACATTTTTAAGAGTCTTCAAAAACCTTCAAACTCTACAAACTACCATCAAACTCAAAACTTCGTAAAACGCCGAGACACTTCCAAAAGATGAAATACTTCAAGTGCGACAAAACGTCTCCTTCAAACAAAACAAACTGCCTCCAAATGCTACAAAATACAGTCTGTCACACAAGAGCGTGTCTGCGATATTTCTGTAAATATTTATATATTTGTAAAAAAATTTATATGAATTGAATCTACATCTAAAACACTAATACGCTATTACAGTAGGGTGTCCAATCTCCTCCATTAGCGATTATAGCTTGACATCGTTTCGGCATACTCTCGACTAATTTTTGAGCGTAGGATTCTGGTAACGACCTCCATATCTTTCGAATGTGATGTACAAGTGTTCTTATTTTTGTGATACGTCTTCCTCTCAGCTTGCCTAATAGGACACCATGCCCAAAACGAAGATTCATCAGTGAATATTATATTACTCCAATCACGATCTCTGTTTTCATTCGCCCATGCCAGACGATTTTCGACGTTTCGCGTACGCGGCACTCATATTAAAAAGCTCTGTTCCTTTCACTGTTTCAAATGAAACTGAAAGGTATTCAGCAACGCGTATTAGAGAAGTTTTCGTTTGTTTACATTCTTTTTATCTCATTCTGATTAGGTGTCAGGTTTCGCAGATATCGCAGACACGCTCTTGTGTGACAGACTGTAATTTAGAGCACCGTGGGACACTTGCAAAAAATAAGCTCCGCAAAATATTTCTAACCATCCTTGAACGTCTTAAAATGATCCTAAAATGATCCCAAAAATCATCAAACATCATTAAATATCCGCAAACATTCGGAAAAGTTACCTCGACAGAACACCGAGACCGTTATCCACTGAGATAACGCCATGAATTCTCAGATCAGAGAGACGTTCTCGTTAAATCCAGCGTAAAAGTGTCGCGAAGACACCCCTCGAAGTGGAACCTTTCATTCTCGGCCGACTGGCCGAATCATCTCGAATCAGCGCACATGATTCGCACGAGACACGTTCCATGATTCGACTTGCTAATTCCGGCAGGTGGGCCGTCGAACGAACACGGTGGCAAACATTGACTCTGGCTAGGTGTAAACAGTCCGCGAGAGCACCGTGTCCTCTTTATAAAGGCCCGGAAGAAGCTGATAAAGCGGGCTAAAAGCTGCAACACCAGTAGAGGGAAGCGCCGTCTCATCACGGAGACTTTTCACGGGGAAAATTCTTGTCGTGCCGGCCGAAGCACAAAGGCACCGAGCCTCCTCGTTTTTCTCTCGAAGATCTCTCGAAGATCTTTGTAGGAGGAATAAGTTCGAGAAAGAATCGCGATGGAATTAGATGAGCGAAGGCAACGCGAGAACAAGGGGACCCCCGCCTCTTGTAATTCTCTCAATTACCAAGAATGTCTGCTTTCGTCTCACTCTCTGCTCTTCACCTATTTACCGGTAGAAGGAGAAAGAAGCATGGAACAAGATGAAGGGACGAAAGATGACGTCGACATCGTTCGACGGAGCAAGCAGGCGAGAAGAAAAGACGCGTTCTGGCCAAAGAAAAATTTCATTTCTTTTTAGGCCGAGTGGTGCTCTTCCTGCTTCCACGCTGAGAACAATCCTTAGCTAGTCTCTTCTCCTTCGTAAAACGATAAACGCGACTCAAGAGGAAAAGGGACGCTTCCGAGGGAAAGTTTCAGCACGTCTCCGTAAGAAGGCGTTTCTCCTCGTGGTGCTTCAAGGAAATTCCTTTTCACCTTTTTACAGACCGCCACCGGTTACGCTTCCCACCTTCCGGACCCGGCGATACATTAACTCTGTTTGTCTCTGGCCGGATAAGGGAGCAAGATAGGAAGTTCCTTAACGAGACACGCGCAACAACAGCCATTGAACAACCGAGAAATCTCAACAGTGGGAAAACTGTTCTTTTTTTTATGGTGAGAGGAGTTGCCTGACGGAAAGGAGAATCGAGTTGAAGCTTCGGCGAAGCTTTAATGCTTCGGTAAGGTGAAGAGTGTTCTTCGTGGTCCGTTGAAGTGGTATGTTGGCTTCCACCGAAGCTTTTCTAAACCATCCTTATCCGAGAGATTTTAGCTTCTCCGTGGAAGGATTTGTAACAGGTCTGGATTTAGCGATACTGCGATTTAGACTAATTGAGGCAAATATTTGGAAAAGTGATCTTTTGTTGATCTAAAATTTGAAATGTTTCGAAAGATGATATTTTGTATTTTATTGAAATATGAAATACCAGAAAAATTAGTGTTCTAATCTTTCGAAACATTTGTAAATCGAAAGTCTTTGGGAAAATGATGTTTCAATCATGAGTTTAGAAAATTGTCGTAGTAATAATACGAATTTTTAAATAATTGGTGTTTCAATCGCTTGAGATGTTTGAGAAATTGATATTTTGAAAGTTGATAACTTTGAGTCTCTTTAGAGTTTTGAACTAAAAATAGAACATTGATAAGAGTATTTGATAATAATCAATTTTTAAGAACTTCCAGGAATTTACTAACAGACATTGAATTCTAAATGAAAATTGATTCTACACTACCTAAGTGTATATAGTACCTACTATTCAAAAGTGTGAAATTCGAATAAGTGAACAGCATTGAAAGCGGACAATAAATCGAAGAACGCTCAGAATAAGCGATTCTAATTTTAATTCAGAGCCATAAGTATGTATATGAAGTATGGAGTATACGCCCTGGCACTCGAAATACGTCAATAGCCTGAACATTTCAAGTACGTTGCGAAGAAGTAAACAGAACGACTCCATCGATGGTATTTCTCAAGCTGCACCGAGCATGCAAATCTGCAATTCTACCGTCAGAAATAGTAACATACAAGTGTCGATTAACCTCGAAATTTTGCAGCGATCCAACCATTCTACTTGAACTCACTAACCTTATCGAATGGTTAGATATTTTGACAGCTGTGTGAAAGATCGCAGCGTGGCTCGCAAAACAATAAATTACTTTATTTCAATCGTTAAAAGGTTTCTCTACTCGAGTAACTGTGCTTTCAGTGATAAAACAATTGAAAACTATGTAGCAATCGATAGTGGAATATTGACAACTGATAACTGAATACAAATAATCGCAGATAATTTACTTGTCACTTTACTTATTTTAAATTGGAAATTAATAACTCAACGCATTATAAATTTTGACAAAGAGAATATCCTAATTTTCTGTGAAAAATGCCGAGATTTGAAAAATAAAAAAATTAAATTTATTATGCCAGTAACGAATTTGCTAACGCAAAAATTTCTCCAATACAAATTTTACGAAGTAAAATGTGAAAACTTTCTATATAATATCCCAATTTTACGAATATGCGAATCAAATTATTTAGTTTAAAAGACATCAAATTTTAAAAGCTTCAATATGAAAAAAAAAAATGAATATTCCACGAGACATACAAATGTCTACCTAAACGCGTTAAAATCACAAGGAGCTTTAAAAGAGAATAAAGAGAAACAATAAAATCCGGTATAAGAGAAAAGCTGCATATTTGGTGGTCGTGCGAGCAAAACAGCCGGGGAAAAGAGAAAAATTTCAATTTTTCTCCTGGTCGAGAATCTCTCTGCTGCGGCCGGTCTCTTACTCGAAGAAATGCCTCTCTTCTTCTTCACCGTGTCAGGGCATGAAAACGACGATTCGTGTGCTAAAAGAGGGAAACGAAGAAAACGACGAAAGAGAGAGCGAGAAGAAGAGAAAGACAACGACGAGTGGCAGGCGGTCATGGAATTGCGAGATTTCCTGGTTTGCTCGTGTTACAAACGCTTTGTCCCAGCTTTAAATCCAGGCGTTTAGTGTCATGTTATGGAAATAACACCACCCATTGGCCAATTGTGACTTTTGCGTGCATTGCAACCGCGCCTTTTACTTTCCACTTCGTACCTAAAGAGGCTCCCTCTCTCTCTGATATCAAACTAGAACACGTCTGACCCATGTTAGCTTTTCCACTTCCACCACCTGCATACAACACCTGGATCCGTTTGATTGTCATTAATGTCAGGAAATTGTACGTTCTATGGTAATGTTGCCTGAAACAAAGATGTATTCCATTCGGAAATATTTCTTTCTTACAGCGCATAATTTAAGCAACTTCGAGTTTCTCAGGCGAAATTCACCGGTTTAATGCGCGTGTTTGAATTCTATACAAATTACTCGTAGGAAATCGTAGAGATGTTTCGTTTCAGAGATTTACAAGTCACATTGATATTTACTTTAGATTACTTCAATGTTTGGAGGAATTTCGTGGTTTTAAGTTTACTTAGTTACATTTTTAGTGCTGTCTTTGGTAACGAGAATTATAGAAAATTTGTTGGTTTTAATGAAAATTGTCTATTTTATTTTCATTGAGAATAGTAGGGTGATCGATGTAATTTATTATTTATGAAATTTATTTGTAAAATTTCATTTATTTTCTGATCGATCTTGTTTCGATTATGTAAGAACATTTATCGATGCTAATTAATTTATAACTCGTGACTCGTAAGATTTCTCTAATGATATATTGTTGTATTCTTTTATGGGAGAGCCCAGATATAGTAAACTTAAATTTATCTAGCTCAGTTTTAAAGAAAGAATGCATACCAGTTGTGCCACATTTTCTCTGATCTCCTTTTAATCCATACTTTCACCTCCCATATGCGATTTCAATACAATGATTAGCATACAATTAACCAAGTCATTTTCTTTCAATCTAACGTCTATAGTATAAATACGGTTATACAATTAAATATACGTACATATCTAAAGACAATTATCTCAAGATACAGTTGTAGTTTTATACCTAGAAACCTAGAAGAACGTCTAAAGGAATTATTTTTCTAAGACTTCAAAGTATTTCATGTTTCAAGATGAAACTGGAACATACGTCGACCCTTTTCGCAGAACAGGATACAACAGAGGGCGACACGACACAAAACTATGAAAGTAGCGTTGTTTTCTACAGGGTGGTGGCTTGCAGTGTGCACGCGTTCTAAAAAGCAGGAACAAGGGTTGTTACGAGCTCGAATAATTTTCTGCATCTTCACGCTGCGTTTTACACGTTGGCTGCATTTGAAACGAAAGGACTAACACTTTGAAAACGTGTCTACGACTTTACACAGCTGGTTTGATGCAAAGATAATCAGAAGGATGAATCTTTCGTGAGCAAATCCGACACTGTATTCACTGAACTTTCTTTCCTGAAAGCTACTGAAACTTTCTTTTTTGAATGGTACTTTTTGAATCATCTACGTAATCCAGAATTTCATTCTATCTGTCAGTTTTATTTTAAAAATTATTTATAATTTATATTAGATTTATGTGCATGAAATATAGTTTCTTCTTTTTCTTTCAAATAAAATTTTCGTATCTTTTTAAGACATTTGTTTTAAGATATTTGTAGAATTGGAATCGATTGAAATAATAATCAACTTTATAAAATAAATGATTCCTAACGAATGATTTTGGACTAAAAAAGAAAAAGGAATTAATTTGTCCAATTTCCAGCTTCAACGAACTAATCTTAGTTGTATCATACTATTTGATCTTTCATTAACAGCTAAATTAATTATACGCTCTTCAGGTAAATTCATTCTTAAATACTCCGAGCTTAAGTACCGAGCTTTTAAGTACTCGGTTTCCGATATTATCGTCGAACGAGCTGTTACACGCCTTTTACGTAAGCCGACGACATTTTTATTACGCGAAATATGTAAAACCGTCACGTTTCGGGCGGCCAAACCTCGCTATCCTATAACGTCACTTTCGTCCATTAAAGGAGCGAACCTATCGATTCTCGATAACGTATTCCCATCCAGGTAATTTGTTATTCATATCCATGGTGAGACGAGAAGCTCGAGTAGTCGTAATTTAATACATCGTTCGTGGTAAAAACGAAAAATGAATCCAGTAACTGAAATTTCCCTATGAAATAAGAAACCAAGTGCAAGCATTCAGGATCCATGGAATCCCAACAAGCAATTTCAGATTTCCTTTATTTCTATTACATCGCAATATTTATGGTTATCCGTGAAAAGTTTGGAATCACCAAACATAAATCTAACGCAACTCGGTATCACTACAGAAAACAAATCTAATAACTGAATCTACTCTATAAGCCGTATGGAATAAAGTATGAGGATCTATTGGATTCCCATAAATAATTCTAAAGTGGTTTTACGTGAATCATATTGCATTATTTTATTGTTATTGGTCAAAAGTTTGTAAGTAATCTTTACTTATGCAATAGGAGCGAAGCATCGCTTAAATTCCTATTGTTCTAGGAAATTCGTTCTTTAAAAGTTTATTGAAATAAAGTTAATTCCGAATTAATAATACGACGAGTAAAATATTTGGCATCGATATAGCTGAGGAGAGGCTAAAAAAATTTGGTTCGTGTTATGTGGAATTGTATGAAACAGAAGAAAAGAGGTGTAAGAACAACGCGTGACACAGATTGGAAACCAGGGATTTCAAGAATGCGTGCTATAAGCATCGGTATAGTATGTGAATGCATTCCTAATGCAAGAATGATAGGCGAGCTGGAGTTCAGAAAAAGTAAAGTTTCGCAAACGTACCATATTTGGAGAAAATTTAGTAGAGAAATTAGTATCTATATGCCATGTTTTCTTATTAGGAATGGAAGATTGCATTTTTAAATGGAGCAATGCTTATATCGTTTTGCGGAGTTTAATCTCTAAACTCTGCCAAGCATAGTGAAATCAATTCACCTTAATTTGCATATCTAGAAAAAGTAGTTCAATCAACATAGGGAAACCAGCGTATCAGCAAATTTATAAAATATTATTAAATTAACATACTGTGATTTCGAAACTTACAAAGTACAGCTAGATCAGCATATTTTTAATCTTTAGATTTAGAAAACACAGTGTTACAAATAACTTTCTGAAACATACGTGTACTCTCGCTATATGTATTATTTTACATATAAAGTATTTTGTATATGTATGCGCATCTTTGATACGTATATCGAACATATATATGTCCATACATACGAGCATGTGAATACGTATACCTACACAATATAACAGTTTTTCCTTATCTTTATAGAACAGAACCCTCCTTATAATACTTTATTGAATGTATATAGCACGTAACGTTCTTCTATATCCCCAGGTTTCAATATAACGGAGTACAAAAATATACAAGTAAAATGAGATGTATACCATTCTGTTATAAATGGTAAAAACCGTTGCCAAGAATAATATTATCTTAATGACATAAGATAATA
Organism: Bombus campestris; assembly: GCA_905333015.3. Lineage (NCBI taxonomy): Eukaryota > Metazoa > Arthropoda > Insecta > Hymenoptera > Apidae > Bombus > Bombus campestris. The sequence goes on from HG995146.1 coordinate 2,443,296, forward strand.
CAAAAGTAGGTGAGTTAAATAAAAACCAGGAAAACCAGAAAAATAATCAGAAACCAATCCTATTTTCTTCGATAAACTTCTTATAGCAATAAAATAACTTAGAAAACAGCACGATTGAACGAGGGAAAAAGCTTTATCCCGAATTTCAGGAATTATCTATAAAACAACGATAACACGCAGTCTCGCGCAAACAAACAAGATTCGATATGATAAAACAAGAAATAATGCCATTCTTCTAATCTAGAACCACCCCATTTGCTAGGGTGGAACTTCCGTCGTGTCATTCCACTTCCTCCAACATACTCAACTGAAAACTTCGACGCAAACAGCGTACTTTTACAGGCGCCATCCGTGTCGTTCCATTTCTCACCAGCATCCAACCCAGTGGCAAGCCTCCTCTTGCTATCGTTGCATCTCGTCCTCCTTCCTTTTCGTGACGAAGGAAGATTCTCAAAAATTCGCTTGAAGGCGTGACAAAAGAAGAAAACACGCTTTTACATCGCCGCGAGCTGACGCGTCATGCGTTGCACGGCTATTCATTAATTATTCATCCCGCGTTTCGTAAATGCTGCGGTGCTAGCTGCGGGCCTGGTAATTTCAAAAACGGGAGAAGCCGGCGTTTTTCATGGTTTCCAACGAGCGCCAAGTCGACGGAGAAGTCGCGTAAACGACGCGCCGCGCCGTGGCCGACGCCGGTGTCGCGACGCGGATTTACGCAACATGAATATTAAAACGCGACGTAGCCAACGCCGTTTCATAGATTCTTTTCTTTCTGTTCCTTCTTCTCTGCCATCGACTTGATTCTTGATTTTTCATCGTGGTTTTATAGATAGAGAACCGAGCGTATTGAAGCTTTGGTTTATTAAGGAACGATGGAAGAATTGCAAGAATATTGGCAGATAAGTGATTGCTTGGAGAAGAAATGCAGTTTGATTTTATGGCAAGTCTCGTTTGAATCGACCTTTTATATCTTTTTCTTCTATTGTAGAATCTCAAGTGGGGTTTTTATATGATTGGAAGTTGTATTCCGAAGATAACAGCAATATTATGACTAATTTGATTGTGGATCGTGTACGTTGACGCAGGTATTTATTGGAAATTTAAATGTGAAAAACGTACAAGATACGTGCAACGTGAGAAAATATGTAAAATATTGAAAATATACAGTGTTCTTAATCGAGTATCTAACGATATATGAAATATTAAAAACATAACAGCGCTCTTTATTAAATATTCGATATTTTTAATTGTGTTCATAAAAATACCAATTTATTACGCTCTTCGACAATATGTGACTATAGAAAAATAGTTAATAACTATTAAATCGAAATTTCTTGATGAGAAAGACATTGGATATTTTCAAAACACTGGTAATAACATTTTATAATTGAATTTCATATTACTTGAGAATATTCGACAATTTTGCATGCTATTTTTTAATTAAACTGTATATAGATATCTCTTACTTATTGCTTATTTACCTATTCCACACGTTTGATAATTCGAGCAATTTACTGTTTGAGAAACGCTCGATGTATCCACTTCATTTGGCTATTTGTATTTCAATAAATTTACATGTCTGGCATTCTGTTGCTCAAATAAACGTACTAATTTACTGTCTCCTGTTTAAACAAGTGTCATGTCGTGAATGTCACGTCGTAAAAGCCATAGATTCTTTCCGTAAAATCGTGAAATATATGTAAATACCGGATCAAAGCGCCGAATGGCAGAAATCGCTGTGTGTTAATATTAACAGCTTTCGGAGATATTATCGTTCGATAAATCCTGAAAAGCGGCTACTTTATTATTTAACAATCAATAACTACATTCGAATTGATATGCACCGCTAATATTTATTTTGTTTAATAGGATTAATTTCTCTCGCGTGTTGTTCAAGAACAATTTTCGATGTTGTATAAAGCAAGAATGTTTTACCACCAAAAGGTAATTATTGCTTAAATAAATAACACGATTATTGCCGAAAACGCATCAAAATATTGAAAAATTCCTTTATGAGCTTAAACATCAAAGACCGTAAAATGTATTGGTATTTCAAATATCTCATCAAGCACCAAATTCGTAACAAGACTAAAGGAAATGGAAAATCTATGTTGTGCGAGTCAAGATGAAATATCAAAATTGAAAATGAAAATTTAAGCTGTTCCCTGTAAAAGAAATTTATTTACCGTGTATTTCCTTTGTGCTCTTCAATTATTATTTTTCAAAGATTAGGATTCCAAGTGAAAAGAATTAACATTTATTTCTTGCAAAATATGATATTGTACTTGTGCACTTTTTCTCTGGCAGACGATGTCTAAGCAATTTACATTGTCGGCTTTACATTGTCGACTTTTTAAACAATTCCATTCCATACAATTTGGTAAACCATGGGTCGGCGATGATTACCGCGGCAATCAACGTGTTAACAATTTAACGTCGATTAAAGTGTAGCGATACATATTAATTCGAATGTAGTTATCGATTATTAAATAACAAAGTGACCGCGTTTCCGAATTTACTGATTGTGGGCGATGATATCTCTCAAAAGCCATAATTACACGATGCCGACAAGCCGTAATTTGTGCTATTCAAAACATCGGCCAGATATTTACGTATATTTCACGATTATTTCGAGAATTATTTTACGATTATTTACAGAAAGAATTTACGACTTTCATGACGTAATATTTCCACTCATTACAATTCCCTCACGAAACATTCAACTCATCGCGAAACATCTCCTCTGTTCTTTGTCGATTATTTCGTTTGTCCCGGCATAATCAGAACAACCGCTGTGTTGCATAATAACGCGACATCGCAACGCGTCGAAGGGTGCGCGAAGTACACGAAGGCACAAAGGCGAAACGCGCAAAGCGACGGGCAAAACAACGCGGAATTATCCGACAGTGTTTTTCCAAGCGCCGAAGTCTTACAAGGGATGAACTCAAGGGACGAGTCCGACACGGTGAACACTCGGGGGGTGGTAAAGGGGATGGGCACGCGAGAGAAGCCTGACAAATTAATTGAGAAAGCGAGACGACTCGAGAGACGCCGTCACGGAAACAACCCTTCAATCTAAATTCAATTATTTGCGCCCCTGCTGTCCGCGTATCGTCGCTCGAAAATCCTATGCGATATGTTCAGGAGAGGGAACGATACTCACAGTCGAAACACCGTTGCAATCCGAATGTGATTCACGTATTCAAAGATTTGGAATCTAGGCAAATATGCATGACTATAGAGATAGAATTTTTGTACTAAATACTTCTGTTCCACGATTATTGTACAACGAATTATTAACTCTTTTATTGTTGATTAAAGTGGTGGTATGTTACAATAACTTTGTGACAACATTTTTTAAAGAATTGTTTCACATGGATTTTAGATGTATGTATTAGGTCGTCCAAAAAGTTTCTTTCGTTTTATAAGCAAATAATGGATGCATTTTCCGTTTTATATTATTTTATCGAATTATTTTATGATCGATTTTGTTCTATCAAGGTGACGATTACAACGTTCCATAGATTAGGTCTTATGTTTGTATAAAGATGCGTTGTTGTAAAAAACGTGTCTGAAAAAGAAAGACACTTTTCGGATAACTTAATAATTAAGTATTTATCTGTTCGATAATATGTATTCCTCGTGTTATATAAAAATAAAATGATTGTAAAATAAGATGATTCGAGTATTGTCGTAATACTTATACACCTTAACAATTAATAATTTTCTATGAAGCGTAAAGGATTAAAGATAATACGCGGTGAAGGTCAAGTTATCAAAAAAGTAGCATAAATTCCTGTATTTTAAGATTATTTATGTTCCGTGACAATTACAGGCTAACGCTCAGGCTTGTTGATGTCATGTTCAATTTTTAAAGAAGATAGGAATGACGAAAGAACTGATGGAAAAAGGGAGTGTGAATTATGTATTCTTCAAATTAAAATTATATCACGTAGAAATAAATTTTATAGCTGAATATTATGTGTACGATTTTTAAATTAAGTCGTTTTGATGTTTTTTTAAATAAATTTATTTCTTAATATTCAAGCGATAGAATTTCGTCAACTACTGTGTGATTTAATTTCTCTACTTTTTAACAAATTTTATTTCACCACACGATCCATTTAAAAAGATCGAACTTAATTGAATAAAAATAATATAGTTAAAAAATTGAAACAAACTCGATATGTATTCAACCAGAAGCAAGCTGAAAAATTTGTATAGTAACATAAAATTATCGACACACCGTTACCTTTGAATTTCTAATTATTTCGGGCTTGCATCAATGGAAGGGCGAAATATGTGAAAACGTGTGCGGAACAATAGAATGGATCGGTCCATAGATATGGAGTCTGTACAAGGCTCCCTTTGACCCTGATAGTTTGGAAAATCTAAAAGGCCGAATGAAATTATTGATGCTTGAACCTGTTGCGATTCACGAATCGTCGCGTTTGTTTTTTCATGATCAATAAAACATCTTTCACTGTTTCCAATTTCACGAATTGCAACTGCGTTTTTATTCAAACCTTCCATCTACAAAAGAATTCGATATTATATGGAAAGTAAATCGTAAACCCAAATCCATCGCACCACACAATTTCTTCTATTTCAAACATCTCCAAACTTTCAATATCCTCAACATTTTTCCAAATGAAAATCCTGTTATGAATTCATAATAACAGACAACTACTTCCATTTCAAACATCTTCAAACTTTTTATACTCTCGATAATGTGCCAAATTAAAATGCAATGTTTAGATTCCTAAATTCACAGTACCAAATATCAAATGTCACCAACGTCTGCCATTCTCGATATTTCTCGAGTCCAAATCTCATCATTCTACATAATTACTTGCGTTCCAAACATTTTCAAATTCTAACAGTCGATATTTCTATATAAAATCTCCACGTAATCCAAAAGAGAAAGTGGCACAAATATTGTCCCGTCGATAAATTCAAGAAACTCCAAGTCCAGTCGTTTCCATCCAATCTTTCCCCGGTAGAATGGAAAAATTTGCGTCTACACAAGCGCAGCTCGTTAGCGTCGCGACGCGGTTCATCGCCAGCCGTCGCCGTTTCCAACACGTGTTCCATGTTCTCTGGCCTAGCGATGACATAAATATACATGGATATGGTAAACAGGAACATGTGACGTTCTAATCGTGAAGACGCTCGAGAAACTCCCAACACGGCGGTTCTACATCACCGCGTGTTTACTGGTTACAAAGCCAACTTTGGTCCCCATTCGATCGAAAGCGACAAAGAAGTTTTTTAATCAGCAAGGAAACACGTAAGTCGACTCGTGAGACTGTAATTTACGATCGTCCTAATTCGAGCCATTATTCTCGCGAGATAACGCGGCGACCGTGGTGTGAAGGTTTGTGAGTCCGAGTGTGTTGGAGAGTAAGTTTGGATCGTTCGCGGCTACGTCGATTACGGGAATACCCCATTTCACCACCAACAGCTAGGGTGTGTTGAAAAATTTACCGTAGTCTATCAAGGTGATGAATCTTTAGCCTTCGAGTCTGGCAATTTACGTTGGTTTAAAAATGTCGAACTATTTAAAAGGAACGCCAAATGCTTACATTGCTATTTTAAATTGTATGGAATTCCATTAATCGAAATGAAATGTTAGTTAGCGATCGAGTGAATTTTTATTTTATTAATTCATTTATCTGTACGTGTGCATTACTCGTATTACGTAAACTGGTGGTCCTCCGACAAATTTAGGCAAATGGAGCTACTGTATAATATTTCGATAGGTCTTCTTAAATTGTAAGCTTAAGGTCGCATGGACATTCTTAGGTTATAAGTGATCACAGTATATCTGGGACGATGGCATACACGTGTGAGTTTTACGCTTCATAATAAAGTCTATAATAAAATATTGGAGATTGTTAGAGAAATTTTTTATGAAATTTAAATAAAATTCTGAGGATAATATAAATGGTTTTAGAAGTTTACGAAAATTGTGTAAAAAATTTCGAAATTTGAGACATCTCTTTCTGTCAAAATTAAAATATTAATAAAAGAAACTGGTTTCTATGTACACCTTTGGTAAAGAATTTTTAGATATTAGTCTTTCCAGAGTTTTACCAAACCTCAAACTTTCTACAAGATCATTAATTAATAAAACAGCCATTTCCTTTAAGAATAGGATATTTTAAAAAATTTATCGTCATTTTTTACGACGAATCTCTACTTGTAATCTCTAGATGCAATCTCTATTTTAAATGGTCGTACATAATGATTTAGAGGGGAAATTGGAAAAAGATGAAGTACATTTCGAGCAAATTCGAAAACAGCTTTAACCGTCGTGGAAATACCAATTACAAAATTTATTTTCGATTTAATTATAGAGTTCTAAAATCAACTAAAATGTTCCACTATTTTAGAATCTCAAATCTCTATTTTTACGATTTTTACTTTTCTTAAATCTGCTTGATTATTTCGAAAATCTTCAAATTTCGTGAGATTAAATATTTATTTTCCTGTGCAAAGGAAACCAAATATTTCTCTCCCTCAACATGTAAATAACTAAGTTCAGTTCGCAATATACTGTGGCCTGTAGGAAACTTTATACTACCACGAGATTACTGAATACGTAGCGTCGATTGCTGAAATTGTTCGCGGTTCAGAGTAGCGCGTATCCGTTGTTTCTTCAGGCTGTTAAAAGATTCATCGCGTTCTACAGGGAATATGAATTTTTAATCTCAGCTGCACTCTCGTGTTGTCCTAGTTCTTGTAGTTCAAATTAAAAAACATGGATGTAGATCGAGCTTTCTGCGCAGATTCTAGATTAGATTTCAAATATTTAAATACCTGGATGTTCGAAAAATCGTGGAAAAATTATAGAAAAATTTCTGTAATTTAAGCAATTGAAATTATTGTTTCGCTGATAAATTAACACATGAAACTAAATTATACAGAAAAGAAGACCTAAGCAGATTTTATTTTAATTTTCAAATAAAATATTTAAATTATTTATTATCATTATAATTATTATAATTACTTGTTACTTTAAAGTATATTATTATCGCAATTATATTATTATCACTACAATGATTATGTTATTGAAATAATCATTTCCCAATAGTAATATTACTTTAGAATATTTTACCTAGATAACATTCAAACAGGAAAGTAGAAACTTATATGATTTCAATTTAAGGGATAATTGAATAAAGTAAAACACGAAATTTAAAGCCGAGTCGCCGCGAAACCGCAAGGATTTAATTTGCTCCGTTTAGCTTTTTACTTTCGTTATTTCGTCTTGCATACGGCACAACCTCGTGTAACTCTACCTTTCCCTTTGTGAAATTAATTGTTGGAGACTGGCAAATATTGTAACGCGACGACATCAAAAGCAAGACAACAAGTACAGTTTTCATCGCGATTAGCTCGAAATTGAACGATTTCGATAGTTAATAGTCCTATTAAACCATAATTCAATCTACAGTATTTCAATTTTGTTCATTGATAAATCAAACGAGAAAATATTAGGAATCGTTTCTATGTGTCTGCGGATGTGTTCAAAATTAAAATGTTCATACGAAAAGGAATGTATAGAAGTGTGCACGTGTATCGATCGAGTATTCTAATTTCAACGAGCACTAAATTGAGTCGTTATATAGAACAGGTTACACCCTAAAGAGGGTTGAAGACCTCCTGCTAACTTCATAACAGCAAATAGGGTAGAAATTACGTATTTGTAAACTGTGCCTCCCAAAAATTAAATGGCCTCTCAGTAAACTCGATTATATAACGAAATAACTTTGAGATCTAATCGTATGAAATTCGTGCACACTAATGTGGTCAAGCTTTTAATCACGTTCGAAATTTCGTTCTGGAAAAATGAAAGTTTAACGTGTTGAATTTTTGACAATATACCTCTTACGTTTTTCTTATTATTACATTTATATATTCCAGGATTATGGTCATATTTGATCTAACGGTATTTCTTCTTACACAATCTCGCTTAACCCATCCACGTACAAATATCTTTCTTGCACCGTACACAGAGAAGTTTCCTATTTATAAAGGATATAAACTTGAATTTCTCTTTCAATTATATCAAATTTTTATCAAAGATAGCACGCTAATCAAATGATTTTTAATTGCTCAAATCCAATCTCGAATGCAAATAACTAACCTGAACAAATCTTATGACCTGAAGTAGATATATAACATATATATAAAAAATATATATATGTTAAAAACACTGTATTCACCAGAGGACCAGTCGTGTCTGGGGTAGGACGTTGTATCGATACACGCTTGGTAAAGTAGCATCGAGATATCGGTTGGAAAGATGAGAAACGAATATAAAGGCTTGAGTGCGTTTCTCTGTCCGGGATGACAGTGATGTCAAGCGTTAGAGGCGATCGACTCCTATGGGAAAGGTGGTTTGGAGACTCAACGAAAATTCCACGAGGTAACGTGCGAGGTAATCCATCAAAATCAACCCTTGTTGTACTCCATTCTCTCCTCTACCACCCCCTTTCTTTCTGTTTCTCTCTTTGTCGTTACACGTCCTGACAAGATGACAGGGTGTCGCCAGAGACTAGGAATTAAGCCTCTATTCAGAAGAAACTACCCTGGTCCGAATTACGATCCATTCACCAACGATGACTGCTAGCTTTTTGATCGTGGCCCTGCGGCCTGCCTATTAATTGTAATAAGTCACTCTTTGACTTTCCTTTCCCCGTCCTGTTCTCTCTCTTTCTCTCTCTAGAAACTTTCTCTTGCACCCTCTTTGCTCGGTAAATATTTGTAGTCGAGTACAAATAAATCATCCCTTTCACGGGGCACAAGTATTTGGCTTTAAAACTGGGCTCGGATCGAGGGTGTCTTGTCTCGTCGTTTTAATTCTTTCGACGAATGTTGATGGCCGGGGGGACCGATGTTTACGGGCCAAGTGTTTGTGCGAGTGATTTGGAGAACGACAAGCTTTCCAAACTTTTTGAGAAAGGGGAGCTCTCAAGTGTTTCAGGGCGCGAGTATGAGTTTCAAAGGGAGGTACTCGGGTGTAGCGGAACGTGGAACGTTCACAGAGAATTTTTAATTTCGTTCTGTTTTATTTTATAAATGAAATTAATCTATTTACGTTTAATGTTAATGTAACATTTAATTCGCAATTTTTTTAGACGCGTCGTTACATTTTTTCTTTTTTAACTTTTTTGTTCTGAAAGAGATAATTTCAAGTGATTTGCTCAATGCTTTGTCCGTCATTGCGCCTGTCTCCACTTAGATCTTAAAAATTTTTTTCTATCTCTGACTATATCTGCGTCTATCCATAAATTTTACTTATTGTATTCCTGTTTAGTCTTTAGCGGATTAAGAAATTAAAAAGAAAATACGACATATTCAATATACACAATAATAAAATTGTTATTACTAAATAATATAATAATTCTTATGTTTTGTTCATATTAATGTTATTCATTCAAATGTTTACAATTATATTATTTATGTAATTGTATCATGAATGAAATAAATCATTCATTTGTGACAATTGTCTATTTTTCTTGCACACACCTGTTTCTTATAATTCCATCGCACTTGTTTCAAATTAACACAACGTAAGTACCTTTTTTCTTTGCATAACACACGGCAAAAAGTATACCACCCTGCATAATACGCGTTTACTGGTGTCGTTGGCCTCGTTGCTTTTCGTTACTTGCCTTTTGGTACAAGAAAATTAACAAGAAACTCCGAGCACCGAGCAGTGAAACTCTTTGTTTATACTGTCTCAATGTCTGCATTATTAGCGATACGATAATTCTGATTACGTGGCGTCGCACATGACACATTATTCTCGATGATGCTGTAACGCGTATAGTTTGTTCACCTTTCTGCTCGTTTTGTTCGCGTAATAATCCACAGCGTTGTTTTAATATTATTCTCGTCTTGATTTTTCTACGAGAATTTTTTACCGTGAAAATTGATGAATTGGTTAATTCTATGAAACATTAAAATTTTTCTAGACCGATAGTTATTGAAAAATCACAATATTCTATATATATATATACTTCATATAAATATTATTGTATAGTGTGCATATTCTGTATATGTTTACGTTTTTAAAATTGTTATAAATATATAGACATTCATCTAGAAATAATTTTATCACAATATAGGCTTATCAGAAATTACATTTAACAATTTTAACGGAAAGCTTTTGAAAATATGAAACGCCTGAAACTTAAATCATATATCACAGACTAAAGTGACTAATTGTAATCCGAGCGAAAGGAAAAGTTTCTAAACCGATTTTCCCGTTCGCGCGAAACATTTAACCGTTCTTTCTCTCTATTTGCGACCGACATTAGCAGTTACGGTGCAATCACTGCGAAACTATTTGTTACAAAAGTTTGGCGATTAATAAATTCGCAGATTCGAGAGAAGCCTTACAGAAACTTTAACCATTAAACGAATTTATACCGAGCTGAGCTAAAGAGCTTTGTATTAAACGCGTAAAGCAACAGGGGTTTCGATCAATAAAGCGAAGATATTTCATTCAAAGATACCGCTTACTACGAGGCCAATTAAAATACGATACAATTTACGATGTTAAGTTGGATAATTAATGTCAACCGAGTTATTTCATCGATAATTTAATCTTTTCTTTAGCTGTCCATTCCATTCTATTACTCTTTATATCGTTACCTTAATCTGTCTGTTAAAATATTTATCTTTGTAATTCTCGATTATCCATGCGACTATCAAAGATTTGATATTCCCATCGAAATAGAGGAATTTCTCCAATTTTTGTAAATATATTTAATATCTTTCCCAACTTTAAACAGAGAATTTAAAGAAATCATTAATATTTTATTTAAAAGATGGCCTCAATTATCTTCCAAAGTACCTTTCTCAAATGTTACCTTATTCTGAACGAATATAAAGAAATCATTATCGATATTTCGTTAAGCATTGTTCAAAGAACGGATATAAAATTCTCTAATTTTTAAACGAAATAGAAATATGAATAAATCACTGTTGTATTAAAGAAGGCGAGCTTAACCATTCTGAAAAATGACCACTGTTTCCTATAAATGGATTATAACAACTACGAATATATCAACACTTTGTTGCCTTACAATTTCACATTTTCAAGCATCGTATTAAAGAAACTCCTTTCACACAAGCTTTCAAACGAACACGAGCGAACATCAATCACCAAACTTCGCGATATTAGTCAAAGGTGATCAATTAAAGCACGCCTATAAAATCTTTGTATGCGACATAAAACACCGTGGCTTTAGACGCTTTGCCCGTTCGCGCGTTTCCGGTAGTCCAAAAGCGAGATAGCCATTCTCGACGAGCTTTTAACCCTTTTACACTGCCGCACCGTTCTACACGGTAACAAACGACTATACACAGTATCAGCTCGTTGTGTGTTTGGCTCTACAGATTTTTCCCGATATCCATCCAAGAATAATCCGTTTCATTTGTTGGAGGATTCGCGATCCCTGGCGTAGCGGATACGACGTTGTTCATTAAGCGAAATTTAATCCCCATCGCGATGCAGCGGTGCAATTAATGCGATAAGCTTCAAAAAATACCGCGGCGAAATTAACCGAACGTCAACTAGGGTGAGTCGCAGGGAAATAAAAGAGGAAACCAGATATACAGGGTGAGTCATAAATACATGTCCACGGTTTAAGGGATGAATCTACGTACTAAAATAAAACAGAGACGTCGTTGAATGAACGATTTTTATAGATTCGTAACTGGAAAACTAAAGTACGTAGGACATATATTCGTAAGACGATTTTTTACTAATTTTAGTGTGCAGATTTGTTACTGGAAGCATAGACATACATTTACGACCCACCCTGTATAGGAGGGTGAAAGAAGAACGAGGGAATACAGAGATCCGGATGAACGTTTAACGAACGCGGCCTTTTTTCTCTTCTTTCATCGAAACCAGAGAACGGGGAGTGTGTGTTTCGGAGCGGAACTGGCGCGCGCTACGTCAAAAGGAAAATAAACGACTCTTCATCGATGCATTGGAGAATGGAACTGCACAAGATGTGAAAGTATGTGTAGGAATTGTGAGTTGAAAAGTTCATTGATGGGATGATTGGGAATGATTTGATTTTGGATTGTAGAAAATTGATCGTTCGTTTCTTAAACGGATGGAATTACTTTAGAGAAAAATTGATTTATGCTATTGTTAAGGGTTTAAGTTTAATATTTTGATATATTGACTAATTCAACCAGCTGGTGTTATTGCGTAAATAGAATTATTTTTCTATGGGCATGAATAAATTTGGAAATTTGTCCGAATGAAAATTAAAGAAAATTATTCAGAATAGCAAAATTGTTATGCATAATCATGTTTAAAGTAATAAAATACACATTCTAAAAATTAGAATATGTATTCGTTGTTGTATCTTTTTAATCTTTATTTGAAATAATTTAATCCGTTTCCTGAGTTTTCATTAAAAGTATCAGGACCAAGGTAATTATAAGGAAGATAAACTTTTAATTTCTTCTAAATAAATTTCCTTTATCCCAGGAGAATACTAAACGCTACTCGCCGTGGGAAATATTGAATACAAAATTCAACTTTTTAGAGGAATATAATGTGTAACATATGCTAGAAATTAAGCTACATGCTGTTTTATCTTCACGATCTCTTTGTGAAATATTTAAATGCACATTCTCAGGCTTTATTAAAATTCGCAGGAATAAGATACTTAAACTATAAAGGAGATACGCACAGTGTTATGGTCAACGTGAAATAATTGACCATGTTCCAAGCATCTCTAAAATAAATTTTCTCTAAACCACCAAGAGAATATTAAACCGTGGTGGCCACAACACATCTAAATTCTAACGTAAAATCCCTTGTAGGATAATGCAGAATGTAAGAACATGTACAACTAATCGCTAAGTAAAACCGAGCATTTCGAAACTTTTAGAAAATCTTGCGTTTCTTGGTAGAGCAAGACTTTCGATGGAATCTAGAGTTTATTTTGCTACAATTTATTTTGATTTCTTGTAGCATAAAATGTATAGCTTACTGTAAGAGATGATTTACTTAAAAAAATCTCTTGTAGTTGTGTAGAAAAGTTATATTTAATACGAAGAGTAAAAATAGTAAAAATAATAAACGATGAGATATTATAAAATACTTAAAAAGAAACTAACATATTCTACTGTATTGCATATTACAAAATCACCGAATGATCACAGGCATGATTTTAACCAACTACATACACATAATGAGTTTATACATATAACTATAATACCAACAACTATGATACAATTATGATACAAAAATTATCCAAATTATATCCAAATTATCTATTTCAAACATAATTTGTTTCAACATTGTATTCACGACGGAACACAATTTTTAACTCCACACAAAAATACATCCTCCAATATACACATCAACGATATCAAATGGCCAACGCATAAAGAACCGTACCACGGTCCAAAGTTCTTTAAAATAAATTCTCTCTATCCCCAACACGACCAACACGATTGTTAAATGCTATAAAACTTTGGTTTCTAACTTTTCAACTCTGGATGGTTCGGCATAAAACGTATTTAAAATGGTCTTCGACGATTACCAGACGACTCGCTCCATTTTTCCCATCGATACCTAACTGGCCGCCGTCGCCACTGGTCGATTTAATCGGGCTACTCGCTCACGAAAAAGGCACGTCTCTAATGTAGCAACGGTCGCGTACACTGTCGAAAGCGGGACACGTTTAACGACACGTAAAACGCGAACCGGCAACGATACTTCGCGAAGGTAAATCGGCTTGGTCGCCAGCAACCGGGACGTAACAAAACAAATCGTCCGGCAGAATGGAGTCTCTTAACCCCTTTCTAGCTGGCAAGACATTTCTCCAGCAATTCTTGCTGTTTACGTCATAGTTACGGCCGGTTACATCATACGATATTTCGTGAAATGTACTGTGGAGAAACGTTTTATGCTTTGACGTTACAATCGCGGTGCATTTTCTTTTATTCTTTTGTGTTATAATAGGATATAAGTATAATAAGGTAATTTTTAACCGTACACCATTCATCTCTGAGAAGAACTTGAATTTTTGTTTCATTAGCACAATGCAAAGAAGAATTTCAAATTCTTCAAGACTTAAGTATTTTCCATTGTAAAAAGAAGAGAGGATTATATTATAAAATTACCGTATTTTTTTAGGATTTTATTTTTCTCCAGGCATCTCCAGGTATACAGTCTGTCACACAAGAGCGTGTCTGCGATATTTCTGTAAATATTTATATATTTGTAAAAAAATTTATATGAATTGAATCTACATCTAAAACACTAATACGCTATTACTTAGTAGGGTGTCCAATCTCCTCCATTAGCGATTATAGCTTGACATCGTTTCGGCATACTCTCGACTAATTTTTGAGCGTAGGATTCTGGTAACGACCTCCATATCTTTCGAATGTGATGTACAAGTGTTCTTATTTTTGTGATACGTCTTCCTCTCAGCTTGCATTTCATTAGGGACCACACATTTTCGATAGGGTTTGCATCAGGGGACTGCGATGGCCAAGGAAGTACTGTGATGGCGTTTTTCGCTTTCCATTGGGTGCAGATGCGACTTCGATGTTTAGGGTCGTTGTCTTCTTGCAATATCCATTGGTCCTCGGTTTGGTTGAACCAACGTTTCACGGATGTGAGAAGTCCCCTTTGGTACAATTTCACCATCTTTTGTGCATTCAGATTGTCTGTAAAGACGCACAAAGTCCCAAAACCGCGTGCGTTAAAGCAACCCCAAACATGCACTTTTATAGGGTGTTTTACACTTCTTTGAATCATCCTTCTTCCATGGATAGTCCAAGCACGCCTAATAGGACACCATGCCCAAAACGAAGATTCATCAGTGAATATTATATTACTCCAATCACGATCTCTGTTTTCATTCGCCCATGCCAGACGATTTTCGATGTTTCGCGTACGCGGCACTCATTAAAAAGCTCTGTTCCTTTCACTGTTTCAAATGAAACTGAAAGGTATTCAGCAACGCGTATTAGAGAAGTTTTCGTTTGTTTACATTCTTTTTATCTCATTCTGATTAGGTGTCAGGTTTCGCAGATATCGCAGACACGCTCTTGTGTGACAGACTGTAAGTTCGCCTTTTAATCGTCGATCGCTCCAATTGTTTATTATTTATTTATTTAAAGTACGAAACAGAAGAAACTACATGTCTGTAGCAACGATAAGAATATAAGTTTCATGTGTAATTAAAAGGGTTGACGTTCATTTTCTTTCATCCTCTTATACCAACACGCCTATGTAGTGAGACAAAGTTGTGTTACTCTTCTCCTATCTTTTTCGGGTTAAATAACAGTGTTTTATGACAGCCTAGATAGTCCAAGATGAGATGAGGTTACCCTATTTACATGTTTTAGTGCACTTTATTTAGGTTTACGACGTAACTCGGGTTTATCGTTACCAATATAGACACGTACCTCCCTTCTAGTTTTTTCTGAAAATTGGGAGGCTTCGCTGGTCTTATGGTTAACGACTTCAATTACACTGCTCGAAGGTAGAATAAACTCGAAATTTTAATTAAGAGAAGAAGATGGCGAAGATTTTCTTGCTTATAAGCGAGATACGAGATAATATGAATTCTCGAATATCAGATATCAGAGAATCGTATTGCAAGCATCATTGCCTCGTGCACGAGATACGCACGCAGAGCGTACGTAAAATTCAGGAAAGACGAGAAATTCTCACGAGCGTCCTCGCATTCCTCTACCTAACCATACCTCTAAGAACATTTCCGCAGAGAAATCATAACTCGAAGAAAGCCTTAAATTCTAGCCTAGACCTATACCTATAAAATTCAATGCATTGTTTAAAGAGTACCTATTTTTGCAATAAAAATATTGAATAGTTCATTTCAAGGTAAAAAGAGCGATAATGGTGAAACGAGTAATAATTTCGTACTGGAAAGAATGAAAATGGTTAAGAACGGGAGAATCTTAACTATGAGACACAGATTTTGATTTTATTTTTAATATACACAGTGGTAAGAGAAGTTTGAGATTGCTATATTTTCCATAGAACTTGGAAATAAAAAAGAATATCAAAGTTGAGAATGTTGTTCCTTTAGAAAATTTTCCGGTTAAAAATCAGAGAAGTTTAGAATTACGAATGTAATATTTAAGTACAATATATGTAAAAGTTTCATTATGCATGTACAATTTTTTTTCTTCTTCTAATTCTAATTTTTGAAATACGAATATCACAAATTTCATCTTACAATTATGAATCAACTATGTGAATAGCCAGACAAAGATCTGTCACTGCAATCACTGACACGCCTCAACCCCTTTACTACGCACTTTATATCCGCAAACTTCTAAGCGATTCAAAAACCACACAAATCAAAACACAGCACTTCCAGACTTCAATCTCTTTGAATCAATTTTCCTAAAACTTCCCACTTGTTGCACGAAGTTCAATGTACTTCTGCTTGTAGTACGTATTTCTATTAAACGTTAACTTTGTTCTTTACACATTTTCTCAGGTGTGACGTATCCACGACTTTGACTGTCAACGAACGTAACGGTGTAACAATCGCACAAAAATAATTGCGAAATAAAAGGGATGTTCTAACATGTGAACGTGTGAGAACACTGTGGAAAAACGTAGGAGCGTCAAAATACTTAGAAAATAATCAAAATGAAATTCAACTGAATTTCGTAGAAAGAATAAAAAGCTCTTACGCAAAATATCGCGTGCCGGCCAATAACAAAGCATCAAAAAATACAGCCAAAAATCCCATCGTGAAGGAATCAAACGCAACTCAAAAATCTCACCCATCGCAAGAAGATCCATCGGAAAGATCCAAAGACGAAAAAAATCCCAAAATCGGATAATAATTCGGTTAACATTGTTGCACGTGCGCCAGCTTAATGATGGAAATCGGAAAGCTGATTTCGCGTGCTGGATTTTCGATAATTGCTCGACTCGTTCGACTGGCGCGTCGACGTTAATTTATTAATCGCATAGACGTGGGCTCGACGAGCAATCGCGAGGGCGCCACACGATATACGCAGGGAACACAAGCTGCGGTTTCATCTGCGCTCGTATTAAACGAAATTACCCACCGAAGGGAAGAGAGGCGCGATCGGCGAGCGTCCACAGGCCCCGGCTCGAATTCCATTTCGCCGTTTCGACCGATCACTAATCGAATTTTTCCCCGTGCACAATGGTCCGGAAAGGGATTTTAATGATATCACTTGGAGTATTTCACAGCCGAAACGCGTCGTTGAAAAGGGAGTAAGACCGAGTAAAGACCCTTTAAATTTCCACGTAGACTCTTGGCTTGATTTTCTCTCTCTTTCTCTCAGAATATTGATTTCCCCATAATATCGACCATAGAGAGAGATTTATCGGGCTTCGAGGCGGTAATACGGGCACCGTTTGAATACCAACGCCGGAAGAAACTTGTGAAACTTGATGATAGAAGGCTTTCGATAAATCCAAAGTTATTTAATACTTAAGTAGTGGGTGTATGGCACTTAACCCTTTCAGTTTTAATATTGGTTGTACGAAAAGCGTGTTTGAAGAGTTTATGTATTTGTACATTTTAGAAATTTATTCGTTCTATAATTATAAAATTCGTATATTGACCGATCAACGTGAGCCTGTATTTTTGACATGAGAAATATGTGGAAATATGTAACTTCGATAGAATCTATTTCCATATAAAATTGTTTTCTCAATATTCGTTGCTGTTTCTGTGTAACTAAACTTGGAACTTTACGTACTATGACACTGGCTGATTTATTACACGAAAAGTGGTCCAAAGTTTGTCTTATCGACGATGTTGTTTTAAAGAAAAATAATTGTAATTTGCATTGTATGTGTGTCTGTGTATTTAACAGAGAAGACCGTTGGTATTATGATAACAAAGGACAGGGAATGCAAGAAGACGACATAAATTTCGAAACTTTCCTACTTTCTTTATCTCCCTTTGATAAATTATACAGATTTTAATCCGGCCGATAAATTATAAAAACTGACTCTCACAACTTCAATAAAATCAAAACTTTTCAATAGGATCAAAGCTAAGAATCGGACTTGCGATTCTCTCTCTTCGAAACTAACTTTTACAGCCAACTCGTAAGTACAATACTGCCACCTCTTTCTTCAAAATTGAATTCGACAACCAAGTTCGTAGCAACACCAATCTGATACAATCTTTCCAATGAGATTAAATCCAGATTTTGATAAAAAGAAATCTTTTCGTGAATTTTATTTCTGTACCCTGTACTTGTTACAGTTACTTTGTTACAATTGAAATTACAATTCAAGTTACAAATGAAATGAAAGATACAACGTACAATTATACGTCCGTTATAATCGTAAGTTTTTAAATAAAATTAACAGTAAAACTCTATTTACAAAATTTCAGACCAATCTGGTCAAAGAGTACACTTTGTGGCACAGATCACTGTAGTAGAAAGATGTAATTTACTATAATAGAATCGCCTCTTTCTTATGCATATTATTTCAGAGCCACAGAAAAATTACTATGAATAGAATGCTTCCGAGTAGCACAATAGAATACAATCTTACAGTGATATACATTACGATATACACCTATGCATATATACACAATAGCATAGTATTATAACAGGTAGATTATGCATGTTTATATAAATTCCTATTTTTATGAAACAATCACGCACGATTGAAGAAATAGGACGTAAATAGAAATTAATGTCATGTTCTAAATACTGTAATACTGGTATAGTGAAAACAGTGAGTCGTAACGTGTATTCGTTGTTTCCATTTTTACCGATTTTATATTAAAATATTCCATTTTTAGCCAAGTCAAAAACCTAACGAAGATTCGCCCGTATGTTTGTCTTGTAATCTCCATGTAGAAACATTCGCAATCAAATAATGGACAGAAAAAACGAATAAAAAATAAAGCCAAAACAGATAATCCTAAAAAAAGGACGACGTACAACATTCTCTCCCTATGTACCAAGATTCACCGATTCAACAAGAAATTCCAATTCCGTTGCAGCAAAACGACAGGCAAAAGAGCAAGGAAACAAGAAAAAATAAAATCCCTTGAAACAATCCTGCACAAACCTACTCTAGCTGTCGTGGCATAAAAAAAGCCCTGTCCTCGAAGCTTTCCCTAAAGCCTAGAAAAAAAATCCAGAGAAAATCCTCGGAATGTAGCGTTTCAGAAAGATACTGGAGAGATCAGAGGATCACACAGTGTGCGGGAAACACGCGCAGGGGCGTGTACACGCGGGAACGCGAAAGGGGTGGCTCCGGCCACGTGGGAGAGAGCGAACGTCGCAATTTTCGATCGATTCGCGGACGCGCGAAAACCCCTGTTTTATGCAAATCTCGCTGGCCGGTACCAGTAATAAATTATTCGCTCGGCTGAGTCCGTTTATAGGTACATAGGTTCATACAGCAGGGAAGCCCCTGGTATTATTTGTCGCTGTTGGCGCCGTAAATGCGACCAAATATTTGCCGGTAATAGCCCCGAGCGAAGGATAAATATTTATTGGACGTCACGAAACCTCCGTTGCAACCCGATGCGCTCGATATCGCTTTAGGAAAAAGAAAAAAAAATGGTAAAAGACAAGGGAGAGGGAAGAAAAATAAAGAAGGGTGGAAATGTACAACGTGCCGTGGCATAAAGAGGAATTCTTCGTTTGCACAATGGTTTCGCGATAATGTGACAGTATAGTAATCGTTTACGTCTGTGTTTCCGGGAAAAGTTTGATGTTCTTTTTTACTTTATGCAATTATAGAATGTAAAAGATATTTCTTTGTTTCTCCTTCTTCGATTTAAGCTTACTGAAACCTCTTATACAGATATAAGAAGATCGTGTAATATTATCGAATGTAAAATATACGAAACGTTTATAATTAAAACGAGTGAATCGAAAAATGTAGCAGTGATAAATTATACGATCTATATGTTTGATTTTTGTATGAACTTTATTTAAATTTCATTTCGTTTGATCATGATACGAGAGGTAGTGGATTAATGTTTCTTAATATTCGTTACAATAAAGCGATTATATTCAGTAAAGTTATAAATGTGGAAAATTTATTAGCCCCTGTGACAGAATTTTAATATGATATTCTACAACGAAAGAGTTGCACTACCTCAAAAATTGGATATTACTATCGTATTATAGGATCTCTGATCACTTTGTATTTGTTGTTATTCCATGCATAATGTTAAATGCTGTATTTGATACATAAATAATTGATGGAATTTTGCTTAAACGATCCGCTTTACAGATTAAACAAGAAATTTAATTCAAATTATTCTATTACACGTGTGATGCGCAGGTAGCATTAATCTGTCATAGAAACAAAACCACGATATGTAGGAAAAGATGCTAGCACGCTCCTATCTAACTATTAAAATCATTAAAATTCGTTTATTCTATCTTATGGCTTATAAATTATCGTGTCTCCTACTTGGAAATTAATTTCTGTGGTAAGAAATCTAATAAAATGAAATTAATACTCTCCAAGATCGCAGTCGTTCCACGCATTAATCATCGCTTTCATACTTGCTCTATTTTCCTTTTTCTTCGGCTCTTGTTTTATCGCATTAGATTATCTAGTACCGTTACTTTGATATCGAACGTCTAGTACTTTTTCGCGCATAATACTTCACTAATGAATTTAGAAAAATCTCCGAGAATCATAATTGTCTCAGTAATTATTTTAGCACGGTGACACAATTTTTCATTCCATTCTTCAGAGCCAAGTTTTACCATTTACCCCCTACCTTAATATCGTATGATAATTAAAATACTCCATCTCTTACCAGTGAAAAACATTCCAAAATTTTCAACAGAATTACCAAACACATTAACAAATGGTGATATCAAAAAATTGCCAGAGACCTGTTTTCTAATTTGTTCGTACGAAATGGAAATTTCTAAAATTCTAGCATCATCCGTCAAGTACGCAACCCACGTAACGTTGAATAAACTTAATCAAACAATGTTCTTCACTGAAATCTCAAACCATTTACCACCCAAATTCTCAGAAAGCTCCTTTTTCCATGAAATTCTACGAATAATCGTCAACATCCATCAGAAATCAGCGAACGGCGCCGACCAACGTTTCGCGGTGCAATAGAGGGGAACGAGAACCAAGAAGAGTAGAAGGTCAATGGAAAAAGAAACGAAATGGCGGGAAAAACGAAGAGGTGGATCGATGGAAAAAGCGCGCCGTTATTTCACGGGATTTCTATCGCGGCGCAGAGAGTAACTTGCGGAAATTCCCTGAATCCCTTCGCGCGTGACTGATCCACGTTCGCTCTTCGCCAGAAGGAGAGAGACATGAAGATCGATGCTAGAGAATTCTGCATGAATGAAGACACGTCACGGTGATTACGATCATCGTGGATAGACGTGAGCAACAGAGAAGAAGAAAGAGGAAGAGAGATAGCGACCACTTGTCCCTGAACAACAATATGCAACCGGTGACATTTACCAGTTCATGTCTCGAGTGCTCGCCGTGTACTTTAATTATCCCGACTAAATGCACCGACCAAGCTGCTCTCCTTTCTCTCTCCTATGTATCTCTTTTATCCAATAAGCAGCCTCGAGTCTGCTCGCTACGTTCAAGCCCAGCGGCGCGAACAAAGCAGCAAAACGGAGCGAATTCAACGATTTCCCTACCTACCTACTTGCTTGCTTGCTTGCTTTCTTTCTTTCTTTCTCTCCCTTATCGCCTGGTCGAAACGAGAAAAACCTCTATTTCCAGGCTTTTCATCAGATAACCGCTGGAACCGTTTATTAGCAGAGACTGGTAATAAACGATCCCGATTTAAAAGTCCTCCCTTGCCCCCTTTCTCTCTCGATGTCTCGTTATCTTACTATCTCGAGGGAGATGGAACCCAGCTATCGAGGGGCCACGAAGATCGCCTCTTGCAGCTTCTACTTAGAATTTAAATAGATCTTCAGAAGCAGACACAAGAGTAGACTGGATATACAAGCTCCACGCAACCCCAGATTTAACCACTTTGATACAGAGATTTTCTAATGAGTTGCGTTACGTGGTGCTTACGACAGACATAACGTGCAAGTTCGTTGAAGTATTATTGTGTTATGTAATGTTTCTTAATAGCGAAAGAACGAACAAAAGCTTACAAATTATTTATGGTCAATGGAATTACGATTTTGTTGAACAGAATGAATATAAACAATCAAATATAGCAATTAGTGTATAAACCATATGTCCATTATATATTTGATGTCGATTGCAGCCAACGATTGCATTAAATTGCGCGATAAGATTAGAAGGAACCTTAACTAATAAAAATATCAGTTCAATTTTTCGGTAATGCGAGTAAATCAAAGTCGGTCCTTTTTCTTTACTCAGAAATTCTCTATCTTTCTACGTGTCATTTTATTTCCGTGAAAAATAAAATTTTTAATTTTTAATTTCGAAGTTATATACATGTTTACCACAGACTAAACACAAAGTCAAAACGTCATAGTCATTTTATCCCTGGTTTCTACAAGCTATATACATATCTCGTTCATCAATTGCTCTCTGTCGAGCGACCTTGTCTACCCCAAGTTTTCCAGCTCGAACCGTCTTCTGAACGAGTCTCCTCGTCCCAGGTCGTATGATAATATCGAACAATTATAAGACGTCTATATTTGTTATGGGGCTGTCCCTGGACGAGATAGATCCATCCACCTTGCCTGGTAATGGAACTTCACGCAGGGCTCGTCGTTAACGCGACAGGTCAGCCGTGACACCCCTCGGTTCTGCTCTCATCCCCGCACTTCCGTTAGCTCCGCTTTCGCGTGAACTGGATTAGAACGAACTTGGCCTGGCCTCTGTCCGCGACGAGCGATCCATGGGAATCGGAATAACGGGCCCCCAATGAAAGATAGATCCGCGAAAAAGAGCTAGATCGCGATAACGAGGCAAACTACAAGGTCCGAGTTTTGTTCGTCTTTCAGCGGCTGGTCAGCGGCTCGTTAAAACTGCTTGTTGCGCCGTGAAATTCTCGCACAATCCTCACACGTCCAGCTTTTTCATACGAGCATTCAGATGAAAACCTACGTGAACACTTTGACAGAAGTTTGAATCTATATTCAGGTTCGTAAGTATTAGGATTAAGTATTAGTCTAATAGTTTCATATCAAATATGGTAAATGATGTAGATTGTCAAAGGAAATACTATCTGGGAATTACTTTATATACTGTTGTAATATAAGCTATTTAATTCTTCATTGGAAGTTTATAATCACAGCATGAATAAGCAACATGAAGGATATCATGTAAAGAAAATTTCTAATTAAAATTCTAAATTTTTAATTCATAATTCATAGTGCAGAATTTTCAGTTTAATCAAAAGCATTGAAGAATGATTTCTATCTACAGAATTTTCTACAGAAAGCAAATAACTGTAGAAAATATCCTTAAGAAATTCAGTATTCTACGACAGAATCATTTTATATCCGGTCAAGATGTCACCTTGTATCAATCATCCTCGCTAATATTTTTACGTAGCTCGTACGATACCATAAATCATTTGAAGAAACAAAGAAGTAAAAAACATCACAAAATCCTTACCTTTTTTTAAAGATAAAAATGATAGGGAAAAAATGCAAACAATTTCCATTAATATGATTATATTCTATGAAAGGAAGGATGGGATTACATTCGACGAATTGTTTTAAGCGTGGTTAACAAAGCTCGACAGATTATAACGAAATCAAAGCAGATTCAATTCCTTCTTCGAAAATAACGGCGAATGTCTGGCGTTTGCGGAACCCTTTCCAATTTATAAGATTACGACCCCGCAGATTAGCGTTCCTATTAATGCTACAGTCTTCGAAATCGATTCCTACATTTTACCAGCGTTACGGTTAGCTTCATCACAATAGGATTACACTGGGAACTCCGTTTATCCACGCTCCATTTATTCGAAAGAATCTTCACGCAGCGGTTGATTGCAACTAACAAACGTCAGTTATCCAAACTATTGTCAAACGACGTTCCAATTACACTGGGAACGTTAATCACTACGGTGAACGAACGTTAATTTTCCTACGATCCATTTGAAAGTACCTATGATTGCAACATCGTGACAATATGTAAATTAACTTTCAGAGAATTAGAATAACAATTAGCCTTGTAACTTTTGATTACTTTAAATCTTTATTCGAGCATCCTATGATAGAAAAGGGTTAAGTTCACTTATATTGATTTGCTGATATTTAATGTTACCTGTTAGACATTTAATTTAATGAATCTCATCCTAAATACAATTAAGTTATAAACTATTTGATTTAAATGTAAATTTAATAAATATTCTGCAAACAGGGATATAACTATCCTAAACTTTTTCAAATTTTCTAATAGCTTAAAACAGTAAAAGAATTTCATTTGGACATAAATACACCATTTTCTCTACAAAGTTCTGTGGAGGACTATTATAACAGACCAAAATTTACGCAATGTTCAAATCAATCCCAACAAATTCAAATAAGAAATGGGCCTATCGAATCTTTAAATTACTCTTCTCTGCAACACAGAAAACGTGTCATCGTATGTTTTTTTCTGATCTATACTGTAAAGTGTCATTTTTAACTATCTCTATATTATTTCAAGTGTATAGATCGCTGATAAAACAAATTTACGTTCGAAGGCCGCATTAAACGTATTCACGAGAAGAATATAAATTACCAAGGACAGAAAAGAAAAGGACAAAAAAGGATAAAAAGTCTATGGTTTGGTTTCGCGCGCAACAAGAAGGGTACAATAACGTCCGGACGAAACTATAAAGAATTTTATATTTCCGACTTTTGACTGCATTAGAGGAACAGCCCGTGACGTGAATAGAATTTTCCATAGGCCCTGAATACATTTCGAAGCCAGGGAAGGAAAGCCCTTTCTGCTCCATTTCACCAAATAAATCTTACCTCTGACGTTGAAACGACCTAAACTCGTTCGCCTCTGCACGTTCATATACGAACAATATAAACCACCGAAACAAAAATGAAACGAAAGGAGAGGTTTCTACTCGATCGAACCTAATATCTTTCCAAACTAATCAATATCATTCAGTGATGAAGTTGCGACAAATATTGCAGATATAGTGTTCGATGGAACACTAGAATGATGGACGATTCGAATATAAAATTTATATTCAGAAAATCAAAACGAAAAATATATGAATAATGCATAGGTAATGCATAGAAAAATCTTATATTTACATACCTTAAAAGAAATCAAACAGAATCCTAAATCATTAATTCTATGCAAACTCACCCAGAATACACAATAGTAACGTACAGAACTTCTATGAAAAATTATTTAATTATAAAATCTTAGAATTATAAGATTCTTTTGCTTCCAATATGAAAATTATCATCTTTCTTCTTCCAATGTATTTCTTGTTAGAATATACCTCGAACTTTATGATTAGATTCAAACTATAGTGTGCTTCTCCCCGTACAGTATAACTTCACCCCGCCACGACGCCGCAACCCTAACAAGAGAGACACGTCAGAGCGAGCGTCGTTTCGACGACGTTGACTCGACCACCATGTGACGTGGAAACGTTTCCTGCAGCGGTAAATCCCGATTTCCGTAAGATAACTGTGTGCACAACGGGCACGACTTCCAGGTCGAGCATCGCGCTCCTGCTATCTACACACGAAAGCGCCACGGAAATATTCGAGGGGAAGTGCCAGGGGATAATTTATCGTCGTCGTAATTTCACCGACGACCAAAAGACGGAGGAGGTTGGATCCTGGTTCTACGCAAGTTAGAAGACACGCGGCGGTAGTTAGGCAACTTGTTCCCTGTTACTGGGATACCATGAGACACCCGGTATACAAGGACGATCCTGGTGGACGCGACCATCGTGAAGGAAAAGGCCCACAGTGGTTGTTGAAAAGCCGAACAAGGTTCCCTCGAAACTCTCTTTGTCCGTACAGGTGCACGCGGCAGGTTACTGGCAGAAACCCAAAACAGGTTTTCACAAAATCCGCGGCTGGTCTCCTTTCCTTTTTATCTATCCCCTATCTTTTTCTCTTTCTTTTTTTGCTCGAAAGAGAGACACGATTCTCTGCTTCCTCTTTCACGGTGCTGTTCTTCTTCCACTCTGCCGGACTTTTTCTGCTTTATTTGTGTATGTTTGTGTGTGTGTATGCGTCATCCAGCAGCGGGACGCACCAGTCACGTCACTTTGACGAGCATTCAAATTAAGCGGCCCTGAATCTCATGCACGCGGTCTCCCGCACGATTAAGGGGATAATTAATTTTACATTCGTTGCGCGGACCCTGGGACGTCTCGCGGCCTGGGGTGGAGGATCTACATTGTGAATTCGAATTTCGACCAACCCATGTTTGACGAAGTTTGTGGCCTGTTTGTGGTCACGGAAAAAAGGTTTGTGAACGGAATTTTTTAGTTAATTGTGTTAAGTGAATGTACTATTACGAAGTAATATTATTATATAGAAGCTAATGAATTAAATCTAACTAACTCTAACTAAACGTTAATCACTAGTAGTTTGGCATTTTTGTGGCTCATTTTATTTCAACTGGTATTTGGTAGAAATTTTGTACAAGCTGTTTAATAACGACCATTTTAATAAATGTTGCCAAAATTGTAATACTCTCATATTCTTGACTGTCGTTGTAAAAAGAAATTTGGATTTCGTCTAAAAAATTGAAGATTTCTTAATTTAGAAATTAATAGGTACAAATGATAGGATATCCGTCTGAATCAATTAAAAATATTAAATTAAAATTCCCATATCACCTTTGTGTTAATAACTTGGATTAAACTTGCGATGAAAAATTGGTGAAATGATTTGGAAGATTCGTTACAACGCATAGTATGCATATATGTAGACATGACAAAGATAAACATAAAAATTCTTCAAATATTTATTATCTATAATTTTCCGAATATCAAACTTCTAATTTATCATGGTATGATTGGATAATCATTACGCAAATACAAGTTTGACGACTTTCGCACGATGTTGCACAGGCCGCGTCGATCTGAAGTGCAGATTAGCTACCGTGTAATTTGACGATGCTTTACGAGATATAAAATCGCGGTGACAATAATACTTATCTCGATCTGCAAGCATAAACTCGATCGTATCAAGAACTTGTTACTCGTCCAGTAAAACCAGTGTAACTCCTATTATTAATTCAACTATCTGATTTTCATCTTTGCTATTCAAATGAAGAGAAGAATTTAATTCGAATTTATTATTCCATTTAATTAACTGCATTATTATTATACACGCGAGTACTATTATTTATTAATATTTCGATATTCTTTCAATTTAAATGAGTCTCAACGGAAAGAAAAGAGCATCGAATGAAGAGTTCGAAAGTAAGACACTCGAGCAACGTCATCCTCTCAATTCGAGTCAATCAACCCACCCAGACGACTTAATTTTCTAAGAAAATATTCACGAGAGATTTCTCCCATCGTTCGTTGGTCGAGATGTTCATCGAACTTAATGGCAACTATCCTCGATCTCTTACGGAAGTACGAGAAACGAGAGGTCCGCAACCGGCATCGGAATTGCTTCAGAAAAATGTAATATCGTTCCTCTGCGACTTCTACGAGCAGAAAGAGGTTCAACGAACCCCGGAAGCGTGCGTTTCGAACAAACGCTGCAGAAGGAAGAGAAGAAGGAGGAGGAGGAGGAACGACGCAAGGAGACGTCATCTGGTCGGAATATTTTAATTAAAGCCTATTTCTACGATAACGATTTTTCCTCGTGGAAGCATCCATCCTGTTCGTCCAAGACGTCGAGACATCTCGTTTTGAGAGAGAGAAAAAAATATACAGTGCTGGACAAAAGTATTGGCACAGCATGATTGTTATGATAGAAATGCTTATAACTACTAAACAAATTGATTTAAACAAAAAACTTTTTGACGTATTTATTTATTATCTATTCTAGTTTATTACATAACAAGAGCAACAATATAAATAAAATAATACGCAAAATAATAACAAAAATATATTTTTTGAACATTTTATGGGTGGACAAAACTATTGGCACAGTAGAATATTTACGCTTATAACTAATTACATAATAAACTTCTAATATTTTGTTGGCAGTCCTTTTCTTTTAAGGACTTCCTTTAATCTTCTGGGCATCGAGTGGACTAATTTTTTAGTGAATTCAGGTACAATATTGCTCCATTCCTGCAGAAGAACTTTCTTCAGTTCAGACTTGCTTGTGATATTATGTTTCCTAATTCTTTTTTCCAATTCGTTCCACACGTGCTCAATGGGATTCATATCGGGACTTTGAGGTGGTGTGTTTAATGTGTGGGCAGTATTATATATTATCCACTGACGAACAATATACGCCATATGTTTAGGATCTCGATCCTGCTGAAAATAGAAATCCCTGGGGAGGTTTAATTTTTGAGTACTTTTCAAAAGATTTTGCTTGAGTATATTTAAATATACATATTTATCCATTATCTCATCAATGAATATAAGTTCTCCTACACCCGATGATGCCATACATCCCCACACCATTAAACCACCACCCCCATGTTTCATGGTGGCTTGCAGATTCAGTTCGTCCATCTCTGTGTTGGGTTTTCGCCATACTAATATTCTGCCGTCAGATTTAAAAATATTAAACTTACTTTCATCTGAAAACATGATCTTTTCCCAAAAATCAGTATCTTTCGTAACAAACTCTTTCGCGAATTCCACTCTTTTCTTTTGGTTTATTTTACTGATGTAGGGCTTTCTTCGTGCTGCACGGGCAGAATAACCGGCATCCTTCAATACCCTACGTACAGTTTTGGTACTTACTTCTTTTTCACACTCAGCTTTTAACATCGAAGCAATTTCAGTCGAATTAGTTTTTGGATCCTTCTTTACAATATTTACGATTTTCCTTTTTTCTCGAATTGTTACCTTAGAAGGGCGACCACTCCTAATTTGATTCTCTAGATTTTCTTCACTTTTAAAGCGTTTTATGACTGAACGCACAGTAAAACGACTTCTGTTTATGATTTGTGCAATTTCGTTGTAAGATTTATTCATCTTATATAAATTTAATATTATTTTTCTTTCTTCAATTGTGGTTTCTTTCGTTTTTCTAGACATTATTACTCTTTCTTGGTTTTTTGTTGTTTAATAACTGAAGTCTCCAGTTTCACTGATCGAGTGTTATAATAAAAGACTAACGGGGGATTTCCCTTCGCTACTTCCAAATGACGATCGGAAATCGTTGAAAACGGCGACGATACATTGTTTGTTCCATGCTGTGCCAATACTTTTGTCCACCCATAAAATGTTCAAAAAATATATTTTTGTTATTATTTTGCGTATTATTTTATTTATATTGTTGCTCTTGTTATGTAATAAACTAGGATAGATAATAAATAAATACGTCAAAAAGTTTTTTGTTTAAATCAATTTGTTTAATAGTTATAAGCATTTGTATCATAACAATCTTGCTGTGCCAATACTTTTGTCCAGCACTGTATATATATAAAGAAATGAAGAGGAGCGTAGTAACGCTTTGGAGCGTCTCGTGAACTGTAATTTGTCCGCTTGAAGAACGCGCGATCGTAAAACGAGATACGTAACTGGCGATTTGAAACGTTTCCTTAAGATTGTATGATGTAATAGTAATAGACAGGATTTATAGGATTCTATGGGTCGTCAGAACTGTCGTTTCATTATTTTGTTTCGTTTTAAACGATCTTAGATTTATCATAGATGGTTGAAATCTTCTAGACAGATATTATAGCACCGAATAGTACTAGTTCATATTCGCCGGTCATTGTTTCATCGGATTACTATCTATTTCGTTCAACGACTACTTTCTTGTTACACGTCGCAATATTTTATAGCGCGTAGCAAATTTGATATGGATTTTATGGAAAGAAACATTGAAATATTTTAAATATTTTATAAGAAATATTCGCAGCACTCAAATATTAATTTAAATAGCACAACGATCAACGGGACGACTTAAACTTTTGCTATATTTTCCTTCCAATAAATATTGTTTAAATATTTGGAAAACTATATCCAAACCATGAAAGAGTATTTCAAAATAACTTCACTAAATCTACATCTTGATATATTTCTAAACAACCTACGTCAGAAATCCTGAGAATAGTTATAGCAAATTAAAGTAGTGTCAAATTTCCAAATCATGATCAATATTCGCTTCATATATTCCAAGAACCAACCATATGAATCATCTTCGGAAGGAGACAAGGCAGCGCTATGTAGTATTCTTCCTTGCCAGATAGATCGGGAAGCACGTGATTAAATAACACAGCTGTTATTTTAGTAAAGTAACTCGGTCGGTGGAGCCCTTGCACGTCGAAGCGTGGGTGGGCGTCGGCTTAATTCACGTGAAGTATTTAGCTAGTTAATCCTACGGCCCGCCTAGTGACGTCATCGAATCCTTTAGTTCGTTGAAAAAGCCCAACACAACCGGATTGTGTGTGTGTGTGTGTGTGCGCGCGCGCGCGTGTGTGTGCGTGTGTGTGCGTGTGCGTGTGCGTGTGTGCGTGTGCGTGTGCGTGTGCGTGCGTGTGCGTGTGCGTGTGCGTGCGTGTGCGTGCGTGTGTGTGTGTGTGTAGCTGGAATACAAAACCTATGCAACCGATTCCACGAGGATGCAACGTTATACGACTTTCCATTCATTCTTGCTCACCCGGACACGCGTACAAGATTCAAGCGTTATATACTTTCGCTTCGTACGCTCTTCGTTGAACAAATGCTTCGAATCTCTCGAGGCGCATTTAAGCTTTCGTTTGGAAACTTAATAGTTTCGAAACGCGAGAGAGGGAGAGAGAGTCAAATGGAGACGCGTGCTAACGCACAAAGACGGCGTCGAGTTCGTTTGACGACCTGTTATTCGCTGACAATGATGCAACATTCACGGTGTAGACAAGAGCTGTCGTCTCTAAAAGACGTTCTAGTGTTCTTGGATAGTCGCAGTATGATAATGAAGTAGCTTGAGATTTGGAACGATGTAGAGCGAAGATAGAGTTAACAAGATTTTTGACATGAAAATAAGGAATTTGCGATGTGATAAGACGGCTGCTTTGAATTTTAGGAAATTTAATTAAGTGTTAAGGAGCATATTTTGGTTCAATATAATATGTTAGAATGTCTATATACGCGAGAAAAAAAATAGAAGAAGCGTGTAAAGAGGTTGACAATTTGAGAGGTTTGAGATTTTGCATTATGGTATAATAAAACTGAAATTTGAAAGATTTTTCTCCGAAAATTGTAGAATTATAGTTGATAAGAGGATTATTTGGAATATTGACAAATTTAATCACGAGAAATTAAATCGAATTAAAATAGTTAAATATAAGTAATTAAATCTTCGAACAAAGTAAAAAGCGCGTGAAAGATAAAATAAATAAAATTCGAACAAGCTGCATTAAATTTTCACGTACGAAATACCAAAAAAATCAATAAAGGAAACAGAGAGAAACAGTTGTTTATCAACGATATATACACATAAATTCGTATCAGTCAAAGCTTTTCGCTAATAGCGAGCAGATAGTTGCAATGGAACATTTTGTACGATTCGCGCAAACGGCGAGCGACGTTTCACACAAAAATAACAAATTCACACACCGACTGTTACTCGCGCGCCAGAATAGCATTCGATATCTCGTACCATTAATAACAATATGCAACACGAACAACATTCGTAGTGAACGAGTTAACGTGCACATAAAATATCTGTTACCTCCTCGCTTTGCAGCTCGCGGAGTTGAATGATCGTAGCATGTAATTTCATGCGTTGGTGTCATCGAAATTTCATAGTTTCTTCGTTGGAAAAAATTCCAAAGCAAAGATTGCACGATGATACGAGAGAAATCAAACAACGTGCGTTGAAAGATTCAACGTAAGAAACTGACGAGGAAAAAGAACGCGTCCCGCGAGATAAACTCCTACGAACGTGGGACTAAAGCAATCCCTACACGATGAGATTTTACTTGAAGACGTATCTCATGTGAGACGAATTAGCTGTCATGGATACCCACTCACGATACATTATAATAGTAGATTAAAGAGATTCATTTGAAATATGTTTTATATATTTACTACAATTTGTAAGTGTTCAAATACTTATGACATATATATAAAAAAATATATGTATGCGTATATAACAAATTGCAGTATATATAATTGTCAGATATAACAGTAGCTACATAGTATGTGGAAGAGAAAGAAATACTACACGAAAGAAAGAAATTATTGTATCAGAAGATTAATTAGAGGAATACTGATATTGCAGGTTCTATATGTATCTATGCATTTTGAGTGTTGTCTTGAATATTATTAATGTAACCATGATAGTCGTGTCTCTTTATAGTACCAATGGAATTTTAAAGTCTTTTGTATAATCCACATAATATATATTCATTAAAAATTGAATTGTTAATTTTATACTTCAAATATTTTTATGAATCGTTATAAACGTTGATGTTGGAACGACATCTTTTTGTCGAGCTTTAAAGTTGCTGACTGTGAGTAAGATTATGATACCAACGGTTTCACACGAGATTTTGTCTAGAAGTAAATCTCATCTCATCGTGTAGGATTTACTTAATAGAAGGCCATTCGTCGACAGGAACACGCTCGTAATTTTAACTCGCGCCTCGATCGCTGATTAAGAATTATCTCGTCGCGATGCACACTTGCCATTCCTCTCTTTTTCGTGATAAGATATCCATGTACATGCGCGGAGAGTTTTAACAGCGTAATCGATCATTCGTTGTCCGCGAGAACAACAACAGCAGGTGAAAATTATTTCTATTCGACGATTTCGAACGAACACTATAGCACTGCCTCTTTCCACTTCGAACTGTTTTCTCTGTTTCTCTGCATTTGTTCCACGTTTCGACCGCTTGATTAATGTTTGGTACGCGCAAATTGAACATTCCTCGACGCTCCCTCTCGGGCGAAATATGGATTATGGATATCAGAAATCGCAATTAAAAACGTGTCCCTGTCAATTGACCGACTCGTTAAGTGATCCAGGCGCAATGACACGGAAATTATCGTTCGTCTATTTTATTCGAAGGAAATTCGCGATGATTTTTTTCTGGTCTATTTCTTTTCTTTGTTCTCTGTATCGTGACATTGGACTAATTTAAATAAGTGGTGTTATTACCCATTTGTATTAATGAAGACTGAATTTAAAAAGAACGATGGGATAAAGACACGTAATTCGTTTCTTAACTCTCAATATTACTGGGTTACAAATGATCAGCAATAGATTGGACCAAACTGCTTAATTATGGACTATGAATATCGAAATTACATTTCTGAAACTCTTTTCTTCCGAATTTCTATTTTTATTAAGTTTCAAGAAAGTTTCAAATATTTGACTTAACGAAGGCTTGTATACATGATGTCACGCAGTCATTGGATAGATCCATCAGAATTATTTTGAGAAATTTCTGTAAGCCTACTATAACAGAAATAATTAGACTTGGATACGAACGATCCAGTTTTCTTACAGAACGTTAATTCTGCTTTGTATCTTTTATTTTACTTGTTATATTAAATCTGATACAAAATATTATGACTACCTTATTTATGACCTAACGATGACAGTGGTCCCAAATCTAAAATATTATATTCAAATCATCGTTTCTTATTTTTATATAGATACTTCAAATATTTAGATATACCACAAGCCCTAAGACAATTTGTTGTTCGAGTATTTTCAAGTAAATAGTTTCTCAATACACACGTAACGCTTGTACAACCTCGCTTCTACCACTACGTAAAAATCTAAGCTGGAGCTTCACTATATCTCATTAACGTTATGCTACAACACCAAGAACCATAACCAGTATCCCGTTCGAATTAACTTTTCGTATGAATCTGCGCAGGAAGACAAAAAAGAAGCAGAACAACACAACGCATTCCATTTATCGTTCGATTTCAAATGAATACGAAAATTTTGAAACGTAATGCAGATAGGGTATTTTTTAAAAACACAGAATTCAATACAGAAACATAGATAGCCATCTGGGTCAGCATAGCTCATAAATTATTGGAAATGCAACGAAAATACAAAGAACCTGCAGACATTGCTGACCCAACAACATGCACAATTTTCCAATATTTTAGAACATTGTTGTCTAGTAGCGGCATTGCGACGAAGAGATATCGTGTTATACATTTTTTATAAAGTTTTAATTTTTAATTAAGAAGGAGATTTTTATATGCTCTTAAAACATGCAAGATAAAATTCCCCCAGTGTAATACTCGTAACGATATTTATCGAGTAACATAAATGTCTATTTAGATTTTTTTTTACTTGTATTTGCACAAATATGAAATTTTGATTAAATTTATTCTGAACGAAGATTTCACGTAATTGCTCTAACAACTTTACTTCTTACATTTTACAAAATATTCGAATAAATAATTTCATATTTTACAAACTCACATAGTAAACTGTATAAAATAAGCTGACTTGTAATAATAATTTCTTTCTCATTGTTTGTGGACGAAGAATTTATGCAATAGCCTAATATGTTATATGTCGATCGATTCTCCTCTCAAAATATCATTCATAGACATTAGAAATACACGTGTAACATATACCAGGGGTTCCTCTAAATTCCAGCGAAATTCCAGCGTTGTTCGAAGCGATGAAACCAGAGGCAAACGATCCTTCCTATCCCGCCAACTGAGTCTCCCTCTCTCAATTTCCCGGTTATTTCACCAGAGAGCGTTGTTGAAACGAGCCACGCGAGTGCTTTATGTTTGTTTTTCATTTCCTGCCGAAAAATCGCTAATTATCAGCCACGTAAACGGAAAGCGAGCAGACCGGAGCAGCATTTTTCTCCCCGTTTATTTCACAATCGCTATAACACCCTTAACGTTCACAGCCTCTATCCTTCTTGCGGAAAACTATTCTTTTTTTACGACGTCCAGCATATTAGTCTTAAAAAGAAGTAGAAAAAGAAGGAAAAAAGAAGAAAGAGAACCACCAAGACTCATTAAGTGGTGCTACTGTAGGTTCCTCGGTTTCCTCGGAATATTTTATAGCGGACACGCTATATAACAACTATAATCAACGGTTACTCTCACGAGTAAACTCTAAATTCTCCTCTTCCCTACCACATTCTCTAATTGTTCCAACTTTATTGCACTTAGTCAATTTTTTTCGTCTTTCCGCTAGCAAATTCGACGAACATTTTTAAAGCAGACATTAAGTTTCAGTATGTCTGCGTCTTGGCTCTGTCCCTGTTTTCGACGTTTAATTCTTTGTATTGAACGTCTCTGGTTCTCCTATTTGACTTAAAATTGTGAAATTGTACAAGAGAAGTGTACAATCTAGAATCTGTAACTTGTCAATTCACCAATACTTTTAGTCGGTAAAGTGTGAAAAGAAAATTTTTAGATCATCGTCGAAAGAAGATGCAGGAAAACAGTGTACGAAGAACATAGACATTTTCTATGATTTCATGATTTTTAAGACACTCGCTGTTGTGTATAATAAATGTAACGAATACTTTGCCAAAATCCTGCAAAAATTTTCTAAAACGATTTTGTAACTTTTCAGAAGTACCAAGCAAGAATCGGAGATAATAAATTATTCTTTCGTTTTTCTAGATAAAAATGTCCAAGACATGTCCAAGAATATTTTTATTGCGTGCCATTCGAATGGTCTTTGTTCGTTTACGTACATCAATTCTGCGCATCTTGACGTTTTCAGACGTTCGAAAGCGGTTTAGAATGAACAGGTTTACAACTTTTCGATAGAATTCGAGTGGTTTACAAGGTTTAACGGTTGCATCGCTTATATTTATGCGGCCGGATAATGGCGAGTCAGCGGGAGAAAGGAACTTTAATGGCCCCGGAATCCATGGTCCACGGCAATGGGTCACCGCGTAACAATGCGACGTGAAAAAGCAGAGGAAAAAAAAAGGAAGGATCGATGACCCGAGCATGTTGTTCGTTCTCGTGCAATGTGTGACGAACTTTGAGAAAAAAAGAAACATACGCTAGGATGCTATCCGTGCACGCGAGAGGCCGATGTGGCATCGCATACAATGCTGAAACGAGAAAAGGTCAGCCACGGGCCCGTTTATCTTCCAGCTATCTAACGTTTTTCTCCGCGTCTCGATTGCTTCGCGCATCCTTCCTTTTTCCTTTCTCTACCAACTCTTAAGATAATCGCGAAGAATCTCGCGGAGAAGCACGCGATATACAACTATAGAGGGTTAAGTATGTACATATGAATGTTTGATTGCCTGTTCAAAGAATCACTCTAAATGCAAGACTGCAATAAATTTTAATCATTTTGCATTCAGGACGTAAAGTATAGCGTGGAGTAATTATAAAATAAACCGTAAATGTAGCACACTATATGAAAAAGATGTTATTATGTTTTGGATTTATTCTCACACGTAGCATAAATTTCTGTCAATTATTTGCTTCTGGAAAATTTCCTTCAAATTAGCTGCTTCCCTTGATAAATTTTCAAACTCAATTTTCTCAAAAGCAAAGTCTCAAATGTAAGATACTTTTATTGACATTTTCAACTTATCTTTTGATAAAGAATGACATCCTTCCCGATTGTATATATGTACCACAATTTCAGAAACACCCAGTACACGTGCGTGTGCTGTTCCTCTCTCTATTCACGTTCAGACGCGTAGCATTGTCGTTGCGACACTTTCTCCGTGGAACCAATCCTCTTTGTGCCCTACCACAGGTACTCAAAAGAATGCAGATGCGTATTCCTGCGACGTAAGTCATAGCCGGTCCCGAACAATGACAAATAAATTTCAGAGGAAACAACTCGCTGGCTAACGCCTTTCTTGGAACCTAAGTATAAGACGCACAGAACCACATACAACAGCCTGTTCCCGTGCTTCTATAACCGTGTTGCTCCTAACCGCTTCGAAAGTGAAACGGTCTACCGAAACGGTACCGTTCTACTGTCTCTGTTTCGCTCGTGGCAGGCGATGGCCATTTATAAATTACAACCGGTGCGCGAGCTGAGGCACGCTTGTAGAAGCGAAGGGACAACGGGACAAAAAGAGGAGGAGGGAAAAAAACAACGCGATTCCGAGGCGACTCGACGAAACCGGACTGTGGCGACGCGAGACCTCTCCGATAGACGAAGACGAAGAAAACGCCAAGACACGAAGGTATATACGTGTATCTGTTCATAAGTAGTCTGGATAATTTGGTGGATTCGTAACAATTTTTATTAGAATGATGCTGTAACTTATGTGAATATATAATGTTTGCAAGTAATCTGGATTTTCTATAGTAGAAATGTTCGTGGAAATTATACCAAATGATGAATTTTATCATAGTTTTTGGAAAATTTTGGCAAGAATCAATGTCAAGATGATGAATTTTACCAAATAGGAAACTATAAAATACTACTAGTACACGTAGTCGTTAATTTTAAAAATTCATCGCACCAATTCATTTGTGATTGTTGTAATATTTCTAATATCACTGAAACTTATCGCGAATTATTGAGAAATATAGAATATGTGGAGAAAACAGAACAAATATGTGTTATAACCTAATAATATCTTGTTATAAACAGAACTATATGTTCTATTCAAAAAATAAGGCTCAACCTATATTTTGTCAAACTTAACTATGTCATACTTCGTTACTATATTTCGTTACCATATTCCTTATAAACATTGATATATATTCTGGAGGAGAAGCAGCAGATATCTTAAATGATTGAAAACGAAAGGGAGAACGAGCCCAGAAATGGCCGCCACCACCATGGCCTTCCACACCGACGGGCAATTTGCACCAACCATTCGGACAGGTATACCATTGGAGAATTGCAGCGGCGAGGCCGTAGCTGTAATTTCACAGAAAGTGCTCGAACAACACAAAGGCGACGCAACAGAGCCTGACTTTCAGGTAACGTTTCCCTGATTCCCTTGGACGCGACCAGAGGGCCCAGACGGTCCCTTGGAGGTCAGGTTATTGTTAGCGGAAAGCCGACTCCGCGCAAGGTGCACCTTTCTTCTATACCTAAGCGGACCTACAGGTGCAAGACGATCGGTTTGCTCAGGTGTCGGCCTCTTTGCTTAGGCCCACAGTTTCACAGAGAGACGTCTCTCTTTCGTTCTTAATACTTGTACCTGGCAACGTTATCGAGATTATACTTGGAGCACGAACCTGCTCTTTCATGGAGGGTCGAGAACCTCGCTAATTGGTATTTGCATTCCTACAACGATATATGAATATATATCGGAAGGTTATGCAGAATGTGCACAGTTGTTGACAAAAGTATTATGGCACTTGCAAAAACCTTTTACGAATATTAGTACTGTAATGAGACTCGATTATTATCATTGTGTTAGTTAACGTTTGAGACAAATCTGAAAATGTATATAGAAATTACAGATGATTAGAGATGTCATGGCAGTCGTGTCTTGGAACATTCATAATTTCAAAATGTTTTATATACCATAAATAATGTACACATAAAAGATATGGGAAATATTCGATACTTTTGGAATTTTTTACTAGAGCATAATAAAATTCTTAATCTTCATTTGCAAGCAGAAAAATTAATCAGTATAATAATGCAGCATACAATCCTTCAAAGCGACATTAACAAGGGATTATACTTCAAATATAATTATATTTAAGCACCATTAGACAAATACTACGGTCCTCCAGAAGAAGATATTTGGCACCGTCAAACCTCTTCCTACGTTTTCGTACGTCAATTCTTTATACAGTCTGTCACACAAGAGCGTGTCTGCGATATCTGCGAAACCTGACACCTAATCAGAATGAGATAAAAAGAATGTAAACAAACGAAAACTTCTCTAATACGCGTTGCTGAATACCTTTCAGTTTCATTTGAAACAGTGAAAGGAACAGAGCTTTTTAATATGAATGCCGCGTACGCGAAACGTCGAAAATTGTCTGGCATGGGCGAATGAAAACAGAGATCGTGATTGGAGTAATATAATATTCACTGATGAATCTTCGTTTTGGGCATGGTGTCCTATTAGGCAAGCTGAGAGGAAGACGTATCACAAAAATAAGAACACTTGTACATCACATTCGAAAGATATGGAGGTCGTTACCAGAATCCTACGCTCAAAAATTAGTCGAGAGTATGCCGAAACGATGTCAAGCTATAATCGCTAATGGAGGAGATTGGACACCCTACTGTAATAGCGTATTAGTGTTTTAGATGTAGATTCAATTCATATAAATTTTTTACAAATATATAAATATTTACAGAAATATCGCAGACACGCTCTTGTGTGACAGACTGTATCTCGACGATTTTAGAGCAGCAAAGACAATATACACTACGTATATCGGCAATATTTGTATGCGAAAGCAGTACTAAAAACAAAATATCTACTGCTGATGAAAGATAACTAGGAACTAGAAGCATGGTCGCCAAAGAATTTATAAAAACACAACTAGAGATATAAATAGTTCTATTGATAGAAATAGTACATATATGTGAGAGATAATGAATCTGATTTTTCCAGCTACATTACGTTCCAATAAGTGCGCGCGCGTTAAACACTATGAGTCACCTGTCGATAGATTACACGAAAGATAGTATCTTTCAATTACGATATCATGTCTCGCATTTTGACATGTCTGCTAACGTCAAGTTGATGAACTCTCTGAGTTACCCGAATGCACATCTGTGGTCACTTGCGAGCATTACAGGTGCAACCGACGCAACGTTTTCACGTTGCTCACTCATCATGCTGAACACGTAGCCAGTTCACTGGTTGAAAAAACGCGTCCACGGATCGCTTTGGTGCACGAACGACGGTTACGGTACCGCAACGCTCGAGATATTTGAATCTGAGTAAAGTTGCCGCGCTTTATCGGCAGAGATGACAAGACAAGACTACAGAATCGCAGAAGACGGCTATTTGAACGAATTAGATCTCTGATGTTTCAAACTGGATACGTCAAGGTTATCAAATATGTAGAATATAGATAGATTCTTTGAGTACATATGGCATTATGATTTTTATATATTCTGTCAGTTTGTTCGAATTCATTATAACCTAACGAAGCATACATACTTAGAAATTTACGCAGCCGAAGTATTTGACAAATTGGGATTCTGACAAATCCAATACGTCAAAGAAATTAGATATTTAGAATATAGACAGACCCTTATGAATGTATATAGCATTGTGATTTTACGATTTTTTATTCGCCATTTGGCTAGAATCCACTATAACCTAACGGAGCACATAGGTACTTCTACAGTCGAAGAGTTTAAGTTTTTAAATTCCTTAGGTGATTTTAATGAACTCGATCCTATCGAATTCCAACGTTCAGTATCGCTTGGTATATTTCGGCCGGAATTCCACGGCACTGCGCGTTGGTTAACCACCTGCTGAGCGATCGCGTGCCAGTCCGGAATACCGCGGTGACTTTGGTCGCTGTAGCGAAAGCGCAAAAACTTCGTGGGAACGTGCACGTGTCCGGTGGCTGCAGCTCGCCTTTCGATATTATTATTATTTTGAAACACTCACCTATAAGCGGTAACAACGCGAAGACAACAACAGCAACAGCCCGATGATGCTCGTGGGCTGCCATCGTGACAAACAGGGATTCCTCTTCTTGCACTAAACGCCAAAGGTCTCTCGATAAACGTTCCTTTTTCTTCCTCACAAAATCTTTCGTATTATTCTCGTCACTGACACTCGAACACTCGGTTATCCGCGGTATTGCTCGACTTAGATGAATGGCGTACCGATATCGAGGATCAAAACGATACAAGACATCGAGTCTATTACCATTAAACGACTGTTCCCGCACGTCGTATCGTCACGCTAGCCGATTTCAGACTGTGGCGGGGAGCAGCTCGTACGCGTTCGGCTCGGCCTTCGGCAGAGTTCGGTTGCGTTCGGTTGCCACCGGTGCGCTACTCGGCACGCAGGTACCAACGCCAAGCAGCGAGTGGGAAAGCCACGATCTCGCGGTTCTCCGCGAGATCAACCGATTCTTCCTCTCTCGGACGTTTCTTTCTTTTTTCTCTGTCGTTCTTTTGCCTTTCTTTTACGCGCATCCTTGCATTTTTATACGCCTCTACAAGAATGCCACGTCCTTGCGCATAATTCTTCCTTTTTCCCGCTGAATATTCAACGGAGAATGTTTCCGACTTTTTTCGGGACATCCGATGGTTCTTGCATTAAAGAATATCGTGCCATGGTATTCACAAATATGTTAATGGTACTGTTTCTGATGGATTTTTCGATGCTTGTTAGCTGAGCCTTGACTAATTAATCTTTTGTGTACGAATTAATTATGGAGAGAGATAACGTGTTTAATATCAATGTTTGCACAGTCTTTACGTTAAATGGAACATTATGTAGTAAATCAATGCTTAGAGTGCTCTTTATACAAATGTTATAATGTAATATGTCATAGGCAATTTCTGTATTTTATGGACACTGTTGGAATGCTATGATAGTAGTAGTAATTTTTTTTCTTTCTTAATAGACGAATTTAGATCATTCTAACCTTTGATTGATTAGCGTTGGATCATAGATACTTCAGTTTATTTGTACTCAATGTTTTACGCAATGAAGACCATTGGTGACTGTTATCGCTCAAGATATAGAACGGGAATTAAAACTAAACAACTTCACTCGAATATATGTAATATTATATTATGGATATTTTGTTTCCTTCTCCCAATATATACAATTGGATATCGTTTCATGTGAGAGAAGAGAAAATAAAGAGAATTTATTTTTAAAAATACGTTTAGTATTACACAGGATAACTATGTATATATTTCGTAACGAAACTTCTTCCATATTACGCTATGAATATCTCATGTGTTTGTAACACGTACGTTTCATATGTAAAACAAAAATAAAACTAATAATTTTTTAAAGTGTCTATATGGTGTCTTACATCTCGCGAGCCAAAAAATTTAAATTTACAAAACTTCCAACTGAATATCATTCAAAGTAAAAGTAAAAGAAAATTATTTTTAAAAATATTTTTAGCACATATATCCCTCAACTTAAGCGCATATTGTAAGCAAGTAGAATGTAAATTGGAAGCCATCCTAAACCGCAAAGCAAGGATTAAGAATAAATAATAATAATTATCGTCTGGTCAACTAATGATTACTCGAGTCGAATCGAAAAGATTAAAATTTCCAAATCTTCTAAATAATTTTCTCATCGTCCAGCTGACCAGAAATCATTGCTACTTCAATTGAATTACTCAACAATACAGAACTATTTTACAGTTTATCCCGACATTATTTCTTTAACTTGGCCATGCAATCTGGCGAGCTAATTACAGTTGAATTATATTATTACAGGCCGTATAGCACGGGAACATCGTTAATTTTACAATTCAACGAATTTTCCACGCGGAAACGGGGAAACGACGAATACGGGCGACGAACTGTGTGGAAAACACGTTTACGCGTTTAATCAAATTCGTGTCGCGTATTATCAAGCAAACAGAAGACTCAGAGATAAGGGATTTACATTTCCACGTTGCGTTGGTCGGAGGCTCGCGTAGGAAACGTGACGAGAACGAAGTAACGGCTATCCATTCCCTCCACTTTGATGGCAATTAACTCTCTTATCGAAGC
The DNA here is from genome assembly GCA_905333015.3 of Bombus campestris. Taxonomy (NCBI): domain Eukaryota; kingdom Metazoa; phylum Arthropoda; class Insecta; order Hymenoptera; family Apidae; genus Bombus; species Bombus campestris. The sequence goes on from HG995146.1 coordinate 2,485,953, forward strand.
TGGTAACCAAAGAATTAGTAATTTAAACGATCTTCACGCGCACGCCGTGAACTCGAGTCGGTTTTCAGTACTTTATCACGTACGGCTACACCGTCGTTGACGCAGCCCATCGTCGTCATCGTAGTCGTCGTTTTCCCTCTTAAGAGGCGCGGCCACGTTTTATGGCACTCGACATCGGAGCTTTCGGTTCACTTTCAGCAGTCGACGACGATTCTCGAGAATCTTCGCAAGATTAATGGCACAGGTGTACGTTTCAAAGCCGTGCAAATATCGCTGTCAACGCTTGCTCCGCGGTAATGAAACGCGCGATAATGCTACGTGTACATAGAAACGTTCGCATGACGATGCAACGCCATTCGCGAACCGTTGGGAGTCTGATTCGTGCAGACGTCAGGCTTACAGACGGTCCGCAGATATTCCGGAGTTTCGTGATAAATGACTCGCAACGATCGACTGATCGACGCAACACTTGAAATCATAGTCGTACATATTCGTTCGATCCATAAGTTCTTTTTCAGTTCATATCGAATGTAAGATTATAACTACCGTAAATTCACGTTCTGATAAACTATCGTTCTGACAAATGCGCGAGAACTTAGAACAATCAAATATACTAATAATGGATTCTTATGGGAGCAAGCATTTCAATCTTCAGATGTTTCATTCGTTAGAACAATAGTTCATTAAAGTAGCTTAAGTCCAAACAATAGAATATTACCATAATATGTAATAACATAATATGTAATATAGCAATAACATTTGGCTACATTAAATATTATATGTGCTTCGATAGCCTTTGATTCTATCTTTTATGTGATTGTTGAAATAATAAATCTTTTTTATAAAATTTCACATTATTTTAATAATGCATTTAATAACAATGGCTCTTCGAGAAGTTCTCCAGCATCCGCTTTACTCACTGGACAGATACTCTAACAGATTGACATTCTTTCTTTATTATCTTCATCGAAAATATTTTTAATGGAATTTCCTTCTGCTATGATAGAAGAATGAAAGTATTTTAAAGAATCACGAAGAATTGTAGAATTAAAAAATTATAGAATAATATATAATAAGTAAAACAATTATCTGCCAAAATTTTAAAATGATCAAATCATACAAATGATCAAGATGCAGCTTGTGGACGGTTCAAATAGAAATCGCGAAAAAACAAAAGTTTTCACATTTCCGGAATCGCATAAAAACTTGTGACTCGACCTAATGGAAATCGTAGTGGTGGAAATCGTATAAAAATAAAAATTAAAAATGGAAATTTCGTTAGAGGCGTAAAATGTCGTTCGCGGTTGGCCTCGTGGTACACCGAGGGTTTCGAGTGGGTGGCTCTCTTTTTTATTTAAGAGAAACACACCTAATTCCCCTACCCTGGAGAGGATCGCTGTTCAAATAAACCGAGCGACCCCCTGGCAGTTTACGTCCTCTCCCTCGCGTCTTTCCCGCGGGTTGCAAAGCGTTTGGCTCCGAACCGACTGCTGACCCGCGAGAACAGAAGAGAAAAGAGGGCAAGTCATATATGTATATGTACGTGTTTGTCGTTTGTCATTGGGCCTGTTTACCAGGCCAAATGAATTACGCCTCGACAGAAGAATTTTCTTGCGCGCTTTTCACGCGAGACCTCATGCTCTTCGTTCGAAAGATACAAGCAAGCTCTATTTGTTTTCGTAACATCGGCTGACCGGGTTCGTTCGTCATGGCTGCCAAACAGATACAGTCAGGGAGAACGTTCCTCTTAATTAAAAGCCTCCACTCGAGATGTGTTCCGTTTCGTCGAAACGGCTGAAAGATCCCGTGAAAGACGTTTCGACGTTCATCTCGAGTTCTTATGTATCTCACGACTGATACAAACATGGTATACCTCCTATACGCACTTGTGTATCTATGGTGAATGGTGAACGTTCAGCAGAAAATAAACTGTTTGTTTGTTCTGTGATGGTATTCGTGTAACGCGGTGGCGTTCAGAAATTTTAAAATCCTTAGATTTAAGTCGAGGATATAAAAAGTTCTTCTATGCTGTTCTACATAGAAGCACTACAACGGTGTGTAAAAGTTTCTAGATATAGTGGCCGTAAAAGATATTTATTATAGTATTTACATAATAATTAATTAGGTCTAAGTATATTAAAGTTCGTACCATTTAGTAGTTTAGTATTACTTCCATGTAGCTATAAAAATATGATACTGTAGAAATGAAATGTAAAGACTGAAAAGCAAACGCTTTAATGGAAAATAAATGTATATGCAAATATTTTTCGCAATCACTGTAGATTTTTCAGTTTCTGTTTTAAAAGAAATATTTTAAAGAGCTTTAACTAATCCTCTTACGCTTTGCATATTATTCTTAAAAAAATCGATGAATTGAAAAACAAAGTCGAATAAACGTAAGCAAATAAAAGCAAAAAAATCTAGATTATTCACAAAAATGATCCTTTGATTATCTATTATAATAATCTATTCTGATCCAAGAAAATTTCTACATCGTACTTGTAAATTGTACAAACATCCAGGCCTGACGTTTTCGAAGAACGTTGCTTCCATTTCAAAGACACGTGGAAGAACCATCTAAGAAAATGAGAACGTTCTTATATTTTTATAGTTCCCCCTTTTTTCGTTACTCCTTGTTGGCTACTGTTTTGTTCCTTTTCACTTAATTCCGTTTCATTTGCCATCGTCGCGCGTTGCACCGACATCTACGATTAATAAACGTTCTGTTTCTGGAAGTTCATCGATTTATGAAGACACCGGGGCTGCAGTGGAACAGAGATAAAAATACAAGAGAGAGAAATAAGAAGACCTCGAAGAAACGGCGCTGAATGATGCTCGAGATGTTTGTATCTTCTCTTGGCGAGGGCGGCCGTTATTAAACACTTAAATCTTCCTCGTGTACGAGATGAAAAAAGGAGGCGGAACAACTGACAAAAGGAATAAACAAAAATGAACGAAAGAGGGCTGAAGGTTACGGGATAAGTAAATTTATGAGAAACAAACGATGCGCTGTTCTGAATGTTCTAGTGCTAACGAATTCTGTGTTAATCTAGCCTCGTTTCTCAATAACGATTCATAATCCGTTTATTTTACAAAGCATTCACACTGGTAATATAAAGAAGTGTTGTTTATAGGTGGGATGATTCACACGATTTTCTTCGTTTCTGTATAGTTTTTACGAGAAGAAGAATAAAATAATTTGGAAGAATTCGAAATGAGATTAGTAGATAGAAAAAATTGGGTCAGAAACAGGTTCTGAAAGTTAAAATTTTATGATTGGGATATTAAAATAAGAATTTTAGAGGATACAGGAAAATTTGAAAGATGATTGCTTTAAATATATTTCACAGATTCGATTTTGTTTTATAACCTAGATAAGATTGGCTACTAGAACGAAACTGTATTTCAAAATTGATAGCGTAGAAATTTACTCAACTTCCCAAATTCCTAAGGAAATTTGTAAGAATGATTATTCAGAACAAGTTATTCGCGTAATTATTTTGTAATTACGAGATATTAATAATGTTATTTTGTCATGTACCCCTGTACACTTTTGCATCTCTAAAGTTCTCATACATACAGTCTGTCACACAAGAGCGTGTCTGCGATATTTCTGTAAATATTTATATATTTGTAAAAAAATTTATATGAATTGAATCTACATCTAAAACACTAATACGCTATTACTTAGTAGGGTGTCCAATCTCCTCCATTAGCGATTATAGCTTGACATCGTTTCGGCATACTCTCGACTAATTTTTGAGCGTAGGATTCTGGTAACGACCTCCATATCTTTCGAATGTGATGTACAAGTGTTCTTATTTTTGTGATACGTCTTCCTCTCAGCTTGCATTTCATCAGGGACCACACATTTTCGATAGGGTTTGCATAAGGGGACTGCGATGGCCAAGGAAGTACTGTGATGGCGTTTTTCGCTTTCCATTGGGTGCAGATGCGACTTCGATGTTTAGGGTCGTTGTCTTCTTGCAATATCCATTGGTCCTCGGTTTGGTTGAACCAACGTTTCACGGATGTGAGAAGTCCCCTTTGGTACAATTTCACCATCTTTTGTGCATTCAGATTGTCTGTAAAGACGCACAAAGTCCCAAAACCGCGTGCGTTAAAGCAACCCCAAACATGCACTTTTATAGGGTGTTTTACACTTCTTTGAATCATCCTTCTTCCATGGATAGTCCAAGCACGCCTAATAGGACACCATGCCCAAAACGAAGATTCATCAGTGAATATTATATTACTCCAATCACGATCTCTGTTTTCATTCGCCCATGCCAGACGATTTTCGACGTTTCGCGTACGCGGCACTCATATTAAAAAGCTCTGTTCCTTTCACTGTTTCAAATGAAACTGAAAGGTATTCAGCAACGCGTATTAGAGAAGTTTTCGTTTGTTTACATTCTTTTTATCTCATTCTGATTAGGTGTCAGGTTTCGCAGATATCGCAGACACGCTCTTGTGTGACAGACTGTACATGTTTGACCTAATAAGTCTAACAAATATTTATTCAGTCTGTATCACTCACGTTATTAAAACAGTTTCAAACTATTTAGACCAAAGACTAGATACGAAATTGACTTAGATATAAGACTGAAATAATTCAAGAACCAACGTGAAGGAACGAAGCAATTCCATAAAACACGAAATGAATAAACTATTTTTATAGAAAAGAGAAACATCAGGTCTTCCGCAATATTCATATGAGAATAGAGACAATGCGACGCTGGCGTGAAGGAACAGAAAAAAGCAGATGGTCGAGAGCGTGAGATAAATCATTTCTAAGATCAATCCCGAAAGACACGAGTGCCGCGGAACAGGATGAAGAAAAGTCTTCTATCCGCAGGAGCGTTTTCGAGGCTACCGCGAACTCTTCAGAGAAATTCCACGAACGCTTCGCGGGTTCGTTCCGGTCTTGAATCTTGAGTGAGCCGGCCGGTAGAGAGATGTAATTAAAGTCCGATAGAAAACTCGACCTCGCCATCGAATCGCGCTTCGTGATACAAGTTAATTCGGGAAATTAAAAAATTTCGAGCAGCTACTCCGTTTATTTAACCGTTTCCTAGCCAGACAGTTCCGGATCCAATGAAACAACGACCGTAACGAAACGAACGGTTTATCTGTAGCCTGCCCAAAAAAGCAGAGGAGTTAGGAACGAAACGAAAAAGAAGCTGCAGAACGAAGCTTAAGGTTTAATTAAGACAAAATAGAAAATTTCATCGCGTCGCTCGAAAGTGTTTTACACGCCACACAAAGCAATCTACGAAATTAAAAAATTCCTCCATTATCGCGACGTGTTACCGTTTCTTTCACGGGTAGCGTCCACGGAACCAGCAAGACGCTTCCTTGAATCGTCGGGAGTTACTTGGTGAATCCGAAGAGAAGAGAACAAAAACAAGCTCTGGCGAGAACTACTCTACAAATTTAATTAAAACTTCATATAGACGTGGTCTGTCGCGTTATCATTCCCCGCGAATAAACCAGCTCGTCCTCGAGGTCCAAGTATTTTTTTATACCGATCGACCCCTGACGAATGTTGAAACGACAGCAAGGCTGAAACAGTTGGACTTGGTATGTAATTTTACTTCTCTATTTGGTGTCTACCAGTGGTAATTGGTTCAGGGTTTCTTTCCCCTCATATATTAATAGTCTCTTCGTGAAGATTCCAATCAGGAAAAGAATTAGTATCATATAGAAGTGTATTACATATTAATAATCGGCAATGTAACATTACGTTTATCTAAATCCTACCCGTGTAGATCAATTATATTATCAGAAACTCATTTCTTTGAATTAATAATAATAATATGCAGTACGAGATTTGAGATTGGATAATGAATTCCGTAAACTTTTATCTTGCCTCAACTATAGACACTTGTAATTCTTCTAGTTTAATAGATCAAGTTATTTCCTAGAATTCCATTTGTATTGGTAACAAATTTGTCAATGCTATACAGGAATATTCACAAAATTTCACTATCAAGTGAAATATAACTGAAATCTTCTTCCTGATATTAACTCTAACCATCCCAGCTATGTCAACCACTTCCATGATCATCTGAAACAAAATGGTACCTGCATATTTAACCTCAGTCTACAAAAGAGAGAGAGAGAGAGAGAGAAAGAACAAGAAACTCAAGGAAAAACGCGAAGAACGAAAGGTCGCGACGACGAGTTAGAAAATGAATGATGAATTCCAGTGTTCTGCGTCCTCGGTTCCATGTCCCTGTGCGCGCGTGTTGAGCCAGGTTTGCTGGCGCCTGTAAGGCAGGCAGCCAGACGGGCGCCACCGTTCAAAAGGGTTTCGCGTAGCTGGAACAAGGACGGTGTCGTCGGTGATCCGAGCGAAAGGGGCGATCGAAACGGAGGGGAAACAAGCAAAAGAGACTCTGGAACGGGTGCAAAGAACGGAGACAGCTAGACGAAACAGGGACGCAGGCGCGAGCGGGGAAAAATTGTCGTTTTCTCCCTCTCTGTGTCCTCTATCTCCTTTATATGTATCTTGAAAATCGTGTTGCAGGACCAACAGCCTGGAATACGGCGAAACCTCCCCTTGGTCCAGGCTGGATTGAAAGCTACTTAGATGCTAACAACGAATCCATTTTAATCTCCGCGAATGCATTCCCATTGGGGCACATACAGAGATTCGTGGGATTAACTTCTACTAAAATCTGCGAAAACTTGTTAACTTACGAGCTGAATGAAAGGCAAAGGGAAGATTCTGGGGTGAGCGCGGGATAGCAATTGGTTTGGTGGGATGAGATATGTTTGTTTGAGGTTCTTGTGGTTTTGTCATAGATGGAGATTGATCTAGGGACAGATGGCGAGATCGTGATGTGAGAAAGTTGAAGAGGTACGGTGAAATTAGAAACGATGAGGTTTACACGTTTCGAGTGTTGAAGGATATAATTACAAACATTTTTGGGGAATCAACTTGCGTAAAGTCAATTTGGAATTTTCTTTCGAGACTATACATTCAGATCTCTAACAATTTAATTTTTACTAATAAAGCAACTATTTTTATCCATCTAAATCACGTACAAAATGTAGTTTTGCTGATTGTACAAACACTGAATCTTATATTGTGTAATACTAACGTATTTATAGAGTCTATGCAGTGGTGCAGAGTTCTCGTGGCGCCATGGTGGACTTCGAGGATGAACTTCGGAATAAAACAATGAGTAATGGGGTGGTGACGCTTACAGTACTACAGAATGGGAAAGGGGTAGTTTTGCGAAAGGAACAATTAATGGCGCTTTTTAGTAGACTCTGTAGATAATGGGTTCTAATATAGCTCGTAATATAGTATTTTGTTTTGTATACCATTATTAAAGGAATTTTCAGATCTAAGTCTTCCCCGGAACTACCAATTTTCCCTAATTAAACCTCTCTTGGATATTTCATCGTGAATATTTTTTTAATATAACACACTAGAATTATTTCTCATAACACACAGTCTATTATTTCTCCTTGTTATTGTAATGTGAAAAAGATATTTCAATCGCTCTATCGTGATTAATATTACATGAGAAAATACGATAGTAACTGTCAGCATCGAATTGCATATTATATGACGTTATATGCATTTATTTTTAGATAACCGAGTATTAAGTTCATTATACAATAAATAGCGGAGGAGTCGATGTCACTTAACTTAATAAAATTATCATTATCCGCGTCAATGTTAGATTAATTTGTTACGAAATTGCGAAAATCAATGTAATCTACTGCCAATGAGCAATCAATTTGGCTGCTACAATCAATCATGTATGACGCGACAAGCGGACGGGGTCACGAAGGGTGGCTGCCACCCTACTGCATCGAAAAAGATTATATTTTGTCGATGAAACGACATAAAATAGGGCATTAAGCGCATTATGAAGCATCAAAATATATAGAAAAATTATTATTTTAAGTATAACCATCCTAAGTGATACTTTATTACTAGATTAATTGAGAAATAAAATAAAAAATATATGTAATAAAATTTCAAAATTAAATCAAATTATACAAAGTCAAACTATGCAAAATGAAAATTAATCAAAGTTATTTTAATAATAGGAAATTCAAAACCTAATACACAAATGACGTAAACTTATTCTTTTAATTTCAAACATTGCAAATTAATAGAAAATTTAATATTATCTTAAGTAATAGTAGTAATAGTTAAATAATATCTAGAATAATCAAATAGTTATTGCAGAAATATTTTTCAGAAGAATTTCTTTTTCGTACGTTTAAAAAGTCAGAAAAAATTGGGCACTCTATAAGAATAGAGCAGATTGTCGAAGCGTCTGCTAGATGAATGTAACAATGTTGCATGTCATACTGATTGTTTGGGGTATAAAGGTAAACGGCAGCGAAAAAAAGCAAACGGAGTAGGGTGCTTAAAGAGGTAAAAAACGAAGCAAAGAAAGGAGAGAAGAAAGGCACGAGGGCGGAATAGAGTTAAGAGAGTAATTAGGAGGAAGTACAATTGTGAACAAGTGAGTGACTTAAGAGAATGAATTGCGAATTCTTAATTACTCGGGAATTGTATACGACAATTTGTACAAGTGTTTCTCATTTACAGCTAAAACTTGGATAATATAGTCTAGATAATCACGATAAAGTTTAAAATCACGATACTGACTTTGTAATTATTCAAAATTAACACGGAGGCAAGATTTAAGACTTGAAGTGCACGTTATTTGAAGTTTATTACAAAGAACAGCGCAGTCCATTTATCAAAATTGAATTTGCTTTTGATCAGTGAAGTTACTTCAGTAGTCTTATTTAAAAGATTGATTTTCCAAAATTGGTTATTTAACGTTACATAAAAACCAATCAAATTACTGCATAAACATCAGCAATAAAATGTTTCTTAATCTGTTGTCAATCAATAAATTTATACGAAATAAAAATCACATTCAATTTCGATGTAAAGATATTAATAAACTACTCTTAATAAAATATTTAATAAACCTCAACATTACAAAACACATAATCTTTGATTCAAGTACTTCTCGAACTTCGCTAAGCCTTCTAGACAGTCCACTGCAATATCTTCCTAATATCAGAGTAATACTACTTTCGTGCAGTAAGAAACCCGCTGGCCTAAAATAGAGAAGTTTCATCCTAAAACATTACGTTCGATCGACATCTATTTACACCCCAACCACTTCCCAATTGTTCTTCTCTTCACGCATCCTCGTCTTTTTCTTCCTCCTTTCATAACCTCGGCCCAATATTTCGCTCATACCTCGTACGACATTCCAACCAGCTACGGCGATGTTTTTAACAAGCAATCACCAGCACCCCGTTGCGTGGTGAAAATTTCATCGAAACACCGCGGTGAACCGCGAGCCCCACCGGGTTCCGCTATGCGATCGATGAACGAACGTGCATCGAATACGTTGAATCGTCGAAAAAGCGGACGCCGTCTTCATCTGGAAGACTCCCCAAACATACCGAAATAATACGCGGTACAAATCGATATCGGTGGTTACTCGGTCGGTCAAAGGGGCGGTTCAAGTCGCGAAATATTGCTCGAGGAGACTGTGGTTTCGAACCAACGCGATAGAAGAGGAAAATCTCCGGCGTGAGAATTCGAGGAGAGATAGACGACGCGGAGGAGCTACAGCGACTCACGAAAGTATTTCAACATTTACCAGAGGAAAGTTCTATGTGCACATTGTACGTGTCATATATAACATCTTGAAATATGAATGACAGTGTAACGAGACACGACTATCGTAATCACACGAAACAAATTTGAAACCAGTCTGAAAATTCATATAGGATATGCAAAATACTACAGTACTATAAGGTTTGGCAATGATTCTGAAGGTGTGTACGGAACTGTGACGATTATCAGTAATTTATTAGTAATTTTTATAATCGAAACACATCTCTTAAAAAATAAGCAAGTGAGCGCGAATGCCTTTCGAGCGGCTGGAACTATTTTCGCGTACATTTTTGACACGCATAACATTCATAATTATTCATAACTATGTACATTTATAACAGAACACATACCTGTATCATAATATTCATAACTATCGATACACACGATATTCGTAAAAGATTTTTAGAAGCGTTCGAATACTTTCGTAAGCAACTGTACATTTATTTGGTCTGCCTGAAGGTGGAAGGGAGGAAGGTGATATTTTTCTAAGGGGAAAAGTTTCAAACGCAGACAGTAACTGCTTTTTACCGTGAAAAGGCTCCATTGTCTGTCCTGTGCTACGCCTCTCCGTTGTATTCCCACCCGTTCTTTCCTTCTTCTCTGTCTTTCTCTCTCAGCATCCTCGAAAGCATAAACACTTCGCGACGGCCGGAAGTCAGAAGTTTGGCTTCAACCTGCGGTTCTGGAGGTAGGAGGATCGAAAGGGTAGAGAGATTTATTTCTCGTCCGTTTCGTGTGTTGATAAGCGGCGACGACAACATGAGATGACATTTTGATGGTTTAGGAAGTTTTTCGAAATTTTGAATTATTGGATTCGATATTTTGGAAGATTCATAGCACAAAAATGTATGTTGCTCATATATGTAGTGTTTCAATTAGGCTCTCTAATATAAATGATACTAACAGGATCTCTAATTTGTAATAAATGATGTTAAGAGCAAGCCTCAAATGAGAAGACTGTATCCTTTACCTTTCTCTCATTTATCTTTGTACGTATGTAGTAATGATCTTCTACTTTGTGTTATAGAATAATTTTCTGCTTGGTTGTGCTCACTTCATCCTGTATAGTTGTTCTTTAATGTACCTTGGAATTCAAAGTAGAAGGTTCACCTATTTAGGTTGGCGATCTTGTATCAAAGGACGAAGCTATTTTCATACTATTGAATATTCTATTTCGTGCACGGTCGTAGAATGTACACTTTAGCGATTAAACGGAGTTGCACAATTAACTTAATGACCTACTCGAGTACGTCCCACGTTGAATTTGAAATTGATAACGCTTATTTTATGTTACAAGTCCATTATATTCATTCCTCGATTACTAAAATGTATCTTAAAGCTACATTATAATTTCATTTCACAAAATTCCAAATATACATATGTTGGAGTAACAAAAGGTAGCTTTCCCTATATTCCCTTTAATATTTTCACTTTCAACACACTACGTAGTATGCAAAAGAAGATTTTTCAAGATCAAGGTACTTCGAAAGTTTCGGTTTCATCCGTTAATAAATCAACAAGAACTATTAGTTTCATTAATAGAATATAATTATTCGCAAATATTTTATTTTCAAAGGAGGATAATTGCTTTTCTGTATTCCGTTTAGAATTATAATAAATTAGTTTTCATTGTTTTTAAACCATTACGAAGAAGAACAGGTGCATCGTTTACCTGATAGACGACAGATACATACAGAAAATTTTGATTTAAAATTTAACTTAAATCCTCATATCAAAGCTACAGTTGCACGGTAGTTTTCAATTGATTCAAACGATTCGCTGAAAATGTAAGAAAATAAAGGTGATTAAGGAGGAGATAGATTTTGATCAGCTGTCACAAGCTAAATTTCTAATATAACCAACTGACGATTTCTTTCGTTGGCGAATGCAACAAATATAGTAGCATACACAGTACAAAACAATTGAAGATATCAGAATTCTCACCTGTTTGGAAGTGTAAGAGAAAAACGTTCGAAAATTTTGGAATCTTTCTGCGTTTGCTCATTTTACGAGCAGAGTCAGTCGATTGAAAGAATCGGGAAAGTGTTGCAGCTTCGTGTTGGATAAACGCATTTTCGTTTCGAAGAGAAATCGAGGTAACACCTGTCGCATCAAGCTTGTAGAAATGGAAAGTGAGCTAGTCGTTGTAGAAGGGCACTGGTGTGAACACGCTGCTCCATTGCCGATCGATTGTATATCTGGGGTTAACCTTCGCTTCTACGGAATCTGAGTCATTTTGCAGAAAACCATGTGTAATAACCAGTCACGTGCCAAATCAATTTAGAAATTTACTAACGAGTTTTGTTGCAAAAATTGTATAGAGAAGCAAGGATACTAGGTTTTACCTTCTGTTTCTAATTTTAACCGCAGTTCTTCTCTTTTGCTAGAATCGTGCGTTGCATTCTCCTTCGATACGTTGACTGTTATATGAGTTTTATATATTTTGCTCGAAGAACCACGATATATTGAAATACATCATGACATTAAATTTTTGTAAAATATTCTATCGCATTTGTGCACTCTCTATCTGACAATATCTTATCTTATTTTAATGATCCCTAAAAGCTTCAGTAACATCGATCTAGTAATATCAATGATAAGAGTAATATATTTTGATAAATTTAATTTTGCTAATAGACAAAGACAGCGACATATCAGCAAAGGCGTAGAAATATAATTTTTTAGTTTCGTCTGTACTACTAGAGTACATTGATCATGTTTCACAATTTCTAAAATTTCTTCGTTCGGGTTTCGCCAAGTAATCAGTTTTCTTGTTCCAACATCCGCAACATGTTTACTTCAACTCCTGATTTTACGACCATGCTATGTCATGCTCTATACTGTACCTAAACCTTCTAACATTCAATCTCACTATACTAACTTTATACTGAATCTGAAACTATACATCCGACACCATACAACGTCCCGTCTTCCAACCCTTTTGACTCGACTGCAAAACATCCAACCGTATACCTCGCGAAGGATCGAAGCCAACGAGCCCAAAAGCTTCGTCAACTTGCACCAGCGACGAATCTTCCAAGCGAATACTCGTTCAACGAGTCGACTTTAAAGGATACTTTTAACACATGTGCATACAGGGTGCTCCAGAATAAATGATATGTATTCGTATGTAGGTACGAATTTCTGGATCGATTTTGTCGTTTATTTATAAATTACGTGATCGAATTAAAATACGTTCGATTTTATATTACGAAATAACCTACATTATGAAATGAACTTGGCATTTACGCGAAATGTTGAAATTACGTAATGTCAAGAATATTGTCACGTAATTATTCAAAATTTTGCTTTGTTAGGTGGACATTACAATGTGATTGGTATATTGTACTGGTATATTATACCACGATACTTGGTATATTATAAAATAATAATAAAATACAAAACATTATATCATGAATTATTACGACACTTATTCGTTACAATTATTACAAAACTGGCAAATTTTACTTTATTCAGAATTTTACATTATAAAGTACATATAATACGAAAGCATTAACAAGTTTACAATAAAATAATTAAAAAAGGAAAGCGATGAATGGCATTCCATTCAGCACAGTAATTCAATTGAAGCGTTCAAATATTAATGGAAGGCAGTGTATATACCATAATCCTACCCCTTACCATTCTTTAGTAATTTACCCCATAGACCAACTTCCTGTCCAAGTGCATCACTTGTCCTGAAACACTCTGTATAGTAAAATCCGCGGAGATCACGTGGCGGAAGGGCCGATAAGCAGGCGAAACATATGCACTCAGGGTGCGCACTATCCAGACTAGATCCAGGCAGATGAAATCGGCGTGGAAGGTTACGCGTTCGCAGGAGCGGTGTGCCGATCCTAATCGGATTACACGGCCCATTGAAGTCAGAAGTGCGATCTTTTAAAGGAGGCCAACATAACGCGCTTGTTAAACGTCGTGTATGGACGCACACCGAGGAAATCGATATTTTCCGCGACGCTACGATATGACCAGCAACAACCCTCTGCTCGTCGTATTCACCGGCTGGTAGATAATCCAGCCAGGAACCTCGTTACCCTCGTATCACGAAATTACCGAAGCCCTCGAATTTCCACTGCTAGGGATCCACCCTGGCCAAGTGCATCCAGCATCTATGTGGAATTCGCTGGAATTTGGACGCACTGCACCATGATCCTATCTCCTGCTACAATTTTCAATATGAATGTATCGCGAGAGAAGACAAGCCTCTTCAGGGAGAAAATGTTACAGATTCTTTCGATACGTTGTTGCATAAGTGATTTATTAAGGAGCTAAAGAAATATTTTTTGATGAGAAATATTTTCATGTTGAATATTATTATTAATATTAAATGCAGTTACACCGCGTTAGGTATCATTTGGTCAACATTTTAAGCATACTGAATATTTTTATTCTACTTTGTTATATTATAACTCTACTTTGTTATATTCCAAAATTATGCTTTTTGTATTGCGAGCCTCGAAGAATGTTGAATGTAGAAATTCAAGAATTTCGAAATTCTCACGACCGGGCTATCACAAAGCGTATTTGAAGGGGGTTGATAAGGAATGAATAGGGTGGTTGTTGCTGAATGTGCGATTAGGAAAAGTTTTCCTCTTGGAAGAGCGAGGAACGATTAGCTTAGGGTTAGATTGTATTATGGTTATTTTAGTGTTTGGTTGATGGGATCCTTTAGGGGAGATGTTCCTTTAGATATTCGATCAATCTGGAAACAGTCTCGCTGTTAGATAAAGACAAGAGAATAGGTGCCCTAGACCGAGGGCGAAATAACCATAGTTCTCGGGAACTTTTAATTACTTTGAAATTTCTGAAATTCTAATTACTTTCATATCAACTAATACAGATTATTTAAATATTAATGTTTGATTATCCATGTCAGTGGAATTGCATTCGATATCTGATTTAATCGTTTAATAATTAATTAATTAATTAGAGATTTAGACTTCAGGATGAAATCTGTTTCTAGTACATGCAACTTGTATATATACGTCTCCAAAAACTGTATCCAGATTAACTCTACATCAAGAAAACAACTTCGTAACTCCGTCAAATAGATTTAGTCGCGAAACTTCGTTGCACTTCTGACAATCCTAGCACAAGAAACAGTTGGCGAAATACGTTTGCCGTTATAATAAACTCAACCCTTAAGTCCCTCGCTTGGATTCCAACAATGTGTTGAATCGTTGGGAGATTGTCTCACAGTTTAAAACACTACTGTCCAAGATAAGCTCTGGAATTTAGGGAGATTCCTTCACTTTGTCCCTGTTACAGTAACACAGAAACGTTAACTAATGCCGCGTTATATACGAGAAATATACATACATATAGTATGGTATACGAACAGAGAATTCAACGTCAACATGTGTTGATTCGCTTGTTTTCAATCGTGATATATAAAACGGATGAAAGAGACTTGTGTGTTTTAAATTCGCTTAGGATTCATACTTTGAAAGTATTGAAAAAAAAATATTGTAAACTTTTTATTCTGTCAGAGAATAATACGATCAAACAAGTACTGACCTTTCGTGTGATATTGAAATTTCATTGTGAAAACGTAAACTTTCAATTTACGTTGCAATTTAATTTACTCTAAAAAAATCGTCTTCACCACAATCTTCCAAAGATCGTAAACAAAGATCAGCGAAGACGTTCTTTTAAAACTTCGATTTAATTTTCCTTAAAAAGTCATCCTCTATCCGCGCAGGCAAAGCTTCAAATTAAACGAAATGTGGAAATCAGATACGAAAAAGAGCACATGTCAATATACGATCCCGTATTTTCCGTCATCTACCTTTTAAAAACTATAACTCTACGGTTAACGGAAACAAAATATATTCTAGTCATTCTATTTAACTTTATCCAAAAGATAATTCTCTATTCGTTCGAAATTATACGGCAAAATCGTAGAAAAATAGTATAGACGTCATAATCTGAATTCGCAACGTAATCTTGCAGTCCAAACGTAGAATCTTCCGCTTGGATGAATATAAATCGTGTAATTTCAAGATCCCTGCGAGTAATTCCTTACGGGAAATGATTTTATTAAGACAACGTGAACCGTTCGGTCCAATATGATCAAATCTACCTAAAGCGAGCTACAAGGATCGAACACCAAAGAGAGATAGACGAATGGACTCAGACAGAGAGAATCTCTTCAAAGAGAGAGAGAGAGAGAGGGGGGAATGAGTTTGTCGAGCGTTCGACCTGTCTCTGGCTCGATATCTGTCGATCGGTCGCGGATGGAAGAACACGGTCCGGGGGTGCACTTAAATAAAGGGCCGATCCGTCGCTCGTGGACGTCTAAATAGATGGGCAATGGGTTCTTGAATTATGAGCCAGCGTACACAGGCCGGCATGGTGTAATGTAATTATTGCTCTCCGAATGTATTGGCTCCATTTCTGTATTAAAATCGGCCGCGTTTACCGTGGCCACCTCCATGCGCCCGGCGTATCGGTTCGATTAAATGGACTTTAATTCGCGTAAGAGGCAGACCGTGGAAAAGATCTCGCGGAACAGTCGGTGCCTTGCTTTTGCTTATTTTCTTTCTTTTACGGGGTCTTTTCTTTTGTGTATAGATTAGAACGTAAATCATGCGGTTTCTCGGCGGTGAATCTCTCTTTCAAAAGAAAGTTAAAGCATCTATCTTAAGGGCAGAGATTCGTATTGAATGTCCCGAAGGACCTTGATAGCTTACAGTGATTAAGGGAGGTTCACAATGTTTATGTGGTGAATATAGAATGGGAGAATGAGGGTTCGTAATCGGTTTATTCTTCGCGTATGCACTGACTGATGTAAGTACTTTCATTATAAGAACCTTTTACGAATACATTGTGTGCGTTATGTAAAATATTTTGAAATTTCAGTAGGACCATAATCAGATACGAGTATCACGATTACAATCCTAAAATTTGAAAACTGAACCGAAAATGTCTATAAAAAAATACAAGATATATTTGAGAGTACTATTCTAACTGTATAATACATTTGTAATACTTCTCTCTGACAATCGTTACAAATTTTTATTTTAGACCTAAATAGTTGTTCCTCTATCTTGTTCTAATTGTAGATAAATGATGTAAAAACCAGAAGATCAATAAAAGTGCACTTTTTCTTGTGACCTCCCTATACATTACGTATTTATACAACCCTTATATGTATCCTCCCTTTTAAGGGTTCATTTCTTAAATCTACCTATCAAGCATTTATGCGGTAAATACAACGCGCAAACATAGTATACTACCACAATAACTCCTCTTTGACTGATCTACACCCTCACATACGAGTAAATACAAATACTCTCTCCCTCTCTTTCTCCCTCTCTCTCTTCCTTTCTCTCTCTCTCTCTCTCTCTCTCGGATTCACCTTGATAGACACGACGAGTTCGGTTGTCTACACTTGATTCACTGAAGGATAGCAAACGATTCGGAGGTCGAGTTACACGGATAGGTTCTAACAACGCAACGTAGAAGCGAGAAAATCGTTACTGATCCCCTTTACCAGAGACACGTTGGCCGGCCAGAATTTCGTTCCAAGGGAGGCGACAAAAAGCTCCTCGTCTATTTTCCATGGTGATGTCGTAGTCCGGCTCCGGGTTTCCTGGCAACCAGCGCAACGGCCTGACGGCGGCTGGACCGATTCCAAGGACGACGATCTGGGTTAACGTCGCGAAATTGTGCCGGCCTTCGCGTCTTCGTCCCGACGAATCGGCTTTAAAGCTTAACCGGCAAATCGATACCACGATATCCAGCGACACGACGACCAAGGATTTGCTCCTCGTCGCCGTTGGCTGACCCGCCACACACTGCGTACTCGGGAGGGGTTTATTGAGTAAATGACTGCTCGTTTTTCGACGTTAACTCGACGAATTGATCAGCTTGCGTGAATGGGTTAGCAAGCGATCTTTTATGTTAATGCATATCGCGAGTCTATCGCTGTATAAGAGCACTTTTTTCTTCTCTTTTCTTAAGGAAAATGTCGACTACGATCTAATCTTCTTTGATTGATCGACAGATCGGGATTTTCGAAATTGATCCTTTGTACCTTTGGTTGATGGTTACATTTTTATTTCGTTATGACTGATATTAAAGCTTTTTGTGGTCGTATGGACAAATAGTTAAAAAATTATCAAATATCTGATCGCTATATGAGAGTAATTTTTAAAGAAGAATAAATCAGAGTTTTCCTTTTTTTTTGCAAATAATGGGAGTGAAACATTTCATGTGATTGGTATCATTTTTCGAAATTAAATGTTATAAGAAAATTGTTAAATAGTAACCTAATATAAAGTGTCTCTTTTATACTTAATATACTTTATCTAGTAATACTAGGTACAACCTAATCTAAAAGTGAAGTCCAATATAAAAATCTATGCTTCTATATAACTTAGAAAGTACAGTTCTTAAATTCGTATTGATATTAATGTTTCAATTCAATTAATGACTTAATGAAACAAAGATCCCGAGAGTTGAGAACGGATAGGTTGGCCAAATGTGTATTGAATGATTTCGGTTGCTACGTACCGCATCAAAAATTCAAGATAAGACAGGCCCAAGGCCTCGAATATAAATCTCCGCTATTATAATCCGACTGATTTAAAGGCGCGAAATATATCATATATGTCACATTCTATTAAACGCACGGTAAGATTTTTCTTTAGTAAACTCCTGCCTCTGAACATACATTTTTCACTTCCTCTGTAAAACGAATCATACAGAATTTTCCTTTCTCCGTTGACGGCTATTAGATCGAAGATTATTTATTACGTCAAACGTAATTGGCCATCGATATTTTTCAAGATCAGCCACTTATTATTGGAACATGACAGTTAGAGAATTTCCATTTCTTGATACTTCTTCATAGTTTAAACTCCATCTCTATTTGTACTTTCTTATAAAATTTCAAGATTTTTATTCTCAATCTGTCCGTACATTTTCAATCTCGTGCCTAACTTAATTAATTTTGAGTTTCAGTAAATTGATAATATTGAAATATATTAATTATTAAGAAAATTTAAACAACGCGAAATATTCAAAACATTGAGTGCCCTGGTTGTTTTCATCTGACTTTTAGCTCGCATCATTAATAGTAGATATTACCATATGTACATGCGCTGATAACATCAGCAACCTGAATAGAAAGTTCAACGTGAGCCACATGCGACCCATGTTGCACTCAACGCGTTAAAATGAATAGCATGCCCTATAAAGGGTAGAAATAGAATATGTAGCAACGTCATAAAATAACATAAAATATCTAAAATATTTTATACATATTCTACGTTTAACGGAAATTTTACTACCAAATCGAGTAGAAAAAAATCCACGGAGACTATACATTCGTTATAATAGATATGTGTACGAGAAAAAAGACACAAAAGACACAAAAAACTCACACTACCAATTCCAAGAATTTTTCACACATGATAAATTTATGAGTAGAATAAAAGAATATGAAATTTTATAACTTTTTTATTACATTTTGTTTACGTTGTGATGAAATTATGAATACATATTTTTAAATTAATAGCTATAGTCTCTTTATACTAGAAATTATGAAAGCTTTTCTAAACAGGTTCAGTACCCTTCAGTACCCTACGATAATAAGCATAAATGTTGGAACTTTTTATATTCATTTTAACACCTTATACTCGATCAAACCAAAAGAATATTCTTACTTCAACGAACATTCATTTCTCAAACAGTTTAATTGTATAGGAAATACAAACAAGATACGTATCTTTTCTTATTTATCGTTAGATAAAGAAACGTTATTTATCGATTTGACATATTGATTGCTTTTTTCCCCGAAACTAAACTTCATAGATTAACGAATAAATTATTGAATAATCGAGTGACGATTCTGTGAACCGAACGAATATGTATCACCGAGGCGAAACAGCGATAACGTTGATATCGCGATTTAATTCGTTGACAGAGCGTCATGCGATCACGATGCATTGGTGTGCTTACATGTCATCGGTGCCAGAGATTTTACCGATGAATTATAGTTGAATTTCGACGGTACATGCCGCTTCGTATGACGCTATCACGCCGCTAATTAGTACGTTAAGCAGCAACGCGACGCTCCTGAATGCTTCTAATGTTATCGTTATAGTCTTAATGAAACTATCGTGTCGCCAATTATGTCTACGAATTATTTGCTTGAAGATATGTTAATTGGTTGCGAGTCATGTGTGCCGAGTAAATAGCGAGCTTTACAATACGATGCACGTGCACAATATAGGCGAACTCATATGCAAAAGTTAATATGCTGATATAGAAAATGAATATCAAAGAAACTTTTCTCTGTTCCATCTTATATTAAAATATTATTATTAAAATATTATATAAAATGATTGACGTTTCATTTGACATTCGTGTTCTACGTTAGATTTAGTGGCGGCTCGTAACATTTTTTTAACTTTGTTCAATATATATTTTACATAGAGTAAATGGAACGATGCATTTTAATGCTCAATTCAGGATCTTTTTTATTTTAATTCCAACAACTATGCAATTTTTAATATGAATACCTGATGTTTGCAATTTCGTGTAGTAACATTTTTGCAGTCTTTTGTGATAATATGTAATTTTCTATATTTTTGTCCAACCAATCTGTGGCGACACTCGATATCAAGTAGTGTCGGTCGACGGCAGCGCAGTAGTTAGCGCCCTAAGTTACAGACGTTCGGGACCCCGAGTTCAAATCCCGGCGGCCGCAGTCCGATCTTTCTTCCACGATACAAAAGTGAGAAGAAAATACAGTAGTAGTAGTAGTAATTCAGCAGCGATATCTGCACCCGCGGCTTGACCCCAACTTGACCTTGAAATGACCTTCAAATGACCTTCAGATAACCTTCAAATGACCTTCAGATGACCTTCAAATGACCTTGACCTTGAAATGACCTTCAAATGACCTGCAAATGATCTTCAAATGACCTTCAAATGACCTTGACCTTGACCTTGACCTTGAAATGACCTTCAAATGATCTTCAAATGACCTTCAAATGACCTTGACCTTGACCTTGAAATGACCTTCAGATGACCCTTAGATGACCTTCAAATGACCTTGACTTTGAGTTGACCTTGGATTTGACTGACCTACGGTACAACGTCGGTGCACGATACGCTTTCTATTACTATCTGCGAACGTGCAGTATCGGTTTTGGGTTGGGCTAAATTCGAACGAGCGAGCGCAGCGAGCGAACAACGATTGCAACTTGCAACTTGCACGCTGGACGCGTACTCCATATTTTCTTGCGTATATTTCCATTATTTCGACCTACGAATCCAAGGTATTGTTCACTGCACGATGACCCGCACGTACTCGGAATACGCGCGAGCGAGTACGTGACGCGACAATTTGAAAGAACTAAGCGACCGTGAACCGATAAACGGCGGAAACAGTCTTTTCTGAGTAAGGTGATCCAGAGAGTTTTTTTTTTCAAAGATGAACTCGGAGGAAGGATTTTTTGAATGACAAGTATCGTTGGACAGATTGAGCTTACAACACACATAACATATGTATCTCTCTTACGACTGATTTAGGCTAAAATGCACTCATCCTACGGTCTCCAACGATATCCTACGTTGCAGTCCAGTACAGATCATCCGTAATTGTCTTAGTGGCTTTTGGTGATCCAATCTGGACTGGTGCGTAGTTCTTAGCTTGGTATCGTTTTCCAAAGATTAATCGTCTGATCAAATTTTGGAAAACGATGCCAATTACCAGGTCTCACCGCGAGGAGGTGACTACGCACGAGACCCCCATCATTGCGAATCTACGGCTGTCGCAAGCTGGACCTACACCCGGTTACGACGAACACGGAACGACCCTTTCCACCTTCAGTAAAACCTCGACGACGCCTCACCGCCGACCCACGATCTAAAACTTGAGATGTAGAACAGTAGTAATAGTAGTAATTGCTAGTGTTTAGTTTGTTAGTTGTATGGTTGATAGTGCTACTCCAACTAGTGTGTAAAGGTTGAGATAGGTTTTTGCTGCGGGTGCAGATGTCACTGCTAAGGTACTACTACTATTGTATTTTCTTCTCATTTTTCTATTGTGCAAGGAAAATCGGACTCCGGCCGTCAGGTTTTGAACCCGGGTTCCGAACGTTTGTAACCTAAGGCGCTAATCATTGCTTATTTTTTTATATATAACGTTTATTGAACCAAGAAGATGAGTATTACATGTATATGTTATTTACAATAAACTATGAAGGTGTTGATAAGGTGGGTTAGGCAAAAGTACCGATACGCGACGGTACGACGCAGCCATACTATATTATGTGTCGGAGTTTTACATTTTTTGTGTTTTAGTGTATTGTTTGGGTTTAAGCCGCTGGGGAGCGGAGCTTTTATGTGATCTTGCTTTTGAATTGTTATTTCTGTCCTGAAAACTTGGCCGCAAAACAGGGCGCGCTAATCATTGCGCTGCCGTCGTCCGACACTATTTAGTGTTAAATGGTGGTATTTGTTGTCGAGTGTCGCCACAAATATAAGCCAAATACTAAGTTCAACAAAAAAAATGTATACAATCGATGATAAATTAAAAATGAATTAATTTAAATATATCGAACTGAAAGCTAAATAATTTAACAGGGTGAATGGAAATTAGTGCAATATCGTTCGAAATCACAGTACAATCAAGAGAATGGTAAATCCTAAATGACAGGTGTTTGAAATCAATGAATTACGGTTTGATCTTAATTATTTTTAAACGAGGTATTCAATAAACGACAAGAGCGGAACGATTGGAACAACAAACGCAAATTTATATCAAAGCACGCAGCTGAATGACAAACAATTAGCATCCGTCGAACAATTTATTTAACAACACAATTATAACAGTAATTCAAACGCAATGAACGCTATAAGTAATTGCTATGAATTATTAGTCTATTGTTGCACCAATACATTATCCAGAGGCTTTATGCAAGCCGAGTTGCTGTTCGCAGCTTGTTCGATGCCTGTAGCTGAGAATTGCTTAGCTTCCCATTCGATGCAGAAATAGTTTTTTGATCGTTTTCAGGCAATATCCACTTAGTATATTGATTGAATTACGTTAAATTACTAAGAACTTGTTGACGAGCTGAATAATTTTGTTTATAATTAAATGTTGTCGTTCTAAAGTAAAAAGAAACAATCTACAGAGATTTTAATTCTTTAAGAATTAAAAATGAAGGAAGTAAAATTCTCTAAATTTTTATAATTATTTCTATCATCGCTAACATTGAAAAATTTCTATTTAGACTTATAACATTAATTTTTTAATAACGAATGTCGATAATAAAATTGTCAGACGTCTGAGTACAGGAACAGCTGGAAAAATGATTCGAAATTTTTGACCCATACTAAATATATGCCAAGTAATGGTGTGTGTAATAACAACACGTCCCATAAAATGGGCTGTGATACAAAAATGAAGCTGTTGACACGCCTTCCGCTACGATTACCTCTCGTTCACGCGACATTTCGCAAACGAAATTGATCGTGATCGCTGATTAAGTTGATTCTATGTGGGTAGAGTGGAAAGGAAATTGTAGAACAGTCCGGTGTTACTTTGATCTTATCCAATAGTAAATTGAAGGGTTTATGTACTGGCTGACGTATTCTTGTTATTACAGCTTTTTTTACGCGTTGCTTTATGACTGAACGTGAGCTTTGACGTGATTGGGGTACTCGACTCATGACAAATATATTTCCAATCGTAATACAATTTTTTGACTCCTTTTAAGAAAAAAAAAAGCTTATATATTATAACCACATTTCACTCTACATTTTATATATTTTGTAATATTTTACTGCCCCCAAAATGTATGAATTATCCACGATCTATTCAAAAGTAGTATTCTCTTTTGTTACCTGATCTAACAAAATTTTCTGTCAAATAAACTTAGCGAGACATTCTATTTATTTATTATAACAATTCTGTATCTGATATATTTCTATGAATTTGTATATTGAAATAACGTGATAATTCACGATAGGCCAATATGATCTCGCATTGTTTGGGGGCTGATAGTGATTAAAAGGGGTCGAATTTCACCAAGTGGAATCACGCCACTTTCTATCCATGGAAGGGTAGATTTGACAGATGCAACGGGCATCAGTATCGATTACAAAGACCATGCTTATTAAAGTGCCGTTATCGGCAAACAACATTCCCAAACGAAATTGCTTGATCAATCTCGAACAACTTCTGGTATTTCCCCATGCAACGTTTTGCTCTCGTGCTTGAAATCTCCTAGAAATTGTTTTCCTCCATTTTTTTTCTATTTTTCTTCCTTTTTACTTTTTTTCGTATTCGTTTGTTTCAGTTTGTTTATGAACGTATTCGATCGAAACGTCGAGGAGATAGTATTGGATGTTAAAAAATTAACCAGTAATTTGATTTGAGTACGATATACGATTTTTCGAGTATTTTCAAATATGAAGTTGATCGATGTAGTGGCCTCCTTTTACGAGTGTTTCTGCGTTTGTTTTATTCACTTTTTTCAAAAAATAATTGGAGGATGTATTTGGTTTCGTAATTATTCGTTACGTGTTGATATTGCTTACAGAGATATGAACTGTATATGTATATATATATATAATATCGGTTTTTGTACTGGAAAACTGCGAATCATTTTACCTTTCGAATAGGATTTTTAAACAAAGTATTAACGGTATTAATTTCACGTAACGTTGATGTATTCCTATCGATCCTTCGCGAGATACATGAGAAGAAAATGTAGAAACGATTTTATTTTAAAATATATTATTCTGGGCGCATGTTATTTTCACATTAAATCTCGATTAGTATCAGTTGTTAGTAATAAATTAATGATTTTAAAGTATGACATAATGAACACGCGGACGCTGCATATTAATTCAAACATGATAGATGTATAGAATAAAAATGAATTACGTTTATTTTAGGTTACATAAAATTTTAATTAATTACATTCGTTCTAATTTACATGGAAAAACAGAAATAATTATTTGGGAAAAAATAAATTGACCTCAATTTCTCCTATAAAATCAATAATTATCCGCTGGAAAATTCGCTGGAAAATTCCACACGAAAAATATCCTCGCGTCTTCCTTTCTCTTTTTATTATTACTTCATCGCAATGAAAAACAAGTTAACTTACTAGTTACTTAACTATACTGTTAATCTAATTACTAAGCTATAAATCTGTACGCGAATTCCACCTTTCATGTACGTTATTAAAGAAATGGAATCTAGAAGAAAGAGAGCGATCAAATCCTACTACTCAAACCAAATCCATAATTAATCACCCACCATCACCACCCGTACTCAAAAACCACATGACTCCTGTAAACTTATTCCATTCACCAATCTATCTCTTCAAATTACAATCGCCATTTAAAATACAGAGACTTGAAATTACATATGAAAAAGTGAAATTACAGGAACTTGCATACAATCTAGGTGGCAGTTGCATGGTAATATGCACCGATATCGCGGCTAATTTTCCTCTACAGCCAGTTATTCGCGTCAGCGTTCGCCGTCACGTTGCAATGTTCCTGTTCCGGTCACGGCTGGCAATTCGCGTGTTTTCGCGGAATCCGGTTTCCATGCTCGCGCCAACTAATAGACTAATTCTCTAAGCGTGTCGCAATATGGCGCGGCACGGCGAAGTGCTCGCGAGTCGACCGGCAAAATGACGATTAAAAGGCACGTATTCGACTGCGCGTTGCCTGCAGTCAGCTAATTAGCATTTAATGACGCGTCATTACAGTTGAGGCGAGTGGTTCTTAACCTTTCCAAAGTCACGGAACACTTTTGAGATTACAAGGGAAATTTTCGAAACACCTAAATCACTAAACGGCATAAAGCTAACGATAGATGTGTGTACTATTACGTAATATAATATTAAAATTTATA
The DNA here is from genome assembly GCA_905333015.3 of Bombus campestris. NCBI lineage: Eukaryota > Metazoa > Arthropoda > Insecta > Hymenoptera > Apidae > Bombus > Bombus campestris. The sequence goes on from HG995146.1 coordinate 2,511,545, forward strand.
GATTACAGATTACATAACAGTAAGAGGAGAAAGGATGATTTAACGAAAGATATTGTACGCGTAGAAACTGCAAGTAGAACAATTTCTTCGTAAATGTGAAACGTTTATTAGAGTTTCCGAGAAGCACCGATTAAGAACCATATTGGTTTAAGTATTCGTACGAAAGGTATTATGCGCGTGTTTTAAACGTACGTCACGTTTATTGTTTCCGACGTTAAACCGCGAACCGAGATCGTTGGGAATAATGGCTATCGGCATTCAACGGTCATGCCATTGTTCCCGTTGAAATACGCAAGCAAAACCTTTCCGATACATGTTCCCCGGTAGCGTGTCGACGGTTGCTTTTGTGGAAGACCGTCTTCGGCTGTTCTTGCCCGCAGAGAGTCTCAGACACGTGCTTCGACTGGAGAACCATCGAAAGGGAATCTTCAGAGGGGTGAGAAATTGAAAGTTGCCTGCTGGAGGGACATGTGGAACGCTAGAAAATCATTTACGCTGGTCCTAGAATGTGGGTTTCCGATGTCGCAACATGGACGTGATGTTATTCGTACATTGCTATCTATTGAAAGGTTTTTTATTTATTTTATTTTATATTACATAATTTTTTATACAATTGAATATTTTAATCAAAATTCTTTGTTGAGTTCTTCTTTAAACTCTGTCGGTTCATTTCTCACGTATCTGTGTAATTGAGAGGTTTTGAACTATGAAAAATATGAAAGAATTATTTGTAGCAGCGATATTGGAAAATCGAAAATTCTTTTAATCGACAAGCAACGCGTGTGTTTTTGTTCGATAAAGAGAAATGTCAGTCTGATTAAATATCGCGATGATCATATAAATGGAAATACAAGGTTATAAATATTTCGCGATTCGCAGGTTGGCGATCATTGAAAAACTACCGAACGAAACGCACGTCGATCCTCGTATGAAAATTCAGATTATACTTGCTACGCTATCAACCGGTATTTAAATTTTTAAAGGGGGCTTCATCCCTCTGCGTCGAATAAATCTTGCGCGCAATTAGCATACGAAATGCGTGATAATGATCAAATCTGCACATGTACGCGTCCGTGTGCGAGATATTAAGCGTCCACTCGGAAAAGGGGGCCACTTCCTCGAATGACTTCATCGCGCAATGAAAGCTGCAATAAGTGCGGCGACACGCCATATGAATTGTACATCACATGGAAATATTGTTACGCGTTAAACGCCTGATCGTCTCTGTCATCAAAATTGTATGTTCACATTTTGGAATTTTCCTTTCACAAGCATGTAGCATTTAATTCTGCATTTTAATGCAAAGCGTGTAATAAAATAAATATATATTACGATAAACGAAACATATGTAAAATTATTCTTGTCTCGTTGGAATCAGTTATTTTATTCAAAGATCGTCCTTTTTAAAGATTTTACCTTTTATGTCAATCAATGAAATTGAAAAGAAATAATAAATATTTCGTTTAGTATCGTAAAATTGTCCTATGTTTATTGAAATCGATCTTTTTTTGTTCTATAATTTTCTTCTTGTGTTAATTCCGTTACGATTAAGAGAAAATAATGGAGAATTTCGAATGAATATAATACTGTAAGCTAAAATAAATTAATAATATATATGTATACGTAGATACGACTTTCGTAATTTACTTTTATATCTCATATTAACTCTGCGGAGATTGCAATCCTAAAAATTTCGTTATACATCGTGATATACCTGAGGGATATAATGGCTTTAGTTTGTATCGCGGTGATAATTTTTGCATAAAAGTTATATTTGAAAAATGTTTAATTTTACTAGAATAGATGCAATTTATTAATAAGTTGATAATTAAATAAAACATAAATGTTCTCTTCCGACAATATCCATTCATTACGAATATGAAAATTAACAAATACATAAATAATTCATTCTCTGTCCTTTTCTTTCTTGAAAATCAATTTTATCATGTCATAATATTCTACGATATTTACGTATGTGATTGTAGTAATACTAAAGAACAAAATCGTAAAATCAAAGAAATCAAAAAATAAAATTGTAATTTTACGGGCTGGGTACTTAAAAGGTATGATACAATTTTTTCTTAAATTGCGAATAAAAAGAAAACTATTTACTTTAACTGTCCCCGATTGTAAATCCTTTCAACTGCACAATCCTCTCAATCTCATAGTGCTTCTATTTTTTTTTTTTTTTTTTTCTTTGCTCTACCCATCAAATCGATCCAACCAGCCAAAATCCTCAAGAGGCGAATTTAGAAGACGCTGCCGGACTATTTGTCAAACTGGTACTGGATGTGCACTCGTATTTTTCCTATCACACGATTCACACCTTCCACTCACCCATCGGTATGCTCGTTCACGAATACCACACACAGGTCTACAACGATTTATACAGCAGGATCACACGTCTATATACCAGATACGACACGCCCCTACATTCGATTGGATAGTTTATTTCATGATACACCTCTGTGCTGGATTTTTGTTGCAGCTAACTAACACTGTTACGATCCTCAAATTTTTATACTTCAATTTTGCTGTCTTCTTTGCAAACAGAGACAATTTGTAGTGTTTTAATATTAACCATCCAAATATTCCACGATGATGCATATACCTTATATCAAGTAGTACATTGTTGAAGAAAAAAGTATAAGGTACTACAAAAGGCTACTAAATCATACGAATATATCACTGACCCCATTATTGGAACCGCCAAACCGTACAAGGTCAGGAAAAAGGTGACCAGCAAAGCTGAAGTAAGGTTAAAGGGAACTTGTTATTGAGGGACTCTTCGTCCGGAGATTTAACACTTATTAGGGACTCGACACCACATTAGCCTATAGAATACCTTATATTCTAATTACTAACAAAAGTGTATATATATACACTTATTGTACATATATTTATATATATGTAGTACGGGAAAAGGGACGTACTTGACAATGGGTCATACCTGTGGCCCTTTACAAACATTGGGGTAATTGAAGGGGATCTACCTGGGAATGGGTCAGGCACATCTGGAGGACAGACAGAAGACGTTAGGCAGTCGAGTAGAGGCAGTCGAGTAGGGTCAGTTGCGGAGAGTCAGTTGAGTAGAGTCCGTCGAATGTAGCAGTTGAGTTTGAAGAGTCGAGTTGTAGCAGTTGAGTGGAGCAGTTTGAGTTTAAGCGGTTGAGAAGTTGGAAGCCGAGTGTTAAGACGCACGACGATTGTAGTCAGCTTTGTGTTGAGTATTGCTTGTACGAATAAACTTGAACTTAACTCTGAATAAACCATCCTTTCTTGTCCTTGCTCTAGATAAAAAAACAAAACACATTTGTAGGTTACTACATATGTATGTCGGAGATGAAAAGACATCGGGCCTCCCCGTTGGAATTCTTAGGAAAAGCCGAGACAATGAGCTTGAGTTCGAGGCGCCAAACAAAACGCCGAGCGTAGCCGCGGTCACGGGATGGATATTTTGTCTAGCGGAAGTATAGAATTACTTAGCCCTCCTTAAGAAAAGATAATAGTACATACCAATGCTCTACAGTGCGCATTCCAACGGCCTCTGCCACGTGGTTTGCCACACGCAGACCCTATTCTTCGGGCAAGACGATTGCCAGATGTCGATGCATCTTCACAGGACATTTAGTTAACTAAGGCCCTCCAAACGAACAAACAGTCTTTATCCTAACAGTCCCCAAATCTATCACCCGTTGCGGGAAGATATGGGAGATCTGTTTTTCCTCACGAACGACGCTCCCCGTTACCAACTTTCCCCCAAGGGCGGCTAGCATCCTTTTCTAACCACCAACATAGAGATTAGCCAATTAACAGCGACGTTCATTTCCCTCACTTTTTGAACGAAGATTGTCCTCGACGAATCCGATGATCTCGTGTCCTGGGACACACCCCATCATAGTTTCGGCAGCATCACGATGACGGAGAGACATTCTTGTGCGATGTCATTAAGCGAGTATAACGTTTGCGATCAGCGAATACCTTAACTGACGATTAGTCTAACTTTGACTCTGGAGAGACGTGACTACTATCCCGTTGACCGTGGATTCGTTATCGAACTTAGGATCATTGTCATTAGTATCTCGAGTATCTAGTTATCACGGCTACTTGTCAAATTCTGTACTGATCATATCCGTACCGGTATATACTTTCTCTATTATGTAACCTCGGTGGCTAATTCAAGGGAACATTTATTTCGCGCCCCTCATCCTAATCTTAACACTACTCCGACATATATATACATATATATATATATATATATATATATATATATATATATATGTATACACACGCTTATTATATATACATATTATTATATATATTATATATACGTATTATATATATTATATATTATATATTATTATACATATTATTATATATGTATATATAATAATATAATGACTCTTCTATAAAAAAAGTAGAAAATCTATCTTTCATATTTTTTCCTATTTTATCTTTAGTAACTTGAAAAATAAATGGCATAAGGTAATTTCTGTTGTAACTTCACCAAATAAGCTTTCGCAGACAATAGGATAGCTGCAACCTTCGTATTATACATAAATGTTTTAAGATGTTTAACACACAATTGAAACGAGAAGACTCCAACGCGCTCCGGTAAGAATTTTTCTATATTTTGTTCAGACTTGAAACATGTTTTTTTTCGAGTTATAAGGTCATGATTGAGTCGAAAATAGACGAAATGACAGCGGAGTTAAGAACGGAAGACAGAAACGCGATGAGCCAGAGGATAGCGATGCACCTTGAGAAGCGTGCTCTTCTAGCAGGCACCCTTGTCACCGTGCACACGCGTGAATCGTGACGTAAAACTAAAGGCGGCGCGTTTTTCGTGTCTAATTTACAGCCTGTCAGAGCTACGTGCCACCCCATCACTCAGCCACTCATATCGCGGAAAATATGCATAATTCATAGATCCCACCGGTACGGTATATAATATTCCGTTGAGGTCGGCGAACGCCAAGCTTCGCGATCGACCACCACTTGAAATTTCACCTCAACTGTACGTACATACGTACATTGTACGTGCAGATCTCCAATAGGTCGTGGAATAGAAATCTTGTTAGTTCAGTATATGTATACCTGTGCAGAATGTCGATCATATATATCATTGTACGTGTGTACGTTTATTCAAATTTATTTCTATTCATTGCTATTGAAAGTAAATAAAAATTATTTGTCAACGGAAATTTTAATGATTTTTTTCTTTTGTCATGCTAATCTCGCTCATTGTTAGTGATGTTCCGTTATTTGCAACATCAGCAGAAATAATTTAGATGACCAACTTGAATTTCTATAAACTTTTACAATTCTACACAGTTTGAAAGGTTGCTCGAGATAACTGTTAAACGATGGTAAATACGAAAGAAAATTGTAAATGTTTCAATAGCCATTATTTATAGACATCCTGTACATGTGTATGTATGTAATGGAAATTTTCGAGTGGACAAAATTCGTGTCGAGTGGAGATTGATTCGGTGAAATTGATCGGGTGTATCGTTCGTGAAGTAGTACTTTGCGATATTTGGAAAAATCGTATTCATATCTTCCATTGAGTTTGTAGAATTTATACTTTGGAGAGGAATTTGAAGAAAGCAATCGCTAATAATACGAAGGTTGCAACTATCCAATTGTCTGCGAAAGCTTACCTGGTGAAGTTGTAACAGAAATTACCTTATGCCATTTATTTTTCAAATTACTAAAGATAAAATAGGAAAAAATATGAAAGATAGATTTTCTATTTCTTTTATAAAAGAGCCATTTTTAAATTATACGTGCGCTTAATTCTATTTATTTAATTTGGGATTAAATTGCCATAACGTTAGCTATTTTTTCATTTCTTTTACTTTCGTCTGATACGAATTTATTGTACATTTTTAAAAGGATAGTATTTTTGAATCTAACAGGTTGTTCTCCATTGAAACTATATCGTATTAAAAGCTCTGTTTAGGTACTGAATCACTTCAATATCAGAAAATCAACACAAAATAACATATCACGTTTTCCCCAAGTGGTCTACAAACGAGATTTTTATTTTACGTTTACACGATGGCGAGAATATCGATGTTTCTTTCCCATTTTATATATGAAATTACTATAGCAATATATGATAAATAAATTTTGTTTCCTTTAATAATTTCAAGAATTACGATAATTAACGGGAGCTTAAACAAATCCTTTGCTACGATCGACTCATAAAGTTATTCGAAACATCCGAGAAGCCGTTTCTTGGTCATTTCACCAATCATTGTTTAAACGAACCTGCATCGATTAAATTTTGTCGATAAACGCAATATTACATTAACCTAAAACGAAACTACTGGCCGTGTAACAAAATACAAACGAACAAATATCGACCACCGTACGAGCAAACAACCGTTTGTTTTTTAACCAGCGCAGCGTGCCAGAGAAACGCGGCCACGCATTGCAAATATCAAACCGTCTCGCAAACATGCTACTACGAGAAACCGTCGTATTTTCCAACTTCATTCAGTTATGGTCCTTTTGCCTCGGTAAATTCTGATGGCAGCATACAATACGTTTTCTTACGACACCTGCTGTTGCAATTTTTAGATAAGAAGCACGCAAACACCTAAGTCATGAAATAGAAGCGAAATATACTTTGGTAGCAAATATTTTGCTACGAAAGATCGATTCTCCCTCAACAAACTTTTTATATAATTTAAAATTCACTAAACATAATAAATAATTTTGCTCGCTACGTACAAGTGCACAAACCATAAGTACAAATAAGATAAATCTTTATATCAAATTCTAACTTATTTATTTAATTTCTAATTTTTACATGAAATAAACGTTTAAAATATATACTTTATATTTATAATGTGTTACAGGGTATAAGTAATGTGCTTGAAATTTTATATCATAGAAAATTCACTGTCAAGTGTAGTTTGAAATTAAAGATTACAAAGTTTTTAGCAGGAATTTTTATAATAATTTATAAATAAAGAAAATTCAGTCAACTGTGAATGTATTAACGGAGCTGAAGTTTTGAAGGTACAGACTAAAGTTTATTACTAGGAGAGTTAAAAAGTTCATAAGTAAGGCGACGTCTTTATTAGTAATTAGGTATTTTAACGAATGATCAAAGTTCATTCCTTTATGCGTTGAAGAAACGAATTTTTTAATCTTCTTTAGATACTGCATAAAGATAAATCTGTTAAAAAATTCTTCGTAATATTATATTAACGAACATGAAATGATCGCCGGTTTCTCTGTGATTTCCACGAAGAATAATAAGGACAGAGAAATAATCAATATTCTTGAATAATGCACAAGATAATTTACTTTTCAAAAAGAATTTTCAGTCCTTTAATTACAATTTTTCTTCGTAAATTCTTAGTTAAAATGAAAATCAAGAAAGTTTTGCAGGTAATCTACCCTTTGAGAACAACGCCTGTAGCAATTTCTCCTCGTAATTCCAACAAAAATTAACCAACAAATTTCAAGATAATTCATCCTATAAAAAAAATACAGAATTTTTATACCACAATTTTCCATAAAAAAGAATCCATCGTTCTATACCTACTTGATAAATGCTAAAACCGAAGAAACATTTTCTTAACGCTTTTCCCAACAATATAAAATCTCTAAAAGCTCCAAATATCTCACAATTCCTCGGTAAGCGTTTAAAACGTCGCTCAATATAATCTCCAATTTGCCGCGGAACATTAGTCCAGGACTTAATTGCTACCGAAAAACACGATCGTGTAGAAGAACATGGCAAAAAAACGTGGCGTCCGAGCGTATTAACGCGAGCCGGGTTGTCCAACGGGGTGCATTCGTCGTAGGCGGTTTTTACGTATCACGTATCAGACTTCCTCCTCTTAGCAAGGCTGGTATCGTACAAAGAAGATAGCAGGCCGGACGACGACAACAACCTACCAGTATGACGACTCGACGCGACGCAACGTCGCGGTTATTACACCGAGAGTCAACGATTTCCTGGCATTACGGCGTCGCGTCGTCCCCGTGAAATCCACGGGGAAATGCGCCAACAGCCGTTGTACGTCGTTCGATACGCGGTCACGCCGGTCACCTCCCTATGCTGTCTCTTCGACACATGCTGTTCCCTCATTCTCATCCAGCGTTTCCTCCTCCGCCTCGTAGTTCCGCTATTTTCCACCGCCTTCGTGTAAACAACGTGTCGTAGATTGGACGATTTATTGCGATAATTAACATTATAATTTACATACTTTTCGCAAGTATACTTTTCATGGCATTAATTTTTTACTTACATTTAATTTTGCTTCGTATAAAATTTGCAATTACAAGGCGTCCTGTCCTATGGCTTATTTGTAATTTTATGGGAAAGTTTATTAGATTCAATTCGTACCACCACTATAATTAATCGATAATGTCGTATGTGATACGAAAATAGTAAGGGGTCAGGTGATCGTAAAAAAGTGCAGCACAAAAAAACATTGCATGCCAGGTCTATTTTTCGTTGACGACGTCGAGCCAGCGAATGTAAATCGAGAACGCGTTCGTAGTTGAGCTTTAAAAAACAGCGCGTGTAATCGTGGTTGACTACCATTGGGAGGAGAAAGCAACCCTTTAAGGCTTCTCGATGCTGAATTTTTAATCGCGTGTCGCTCGCGTAATCGCGCGCCGTCCTATGAATATGTTAAGCTGGACGAAAGCTCGAACGAATGCCACGCGGATTTAATTAACACTGGCTGATGAACGACATACGAGTAACGGAATTGAGTCGCTGGTCGCGAAAAGGCAATTAGCACGTTGTTACCCCGTAGAATATTCATTTTACATGATTTTCGCTTTTCAGTAAGGCAATTTGTCGTTTGGACAAGGTTTTTTCTACAAGGTTTTTATTAGGAAGGGAAGCTTTTACTTAATTGTATTCGAGTTGTTTGAGAAGAGGCAACGTATTTTTAGAGAATTACTATTAATTTATGGAGTGGTGGTTATGTAACAGTTCTTTTGATAATCCTTTCCCATTCATCGTCTTAGTTCTAATCTTTCCCGGTAATAAATTTTTTCAAGCAATTTTCGCAGATCCCTTTAGCATTAAATTTCTCATTATTAAAAACATTTTACTGGGACTATCTTTATGGAGAAAGTTAATAAGTTGAGAATTAATTGGATAGAAAAAGAAAGTGAAATAATAATTTACAACTTCTTACCATTGGTTTCCACATTAAAAATTCAGATAATTATTATGATTGTGTTACTATAACGATGTAGCATTAGAATGACATGATAATAAAATACACAATGGTATAATTATAAATAAACAAAGTATGAATCACAAAAGGTACAAATACACAGAATTATTTGTTTACTAATGAAAGTTACTTGTTTTATTATAAGGGAAATTTAACATCGGTGATGAGCGTACAAGAGTAGTTGACAATGAGTTTGTTAGGATAATACGATGTAAAGTACGACGTACCTTCTGTATTATTTAGGTTAAGATGCTTTTACCGTAATAGAACACGAAGGAAGAGAATACAATTTACATTATTGCAGTCTACGAAAAGATTATACGAGAAAATAGTCCTTGCGTTCTGTCATTTTTATTTTTCTAAGAAATTAAACTATACAGTTATAATGTCACCCTAAGTATTTTTAAAGACTCCCCTTTTGGCATTAAAGTTTACTTCATAAAGTGTTACACACCTACAAAATGGCGAGAAATATAGCAAAACACATTTTATGCTTGCAATATCACTCGACATTTGTCATCCATTTATGCTGTTCGAACTCCAATGCATGTTATGACAATGAAAATAAAAATTTATGTGTGACGTTGCTGTCTATTGTAAATTTAAAAGGAATTTCTTCATTAGTTTCTCAGAAGTTGGTAGAGAAATATTTTCTACTTGAGAAATTTATTTCCTAAATTAAAAGAATAAAATAAAAGTTCCAAAAATACGACAGTAAAGTTATAACATTCCGTTAATTGTAATAAACATGTAAGAATCAATAAAAAGATATTACATTGAGAAACTTCTTTTTTTTAATCTTCTTTCTTAATTTTTCAGGAATTAATAGAAAACTATTATTAGAATCTATGTTAATTAAGTAAATAAAGATGATAAATCCCGAATAATTTTCCATTACCGATATCCAATGAGCCTTTAAAGCTTAATTATTTCTAATAAATATCCCAGGATTAATAACGAAATATCAGATTTCAAGTGAAACCCGATCCTCCAATTAATACTCTGCAACTCAAGTTAATCTACCAGCGGCGTATTTCGTTTCTCCTGTGACACTTTACCGTGAATTCGCACTAAGAAATCGAATGAGTCGTTCGAGAACATAAAAAATGATTTAAAAAAAAAAGATAAAACTAAATCTTTCCATAGTACGTCTAGTTAAATTCGCGAATAAACATTTCCTTATAAATAATTTTGCCATCGCATTTATTTTTCATCGTATAAAGTAATAATAAAATAAATAGCTCTTATTCATCTTGTCACAGAAATCACAAACTTCTCAGTGAAATTTCGCAACATTTTCTTTCAATAAAAATTACATTTTCATATAGCGTACAAAACATTTACGTGTGATCGTATGCTAAAATCATTCGAAACCACTAACAGAATTTCACGTATGGCGAGCATACAAATTCATCAACGAGAGATTCATCAAAGAATCGCGTTCGATTCACCGAATGTGTACGTTTATAGCGATTCACGTGGAACAGCGCTGAACTTCAATGGAAATTATACTTTATAATGGATACTAAACGAGGGAGGTATCCGGCATGCCTTGCCGGAAGATAAACGATTCAAGAAGAAACGTAGGAAATATTTGGCCACCGTCCTCCTTCGACCAGATTCAAGAGGCACGAAAATTGAATAATGGAAGGACGGGGGAGAAGTTTCATCGGTGCTTTCAGCCGAACGAATTTTTCAAGTCGTTTATTCGTAGCACCCTGACAATATTCTCCTGGTATTGCTGGAAGATGCTGTTTATCGATCGAATAATCGATAACCGTTCACTTATTGACAAATACATCGTTAACGCGGCAAGATAACGTTATATCTATGGTGAATTATTAGGAATTTTTGTTTAGGGTCGTCGTCGTATTCGAGAAGATGAATTTCTTAGAAGTTAGAAAACAGTTATTTTTTTTATCAATAATACAGAAACGCGTGAACATTGTTGCGTTAACTTTAAATTTGAATTAATTTCATTGCTGACGTGTGTTGCACATTGTACTTGTTCTCGATAATGTTCGTTGAATTTATTCGACTTTTTGAAATCATGTACGAATTAAAGAGTTCTGTTTCAGTCCAAATCAGGTTCAATTAGGTTCAATTAGGTTATCGCTTTGATTAAGAGTATAGTAAAAACACATATTTAATACGAAAACTAATTAAAGAGAATACTTCAGAAGCTTTTTTTAGAAACCTTAAAAGAAAACTTAAAAATTTCTCTCTTATAAATTTCTTTCACTTGTCAGGTTCTTCTTCTGTACGATTTTTATATGCGCTAGAACCGTGTGTTCATTTTTAACTGTAAATATACGAAGTTACGTATTAAGTGAGGAATAAGATCACTTTTGTTCTTTGTTAAATACTTTAATACACGCATATGTATCTTCGAAAATTGTACCCTGGGTAATTTCAAAGTTTCTGCAAAACTATATACAGTCCCAAAGTTTAGATATACTGAATCCAAACCCTAAGACGTGGTCTTAAGACGAAGTTCCTAGTAAGCGCTGTAAATATAATTTCTAGTAAAACGTTGTGTATTTAGCAGATATGTTTGAATACGGTAGGCAAATAATTCATATAAAAAAACTCCAAAAAGTAAATTCTATCTTTCATTCAATAAAGTTTTGTTTCCAGACAGAATATGTATATATAGCAAGAATAACAAAACTTTAGTTCAAGCGGAAGCACATTTTATGCTACGCTGCTAACCCAGCTTTGTAAGATTCAGGTCAGAGTTAGATAAAGTTTAGAAAAAAGATATTGGAAACGTTATTTTAAAAAATAAATTCTATATAGTTTAAATACTACTTTATATGAGACATAAGATTTCAGTAACGTAAACTGAGACATTTTAATGTTGCCCATTTGTCAAATATTTTTCATTTCCTCCAGATGTTTGCTAATATCAGATTCTTCTAACTGATTTATATTTGTACATATTTCAGTAGTCGATTTTTCAAAAGTTATCCTGATCATAGTTATTAGCAACTCAGAGACTCCCAACGATTATTCAGCCTCGTAACACCTTATCGTTTACTGTAATCAATAACCCAATTATCTCACCAATCATCGAATCGTTGCAACAGATTCGTGCAAAATCGCCGCGGCGCTGATCGTCTAACGGTTATTAAAATGAATTCTCCTCGGTTCGCGTGATCGATCACGAAGCGTATGTGGACCGGCCGGACAACCGCAAAGGTGAAATAAAATTCATCGACTTCCATGAGCCACGGGACTACATCAAAGCCAATGAGAGGGTGCACGGAGTCTAGTCGCGGAGGACGCAAGCCTGGCCAGGGGTGGCTGGACTAAATGTAGCGTATAATTTAGACAGCAGCTGTGCTGCGCGACAAATATAATTCGACACATCAATCTGCGGCTTTTGGGGGTCGAACTTTGCCTGGAAAAACGGTGGACGAAGTGTCAGATGTCGTGTCACACCGGTGAAAATTCATACGACGAAGGAAAGTGAAAGTCAAAGAGAAGACAGAAGGATTGTGTAGCGTTAGTAGTCGTTGGGTTCAGATACATTAACCATTCTTTTCTTTCAGGTTGGACGATTCGGAAAAAATGTAGTCAGTCGTACTGTGCCCTGTTTGGACCTATGGGATCCAACTATGGAGCAACTCCAACATAGAAATTCTCCAACGATTCCAATTAAAAACTCTAAGATCCTTAATAGATGCACCTTGGTATGTTACCGACGAAACAATACATCGCGACCTTAAGATACCCACAGTCAAAGAAGAAATAACCAAGTTCAGAAACAGATATAATATAAGAGTTAACAACCACCAAAACCCTTTAGTCACACAATTACTCGACACGACGGATCAGATCCGCAGACTAAAAAGGCAATACCCCTTAGATTGAAGCATTAAATTCAACTAGAATCAAACACACTATAAACTTTGATAATCCAAGCTACAGTACCTGGCCAAAAAACTATACTTAAAATTCTGTAGGAGAATTGATCGTAAATAATCTACTATATATAAAAAAGTCGTACTATAACTAATTTTAAGAGGTACAATTCTCAAACTCGAAATCATCACACACGTTAGTAATCTCGGAAGAAAATTAGATTTTAATCCATGTTTTCCTTACGAAAAGAAAAAAGAGAAACCTTCGTCCAACGAACCTACTAGGTATATATTTCGAAAAATACAGTGCGTTTTTAATGGCCGATTGATTTTATTATATTCTCTGTACTATATATTTAATAAGATTCGAGGAGAATTCTATGCATTTTTGCGAAGTATTACTTGACAGATATAATACTGCTTCTATTGTAGGTGAACATCAAATGCATTAAACAATGGGAGAAACCAATCATCAAATAGTCAATAAGAAGAATATTATTCTTCAACAAGACAAAAAGATCTTATATTTCCATAAAACATTTATCAAAAATGTACTTCGCCTTATTCATATTTTGATCCTCAAAAAACATACTTTTTATGACAGAACATTGAATACTCCACGTAATCCGATACTACTTCGCGTTTTGTGTTCGAAGTTATATATTTCAAAAAATCCAAGAATATATTGCTTAGTTTTAAACAGTTTATTTTTAGCCTGCGTGTTTCTCATCCAGATCCCAACAATAAATTGAAAAGGTTTCAACGTCCAGGAGAATTAGCGCATCGCAGGTTTGAAAAACGTATTTGAAATCGATCCACGGTGATAAATAAGAAATTAAATATCGAACCGAAGCTCCTGCGAGAGGGCCGTAATTTATAGAGAAAGTTTTGGTGCGAGAGAAAGTGCGATTGGGCGCTCTCGCGGGCGAAAATCGTAACGCGAGTAAAAAAAAGAACCGGCGGGGGCTCAGTGAGAAAAAGTAAATCAAACTTCTGAAATAAATTCTCCTCGCGGCAGCCCATGCAACGTGGCTAAAGCGTTCATTTGGATCGTGGTAAGAAAAGGTTCGGGCGATTCCGTTGGAAACTTCTCGCCGAGCTTTTCGAACAATGCGAACGCAGTTATATCATCCAAAAGATTTTTAGGTTTCATCTCTTTTTTTTTTCTTTTTTCTAGTCTTCAAACGAAATATTAAGTCATTGGAGTACAATTGCAAGTTATAAAGCGTTGCAATTGTTTCTGATCTTTGGGTGAATTAATGATGAGGCAAGATGACCATTTTGGGACCGAATTTTTTCTTGAAAATTATAAATAGGCGATCACTCTTTACTTTTCAGAGAAAAATAATTTATATTCCGTATCCTTTAGAGGAAAATAATGTACACGTTAAAATTAACTATTCGTGGAAAGCATATAAATAATTTGACAGGAAACTACATGCCAAGATCAAATTACCATATAAATATAGACTCATAGGTTTCCCGCAATTTGCACTGGCGGATATTCAGCAAGTTGTTGAATTGTTAAATGTAACTGTAATACGGTAAGTTATCATATAGATTTACTATATTATACTTTACTATAGGTATTGCTATGTAGATATGAATAAAGATATAATTATTCGATAATCTAGAAATAAATCCATATCCTTTTTCAAAGTTAATACATATCGCAACTATCATTGACAACTACATAGAATAACGAAACCACAATATACATATGAATAAAGACGTAATTTTCATCAGATTCGAGAGTCCTAGCAGAGATTTATGATCTCGTACTCCACGTCGGTGTAAATACGCGCAAAGGGCCATCGAAACGGATCGATCGGAACGAAACAAGCGCACAGTGGTCGACACAGGTCATGCTACAGAATGGACGCTGCGAAAAAAGAACGAAAAAAGAAAGAAAGAAACAAAAAGCGGACACGTGGAATCGTTTGGTTCGTTATGGTAATAATTTTTCTGGCGTTGAAAGCAGAGTGCGAGTGTATACAAAACGCAGCTATGCGTCTGATATCGAGAACGTGACCAGCCTCGTCTTTCGAAGTCTAAACAACCGGTAAGAACCACTCACGCAGCACTTCAGCATCGATCCCCGTAGCAAAACCGATGACGCCATCCGCCGAGCGTCCAGACTCGCTGCTTATCGTCCTTTCGATAAACTTTCCACGACGAATATTGTACGAAGCTCCTCTCGACCCCTCTAACGTTTCAACCTGGCTAAACCAATAAAAATCGGCCTTGTCCGCCGTATGAAATAAGCACGCGTGTGATGATGGCTTGTTCTTGGAACACGAAGTGGATTAACGACGTTGTGGAAACTAACCACTCGTTATGTACTCCTGTGTCACCTAATAAATTACGGGGTTTTGTTTAACGTTAGGAGTACAGTGAAACCTTGGTTATCTGAACTGGCCATGACACACGCACAATGTCTCGATCGGATTTTTTGATTGATTCCACGGTTTGATTTTACGTGTGAGATCATTCATTTCGAATTATTTCATGGGTACTAATATTCAACGGAAATAGGAATTTTGGATTAATAATTGTAATACAAATGACCATATTCAAGGGAACAATTTTACTATTGCAATTTTTGTATTAAGACGTAATGCGAGGATGTATCAAAATAAGATACTTAAAGAAGCAAGAGAATCGTAACGAAAAGGAATTGGAAATAGAAGATTTCATTCGACTTTCGAATGAATGAAAAATTCGAATAATAAAAAATAAAGCAAAAGAATATAATAAAAGAAATTGAAGGTAATGAAACAAAGCAACACAAGAGAGTTTCATACCAAATAAAAAGAACAATGTAAAGGCAGCAAAAAAGTATAAAAAATTTTGCACTAGAAAGAACAATACAAGAATACCGAAAGGAAGAATTCCACAACAATAAAAAGCTGGTACACGAGAGAAACGAAAAACAAGAGAGCTGAAACTATAGAAAAAAACTTACCAGATACACCGAAAAAAAGGATTTCAGAGAAACGAGTTTTAAGGGCAGCAAAAAAATTCCAGTAGCACGAAAAGCACCATAAAAAGGACACCATAAAAGAAAGGCTATAAAAAATACTAGGACAGGAGAAAAATACGACAAATGAAAATATGACAGAAGAATTCTCGAGATATCCTGGAATTCTAAAGAACATGTCCCAGGAAGGCTTTAGGCAAGATGGAATGGTACTAAAATTCAAAAATGTACAACGATATATTGAAAGTACTCATTAAAGTGTACAGCAGTTCCTCTCAATAAGACAAACGCATAAAATTCAGCAACTTGCAGATTTCTGTAACTGGCTATGTGCAGAAGAAGAGAGAATTAATAAGTATAATGAGTGGAAGATTGAAAATGATGAAAATTAGAGAAAGATGAAAAATGATAAAGAAATTTGTATGATACAATGAAAAATGCAGGTAATGCTCGTGAGATGTAAGATATAAATGGTTGGTAATTGGAGGGAAAGAAATTTGCTACGTTACCCAATAACAAAACCAACAGGAGTGTTTCCTGATTTTGCAGCATGACTATGAGTTTTGCTCTCGACTAATCTATTTTCCAGCGAAGCAATCACGTCTTCTATACAAAAGTTAATTAACAGAGGCTGTTTCCTCTTTTTTTTTCTTTTTTAGAAGAAATAAATCGTATATTACAGTAATATTATACTTTAAAAAGTCTTAAATAAATCATAGTCGATCCAACTTTTCAATTAGATCTCCGACAATCTTTCCTAAGAATTAAACGAAGGGGTTATTACCCATTTGAGGATAATATATCACTAAGAAATAAAGTTAATCCATACGATTGTTATTGGACTCGGAACTTTCCATCTCCCAAAAGACTTCTCTAATGGATCGAATAGTACGAACCGCTGATGAATACTTCCTCTCGAATTTTGTTTATATGAATTTTTAAAACGTAATGACTATAAATCCTCAATCCTCATCCGTCTAATGAATGAGCGCGAATGTTTACGTATCTTTATGGATGCAACTAAACACAGAATATACATAAAAATTTGTGCAATGAATATTTAATACTTTGTTAGATATCCTCTTTGTCGAATGATTTCTTCCCAGCATTGAGACGTATGATTGCATATCACTTGCTTCGATATTTTGTTTTTTTTTATTTATTTATTTATTTAATTTTACAATTTGTCCAGAAGGACATTTGGTAAAATGTTATAACTTGAAAAATATAGCATGTGGATGGTTACCCCCAGCGGGGTTCCATCTTCCAGGTTGTTTATTGTTTTTCTATTGCGAGGTCTGCGGGATGCTTCTTCTTCAGTCTTCTTTCTATTACGGTTTCTTTTGTTTCTGCAACTAGCTGGTTTGGGTGTATTGCAAGTCTTTCTTTGTACTTTTTTGCGTATCTAGCGATTTCCTCTTTAACTGTTGGAATTTTTAGATCTTTTCGGATGTCCTCATTTCTGACGTACCATGGAGCGTTAACTATTGTTCTTAAAATTTTTGCTTGTTCCGTCTCTATTTTATTTATGTGACTCATTGCTGCCGTCCCCCATAGTGGGACTCCGTATGTCCAGATTGGTTTGATTATTGTTTTGTATATATTTAGTTTATTCGTTGTGCTTAATTTAGATTTTCTATTGGTTAACCAGTACATCTTTTTCCTTATTTCACGTATTCTGTTTATTATAGATTTTATGTGATGCTTCCATGTAAGGTGTGTGTCTAAATGTATTCCTAGATATTTGACTTGCTTTGTATGTGCTATGTGGGCGCCGTTCAGTTGGATATCTGGTGTTGTTCCTTTTCTAAGTGCAAATGTTATGTGGTTGCACTTACTGGTGTTCGCTTTTATTTGTTTTCTTTGCAGCCACTTTTCTATTTTTGTAATGTGTTCTTGTAGTAGTGCTGCTGCTGTTTCTGGATTTGTGTGTCTCACTAGTATGGCCGTATCGTCCGCGAACGTAAGTACAGTCTGTCACACAAGAGCGTGTCTGCGATATTTCTGTAAATATTTATATATTTGTAAAAAAATTATTATTTTGTTTCCAGTGCCTGTAAGATTTCATTCACGAGTCTGTGCATTTGTTCTATTGTGGAGTGTTTATTTCTGAATCCAAATTGATGGTCCGGTATTAGTTTTTCTTTTTCTATAATTGGTTTTAGGCGGTTATATATTACTTTTTCCAGCAGTTTGGAGAACGCAGGTAGTAACGATATTGGCCTGTAAGATGCAGTTAGGTGTGGATTTTTGTTTGGTTTGGGTAACATTACGATCAGTGCTATTTTCCATAGTTTAGGAAAGTACTGTATTCTTAGAATTGCGTTGAATATTAGTGTTGTTAGTCTTATTGCCTTTGGGGGAAGGTTTTTTAAGATTTTTCCATTGATCAAGTCAAATCCTGGTGCTTTGCTTGTATTTGTTGCCTTAATTAAATTTGTAACTTCTTGCGCTGTTGTGCTGAGTATGGTGCAGCGTTTATCAGTTGTGTTGCTGGCATTTTCAACTTCTTCATTTGTTTGCCATCCGGGAATGCTGTTATTAATTTCGTACGGCGAGAATATATTTTGTAGGTGCTTTGAGAATTCTTCTGCCTGCTCTTCGTTGCTTCTGGCCCATGTGTTGTCTATTTTTCTGATTGCTGGGATTGATTTTACTGTTTTCTTCGCTTTGTTAGTGACTTTCCATAGGGAGTAGTTGGTGTTCTCATGCGTGGATAGTGATTCGATGAATTTTGTAAATTCGTTATTATAATGTTCCCATATTTTATTTTTTAATTCCTTTGCAAGTTTATTTAGGTTTTTCTTGTTTTCTCGTGTTCTCTGTTTTTGCCATTTTGCTTTCGCTTTTCTTTTTTCCCTGATTTTGTCTAGGATGTCCTGCGGAATAATTTTTGTTTGCCTGCTATTTGATTCATGAGTAGTGGTTGCCCGCGCTGCTTCCTGTATTATTTCTGTCAAAGTTGATACTGCCTGTTCAATGATCGATATTTTGTGTTTGCATTATTCCACTCTATATATCCCAGTCTTACCTGAAAATCTCACAAAAGTAAAAGAAAAATTCCAAACTGTTTACAAATAAAATAACTAAAATTGTTGGCAAATAAAATACCCAGATCCTAATATCGATCAACGAAGCCCATTTTATACATCGCCATTAATACCAGCGATATTTACGAGACAAACGCATTCGTTCCTTGCGCGTTTCCCTTCAAAGTTCCCGCGAGACACGCGTGACAGATAGAACTCGGTCGAACAAAGTAGGAAAAGCGTTAGTACGAAATTAAGGGTCGTCTAGGGCCGTTCGATAAAGGGGAAACCGTACGGTCTCCTGAGGCGCATATACTTGGGGAAGATCCTTCTTGAATAGCATAAGAGTATACGAGCGTGTCTCATCGACACGAGGCACATCTTGTCGACTGCACCCTTGCATGCTTCCTCGTTCTTATTCTCTCTTTTCCTATTTCTCATGTATATTCCATACGCAGTTGCACGCACCCTATAAAAGGAAAACACGCTTCGCCCGTCTATTATACGGCTTTTTCGTTCCACAATAAAGACCGTGGTACTCGTTATACGCACATCTACGAATAGTCCTGTGTTATGTGTTCTGGTTGCTTAAAAATTTCAATATACTCGGATAAAGGAAATTCTTCGACGTGGCTCGAGTGCAGCCAGGGTCTGTTTTTCAACCTTCCACCTCGTGATATTCGTTTGTGTCACTCATGATATACGTTTGTCATAAGCCTCTTCTTTCGTGAAGATTACCGTCTGCCTACTCTGTTATGCGTTCACCGTAGAAGATTATGTTTTTCGTTTATTTCGTAATTGAGAGTTTGCTGGTTTTCTTTGTTTACTTCATAGAACGTTGAAAAATAAGACACTAAATGTTTGATGGTCTTTTCTATAGTGAGAATCAGAATGAGTATACCCTTTATAGAAACAAGGTTCGTATAATATTAACTAATCTAATGGATAATACAGGCTTACTTAAAATATCTATGTTTTTTTTACTATTAATTTGCATCCTACGTATCTTATATCTTTTCAATTAATTTTCAATCTGTGCTATACATACATATACGTGTAGGAGTTTTTGAAAGAATTTCAAATTTCCTCGAAATATATACACATGTTCACTTTTGGTTCCCACTATATGTAGGTTTGATTGCACCCCACTGACTTCACTAAAGAAATAAAATAGTCAAACTCGAAGATGGTATCCCGCTGGGGTAGCCATCCACACGTTATTTATCAATTAAGTTAGAAAAATTTACCAAATGTCCAGCTGGGAAAATTGTAAAGTACAAATTAAATAATAAAAAAAGTAGGTTTGATTATATTTCAGTTCACTTTTTTAAAAAAATTTTACAAACAGATATTTTCGTCGAATTAAAAAAATGAATATTACAGTGGAAGGAACACCAAAGCCAAAATTAGGAATTTTATTTTATATCGTCTCATAAATTTATAATAATCTAAACTTATTTAATCTTAAGAATCTCGTGCTATTTGAAACTCTTAACGTAACATGAGTTCAAGGAACTCGGGCACCTAGTGCGTGTCTGTATAAACGGTACCACTTATCGCTTCTAAACGCGCATTCATCACGCACTTCTCTGAATCTGCGGCGATGTGACACATTTTCGATACACGCGTTCCATTTCAGTTTGCGTTCGGGAAAAAAAATGTTTTGTCACCGCTTCATAAAAGCGTGCACAAGGCGACTTCATGAATGTTTAATGCGCGCGTTTAGCATACCCCATGAATGCTTTTAAACGCCTAACTGATTCATTTAGAATTGTATCGCGGGCGCACAGCTTCAATTTTCTATACACGTTCCTTTCCGTTCCATGTGACAAGGCGAGGGAACGGATACATAGCGAATGGTACACTTAGCTGTATTCTGCGACCAATTTAGTCTCGCGTTGTATATTATATAATTTGTTATATTAAATGTTGTCATACAAATTTTCTATACGTCGATATATCCTTATTTAAAAATTATTCTAAAGTAAAAAAATCGAGCGACATTTAACTGTAGTGGTAAGCGTAAATGTAACATATATGTTATATATATATATATATATAAAATAATATATGTATGTTGCTGTTCTCATATATTCTCGTGAACGCGGGTTTCAAGTTAAATAGATAGCCCTGTATATTACGAATCACTTTGACCCACTTTCGATAGTTACTGCACCGAACATCCAAAACGAAGAATTCCTCCATTCTATCTCCGAAACTCTATGTTATAACATTCTTCCTCGATATCAAGGAAACGATACAAGAACCTCAAACTCTATCTTCTTCAACAAAATCCATCCAATTTCTAAAACATTCGACTCTGTTCAGAAAACTCCGTCAATCGTTTTAATTCCCAATTGAAAAGTCTCAGTACCATTAACCGTGCAGCAAACAAACCGGCGAAATTTTAACGACGAAAAGCTGCACTTCTATCGTTTTATGTTTTTCAGAGGATGGTGTTTAACGAACACTTGAAAGATCGTCAATCCCGCCGAATTACATCGTTGTTTTACCTCTGGTCGCGGAACTTTCCGCATCGCAGCGGTCGATTCCCTTTCGCGAACTTCTTCTCGAGCAATTAGCCTCGTTAAAGAGTCGGAAAGGGCGATGAAGATGCAAGGAATGCGAGGGAGTGACGATGGAAACCTGGCTTTGTTCTCGACTTGCGGTGGATAGGACGAGAAAAAGGTGCCAGCGACAAGATGGCTGGTGCCAACACAGAGAAGTAACGCGGCACAGGAGGGTACTCGCAATAAATAGCTTAATTTCCTTAATTAAAATCCCTCTGCTCAGGGTCCGGGGTCCGTTCGATCGCGCGCCATCCGGAATTATTCAAGCCTCTGCAGGCTTGTGTTTCCTGTCCCATTCCTGGTCGACACAATGCTCGAACAATGGGTTTCCTGCGATCGAAACAACACGCCTATCTCTGTTTTCCGTCTGTAATTGGAGATGGATGGTCGCCAATTGTAATTTCGAAGCGTTCCCAAGGTTTTCGATAGTGTAAAAATTGTAATTATTTGGAATATCACTGGATAGTTGAGGATATTCGCGGAGAAAGCGATGGTAAAAAGGAAATGGTGAATCGTGTAAATTTTCTCGCAAATTTTAGTTCGAGTTTTTCAACGTTAACTACGTTCGATCTTAAAAAATTTTGTTCTTTCTATGTTGTCATATTTACCGAAGAAATATCTCTGCGGTTTGTTTCGCGATAAAAAAATGATTTATTATTTCTTATCTCGTCTCAACTATAATTAATAGCTCAATTATGCTCTTCGTTATATTAACAATTAATCTAAAAAATCTCCAAACTTTCCGATCTCGAATACGTTCGAAAACGATCGAAAGTCTTTCAGAACGCATCACTGACTATGATTATTATTGCGTGCGAAAAGCCCAGCAGCTTTCAGAAGCACGCTTTCACCCACCGACACACCATACCCAATTCATCCTATACTTGAAGCACCCTTTTTCATAAGCAATTATGCGTTCAACGAGAGACATGGAAGCATAGAGAGCAAATGGTTCGTTAGAGAAGGGCGAAACAAGACGAAATGAGATGGATGGAACAAGACGGAGAAGGATGAAAGCGAGAAAGCAACGTAGGTAAACACGACAGAGACGATGATGATTATTACAGAGTTAATGAGAGAGCAGTAATTGGTTGTGGCAAGCCGGCCACGCGGCTGACCAGCCACCGATCGTTCGCCACACGTTCATCGGTTCAACCCTGGCCACTGATCGTCACGTTGAATATTACAGAACAGCCATGGATACGTGTGTGTTACGCGAGCGCACGTGTACACGCGTATTCGTACCGTCCATGTATCATGGGGTAATTGTCGGAAAATACGCTAGTTTAGCGACACCTCGGGCAGGTCATGGACGCGTGTCAGCTGGTATTTATTAACGCAACTGGATTCCTGATTGCTACCGGCTTGCTTAATGGAACGCGGACCTGTCGATCGATCGCCTCTTTTAGGTCGTGAGAGGTACCAACAAGATTGCTTGCTTCCGTTTCTATCTTCGATTCGCTAGAAGAGTAATATTGACTGACGCAAAAGATGGCAACAGGATTGGAAATATTGATAATTTCTCGAAATTTAACTGTCTCCACTTTTTACTTTTCAAAAATTTTGAGACTCACCTGACAGATTTATCTTGAAAGATCACAGCGTCGTTCAGTGAACCAAAATTAAAGAATTTTATTTTCGGGATTTATTTCCAGAAATTTGTAATTTCATTTCGGGACATTAAATCAAGGGAGTCGGCCAAGAAAAGTAGATTTTCAGGAAATTAGTTTGCAACAGAATCTCAAAATTGATGATTTTCTAAATCGGCTACTCTTTTAAGAAATCGACGATATCATTATTTCTTACAGAATCTCTCTTTATATATATATAATTTTTTTTCTGGTACTGATTATATTACTGTATATTACCTTCATCCGATTGTCAGATGGTTATGAACGGCAATGAATTGCTTTGTGTGTAGCTTCCATGCAAAGAATGATGCACAGGGGGTATACATGGAATGGTTATGAGGATACGAGGTTTGGTCATGCGAGAAGAATCGGAAGAACAGAAGAATTTGGGGATAACGATGAAATGGATGATAAGGAAATTGTGAACGCCGGTTCCTATTCATAATTCACCCCTCGAACTTCACGCTTCATCGATGGATGTGCAAGTTCATCCTGAGTCACAGTCACGCTTTGCCATCTAGAAATCTGTAGCTTTATTTCTACATTAAAGTCATAAATTTATTAAGATAGAATCATCAAAAATGAAAGTCTCGTCATAAAAATAAAACAATAGAATTTTGATAGTCTTTCCACTAAAAATATATTATACACTTTCCAAAGGGAATAACAAACTGAAATGATTTATATATCAACAATTCTATTAATTCTAAGAATTAATTCTATTAATTAGCCCATACAAAACTTATATTATTTTTATACTATACAATTAATTCTGAACTTTTATACTGTTTGATTAATTTTAATCTTATATTATTTTTCTTTGGCCATGGAGTAGACGATATTTAGAAGGAAATATGATCGCGAACAACGAGCGAACAGCTCGCGTATCACACCGACTGATTGCATTAAACTGTTCGGTCGCATCCCTGACTGTACGCGACCAAATTAAAATCTCTGACGCGTGTCGCAAGGCTATAACAGACTTTTCGTGTGATCCTCAATTAACCGGATTAATGAGGGAACGGTAATTGGCTGTGGTGAGAGCCAGCGCGCCAACCACTCGCGCTACGCTCTTCGGACCTGGACCACACCCTTACAAAACCGAATACGCACACGTCCCGTCTGCATGACGAACGACGCCGCCACTATTAATTTATTATCGCCAATTACGCGACTTACGCCACTTGCCAACTCCACCCACCGCACCTTTCATTAACATTATGCTACGTCAGTGAGAAGTGAAATCTGATTTGAGAGCTAATTGAGAGTTTTATTAGAGGTATGCAATTTGATATTAGGTGGTTCTTGCTTAAGAAACTTGTGCAATATCATGCGGAATGGATGAAAATGGATCGAGTATAGACTAAGTTGATTATAATAATTTCCGATATTCTAAGATGATGTTTGATAACAGAGAAGTATATATTCGGAAATATTGTGTCGAATAGATGTAAAATATTGTGTAGGATGAATGGAATTAATTTTGGAATTCGAAAGTGGTGAGCAAATGTGAGCAAAGCTCTTACCTCGTATATCGTGTTTTAATATACACGTTTTATTATTGTATTTGAAGATTAACAAATTTTGGACGTAGGACTTTTAGTAGAAGTGCCCTACCTTCAATTCTTGGGATTAATTTCTCACTTTGGATTAATAATTTAATAAATTACCTGGACACCTCTGAAACTTTCAATTAAGAGAAATGTGGTTACGTTGTTAATATGATCCAACATTCTGCTGAAACTTTTAATTAGAAGATATGGTCGCTTTTCGTTGTTAAGAGACGTTGATTACTGAAATAATTTTATCAAAGGTTCTTATATTTCCACTAACAAATAGAATTCATTGTTTCGTACTTCTTTCAGTTTACATTCTGCAATGATTTCGATTAAATTAGTTTACGAACAAAAATTTCAGTTTTATGAATTAATTTACTTGTGTACACGTGTAATTTGGAGTCGCTGTTAATTGAAAACACAGCCGAGTACGAAACAGTAAGAAATTATGCCATACAGGTTTTACTATAATACATATTGATAAGTGATACGTTTAAGAAAACAGATATTGTAATTGTAACAACACACGTAATAATTTCTGGGTAACAATAGCTAGAAAATTACGAACACATTATGAAGCAACTCAATTTGAAAGTGTCCAATAAGACAATTATTCATATGTATTGTAGTATTGTTGTATTATATTCAGCAATTGAAAAATCAAGTAGTACCGTAAATTATTATTAATATCTCTAACAATCACGTAATTAATATTATGGATGATTCAATATAGACGAATATATATGTAAATTAAAAAATTTTAATATCCAATTCATAAAGAAATGGATCTTACGACGTATCAAATTCAAATTCGATAATTATGTATTCAAATACCGAACTAATTATTTCCCAGAAGATAACTTTTAAACAATGAATCAACTTGACGAATTAAACACTCATAATTTTCATAATATATTTAACTAAACTTTTTACTTTTACTGCATTTAGCGTTTTTAAACATAAACTACGTAGCCCTGTCATCGAAGTATCCACAAATCCAATCTTCATCCATCATCCTCAAACCAACCATTCCACGACCGCGTCTCCATTCTTTCAAGGATATTTTAAAAATCTAGCAAACTGAGATTGATTCCACAAAAAATTTTCCTGATATAAAATACAAAATGGATAACCTTTTCACTTCACAGTCTCCCAATTATCAAAGAACCCAGGAATCCAATCTTCACTCATCATCCGAAAATGCTACTGTGTGAGTTACTCTACGTGTTATATCTCTAAAATGTCGTAAAAAGTTCTAGTAAACCAAGATTGATTCTACCTAAAACTCTGAATTTTAACTAACATAATTTCATAACATAAATAAAAAGTTGACTATCCAAAGACTACTCGATGTTCTCAATATTCTATTTACGTCTTTAGGAAAATTGCGAGGACCTCATAAATTGGACTACTTTTTACCTAAATTTTCTTTGATTTTAAAGAGAAACCCCATATATTATTATCTTCTTATTACACCATTAAACGACCCGCCCCTAATAACTTCGGATCACCAAAAAAATTGTAAACACGTAATAACCTGTGACTAGATTCTCCTCAAATTTCCTTAATTTATAGCACCGAACTTTCACCTTCAATCTATCGTTTACTACCAAAAATTCATCCACCATCCTTAAACTCGCCATTCCATAGTCACGTCTCGACGGTATTAAGAAAATTCGCCTTAAAAAGCCAGTAAACTAGGATTGATTCGCAACATTAGCCCGATTTCGTCGGCACAGGATATGAAGCGCGACGTTAAGACGATAATAGAATTTTCATGTAATCCTTAGTAATTCCCTTGCGGTCGCACAGGAACCCACGGACCGGGGGACCCTCGGCAAAAACCCCCGGGACACATAAGCGGGACCCAGGCCGATGCTCCGTTTCACCCCCTCTCTAGTCGCCTTTAAATCCCCTGGAGGGTTAATTGCTCGATGTTTTGACGCGCGAGTTATCCGCAAAGGGTTTTTGCGGCCAGCCGCGGATCCCGGTCTGGCCTGAACAATTTTGCGCCGTGTTGTTTTGCAACGCGCCACAAGCCAACGTTACGATCACCCATCGCTGGTGCACGCACGTCCAGAAACGTGGCATGGTTCATGGTGCATAATGTGGACATCCCTGTATGGATCACTATGATGGAGTGTCTGCATATGCGTGTAAATATGTTTCGTTTTTAGCAGGCAATTGCGTTTTTGCAGGATTGTTTAGCGAGATTCACGTTGAGAGATAATATTATAGTTAGAAGATTATAAATTTATGATTGGTATATTTAGCGTAGTAATTTTGGATGAATTGTTTTTGATTGTTCTTTTGATATACGAGTACATTAGTAAAAATGGATTATTTTGAAGATCTTCACCCTTATGATTGTTCTATGCTAATCATTTTTAGGGAATGTATGGTTAGGTTAGACATTAGAATAGTTTTGTAAGAATTTCGTATTTGGTAATAAATACTCTTTAATATCTTCTTTACTTGGTTATTAATACTTTCAATATTTTTTTTTTAGTTTTTCTCCTTTTCATAGGTAATTGAAGCAAAATTTGGAGATATTTAATGAGATTCGTTCCAGCAGATAGTAGTTGCTGGGCAAAATAGATTAATTGGATAGGAACATTTCCCAGAAATACATTGGCAGTTTAATAATGAGGTGCCTAATCCTAGTACTTATAAATAAGATTGTACTTGATCCTGTCATTAGAACACAATTCAAACTAAAAACAGGAACAAAAGGTATATCAAGAATCGATTCGGGAGCGACAAAGCGGACCATCTAGTAGCGCACACGTGTTCATCCGTCAGATGCTGGTTCCCATCGCGAAAGCTGCTTTCCATTCTTTCATCCGACACTATTGTCGAAATCTAGTTTAATCTATTGTGTCACCGGACAGGCAAACTGTCGTCGGCTGTGCCGAGTGGCGTTAATAGACGAGCAATCGCGATTGTAGCGCGACGCGATGGTCGTATTATAAGCCGGTCTCAGCGAGATTGACCGGACAACCGTAACACCTATCGACCAATTATTCGCCGGATTATTGTTTCGCAACAGGCCGCGTAAGCGGCTTCCTCGATTACATACGTGCGTCACACGTATCGATTCCACACCCTTCCATCACTGTGGAATTATTATTACGACGTCACGACGTACACGCATGTGACGACCATTTATTCTATTTACAGTCTTCCCCGTGTGACGCATTTCATCCCCATTCCAACAGCTAAATGCTCTTCAATAATTTTATGTTGCTTCAAAAGCCACCCCTTCTTTGTCGTTCTTTAAATAACTTGCGTTCTTTAAATAAAAAAATATGCCATGAGAATCTGCTTTTATCGTTAGAACGTTTAGGTGGCACATTTTTTGAACATTTAGTTATCTATTATATCAAATTTGTTCAAATGTTAAATGTTACACAATAATGAATTTGTGAAATAGATTGTAAAGATCGATATAAGAAAATGTTACAAAATGAACTCAGTATGAAATGCTGTGATTTTGTTGTGCCAATCACATGCTTTAATTACCCATTGGAAATTCAACGTTCATTGTTTAAGAAGCTAAATAGCATTTATTTAACATATATGTAGTACCATTTCAAAATCATCAAATCTCTTCACACAGCTTCAAACACCCCAAACCCGCCGAAAGAATGCATCACAAAATTATCCTCACCATATTAACCTCGTGACGAACATTTACCACGACTCCTCCACCGTGTTTCACCCCCGAGTTGCCTAAAACGCGTGCACCGACGCGACACTAATCAAAAGCCACCCTTCCATCGCTAACTTAAAAGGACAACGCGATACGAATACACCAACAGAGCTTCTCCAACTGATTCACGCTAACGCTTCAAATCATCGATCCCTTACAACATCCTCTAGCTAGGTGACCAGCTTTTCTCCCTTTGCAACTGTCGAATCTCGCGTGATTTCCGACTTCACGTGCCACTTTTCTCACCCGACAATCTGTAACCTTCCATGGAAGGGTGTTCTTCGTCATCGTAAGCGGAAAAACGGGGCAGAAGGTATACGTCGTGGCATCATCCCCTTACGTTTATAGAAGGGGGACGAAAGAACTGACCCTGGCTCTCAGAAGAGGACTGCGCATAGGCACCGCATCGGGGGATGCAAGTGGCACCGCGTAGCTACGCAGCGATGGCTCGTGCCTCTCCGCTTCTTATAATGTTTTTCCAGAATAAATGGGCTTTCCAGCGGGCGCGGTGCCGTCGTTGGTACAGCTTCTATGGGGTTTCGTCGCCATGGCAACCCCGTAACGCCATTAACCGGGCACAGGGTTTCTCTCCTGGCGAGGGTCTCCTGGCGCGTGGAAACAGTGACTCCCTCTTTCTTCTGTCTCTTTCTCTTTCTAGGGTTCACTCCTGGGGTGCTTGCTCCTCCGAATCCTCGAGGACTTTTCGGGGAAGAAGGCTGCTGCGTGCGCGCTCGCGCCCCGGAAAGAGCGAAACCCCATAAAAATAAATAACTCGCGGTCCTGCGAACGTAAAGGTGATACGCGCATAACCACCAGCTTCTCCTTCGCGCGAGTACATCCCCGCTCACAAGTATTAGAACAGTTAGAAGAAACAGAGTAAAATCTGATGAAGCATTAGGAAAGTAATTTAACCTTGTTTAAATAGTAAAGAATTTATATGCTCAATTATTTATTATATTAACAGGTATCGTTATCCGGTGACCCATTTTTAATCCCTATTATTAGATTGCATTCTGTAAACTTTTCCACCTTTCAACCTTCTATAAATGCATAAAATAAAAAAGCAATCTACTTATTATATGCATAAGATAACTATTCTTGCTGTATATTAATCTTTTACAAATTTATGTTTGCAATAAATGTCCTGTAACTTCTATACACATTTTCAGGTTGGTTTCTTTACACGATATAATGACAGTTCTATTTCATTACAATGTTAATGAAATTTCAAACTGTTTCGTGTAACGCACTTAGTATGTATTATATTGTAATTTGAAAATATGAATAATATTTGAAAATATTTTATATAACATACAATGTAGAAGTTTTCTATGATAAGTGTTGAAATACTTTCATGAGCCACTGTACGCGTACACTGATACTCGATTGGGGTAGGAGAGGAGAGGAAGAGAGAGAGGTAGTCGGCTTTAGGAGCAGGCGATAGCGTGCGTTACGAGACGGGTGCGTAAAATGAGAACACAGGGATGAAGGGGGTTGATGGGAGCGGCGTGGCGGCCGGACCGCACAGAGCTCGTAACCGGCCGCTGCAGCACGATACGACTCCTCGATACCGAGACGAGACCCGTGTGAATGTTCGAGATATCGGATCACTGCGAATTTCAACGCGTATCGATCCGCTTATTTTTTTATTGCGCAATAGCGGTCGTGACGAAGGCAAATGAAAGGCTGTATAGAAGCTCGGTTTCCTTTTTATGAGACCCGCCGCGGGTAATTAAAAGGGTAGTAAAAGAAAGATGTAACCCCCACTTGATTCGTAAGGTGATCGTTAGAGGATCTGGTGGTATCCAATGGCCTAGGATCGATTCTCGGAGTTTTAAGTATCGTCTGACTATCATTGGGTCATTCATTTTTCGGTAATTTCAGTTTGAAAGAACATGAAATTTTTTCATTATTTTCAACCTTCTCTACGTTTACAAAATAAAATAAAGTTCGAAGAATGGATTAAAATTGAAGCTTTTAATGAAGGGAAATATATTTCGCACTTCGCTAGTCGAGTGTCATAATGTTAAGAACAACGGATTATTAAATAAGTAATTAAGTTATAAGTGGATTTATTTAATTTTCGATAAATCTAGTTTTAAACTGTAGCTGTTTCAGCTCTACAAAACTCGATAAAAGAAGAATTTCGTCCAATGATGAACGAAACGAATGGATGCTGGTTTTGTTTTTCAACATTTATAATTTTGTCACATTTAAATAATTTTCATAACTTATGACAAATACACAATGACGATTACTTGAACGACATTTGTAAATAACGAAGTGTATATAGCGAAATTATTTAAAAAAATGAAATAATACTTATACATATGATAATCGAATGAAGTAATGACGTGAACATAATCGAAAAAGTATAATATAAAGATATAAAAAATGACCCAGTCACCGTCGTTAATTCTCTGTTTTTGTGCGAGGATCATTTGGTATTGTTATAATCGTCGTTTCCGCTCCAAGATATTTTTTCTGCTAATCCAATTTTGATTAATAGTAGATTCATTTACGTGGA
The DNA here is from genome assembly GCA_905333015.3 of Bombus campestris. Taxonomy (NCBI): domain Eukaryota; kingdom Metazoa; phylum Arthropoda; class Insecta; order Hymenoptera; family Apidae; genus Bombus; species Bombus campestris. The sequence continues at coordinate 2,542,637 of HG995146.1, forward strand.
AACTTAGTAGAAGACTTTCAATTGATTAATCAATACTTATGGCAAAGACTAATAGTCTTCTTTTTCTCGAATAATATCAAATCCCCAATAAACTCTACCACACATCCATAACAGAATTTTGTTTGCTAATTTTTGTATCAATTATTAATTTCAATCGATTCGAATCAATTTGATTTAGTAATCTATTAATTATGGATTTTTCTTTAAATTTATAAAAGGAACAACATTTTCTAATTCAGGCCTAAGCAATTTAAATAATTAGAATGAGATGCTACATTTGCAATTTTTCAAATTTCGCACTTAAAACACAAAACTCGGTAGATACAATATTTTTTAATTTTCATGTCGTTTCTGTAAAATCACATCCGATAGAAAGTATTATAAAATTGTAACACCAAACATTGATACACGATATCGGGCACTATATCAACGAATTGAAATGACTCATTCGCGAAATGGTGTTTATGAAACACAGTCAGCAAGATTGCACACGAGATACCGAGCGTTATTCATAAGCAGTTAAATGGATCCAATTGCATTAGCTTAGCAGATATTCGCCGGCATTATTTGCGACCAGTTGAATGGAATCGGATGTGTTATCTCGATTTATTGAAGTAATTGTCTTCTAAGAATAAAGAGGAAACAGTATATTTCGACTTATAATTTTATATTTCATGTTCAAGGAAATATGAGTATATTATTTTTAATATCACGTTACTCCCTATTTAAGGTTTATATCGAGCATATTAATTAAAGTCGTATATTATTACAGTTGTTTCTTATTCCAATTATACAAACAGAAAAAGAAAATCAGATGTGAAAAACGCTGACGATCTTAAAATTACTGTGAAAATTATCCCGCAATCGTTTTTCTGAAAATTTCTCTTAAAAGAATCAAACAAAACACACTCAATCATTGAATTTGTGTTGATTCCTGTTTCTTCGCAGTGCTCATCAAGAACCGCATAAGAACAATCTTTAGCACCCTCTATAACCATATTCTCTTATTTCACGCCAGCCCTCGCCGAATTTACCTAACAACACCGGCACAATTTTGATCCCTTGTTTCTTAAAATCCCCACCGAAACGCAGCCATTTGCCAGTGGCTCGGTGGAAATTGCACAGCAAGGATAACAATCCATACCTTTCCCCATCTAATTCTGCGTGCTCAGAGAGCCGCGCAATTATTTTCAAAAAACACTTCTCCATTCATTGGGTTGCCTATTGTTGTTCTCTTAAATGGGAACAACGGGAAAGGAGAGGTTAGGACACGCCTAACCGTTTAATTTCGGGAAGCTGCGTGCGCTCGATCGTCTTCCTGGCGTAGAGAACATTTATTTCCGAGACTAGGTAGGGGAGAGGAAATCGATAGAACAATTACAAAAGTTTCGTATCCTTCGACGAGCTGCGTAATCCGGAACTCGAACTTCCAGCCACACTTGCCAACCTTTCAATCCCTCGCTCAATAATCGCGTCAAGTGCTTCCGAACTGTTTCCGAGGTGACTTTTCAATTGGAGCGTGTTGGTCGTGTACTTTTCGACTCGTTATGATTGATAATCGCTACGTTGTCTTTGGCTCAAGGCGACGAAAACTTAAGAACTCGGGGTTTGGGTTTGTAGATTGATTCTTCGTATATTTTTCGACATAATATTAATACGATGCTTCGATAATATTAATACGTAGCTCCAAGACGTTTGTGAGATCCACGTCACCATGACTTATGAAAGTTCTTGAAGATCATGAAGGTGCAATAATATCTTTAGCCTGAATTTCCAAATAATTAAAGCGTTTAGACTGTTCAAAGTCTTTCAAAAGGGAATTTTTTAAATTTGTGATAACAATTTTTTTTACTAATTTAGAAATAGAAATTCAATAAGAGAACTTACTTTTTGTTAATTTAACATTAGTAATAGAAACCGTTTTTCGGATTATTTTACGAAGAAAACACAGTGCGTTCAAATTTTACCTTTAGCCAGCTTCTTTTTCGCTGAGAACAAACACGTTTAGTGAATTAATAATTTTTCGAATTACAAGATTGTGTCTTCGCAACATTTGAAGATATTTTAGGGATTAAAAAATAGCCAACGTCTTCGACTATATTGAAAGTAATAGCGTATGCTGATACCGTTTATTATCTCTTTCATCTCTGAAAACATCTTCAGGAAGGAAAATATTTCAATTTAAAGAAAGCATTTCTGAAACGTGTAGTTTTGATAAAATGTAAAGAAGAAGAAGAAGAATGCCATTTTTTTACTTCCTACAATATCTTCCTCCTTTAATTGCGAGAAATCGAGCGGGGTTAATTTTAATCGAAGGTATTCGCGACGGGCAAGATGGAAAATGGAAGAGAATTGTTAGAGGTAAATGAAGGAAGCGGAAAGACTGAATATTTGGTGTGGTAAGTAGGTTAATGCGACTTTCACTCTGAATAATTAATTACCTAAAGAAACGAAGAGTTATGTCCATAATCAAAGTTTATTACCCAATTTTTTTCTTAAAATAAGTATTCTACGTAAAAACAATTAGATACGTGAAATGAGGAAAATGTTTTGATCCATTAGGGATAGAACAGTGAAATAATGCGCATAAATTGCGTAAACGCAATACCATTGAAAAATTCAAGGTAACTTACATATTCTTATTTCTAGATACAAAATTACAATAAAGAAATCATTCACCTTTTTGATGTAGAATGGGCAATTTTACAAAGTATGATTTTTTATAAGAAACACATAAAACGCTAAATATTCTTCATCTATTCTGAAAAAAAAAAATTAAAAGAAACCACTTTTTAATCGTATTAATTCTGAAATTACAATATCGTAAATAAACATCCATGAAGAATTGTACAAACTATTCCGAACAAATGATACGCTATTTGGTAGTAAATAAATATTCAATAAAATGAACCAATTAAACTTGTTTCCATTAACTCCATAAAGTAGCATCAACCTCCTAAAACGCACCAGCCAGTTTTCATCGACGTTATACCGGAACAATCACAAGAGTCCCAGTTTCTGAAAGTAACAGCGGAGCCAAGATCCACCCTCGGCTACAGCAGTTAAGTAGGTCGATGGGTGATAAATTCGATCTGTCCTCCATACGAAAACAACCCCCGAAATTCCAGCGGTTATCTGACTGCCTGCCCTTATCTTCCAGATAATCTCGTCGACGCATAAATCGCGAGGCCTATTCTCGTCTAATGGGGTGGTTGGACGCGTGACACCCTAGGAAACAAATTAAATAGCGTTTCGCGTATACCCCTACTCACGCACCCTACTCTTTCTTTCGTCGCTTACGTTCACAACTCTTCTTATTCATCACCCTATGACGCATCCGGGTCTTCGGTAAGGAAACAAGCCATGACTGGTTGTAGAACGACCAAGAGTGCCTTCTCATAAAAATACATCCCCTCATATAAGTATCATATGATGATAGTATGTACTATGGCTAGAAAAAATATTTGCACACATTCTTATTTCCAAATGGAGCGTAATTTTCATCAGGTTTTATACATTACATTTTCATAGTATCAAACTTTCCTGTTTTTATGTCAATAAAATTTATTATGTCCGCTTGAATTTAATTAATTAGAAAGTAAATGCTACAATAAATAGAATTATGTGAAAATACTTTTTGTAGCCATTGCACGTCCAGAATATGATCTAATTCTTACAAACATTATATCTTCGTGTGGAAGTAGTTTAATGTCACTTTTCTGTCGCAGTTTCTTCGGCTCGCTGCACGATTCGCGTGTACAGAATGCTGGAAGTTTTGAACTCACCCTAATATGGGGGTGGTTGCAGTTTCGAATTTAATGGGACGACTACAGCTAGCGCAACGTGCTTTAAACGGCCAATAGCAGAAGAGAGGTGAGTGAAAACTGGCCTCCTGGTTCAGTTACGATATCCACCCGAGGTATTGGCTTTTAATTGGAAATCGTATCGACTTCACATCGTGTCGAAGTTATAAGTGGAAAAGGTGTGTTACGAGTATATAAACTGTACAAGGAGTAACAGTTTTAAGTGATAGATTTAAGAACAGATTTACGAGATAAGAGGAAATACGAAGCAACAGTAACAACAATAACACATTGTAAGTTTTATTATATTTATATTAAACTATGTACATATATCACTAAAGCATAACAGCATCAATAGGCGAGTCAACTTAGAGTTTCCGAATGGAACGTTATTGCTGTACGAGAAAACTTTTGCTCGACTACTTCGAAGTGCAATTTAATACAATCGAGTCTCTTTACGGCGTAAAGACAATTCGGAAAGAGACAAGATAGGCCGTGGAAGTATACCCTTGACAGATAAATGTGTAGAAGAGATATAGAGGATAATTTTGTTTTTTTTTCTTCTTCTTCTTCTTTTAATGAAATGTTCAATTTGTTATGCCTGATTTCTATAGAATTGGAAATTTTGAATACAAGATATATACTAAAGTACATTCATCCTAAAACTTGTCGTTTCTGAGATATTTGACTTTGTTCATCCTACTATTTTCGTTATAAGACATATTGCAAGATGCGCGTAGGTAATACTTCAAATGCAATGAAATGGCGAAATAGCACTGTCTTTTGACACCATTTGACATTTTTACGTCGAATCGTCGTACGCCCGACATGCTATCCATTTTTACATCTTCGCTGCTTCTTCACCGATTCTTTTCTATGTTGCAGTTCGACGTGCAACGTGCGGCTGACGTATGTACGTACATATATAGACAGTGTACTATCGTTGTACGATCGACTGCTTTTCGGTCGGTTGGTCTTATCGTTGTGAAACATCCAACTAGTGTACGGTATTCTTATCCAATCCAGAGAATTCGCAAACATCCTAAAGAAAAACGAGAAAAAGAAGTGTCATTGAATTACCCAGGTAGAACCAAGAAGCATAGACGATGGCTCTCGTTCGATTGAATTTTAAACGGCTCGCGACAACGTTTCCTGGTCTGATAAACGAGTTTGACCCGGCCAATAAATTTCCACCAGGCTGCAGGTGTAGTCGAACGACCGCCAGAACGTCGCGGCAATTTGTGAACGAAACGTACGAGGCCAAGTTTCTCCACAGTCGACGCGAGCCTACCTTATGTTTTCTAGCACTCGCCTTCCTCGAATAATTCATATGTCGTAGAAGAATCCGTATTTCTCTGTTATTAACTCTTTGATGATTTGTTACGGTGTTTATCTTTGGTTCGTTTGTTACACTAACATCATTCGTTGGTATATCGCAATAGAACTTCACTTAGAAGCTACAATACACGTTATTCTGATGCCTGTTAGCAGTTGTTACAAATATACCACTTTTTAGATGCTTTATTAATACTTAAAAGTCGAAGAACTATACTATGACGACCTACAATCTCATTCAAATACAAGTACAATATGAAATTATTATTAGTATCAAATTATGTAAAATAAAAAAATAGAAAAAAAAGAAACAGTCAAAGAGATACTTCTAGAACCGATTCTAAGTCTTTATGGAAACTGAAAATTGTCGAGCAGTGGTAAACTCCGCTATTCGAATTCAACGATCCGCATAACTTCGTGGGTCTAATCGCACGGAGAGCTTAACCGCTTCTCGCTTTGATATCGAATCATCGTTACCGCGTGGAATGCCGGGTTCCCTTCGTCTTCACCCTAAGAATAGGATTCGGAAAGCAAAAGGAGGCCAGCCGTAATCTTTGTGAAATATTATCGAATCGCGGGAACCACTCTAACTGAATATCTGACGTCACATACGTCTTATACTTGCTGGATATACAATATCAACAAGGGTTCCCCTGTAATCACGGTACAATTGGCAAAATAGTAATTCTACATCCAAAAACAAATTGTCAATGTATAACACGACAAAGTAGGGTTATTTGGGTCACATAAGCTTCAACATCTTGAAGTTCAATCTTGAATTTCATACAGAATAATTAAACCTGTTGTTAAGCGTCCATATTACAAGGCACAATTAGTCTTTAATATAATGACGCAAAAATGAAAAAATATAATGTGCTTTAGGTCTAGCAAAAAAAAAAAAAAAAAAAAAGAAACAAGAGAAACTAGTTCGAATGATCATATGATAAGGCTATTGGATTTATAAAAACTAATAAAACAACAGAATAAGATTCAGGAATAAAGCAATTACTACATGTTAGATGAACAAACTTTTCTTTTGATGAGTCGAAGTTACATGCTCCTAAATAACTATGTTAGAATTGAATTGAACGAATAGCTGTACAAGCTTTGCAAAGATAATTACTAAATAAAGTAATTTCTTTCTTATCTTTGATATAAAATAATACCATCAATCCCGTTCCCTAAAATATCCCTTCGAAACTGAAAATTAGGTCAGAAACCTGATCTCGAAAGCCTTCAAAGTTCTATACCCAATGGCAACGTGTTATGCCACATAGACGAAGACAGAAATTCGATGAAAATCTCTGCTACTAAATCTCTCTTACATCATCCCCCGAGGGTCCCGTGGAAAATCAATAGAAGTTGGCAACGGCGATTCTTCCGACGAGATCTTTCAACCTCCTTTTGTCACCAGCCAGCAGAAGGATCGTTCAAGACTAACCTTCAATGTGCTTTCGTCGCAAAGTCAGCCAAACAAAATTGTTCGATCCGTAGACTTTAAGCGAATGAGAAAGGTGGGTATCGAAGAGATGCAATTACTGCAAAGGACGACGTGGCGAGTTGATCGGGATCGTTGTCGTAAATTCCTTAGACAAACACCTGTTTGATCGATGTGGGGTGAAACGCAAGGTAAACGGGAAAGGACCGTTCGATCGGTTCCTTACTCGATAAGGTGTACAAAGTTAGCCGAGGATCAGCTGGCTTAACCTTCCATTAGCGGGCTCGAACTCGACAAGCCGCGCACGTTGAAACACGGATTAAACCGTGCCACCCTTCATGCCACTCCTATTCCCTTCTCTTCCTCCACTTTTCCACGCGACTACAGAATCTAGCGCACGTGTCCACGTTCCAGACGTCCCGCTACGAAACTACATTCTATGAACACAGTTCATTGTCATTCATAAGAATCCGGTCACTTTGATAGATTTGTAACAATTTTCAATTTTATCGGAATGTACGAATTAATCATTATAATTAATAATTCGAAATAACACATACTGTTTCTTTGTGGAACTCTTAGACTATAAATCCAAATAGTTACCTATTTCTAATCCTAAGAGATTCTATCAGAGTGTGTTCGAAAGGTTGTGATCAAAGTTCAGGAATATATAGGACTTGACAAAACAAGCACGAAAATCTCAATGAACATGGATCCGATAAGTTAGAAACACAAACGATCCAGCCTCGATTTGAATGGAACTTTGTAAGCCTGAAGAACAACTGAAAGCAGCGGTAAAACAACATGAACAAGTTTAAAGGGATGAAACCACCCTCCAAAATTCAATCCCTGTTCGGAAACAGTTCCAAATAAAAAGATGAAGAAAATTCTATATCTGGATCCACGTTTAGTAAGACATTTTACTTACTTTAACGAATAGTATGTGATCTTGAAGTTTGGTTTCAAGTTTTCGAAATATCTTGTGCATTGCGGATCTGGAGGACAGTTTGTACTCAACGATGTCTTAACTCTATAAGTACATGTCTTGTCGACTTGCGAAGTCGGATTTTCTTTCATTTTTCGTCATGTCCACGGGTATCCAGTTACGTTGAACGACGTTCACCACCGCTGGCTGTGCCATCGTGGAAAATCCTTTCAGATGTTGTATCGGATATTCTTGAGTAGCGTATATGCATGTACGTGATCAACAGAGCAACGTAATCTAGGGTATCTGTTCCATGGCAAGCTGGATACAACGCCAAAAGTGGAATTTTAGGGGAAATCCGATTCGGCGCTCGACGTTCTTCCGCATTTTACGAGGCTGCCTCTGTGACATGGCTGGCGCAGACGCGAGGATTTCTAACCACGGGATCTTTGTTCTTCGGATGAACGTGATACCCTAGTGTTTGATCTGGATTTCGGTTATGGATAATGTTTCTTGGATAATGTTTACAAAATAGAAAAGTAGGAGATTGAGAAATTAACACGTTCGCGGTGGAAATATCTTTTTATGTTATCCGCAGTGAATTGAGAATATATAATTTAATTTTGTAAATTAAATGAAACTGTGTTAGACTGACTGAAAAATATATTATATGTTTACTATAATTTCGATATTTGTCTAGTTCTGTTGCGGACAAAATATACCATATCTCATCCATATATCATCTACATCGATTTTCTGATTATAAATATCCTACGTGTATCAATTAATACACTAAATTGCACTTTAAATTAATTTTTGTCTTAATTTGACAAAGACTATGAATCTTCTATATATATTTTCCAGGCAACGTGTGCCTTTTAATTTCGATTCCCACTTTGCACAGACTATTCACAAACTGCAAACTAACGAAAATACACGGGTACTATCTCTCAAACTAGAGCTTAAAAGTAAGTGCTTAGAGACAGTTCTAAGCCAATCTGAGAGAACACGAATCTCGGAAGAAATAATAAATCAAACGGATGCAAATTGTACGACAGTATCGACGTAGATTACAAGACAGGAAGTCCCGAGACGTATTACAGAGCGTTAGATCCTAGAAAATAATTCGTGCTCATTACTATGCTTCTCGAGGATACGGTTCGAATAATTCCACCGTCTAGACGCTTCCTCGAAATTCGTTTCCTCCTGCACCGGAATTATTCACGAGACCGGATACTTTCGAGGAGCTTGGGAAAAATGTGTCGAAAGTTCAGCCCATCGAACAGCTTGATTAAAATGAAATTAGCGTGGGTCCGTCCCGCGAATCGATCGTGGGTATAGCAAGACCAATTACCTAATTATCCCCACAAGAACCTTCCCCATCGGTCGCGCTTCCTCCGCGACCTGATCTAATTATTATCGTTCCACAAACCCCTGTCGAGTGGACCAACTCGTAACAACCCTCGCGGCTGTCGCCTTTGTACTTCCGTCAACCCTCTGTAAAAACAAATGTTCTACGCTTGTAACATCTACGTCAAGACCTTCGAGTATGTTCTTTTGCATCTTGGTCATTTTGATTGTTGAATATTTTTTCTATCTTTTCTAGGTTAATTTATTCGCGGAATTTACTATGGTTTGAAAGGAATAAATTGAACTTGAAGCTTATGCAATCTTAAGTAAATGTAGGAGAATAGAAATTCGTGTAAAAGATTTTCGGGATTAATACTTATGCATAGTGTGAACCTGAAAATTTGGCTACGCGCGATAGGAATGTATTTTATATGTGTGAAATCATGAAAAATGTGGTATGGTAGAGGTGCAACAGAGTTCTAAATGAATCGTCGAGTTTAAAGTTGTTGGCATTGTTTAAGTGGTTAAAATATAATAATCGTGAAACTGTATAATCTCTATATCACTGTTATTTATTATTATAATATTTAATAAACTATTATTTAATTATCACATTTCATCGTTTTCTCTACACGTATTTTAATAATTTCGATAAAAAAACGTTTGGATTTATTAATTAATTTGGATTAAATTTCTATTCAGCTTAGTTTAAATTTTTTGAAAGTAATTTGGGCTTTGGTTTATAATAGATTGCGACTCGAATTCCACCATTATCATTATTCAGCTGCTTTATAAAATTTATAACGATGAAAATGATCGAAGGAAATGCCTTATGCTTCGAAGGAGATATATTTTTATTGCCTATTACTACAGCCTCCGTCATACTGTTTGAAAAATGTCTAAATTATGTCTGGGAACTTCCACAATATCGTTCGTGCATTTCCTGACTTCGTTGTTTTGCTCTAAAATAAGACACTTTGATAATTCATTACAGACGTAACACGTCTTCCTTTAAAAGGAAGAATAGAAAGGTTGACGATAGCAGAGCACGCGTGGGAAACGAACGAGTGATTAATGAAGTATCCCGTGGAACGCAAGGTGTCGATCCTCTTTCATACGGGTAAATCCTTAGGGAAAGCTTCCGCTATCACGATAACAAAAAAGGAATCAATATCCACGGTGTTCCGTTATCGTAAAGTAGCGAGAGAACTACGGGGAAATTGATTGCTCTTTGCTTTGGCCTGTTTCCCCGCGATGGTTTTAAATGGGGGGGGGGGGGGGGACTGTGGTTCCGGGGATGAGTTGAAGGTGATCGGGAACCTGCGCTGTAATGTGTGGCGAGAGGGTTCGAAGTTGTGCAGCTTCGTTTGCGAAAGCTTTTTCTTTTGGGCGCCTGTTGGGCGCGGTTTAAGTGGTACAAGTCAATGGTTCGTGAGGTAACTTTTAAAAGGGATAGTGTTACGTATAGATAAATCTAATTCTTCTTACTATATGTGGTTTCGATATAGAAAGTAAATTATGCATTAATAATGATTTAGATATGCTGAATAAGGATTATTGGAATACGTAATGAAGATTTTGTCCTATGAATACAGCTTGATCGTAGTGTAAGTAGTACAAATCAATGATTCTTGATTTTAAAATTCTACAATAGTTAGATAACATGGTCACGATTCCTCGGATTTCACGATTGGAATAAATAATTATGAAATTTAAAATTGAATTTACTGTACATGTACATGTGTAACATAGTTTCAGTGTCAGTGTAGAGAACAGGTTGAGTATTAAGAATGATTTCGATACGACGAGTGAAGATAATTGAAATACACGACGAAGCCTTTTCTTTTAAATGACAGGTTGAAGTCTGAATTAAGTAGTACGACTCAATAATTGTTTAGCAAATTATAAAGCACATATTATGTTACACATATACTGTTATTGTTTTGTTATACTTTTGTTATATTGTATTGATACAACGTGGAATCATTAATAATGATTTGGGAAGGATGATAAAGATAAATGAGATATATGATGAACAATTTCAAAGCTGCGTTGATCGTTTTATTAAAAGTTTTTCCATTGGGCACTACCAGTTTAAGCGCAGTTTAAGTAGTATAGATCAAGGATTATTCACAAAAACCTTAAAGCGGGTGTAATATTGTTATTCTGATTTTTTTTTGTTGATCGTTGATTGTTTTGTTAAGTGATTTTAATATGGTGCAAATGTATTAATAACGATTTAAGAACAATAAATGAAGAGAATTGTTTATAGAAGATACCCTCGTAGATGAGGTGTAAATGGTACAAGTCTATTCAAGATTGTCTAGAAAAATATAAAAATGAATAATGTTATTGTAGATACTATTATTTTGGTTATACATAGAATTAACATATTATTACTACTCTTAACGCAATGAATAAAATGTACAGATAGAAATGTTGATATATTTTATAAATCCGCGTATCAACATATGCAAAAACTAATTTGTCTAGAAATAATATTTGTCAAACTACATATCATATAAAATAAATAAAATCATATAAAATACATAAATCACGATACCTAAGAATTCATGGAATAGCTTTATCTGCCAGATAAAATTTGAGAAATTTAAATAAACAGACCAACTTATAACAGTGAAATCATTTTCAGTAATAACGTGGAATTCAAAGGAGTTCGAAGGATTAAATTACTTTGATGAATTTTTGACGTGAACTAAATGCAGCTGACATTAAATACAAAGGCTGCATATATCAGGGTATTTAATAGGAAGATAACTCTAGTTCTTAGTTATAACGTAAGTCAGGCTTTATGTAAATTTTAATATTAAAGCGAAGATCGTTCGACAGGATTTCATAAAAAGATAGATGAAAATTGGCCAACTAACGCGAACTATTAATCAGGAAAAGGTAATTAATTTTTCGACGTACATAATAAATCCCCATTATAATAACAATTTAATCTATCCAAATAATCACACTCAATTTTATAACAGAATTTTATTACTCACTTTTGCAAACTTTTGTTAACCTCTTTCTGCATTATACTAAACACCCAAAATAATTATCGACCTCGTACACCGCCAATTTCCTCCACGACGTCGTCAAACGTTCCTTCCGATATTCGATTAATATTGAGGCCAATATATGCTAATTAGTGGCATCGTTACGTAAGGATCTTTCCATAACTCCAGTAAAAGCCTGTTCCAAGCTGCATCTAGCTGCGTACGTATTACTCGCATCGTGAATCGAATTATCAGCTACCGTCTGTCGAATTAGCGATCCTACATATCAGCCACTATAGTAACAGAATGCATTCGATATAACGTAATCATGATGGAGAATCTCGAGTGTCGAAAGGATCGCGGTTTCTCGTTGACAAGAGGAATTCGAGACATAACTAAGGATGTAGCCTGTTGTTTCTTGCTCCGTTTTCGATCCCTTCACCACATTTCCAACCACGTATGCCTAATTTATGCTTTCGCTAGTTTCAATATCGACACAATTTTTCGCGACTCATACGAAAGATTGCGAAATTACGGATAAAACTTCTGTCTGGTATTTTTGTCTAGTTCTATTCTGTACTAAAAATACAAGTTAAACCATCGGATACATAATATTTGTAACAGATACAATGTTTTTAACAAATATGATAAATGCAATAACTTAGTTTTATGGTGGTTCTTTTTTTTTTGAAAAAATTGGCCGATGAAATAAAATGAAATATATACTCTCAAATATCACGTGCACGTTTCGCGTAACATAGATTCATTTTTATTTTCATTTGTGTATATCATACCACAAATATAGCCGCAGAGTCATATTTACGTACCATAAGTCATAAATAATAATAATAGAATAACATTGAAATATTTCTTTTCCACAAACGAAAAGTGTTTCGATTTATAACAATGTGAAAACTGTCTTAACAAACGTACACGTATTTCCAAAGATACTATTAAGAAAACATTAATTAATAAACTGTATTTCCTACAAGTTGAGAGAAAATTTAAATAAAATCTTCAATTTACGATTTTATCTTCTGATCACAAACTTTTAAAAGTCCGCTTGTTCAACCGTATCGTATACGTGCCCAATCCTATGAATGGCCATGAAATTAAAGAGGAAACGAACGAAAGGCAAACGCGTGCACGGTCGATAGTTTTCGTAGCACCAACGAACGTGTTACGCCGCGAGGGTACACGTCGGTTTTGCGGCTGATTTTATGGCTGTCCCTGGGAACTTTACGAGCTGACCCCTGATCCTAAAACACACCGAATTACAACGTGGCCACGTTTCGTCCGATCCTGCCCCACCTCTTTTCCTACTTCTCGTCTACCCACGTTCCTACGAGTTCTCTCCGTGAAACGGTCTCGCGGAAAGAGACGAAAATTGAGAGCGGCTATCGATCCTCTCGGCTCCTTTGGACGCTTACCAACAAAGAGAGCACGAGTTCAAATGTACCAACGATACGACGCCACTGGAATCTTAACGATTTTTATTCGGTCCGACGTTTTGCCAACTTCGCTCTGGCTTTCCACGCTAAACGCTATCCGATTCTCTTTTACCTTTTTCCATCGAGTAGGAATTGCTTTATGAATCGATGATCATTTTACGTTCAGCATCAGAATTTGCAAATTATGAATTTGCTAATGTATACGGAAGAATATCTTTTTCAATTCTTTCGTAGATTCCTTTAGATTTTAGTTTCTGACGATGTTAGTGGAAACTTTTAGTTTTATCAATAGATGATCATTTTACACTGATTTATCGTAGTTTAGAAATTACTGGATTTTTGTGATAATATTTAGTTTAACGAGCGAAACATTTTTTAAAGACGTCGCTAAATTTGTAACGGCAGATCTCGCCCGAAACGCTCTGAAACATTTCTCGAACGTCTCAACTAGCTAATGAATCACAGTATCCCTTTTGTGAGTCTGGAGGTAGTCGATCGTCGATGACTCGACAAGCGCACCGAATACATCGCCACGAGCCATAGTCCCGGAGATAATTTCTCTGTGCGATGCTGGAGGAACGCAACAACGAAGGATTAGACGTCGAAGAGGATCAGCAGAACGGAGAATAGGGTGTATCGTGAAACGAATCGGCCTCGAATTAGGCTAGTGCCGCGTGAATTGATTCAGAACGAGGGCCCGGATATCCTGCGTAATCCGACGACAGCTTACTTACCACCAACATAGAGACAGATAGACGGATACGTCTACTCGTGATGCAATCTAATTACCTTCGAGAATATTTTATGCTCGACACGTTTCTCATAAGGGGGGAATCGTGTCGGCCGTCTACTGATTACACGGGAACGTGAACTTTTCGTAGGGTCACCAGAGAAGTTGAGACCCTTTTTTGGTTTTTATCTTAAGACGTTTGATGATCATTTCATGTGTAATGTCGTCTCTTATTTTACATTTTGAATTTCTGATACATCCATGCAATTATTTCTTGCACATGGATATTACTTAAATTTCTCCTCGGAATATAACTTAAAAAGTTATCATTAGGAAAGAGTGCATACAATTAAGTTTTTGTAGTTAAAGTTTTATTAAAAAAAAAAAACGATGTTGCATATGATCTGATTTAATATAATGTAATAGAAATACTATATCTATTAATATTTCCAATTATCACCAAAAAGAAACTTAAAGAGGCAAAAAGCTTCATCAGTTAGAGATAACCTTCTATTTGTCAATTAACCATCAATTCCATCGCACTCAACAATATGTCTCCCTATTAAAACCCATCGTTTATCCATAAAATTTTTCCCCAGAGCCAATATGTTTGTATTATAAAGAAATAGAAGGTCGGTGGCTGGCTTATCACAAAGTTAGAAATAACGTTATCCTCCCCGGAGGATCTAGCTGGAATGATCAAGAAAGTTTGATCGAATTTCTCGCGGGAAACTGGAAAATGAGTTTCCGCGCTGGCCGACTATCGGCGAGAAGTATAACTGAAAATATCCCTGGCTTCCGATGGACCGCTCTGGGTCAGTTGTTGCGACCAGAACGACCACCTGATAGAACCAACGGTGAATGTATCCCGATACCGGATGAAAGAACCTCCAAGCCGGGGTAGCCACCGGGTATTGATTCCTTTTACCGGAACGTCGAGCGGTATAAGTCGCCTTTTCGTGAAGAATTCTTTTGAGAAAAATATCGAGACATTGAACGATGATAAAGAGCTGCCTGGTTGGATTTATTTAGGATTTATTCAGGCTGCAATTTTTCGATAAACGATGAAATAATGTGGTAAAATATTTCTGTTCGATTAGTTCGAAGCAAGCGTAGGAAAATGCTTAGGAAATTTCAGCAATGCGTAATTCTGGCTAATATTAGATTGTAACTCCATTTCTCGTTAAAGTAAATTTCCTTTTATTGAAATATTCAAGCGAACGTGCTTTTATTTAGATATTAAAATATCAATTTGATTTTATTTGATATTAAAGTAAATTAGTTGCCCCTTATTTAAAACGAAAATCAGCTTCTGGCCCAATTTAATACATACATTAATATGTGCATATGTAATACCGACTTCTCTATAAAGGAGATGCACCTGACAAAGTCAACGTATTGTGCTGTATCGGTCCATTTCCCAGAGTATTGTATTGCTGATAGCCGGAACCAAAAATGTATCATCAGTGTTTAATGATTGCGCACTTCAGGAATAGGGATTAGTCGATATTAACAAAAACCGCAATGACTTAGTTGCCAGCCTGAGCGATCCGCGCCGACTTAATTGCCAGCCCAAAAAATTCGTATTTTCATTAACTTTGCCATTGGATGATAAATTGGTTCCTAAACAGATATTCCACTCGTCAGCAAATGCTCGACGAGTATACTCGACGTATTACGTATCTTTACGTAACTTCGTACTTCTTTATGTATTTTATGTACATTTTTAAGCTCCATAGCAGCTTCGAGTGGTGATATTCCTTAAAGCTAAATTAAAAATTCGCTGAGGACTAACGTGGTTCTAAGAGTCGCGAATTTAATAGTTTTGAGGTGCCGATAAGGAGCCCGACGCTTTTTGTTGTTGTTGACTACCGTCGAGGATCGCGTGCACGAGGCTGATGACTCGGGGATACTCGAGGATACTCGAAGACACTCGAGAATCCTTGGGCTTACGACGCTCCATGGCACGTGGAAAGCGATAAAGGTTTTCTATAAAAAATAGAACGATCTGGCTACGAAGTGGACAGGCTGGTGAACCTTCTGACAAGAGGACTCAGAAGGGCAGTCAAAAAAGCCCAGCACTTATCCCAGTACTTTCGCCAGATCCAGATCGCCGATAGAGAATACTGATATACATTTTATCTAACACATGATAAACGTTTGCTTTTCAACAACGTAAATTTACTAACAAAAGTATATGTAAATATTGAATCGATGCACGTTTGTTATTAAGACAAACAATGTTTTTAATACTAAAAAGTGATGCACTAAAACGATAAATAATTGAAATAAATATTGAAAATAAAGATTTTCAATATAAATAAAGAGAGCGTATGTTCATTCAATGCGTTTACTGAAATTCATTATTTTAGATGTATCTTGATTTAGTTTTAAAAACTAAAATAAATAATTCTTGCAATTACGACGTTTGCTATGACATTCAATATAAATTTTACATTTCTTCCCGTTCAACAAGTAAATTTGCAATTTTTGGTATCTACATCGTCGATCATATAAGTTGTTCAATTATTTTCATTCGTAGTAATTCAATTTACAAGAACAAAGCAAAATCAATACGATAACCGTAAAACTATTTTATTTGAATGTTTTGTAAAATGGATCAGCCAGCCATAAAAGTTTATTTTTACGATAAAAATGTTACAATGCTTCTTATTTCTATATTTCTCATCGCATGTATATTTTTGACTATTTTAAAGTTATACGACGTCGGAGACGCTGTTCAGAAAGAAGTCAAGTTTAAACATCGAAGACGAGCGATGGAATGAGAAGCAGTTTGCAGGGTGCGAGCTGGAAGTTCTGTTTTCTTTTCCTGATATTCTCAACGTCGCGCGTCGCATCGCTCCATCGTCTTAAAATATACATTTTGTGGTGAATGAGTCGAGAAACGAAATGCTTCTTTTTCCTTCGAAAATAGTAACATTTTTTTTAGAAAATACCATTTCGAGAAAGAAATTAAATTTTTAATTTTTCATTTTCAAATCTACAATTTCTTCCTAAACATCCTCGTTGTTCCAAAAATAAAGCGAAAATTATTTTCACTTGTAATTTGATTAATTAAAATCAATTTAGAGAAGAAGCTTATGTTTCTGCACTTGAGTTGCTTTTTATAAAACCTGGAGTAAAAGCTTTCTTCATACTATTTCCCCCAAAAGCTCACTCCATCTTGTAAAGTACACACTCTACACGGACGAGAATTCAGGAAAAAGAACCATCTCATTTCTTCTAGCATGCTCTTTCACTTTGCGATCAACAATAGAAGTACACTTTACAAAATTCGATACGAGTGTTGTACAAGCGTCAATCTTTTGAATTCGATAGCAAAGCATTGCTCGTATCTTAAATGCCGTTATTCTTTTGTATGATTATTCAGAAGTAGAATCTGCAAATGTCAAAATGTTGTTACTCGTTCGATAGTACTGTTCAATTTGCTTACTGGTTAAATTTATATGACATTTCCATTGATTAATTTAGTTAATTAGAATAGTGCTAAGAAATGATTGAAAATTCATATTTTTGAAAGTGATAAAGTTATAGAAAGTAAAATATAGATTTTTGTTGGTTCAAATTGGTTGGAGTGCAAATTATTAGAGTATTCTATGCACAAAACGGTTTTTCCAGTATATTCGCGGATTATAACATTATTTACTAATTTTCAGATTTTAATTGGATGAAAATAAATAATTATTTATAGATATCATCTTATAATCTTCGAATATAATTGATATATAACAAATATTTTTTGCATTTAACATAGCAGAAAGTTATTTTTAACGCAGCAAATTTTTGTTCTAGGAATTGCTTCCAATTTAATGGAAATAAAACATTTTCAGCTAATTCCAACCAATCGTCAACAAGCAAATTAGAAAAGCGAAGCGCAGGCATCGAATCGGTCGAATTGATCAGATCGACCAGTCTCGGCGTGTGTCGTATTAAAATCAGAACGCAGAAAAAGTAATGTGTCCGGACCCTTTGACGAGTAAATTGAATCTCCAATCAACGAATACGTGCAAGTGCCTGCTTAAAGCCTAATCCAGAAACGAAGGCACGGCCCCCGGGAAAAATTCAATCGTTCTATCCCTCTCGTTGCTCTTGTAGCCGAATGTTCGTACGTGCGGCGACCGGTTGGCGTTTCTCGTTACTGAAGAAGGATGCCACGCGTGTTTGCTCTCTCTGGAAAGTACAAGAACGTACCTCGCGCTGAAAAAGGCCACCCTTCCGAATATACAAGATCAGAGAGAAGATCGGTACGTGCGGCGCCTTCCGCAATCTGCATTACGTATTTCTCCGCGAATCGATGAGTTTCGTGATATATCATGGCCAATGTTTGCGGCGAGAGCAACGAAAAGGAGAAGAAAGAAAGGAGAAGAAAGAAAGGAGAAGAAAGAAAGGAGAAACCAGACATTGAAGAAAGAGGTGTATTAATTAAAGCGTGTGTTATATGAAACATTTTGGAATTTCATTAAAACCGTAATGGGACACGAACATTATGTTTGTATTAATATAATTTGTAGCAAATCTGAGAACATACACCTTTATCCATAAATATTGGAATTGCAAGTAACTTTCATAACCGGAAAGAGGAACATAGAAAAATACATGGAGTTAATTAAAAGATTCGCGGCCAGGAAACGTGACGACAAACGAGCGCCGGTTAATTCGCGGTACGCGTGTTCCATATTGAATTAATAACGCGGATCGAGTTGAACGTTTCGGGTACCGCCGCTAAAAGCAAGCCACGCTACACGATCAAACTTTCATTCGCGATTAATGGCTTCCGAATTCGTCGGGCGTTATACCAGCCCCTTTTAGGAACCGACGACGGTACAGGTGGTGCACGCAGCGGCACGTAAAACGTCGCATTATCGAATTAGGTAGACGACGCTACCCGTATCACTAGAAGGATACTCTTACACGAGATATACCGTAGTCTGTAGATGTAAGTTCGTACGAATGAAGTCAGGAACATTTTATTGCTGAAAATAAGACGAAACTCAAGACAACAAAATTGCATTGGAGGGTCTATTTTTATGAAAACCGAGCTTGGAGATTTGTCAAGTACTGAACATTTTTGAGAATTCATTGAGTATGTGTGTATTAGGTAAATCCTATTAATGGATAAACATATTTCGAGTTGCACGGCTGGAAATAAAAATTACATTGTGATACATATTATGTTTCTAAATATGTATGTAAGCACTTGAATTCAATATTTTGTACATTTCCATTGATCATTATTTATTCGTCTAATTATATTCTTACGATCTTATATCCACGAAAGTCATTTTTCTATATAACAAGTAATATTAATGGTACAAATTCTATGATATTTAAAACGTATAATATTTTTGTTCCTCTCAAACCATCGTTTCAAATGTTTTATTTCTTTTCGTATGTAGAATATTCTCTTACCAATTTTGTACTTTTGCTAGTCAGACAGGTATACATACACGTGACAAATATTAAAACTCGATTTTCCAAAAATCCAAGTCTCCAGCGCAATATGTACATATCGTTATCCTTAACTATCCCCTTATTTCGAGCCACAGAATCTCTTTGACTTCTAAAATACAGGCTCACGGTATGTACTGTCTACGACCATAGAAGATTCTCTTCTATCCAATTCTCTCTCCATCTTCCTCTTCGTCGCCAACGTTGGCACGAGCCTCCTTGTAAGTAGCTTTACCGCGCGCGCGACGAGTGTAGATCAAAGATCCCAGCTGCGAGCAGCCTTACAAGCACCTTAATGATTAAAACACAGGCAGCTGCGTCGGTTGTCTTCTTCGTTCGCAGGAGCTTCGTTCGTAGAACGTAGAGCCTCGCGTTGGTTGTTGGTCGCTTCTGTAGGCCTTCACCTATCCAACGGGAACGGACGAGCGAAACGAACCGGGACTCTGCCTATGACCTCTCATCGAACAGAGGGACCACCCTACCCGATACGCGGGCAGATCGGAGGAAGCCCGTGCCCGTAAGTCCGTAATCTCTGTATCACGTCCTTTTCCATCCAGCAACCATCCGGCTCCGACTCTCGTTCTTCGTCTTTCCAAAATCGATTTCGGTCGGGTGCGGGGCCGCGCCCACACCACGACATACACCGAGTTCGACTGGAACTGACTGGAGAGGTAGAGGGGAACACAGTCGAGGGAAACAGAGGGAACACTGGCAACCGGGAGGGAAACACCCGGCTTGAGAGGGCGAGTTAGCCTCATTTAACCGAGAAGCTTCCCGGAATGTCGTCGTTGTGCGTACGATACCCTCTCTCTTTCCTTTCGTGGCCTTCTCGCGGAGTCTCCGAAGCACGATGGGACAGGATGGGCACGTGGTTATCCTGTCGAATAGTTGGGATTTTGATTCTGTTGTATTAATATTTTTAAGTACTTATTTATTTATTTATTTATTAGAGTAGCGACCATCCCTAAATAGATATTTTATTGTCTTTCAATTTGAAATATCTTGGAAATTTTGGACTAAATATGAACATATAAAGTACGTTAAAAAGAAGTTACTTGACATCACATATGTCTGTAACAGGTGATCAGTATCTCTTTAAAGCCGCTAATATTTCTATAAGCTAGCTTAGAAGACGAAGAAGACATTTGTAATCTTCATTTTTGTTTTCTATCTCTGTGCCAGCCATACGTTCTCTCATGACCTACTCTTTTCCAGAATATGGTTGCGGATCTTGAATGTAGAAAACGCGGAGGAATCAACGCGAGGATCTATTTACTAGAGAAACATGGCAAAATAGTTCTTCTTCGAGCAGAAAAGCGAGATCGTGGATCTCAGTAGAACAGATTGGCAAAGTTGCTGCACAACTACGAGTTTGGACGCACCTTTTTGTGAGGAAACTTGCGTACCTGACGTTCTGAATTCTACTTTTTTTGGAGAACAATCGCTTCACGATAGCTTAGTTATAGTGGCTTTTTTTACGGTTTTCGAAATTAGCAAGAGAGTTTTCGTCGAAGAAGTAAAAGACTGCCAGACAATTTTTTAAATACAATAGAAGAACAATGTTTTGAAAGAACACACCGAAAGTTTTATCATTTTTTCAACTTTTTTTTTTTAACTAAATTTCGTAACGAAAGTTCGCGTATTTTCCTACGAGTGAATTGCAATACTTTTTTTTAAGTCTAAAGAGTACATTTAATTAAGCAATTATTATTTCGCTTATGATCTGTGCAATTAATATATTTTAAGCGGCAGTGGAGCTTTTGATAATTTTACTACGTTTTTAATTAAGAATCGTCGAGTGTTTTATCGCGGTCGTTGGTTTTGAATAGCGAAACGAGGACAAGCTTTTACTAGTACTAACCGGATATCGAAAATTTTGTAACCTTAATAAGAAATGATAATATATCGTGGATCAGATGACATCTGTTCTTCTGTTCCCAATTTTTTGGATATTGATCCAATATATATGTAGTAACTTACAAATGTGTTGCGTTTTATCTAGAGCAAGGACAAGAAAGAATGGTTTATTCAGAGTTAAGTTCAGGTTTATTCGTACAAGCAATACTCAAAACAGAACTGACTACAATATCGTCGTACGTCTTAACACTCGGCTTCCAACTTCTCAACCGCTCAACTCAAACTCCTACAACTCAACTGCTCAACTCAACTGCTACACTCAACTGCTACACTCAACTGCTCAACTCAACTGCTACACTCAACTGACTCTACTCAACTGCTTAACGTCTTCCTCCCACGATTTTCGTATCTCTCCTTATATTCTACCAGTTGTGCCTGACCCATTCTCAGGTACATCCCTTTCAGTTACCCCAATGTTGTAAAGGGCCACAGGTATGACCCATCCGGATCTCCCACTCCCTCACTCTCTTTACAACAGGCCCAATGTATATCCCCCTTTTCCCGATACTACATATATAGAACGATCTACACTTTTGTTTAAAAGTATGAGACCACTTGCTTAATTAATATACATCTCTGCAAATCATTAATGAATATCACGAAAGTTTTTGTATTTAGTTTGTACTTTTATAGATTATATAATAATTGGAGAAAAAATTGGAGGACTCAATATTGATAATTCTTTTTTAGCACCTTTTGCACCATTTATTTTCAAATCATATTTTTTATTGATGAAAGATTTATTAACTTGCACGAAGATATAAAATCATTGTTATCAATAAAAAATCATTACTGATATGTGGGATTTCTTATTTCAGTTTCGTCCTGAAATTTTTCTAAAAGCATTAAACTTCTGTTTTTTATTAACACAAAAGCGAGATTCGATCTAAAAACTCGAGAACTGTAGAAAGGTTATATACATATATATATGTACATTATAATAAGTATTATACATAATTTACTTCAGATATTCTGCATATTGTTACGTATTATATACATTTTTGCATATTTAAATTCCAAATAATGTATAAACCTCATGCTCTTAAGATACACGTTTCAAGAGAATTCAGTTACGAAAAAAAGAAAGGGAAGAAAACGAGAAGGAGTTTTCTTGAGAAAAGTAAACTAAAAGTTCCAGCTTGTTGTACTGGATAAAGGATTTGCTTAATTCTTGGAATGGATACTTCCGTTGCGTCGTAGCAAAACATCCGCTTCGACTAATTAATTTTCTTATTCGACCAAGCTATAGCTTTTTGTATTCGGAAACTACGCTAAATTTTAACTTCGCTTCCGAGAAAAATGCACTGCGCAATGGTTTAAAAGTAACAATACCAAGAGTGATATGGCAAGGTAACATTAACGTGATGAAATTTCTTTCTATCTTGTGCTATTTTTATTATGGTAAAACAGCATCACGTACATCCAGTAAAACGATAAATTCACGGTTATGATAGAACGAGATTCGTTGACGAACACGTTGACTGCAGCCTCATCCATATTCGGATGACAGTTTTATTTGTTCGATTGTGCACGACGTTAATAAATGCTTTCAGCAAAATCTGGGACAGCCAATGATGCCTGGATGAAAATATCAGACTTATTGAAATCCAAGAAAATTGATGGAACTCGTATAAACTGCTGCGAAATATGTATTTTGTGAAAATGATTGTGTGCTTGAAAACTGGATTAACCTGAGGCCATCCTTTTTTCAAATTGAGTTATTTGGAGATGTAAATTGCTTTAAGTAGAATGTTACTTTAGAGCCAGACAGATCTTTCTGTTCAACCAAAGATCATTTTATTCTAGGAGCTACTTTTAATTAAAATACATTGAAAATATTATCCAGTTACAATTTTGAAAAAATAATTTTACAAAATTGTTTCTTAACCCTCCATTTCCTAACATTCTAGTGATCATAGTCTAGTTTAATTTTTTACTTAGAATTACGCTCTTTTGCTGTTCGAAAATTATAAAGTATAGTAACGGAATTATAATTTATAATAAAAATACGAAAAAAATAGAATTTTACATGAATTTCCAAATATTTAAACGATATTGAAACCTGTATCTTTTTGTATCAGTAGTCTGCCGTATGGGAATCGGAGGATTAAAACAATTCCGTTCTCTTCTCTTCCTTTTTTCTCCTTTCAACTCTTCTTCTTTTTCCATTTTCTTTCTCTTTACTTCAACTTCTTTTTCTTTCAATTTGTCTCTTTCTTTTCTTACCGACTTCAATAAGCTTGCTTCCCAGGTGCAGAATTCCTGATTATTAAAGTACACTTTGTACTTCTCAATATTGAACAAAGCTATATGCCAAATTAAAGCACAAAATTGTGTTTCTGTGAATCCTTTAATCAGTGTATGAAATAATTTCTATAAACCCTTTAACCAATCTATGAAATAATTTCTGCAATTCTTAATCAACTTGAAGATAAAAAAAAAATAATAATTCAGAAGTAATATTTAAATATATCAATGTCAATCTTTATTAATATCTAACTGTATTATTTTCCAAATTATTTTCCTATATTACCAAAGTAGATATCATTTTAATGCGCTTCATAATTAGTTAATTTTATCGAATATGTTCTTCAATCTCGTTGAGCTTTAATGTACTATCACGGTTAATTGTACATAGCACAATCTGACCTAGCTGCCATGTTGAACACGATTGTTGATTAATGATGCGTGACAGGAGCACATGTACGTTAAATAGGTGACAGCTATAAAGCGGTCGCTAAATAGATCCAATATATATTACTCGTGAAACTGTAATATTCTCAGTCAAAATTTAAATTAAAATTTGTGACAAAAATATGAGGATGAAAGAAACACATATTTCAACGACCTCTTTCTGGTTCAATAAAATGACGGAGTTTTATATAAATAGATATTATGCGATTGAAAGTATAAAAGTTATATATTCATAACTCCATATCTAATAAAATATATTTTGTTTGATTAACTATACTACCGTAATTCATTACCGCACTTTTACAGGGTGTTTGGCCACATGTGTCAGGTAAATTAAGGGGTGATTCTTAAAGCCGAAATAAGATGAAAATCAAGAATTAAAAAACTGCATTTTCGACTTTGTCTTTTTTTATTGGATTGAATACAAAGTCAGCCAAATTATGTACGCTCTGTACGCGAGCAAACGAAAGAAAGTCAGACTAAGCAACGGGGAGTACACTGATCCTCAAACCAAATAACACTTGGGCGGCAGCTTATCTCGTACAGATCGTATAGAAGAAGACCACGATATTTAAGAATTGTAAACGACCCCGTGCAATGTTTTGCTAAAGAAATGGTAGATTGAACATTAAATCAACTTATTCATGGAAATCCATAAGAGGTTTGGATGGAGTTACAGTCTGTCACACAAGAGCGTGTCTGCGATATCTGCGAAACCTGACACCTAATCAGAATGAGATAAAAAGAATGTAAACAAACGAAAACTTCTCTAATACGCGTTGCTGAATACCTTTCAGTTTCATTTGAAACAGTGAAAGGAACAGAGCTTTTTAATATGAGTGCCGCGTACGCGAAACGTCGAAAATCGTCTGGCATGGGCGAATGAAAACAGAGATCGTGATTGGAGTAATATAATATTCACTGATGAATCTTCGTTTTGGGCATGGTGTCCTATTAGGCAAGCTGAGAGGAAGACGTATCACAAAAATAAGAACACTTGTACATCACATTCGAAAGATATGGAGGTCGTTACCAGAATCCTACGCTCAAAAATTAGTCGAGAGTATGCCGAAACGATGTCAAGCTATAATCGCTAATGGAGGAGATTGGACACCCTACTGTAATAGCGTATTAGTGTTTTAGATGTAGATTCAATTCATATAAATTTTTTTACAAATATATAAATATTTACAGAAATATCGCAGACACGCTCTTGTGTGACAGACTGTATATAATTCTAGAATACTTCATTCTTATTTATATTTTACTAAGTACCAAAAGTAGTTATTACTAGTTACACTTCAAAATTATATCTGAATTATATTTCGCTAATATAATATACCATAGATGCATTGATACGAACACCTAGTCAAGATCGCAGCCTATTAGCTCATATTACTTGCTATATAATTAATAATTATACCAGTTATACAGTTACCATAGTTGATTCGCTGTATAGTGATACAATTAATGATTATATGTCAAATAATACTGATTGCCCGGGTCTCACCACGTGGAGGTGCTGCGAATGGAGGCAACCCATCTACCCTCCTTTGATGCAAAAAAATCTAAAATTTATCATCAAATTAATACTCTTTTTGGTATGTGTTTGCACGATGTTAAAAACAAATAACTAAAGGAGCTTTAAGAAGAAAACCCTACGCGAAAACTAAAAACCTGACTAGGATTCATAATTCAAAATCCTTTTTTGCAGAATTTTTGCTACAAACGTAACGATGATCACGAATGAACTTTCGTTTCATGCAAATGAAATTCGAACATTTATAAAATTCGACATGTCTATTGAAAGATTGAAAATATAGGAAGTAGGAAAGATCCTAAAAATTATGGTTCTAAGAACGAACAATCACTACCATTAATTCTAATAGCAATGAATTAAATTTTAAAAAATATGTCAAGCCTTCATAGCAACATTAATATATTTCATTATAATACTTTATTATGCATAAAATCGCTCACAATTTCATACATGTAGATATATATTCCATTCGTAATACAGTTCTGTATTTTAGCAGTCACGGTAACGTTAACGCTGACAAAGGAATATGTTTTATAGCAGTATTTTTAGGAATAAACATATTAATAAAGGGCGCATTAATAAGGGGCGCTGAAAAAGAAACAAAATAGTAGCCAGAAGGGCTACTAAAATTCGATCATGTTCCACTCTACATAAACCCGATCAACAAACCGTGAGTGGAACCGAATATTCTTGTTTCGCAACACCAATTTGCTACTAATAATTATGAAGCAGAAAATTCTCAAAATAAAACGCGACGAGTGCTTCGTTATATCAATTAATCTACCATTAAAAAAAAAGAAAAATCTGAAAATTCCCGAAATTCGATACACAACGCTGATAAATATAGATCTACACACTCATATTTAAGCAATACGAAACACTAATAGCGGGAGATCGAGGTGCAACCATTTAAGAGGTTGCCGATGAACGATCGCACTTACACAGCTCTTGCACCTGTATCGTGTGATCCAGGAACAGAGTCCGACAAATTTACTCGGAGAGTTTGGGCATTTCGTAAACGCAACTCCACTTAACAAAACGCGATCATTCATTATCGCAACGCTAAAGGGAAAAATTAGTAGAAATCGCGAAGGAGTAATATCCTACACTAGAGAGGACGTCCCGGGACGCCTCCGACACCCGAGCTTAACACACACCATGCACACTCTAAGGTACGTACCGTTTTCCTGAAATCGACTGACGAAGGCTAGTGACCATTGCGTAAAACGTGATAAACCACGTCTGAGTAAATGATATCTTTAAAATAAATGTAACTAAACTTTGAATTATAATTGTAATTGACGGCAATATTAAATGCGTGGTTACATTCCATCATGTGGATAATATTAACACAAATTGCGATTGTATCGAGACGTAAATTGAATCGATATATGTCTCGACATTTTTAATATTTGAAGTTTTAACGAATGAAAAAAAGCGACGCAATTCCACGACCTAACAATACACACACATAGTGTGGAAAATACATCGTGCACGATACACTAACACATCGTCAGTCGCTGAGAAATTATTAGATTACTTAATTCTAAATCATCGTGCCCACTGTCTTTCTCCCATTCAAGTAGCACCTGGGCACGTGAATGAGGTCCTGACAATGAGCACGGAAAGGGTTATACCTGAAAATCCTGATCTAAAAAGATGATTAATTTGTGTAATTTTTATTTAACGGACTAACGTTCTTTGATTTTATATTTTACTACTTCGTTTTTTATTAACTCTGCTTTATTAATTTAATAAATCAGAACAAATTTTTAATATTGTAAAAAAGGTAGCGTTAATTGAAAAAGACTGAGACTCGATCAAATGGAATTATCGACTCTAAATATATTATTAAAAAAGAAATAATCTCAGGCGATCTCTCTATCAAAGCACATACTCGAAAGTGCAGAAACAATGTTCAAAATTATTGCTTTGATTAAAAAATCTGCCTGTCGCGAAGCGTCTTCTTGCACGTATGATTTCACACATTCTTTTACGGGGAAGAATGAATTTTAACTCATGTTTTAAATTCTAGTCGAAATGAAATAAACGAACGTGACTTAATATTGTCACCATCAGTTCGTTGCTTAAGATCAAGTATATGTATGTCATACAGGTATATTCGTGTAGATATTTGCCATTTGCAAATATTCATACAGAATGTTAACATGCATATTCATAAACAACACGAATATATTCTCAAGTGTATATCCCTAACCTAATTATTAGAAAACTAATTATTATAATCGCGCTGTGCAAGAAGACCTATCCTAAACTAATAAATTTGAAAAAAGAATGTTACTACTTACGGGTATAAAAAATACCCGCGGTCACTATGCTCGCAAGAAATTCTACGTAATACAACCGGTCACTCGTGCCGATTCGGACCTTTCATCCTACGACATGATTGAGTAACCGGAGGAACAGAAATGCATGCGACTCGCCATTCGATGCGGAGAAACGGAGGACGTTACCCTGGATGCTGTGGTATCCCAGTGAATATCATCAGGAAGACTAATATCAGGCAGGAACTGTTGAAAGTCCAATGGTGGAAATAGAGGTTGCGAAAATTCTGTTACAGAACAAAACACGATGAGTGATTGTTGACTATTTGAAAAGTTGGAGATAATGAGAAATGAAGGTTTATTAACTTTAGTAACTTTAGTAATAATAAAGATTGAAATTTTAATAAAGTATGTTAATACTTTAACAGTTTATTTTATATAAAAAAAGAACATTTATAGTTTTTTAAATTATCGATCATTTTTATTTTGCAATCAACCATAATTCAAACAAAATACAAAAATTTGAACAAATTGAAGCACAACATATCAAACTACTTACATTTTTCAGTTCCTGCAGAGGCTTTATTATCCTCTTGAGAGATGCACTGACTCTAATACTAGAAACGAATGTCCAAAAGTATGTAAAATAAGACTACGCTTCGGCGAACGCTAAAATTATAATCGGCCAACAAGTACTCTAATATCGCGTACAAATTTGATTGATAAAATTTTATTACTTTCGCGTGTGATTATTCGATCGAATATAATCAAAACTATTGTGATTTTAAAATATTGAAAAGAAACTATTGCGTAACAAACACTGACTCTACAGACCGCATTGCGCGCGGTCACAAATATTCCCTGAAAATAAAGCTATTTAAGGGTGAAGTGAGTGAGAGGGGGGTGGGAAAGAAGCGGAACATCGTTTCGATAAATTAAGTTAATGACTTAGATGTTATAAAGATAGATGTTAGATGGTTCAGAAGTTAAGTTTAGAAGCAAGTTAAATTAATAGTTTGTATGTTGTTATCTAAGAGCTTAAATGTTGTTAATTAATAGTTTAATTGTTAAAAATTAATGGCTTAAATGTTGTTAATTAATAGTTTAAATGTTATAAATTAATGGTATAAATGTTATAAATTAATGGTTTAATTGTTGTTAATTAATAGTATAAATGTTATAAATTAATGGTTTAATTTTTGATAATTAATAGTTTAAGCGTCATAAATTAATGGTTTAATTGTTATAAATTAATAGTTTAAATTTTATAAATTAATAGCATAATTGTATTAACTAGGAAATTTAATGTTGCTAATTAATAATTTAAGTGTTGTAAAGTAATAGTTTAAATGTTCTTAATTAATGGTTTAAATGTTGTTAACTGAGAGCATAAATGTTGTTAATTTATTGCTAAATTGTTGTTAATTAATAGTTAAAATGTTGTTAATTAATAGTTTAAATGTTATAAATTAATAGTTTAATTGTTAAAAATGAATGGCTTAAATGTTATAAATTAATAGTTTAATTGTTAAAGATTAGTGGCTTAAATGTTGTTAATTAGTAGTTTAATTGTTAAAAATTAATGGATTAAATGTTGTGAATTAATAGTTTAAATGTAATAAATTGTTAGTTTTAATGTTTTGAATTAGTGGTTTAAACGTTGTTAGTAAATAGTTAAACTGTTATAGCTTAATAGTTTAAATATTTTCAGTTGATAATTTAATTCGCAACAGTTCTTTTTCGATGTTCCCAGTAGGAAAGGTGTAGGGCAAATAAGCTCGCGCTCGAGTAGCGTGTTGCTTATATATCATTGCCATGCACTTGACAATGTGCTAAAATGTCAATCGAACGGTAACGGTTAAATGATATCTTAAAAGTTGATTATTTCATTTTAACACAAACGAATTTAATAATTTTTTAATTTTTATTGTAAATTGACACCTTCAACAATCTATTACAATAATTATTTCTACAATTTTTATATTTTTTATCAACTGAAACTAAATATACATTTCTGGTACTACATTTTGGTACTACTTTTTGATGTAAAACTATTTTAATCTATATTCAATACTAGTTTATGACAAACATAATTTTAGTATAATAGCCAAAGATGAAGTTGACCAGTGGTCAAGAGTCCCAAGGAGAAAGAATCTACATAATATTTCAATTTGTAATCATTATTGATTTTTCGGTATTCTTTTACGAACATTTCCTATTTTGATAATCCATCATAATATTTTATAACAATTAATGAATTTTCATAACTTAATTCTAAGCATTTACCATCGTTCAACAATTAATTATTAAATATATAAATCTAATATGTTCTTACACGCACAAGTTTGTTTTGCTTCCTAATATAAGATCATGTTAAAATAACAAAAAATTTAGAATTTATACATCAATTAATAGTAAAGTAAATAATGATAATAAATTATGTTCAATTAAAGAAATTTCTCCTTTCATGATAGTTCCGCAATTAATCCTCAAAGACCATTTTAAATTGCTAACATTTTTATCACGTTTTTCTATTTATTACAATGTTTAAATTATTCAAATATATAAACTAATAATTACATGAATAATTAAGTAATATACCAATACTATATTTTATTTAATAGTAACAGTTACGTGCATGTAATATAAAAGCTTTTTGTAAGAAGATTTGTAAGATATCTACTTGGTGTTTTCTATCGTGAATAATTATCAGAATTTATTGAAGAGTAGAATTTGAATTTGTTGCGTTTCGTTTTATTTTAAGACGACATATCGAACATCTATCGCAATTTATTATATCTTTTCTGGACATTCGCAGACGGAATAATTTTTTTCTCTCATAAACAAACAAAATTTCCATCGCAAAGAATTAATAAAATACTTGAAATGCGTGTTTCCTGTTAAATATATCTCAGATATTCAGTGAATATCAGATTGAATCGTCAAACCTGAAATAAATCAGCAATCTGTAAACAGTCCTTTGTATTTTTACCTTCACCTTTTATCGACATTACAATGAACATAACGAAAATTGAATAATTCTATTCTCCCTGTTATATCCACGAAAGAAATTTATAATCTATAAATTTACATTCGATTGTCGTTTTATATTTTCCAATATTGTTGAAATATTAAATATTCGTAGTAAAATATAAAGTACTCATTTATTCGTGTTACAGTAAAAACTCATTCTTTACTATTAGCTCTTCTAATACATTTTTCCATTTCATACACTTTACTGATGATACAAATGATCTTACGAAATAGTTTCAGGTCTTGGTCAGAACTTCGAGAAACATAGTGGATACAAAACCAGATATTAACATTCAAATTTCAAATCAGCAGGTCACCATTAAATTCTCAATACATATAAACACGAATATATCTCATACAAATGCAAAAGGATTAAAAAATATGATTTCAACGAATCATTCATATAGAAGTAAAAAATTCTCAAATTAAGAGTATTTACACTGAATAAAGTCAGAAGATAGGTATAAATCCTGGCATATCTTTATCATCGCGTGACTCTACCATCACAACGTAAGGGTTAACCGTCCGAATTTACCATTCTCCAAACACAAACCATTTACGTTGACGTAAAAAATTCTCGAGATAAGAGACCTACTTACCCCGAACAGGTGTCATAGTGAAGCGTTTCATTGTAAGAAGTTCTGGGAGGAAGGCATCGAATTCAGAACAAATGTCTCGCTTCGGAGTGTCCCTTTAAGAATCGCGCTCGAGGGGCTTCCGTTAAGTAGCGAAGTTGAAAAGAAACACACCGTCCATGCTCGTGCTAAACGTACCCTATCTGCATCTGTGTACATTTGCATACAGGCTGTTTCACAGAATTGGAAGCAATTTTCAGTAGCACGTAGTATAAATTCAAATAAATAAAAACTCTTAGTAAAAGTAGATAAAAATATCTCCAGCTTAGAAAGTGTACGGATGGTTACCATAGACAACTTTTATATATGAACCTTTCAGAAACCAATGATTAATTCTACTTTTTAGTGGCTTTTTAATTTCTTTACGTCTTTCATAATTTCAATACATGATTAATATTCAATCCTTAACAAACAAATAATTTACTACTATACTTCGTTAATTGGCAGAAGACATAGATAACACCAAGATAAATTTGAGAAGCAGTGTTCGCAACGTCAGTTTTTGTTCAATTTTCAATTTACAGACTTGACTAATGTGACTCCTGAAAAGCTCGCATATCGTTTGTTGTACATATTATACAAAACATTTTGAAATTTCAAATCTAAAAATGTTATACCATAATATTTATATACCACCCGACCATAAATATTAAAATACGTAATACACATACTCAAAAAAGTTTCTACACGTGTTCGTATTTTCACGAGCAACTGTGTATCGTGATTTGTTGTGGAACAAAGATGGAACAATTTCAAAAAGAACTTTCATGGGATCCACAATTTCATGTACTTCTTCGATATAATTACAGATACTCTCGTATGTATTATATAAGATTATGTAATAGAAGAATTACATATCTATACTATACAGTATAAATAGGAATATATCTGTACAGTACTGATCTGTGTAAACAGGGACAGTATCCACTTGACTGATGCTAACGTCTTTTAATTCCGAAATTCATGATATTTGATTCCATGTTTATCAAGACACTTTTATTCCTTTTGATGAGTACTACGTGTTCTTGAAGTTTAATCAACTTTTTGAAGCATCCTGTATGTATGCACACGGTGCGCGTGTCTGCAGAGAGAAAACCAAGCAAATCGCAAGTGCATCCGCATTCGGCAGCAATACACACGTAAACCGGCCACTTGCGCACCTCGCTCCGTAACGTATACGTTCCAACGCACATGACTGCCTCGTGTTCGCATTTTCGCGAGCCAATGGCTGTGAAATCGAGAGTTTTTCCCGGTTCTTTCTCCGTTTCGTCGCAGGACTCACCCCCTATACTCGCGAAATCCTCGCAGTAGCCCTGGTTGGATTTCTCCGTGAAACCGTGGCTGATCGATAATAAGCTTCCGCCGGAACCATCGAACGTTTAAATCGATTTTTGAAACCTCCTCTGTACATCAGAGATAAATTTTCGTTAAACTTGTTCGTTTGTTGGAACGTGTATAAGGGTGGTATTATATGACATGGAGTTAAGGGATGATGTTTGCTTGAGCGGTGGCGCAAGAGGTCTTTTAGATTATGAGAGGTGAGAATGGATTCTAAAAGAGATAAGTTTTTTGGAAGGGTGGACTTTTATTTTATGCAATGCATATGATGTAGTACAGTAGTACGAACTATATAATATGCTTATCTAGATTTGAAAGAAAATTGATTAGCTATAATTTTAAAGAAAGACTAGATTCTTTTCTTTTAATAATAAATACAATGATATGTATTAATATAATTATTAAAAGAAACATTCGTCTCAAATAAAGTAATAGTACGGACTTAATTATTCACTGCTGTGGCACACTGCTGCAACGAAATATTAGAACATGGTATATAATTTATCATGTTAGTTGATAATATTTGTCAATAATTCTTGCTGCATCTGTACCATGTATCATAAACCTGTACGGTAAATGCGATTCGATATAATAAAGTAAGTCAATTTACGCTTCTACAAAACTAGAAATCTCCAAAATTCTCTCGTACATTATTCAAATTACTCTAGACTTTCTAAAATCGCTTGAATATCACTCTTCGATACTCGATACTCCACACATAGACCGTTCGATTGACGACTCATCCCACTCGCTCAGTCAATGTCAGATCTGGCAGACTTTAATAAACGAGATTCGTTACTGCCGAATGAATCACGGCCGATTAACGAGTCGCAATTCTATTTTTCCTTGCTCCGGCTGAATAACAAAATTCACTGCAGATCGCTGGAGATCGAAGCAGAGATCCCGTTAATAATTCAGCATGCCGGAGATCGAGCCACACACCGCCCTCCTCCCCGTCGATAAATAACGAAACACTGAAATGTAAGTCCATCCCCTTTGAGGTGGCGTTTTTCGCTTCGGTTTCATGCCGGTGCAAATATTTACGCGAACGTCGCCGACCGTTTATTAATAGAGACGAGCAGAGTCGCAGGAACGAAGTTGGGAAGAAAAGGCAGGAAGAAACGAAGGGAGGAAGAGTATAGCAAGAGAATGGGCTGGGTGGACGTTTGTGAAATATAAAAGCGATGGATGCGAAACGCGAAATGCTGGAAAGAAAGGAAATGCGATTTCTCAGGCAGAGGCCGTGGACGTTCCAACAGCCATTGGAATCCCGTACACGAACCTCGAAGGCGTACGAGAGCATCGGGGAATTTAAAATACGCTAGCCCGTGTTCGGGGGTTATATTTTCAAACGCCGCGCGGATCTCGCCGATTTCGCGATATACACGCCAGGGGAGTTTTCTTTGTAAAATATAGCACCCCATCAAATTGCTCGTAGCTAGCCTGAGCCCGTATTGCAGCTCGTATCACGGCCTGATTCTTATAAAGCGACTGATAGGATTGTCTGCATGCAGGGATGTATGGAAAAATTGCTCGTGATGAAAAACTTCGAAGGGATGCGTCTTGTGATGCTTATGTTCTGTACGGGGGCGGTAGAAGAGGGGTTGCCTTTCCTTTCTTTCCTGATTTATTAAACCGGGGTCGAAAGTAACGTTTTCACTTTGCAATATGATTTTAAGTTCCTTATACTTATTATTTTTGTAACATCGCACGAAGTCGATGTATGGCATAATTGCAATTTTAAAAGATTAAAATATTAAATTATGATGAATGAAGATAAAATAAGTAGAAACGTAAGCGTGTCATCGAGCCAGTTTTTTTGCTGATTCTCAGGGGTGGAAATGGGAAAGCAGTGTTAGAGTACGCGTCTGACAGAGTCTTTCGAAGGGGTATAATTTTCAATTAAAATGACGTATTAAAAATCCAGTTGCATCCAAAAATAAAATGTCTATTGACATTCACAAAATGAAGGATTAAATTAAATGCCCAACAATCAGTTTATGTCCAATTGAAAGCATTGACTGCGAAAAGTGATCAGCAATTACACGTGAAACGAGACTGAGATTATCGTTGTTAACATCAAAGCATAAATCTATAATTAGTAGCTTTCCTAGAACGATGCAAACCGCTGAGAATATCATTCTTTTTCTGAGAACTAACGTTTGCGAAAAAGTGAAATAATCTTAGAATTCCTTTCTTTTGATCTTCTTATTACATAGAAAATAATTTTGAATTCGTTTCTTCTAATCTCTTTACTATAGAAAAATCTGAAAAGCTTGAACTTTTATAATTCTACTTTCTAACAAACGTACATCTTTCACCAATACAGTAGGAAATTGAGGAAATATTTATAATATTCTATCTATATCTATTATTAGTAATTTATAATTATCAATTATTAAAATTTATTGATATCCATAAATATTTAAAATATTTTAATTTTCTTCGTTTAGAACATAATTACCTTTCAAAATAAAATATTTTTAAATAGATAGCTTGAATGCCGAGATAATCTAGTCAAGTTCTTTATGACAATCGTTCCATAGTAAAAAAGAAACAGCGGAAAAGAAAGACAACGTACACAGTAATATTTCAACTTTGCATTTAGAGATACGAATTGGTCCTCCGATAATTTCCTTGCCATTGTCTACGCAGTAATAATCCACATAAATTTCCCGTCGTTCGTTACGTTGCGCAAGGAATAATTATCGTGTAATCTCCGAAGGAGTTTATTGTTCACGGTTTAATTGCTCTGGCAAACGACGCGTGAAGTTAAATCTTTTTCGCTGGGTACTTCTAGGTATAGACCCTTTTCCGCTTAAAGTATGCGTCATCAAAAGAACGCAAGAAAATATTTTACAGAGGCTGCATCGTTTGTTTTCAAACCCTCGGGCTCGCTATTAAGTCGCGTATAAGATACTGAGTCAGTTAATTCTTAGCATTTGAGGTCTCTTAACGTAGCGATTAATTTATAACGACAAATTCAACGAATATCGAATAAATTCATCTTTTATTGTGAAGAAAATAAACAATGGAAATTATTGGTATTTTTAATGTTTCGAGGAATTTCGATGTTTGGGTTTCTGTAAATTGAGAAACGTTTTTTGAAAATATTAAAAAGTAAAAATTAAAATTCTGTCAATTAAAAAGCGTTAGATTTTAAATCTCCAATTCAAAGACTAAAAGTTATAGATTTAAGATCACGAAGTTCCAGATTCAAAATTTCAAATATTTCAACGTTCAAAAGTTCAAAGTTCTAGGGTTCCAAGGTTTCAAATATTCCATACATATAGTAATACGTAATTTTTGTTATATCTAATGCATTAAATATTTGAACATTCGATACATGAATTTGAAAAAATGATCATACTGTATGTTGGTATAATATATATACATATAGATATATCGTACATAAGTATGCGGCCCATCTATACAGATTATTATGCTAGATCATTTTCGCGAAGAAACTCTCGCTGATTATAAATTTCTTCGTTAATAATACCTTAATGTAAATTTATTAAGTTCTCGAATGTTTCATAACTGCATAAAACATTCTACGCGTCGTTTCTTCATTCCCTTCATGGCTGAAATACTTCGCGAAGTATTCCCATTCCAACGTGCTCTAATAATTTCGAACGCAGAACAACGAGAAGACTCGATTTACGTAACAGAAAGAATACACAGTTTTGTTTGGAGAGAACGACAGATGAATTATTGGACTCGCAGAAGAGGTAGAAAAGGTCTCAACTCCTATGGAAGAGTCAGACTTGCCGAAACTACTTAACTTTTTTCTTCTAACATTTCTTCTTATCTTGTGACGAAAAACAGAAAGGTAATTTATTTCGAATGACTTATTGCGTTCCAGTAAATAGACTAAACTGTACTCTAGTACGTGATAACACGACGAAACAAATACAGAAAATGATCATTCTACCTCGACGTGAAACGTACATCATGGCGGAAGGAAGTCATTTCCAACAATTCGCTTTGAAACGAGAGGAAGAGCAATATCCGCTCCAAGATCGAACCTCTATGAATTCCTAAGAATTTCTGTACATTTTGTTATAGGCGAAAATTGTCGTTTAATCTTTCTGTCTCATCTACATAGATAAAGTTACTATTAAAACCATTACTATTAAAAATTAAATAGCTGAAAGCTTGATTTCTTATTTCTTAAAAATATTAGTTTATTAGTCACGTAACGCAATTTAAAATTTTGGAAACTTTATTCATAAAATTAAATAGAATAACATACGGATCGGAGGTTTAAAACAAATATGGTACTAGACAACGAGGAACAAATATTTTGAAAATAATTGTAATTGTTGTTACCATTAACGATGAACATTGATCTACACGTATGTATGTGCATATAATATCTCTAAGAGGAAACGTAATGTACAAGAACAGAAGGAGAATTCTGTGAGGTCGATCGTATATAATTATTGTTACAATTAATTCTAAACAATTTCCTTAAACTTCTTAATGAAGTCTTGTTCGTACTTTGTTGGGAACAGTTTCTGTAATCCAACCTCGGCATCTTCCAGTTTTGCATCTTTCAATGCGAAAGTAACGCGGGCAGCTTTATCAAGTTATGAAAGACGTCGACATTCGCCCACAAAAGAGGAATATTCTCATTATCGTCACGTTCACCTAACGCGCTAATTTTCACCATAGCGGTAATGACGTGCACCGAAACAACTACCCCCGGTTAAATAAACCAATCGATACTCGACTAATAATAAATTTGAACGACAGATGCACTCTCTAATAAACCGATACTTCCTCTAAATTATGCACCGTGCTGGAAGAGCAGCGACGTGTGCGGTCGAAACACGCGAGAAAGACGTCCGATAATTTTCGATACTCGCGCTCGTGCAGAAAACCAGCGAAGCGATAATGCATAAGGTGTGAATAAGTTATGATCAAATACTTTGCAAACTGATGAAATACGTCAGACATAGGGGTTTCCATAGGTATTGGTTGTTATATAAATATTTTATCTTTTAAGTCACGAATCTCGCGTAAATTTTGTATAAAAATCAACCGAAGGCCAAAAGTGAGATACATGATAAAGATTCTAAACCAATTTCACAAATGAAAACTATCTTTTCATTTGATTCTCAGATTAAATAGGTGTTTTTATCACGGTGTTGAATATCGGTGATGTTATTTATACATGTCGATAGATATTAATTAAGTTATATTAATATTATTCATTTCTTACAAAACATCGTGTTTTTTACGTGCGGAAAGATTTAAAAAATGAACGAGATAGAAAATAACGAGGTTAAAATTAAGATTCTCTTGGAAAGAAATAGCCATATTTTAATAATAACGAATATATCAAAATAAATGAGCGAGAATTCTTTCCCTAAAAGAGATGTACCTTTGTACTTTTGTATTTAAAGTACTTGTTTTGAATGACAAATTGGCGCCAAGAGACGAGAAGAATAATTTCAAGAAAGAATCGAATTGGAGGACATACTTGTATGAATTACACCTAAGAGCATCGAATATAGAACTTTTTCTTGTTCCCAACATTTGGTATATATCGTGGAATATTTGGTAACGCAGATTGTAACGTGCAATAATACGTGGCAAGTTCCGATAAAAAGAATCTAACAATAAGAAATTTACATATCTACATTAATGTTGTAAAATATAAAATATTTGGAAAACGTGTATAAAATCCATTCTCATAGCGATTACTTTAATACTCGGTATTATAATACTTTTATCGCTAACGTGAAAGCACTAAAAATTCCAACAAGCTTTTTTGGACAACTCTGATTAATCTGCCAAAATTCTCTAAAGAATTTAAGCCAGTCTCGTGCAAAATTAGCCGTTTCAATCACTCCTAATCACCATACTCGGTTCTTTCACACAAACGAGAAGCCTCGCACACACCCATTTTCCCATCAAATCGCACGAGTTCTCTCATCCAGGTGGTCCAGACATCGCGTAATTCATTAACACCCTGTATGCAAACGTCGCGTTAGAGCGGCTGACGGGTACCGTGCGAACGGCCGTTTTCCATCCGGCCAGTAATTCGGTCCTTTGTAGGCTGGCCATCAGATTATTAACTATCATCGGAAGGTAAATGTAGCGTAGTGCAGACGATCGATAATTCATGCGCGACTAAGTGTCTCGCTCTCGAAAAGGATTAATTCGGGCATACGAGCCCGCCCGTAACCGGCCATCGATAGACTTCGACGTCCATTGTCGTCTTCCAACTACCCCTTTGCATCCTCTTTCACTATTCAGCCATCCAACTTCGACGTATTTATAAAGTTTTCAACGGGAAAGCCTTTCTCAACCGGTTGAGTGGCCAGTAGATAGGTCTCTTCCTTCTAACGGAAGATTCGCGGAAGAAGAGCAGTGCCGTGAAAAGCGGCGCGATGAAAACTTCTTAATTCCAGGCCTGCTCCAGTTTCCGGGTAGAGAGGCTTCGTGATTGGTCCAGACTGCTTCTTTCTCCCGTAGACCTCTTATACGTGCACAGCGTTATTACGAAGCAAGGAGAAAAGTTCCGCTTTACACTCGACTGGCTATTAATGGTGGCCAACCCCCGCTGTCGTTAGTTCGCGACACGAGAACGTTAAGTCGTGCCGCGCCACGATAAATGCACGCTGCCCCGTCGTAATCGGGAAATAAGTTCACCCGGGGAAACAGTCGCGAGCTGATTTATTTCGATCGCCGCCAGGACGGAAAACAACCGACCGCGGGAGAATGTATCGCGTGACTATGATTTTATTACCCACCGCCACGACGTCACCGGCTTCCGGCTAATTTACCGTGAATCGAGCAATCGCCCCGGGAGCTGAGAAATCCCATCGGCTCATTTTGGCCGGTGAATGTGCCATGCTTATAGGAGGATAAGTGACGTTGTAATTAAGTTTCGATTTTAGGGTGGGTTTAGATTAGACTGTCGGAGACTCCAGGTATATCATACGATATCGATCTTTGGTAGGTTTGGATCTACCGAGGATGGGAATTAATTTGGACGATCGAGAGTTATTTGGTGGATTTGTTTTGTATGCAATTTGGATCAAGAAGTTGAAATCGTCTTGTGATAAGCTTACAGATGAGATAGGAAATGAATTGATCGCTCGAGTTATTATTATTCATATTCATACCACATCGTGGTATTGTTACTCGTTACTATGTATCTCTTTTGTTCTATGCTTAGAATGGAATACTAAACTTGTGTTAACAAAGCAGGCTTGGGTTAATGTAATTTTGGTTTTGTGTATGTTCGATGATTTAAAACAGTCGAGTGTGCATGAGAGGCAAGAAGTAAGGAAGTAAATTGTCTACGGTATTGCAGCACTGATGTCGTATGTTCTTAGCTAACGTAATCAATTTTATAGTTCAGATCCACTGATTCAGAAAGGTTATTACGTATTACAAAGCTCTAGAAACTTGAGGAAAACACGAGATAATGTAACAACGTGTACAGTGTGCAAACGTAAATTAAACCAATCAGAAGCTAACTACGTATCTTCTTCTTCATATGAATATCTAAATTTTCAAGTTCTCAAATTTTCAAGTCTTCGAGTCGTTAAATCGTCAAATTTTCCAATTCTTAGGTTTTTACGTGCTCTGCATTCAGATTTTAATTTTTTTAATTTTTGAAAATGAACAGAAAATTAATTTGAACCGCCCCGTATATCCTTTAGAAGTATCACCAGCGTTCCCTGTAAAACATTTTTCTGCAAAGTCAAGAATAACGTCTGCGCTTAAGTTAATCGCTCATAATATCTCAACTTGTCACATCCTGATTATTCCTTATTAATTCTAAGTACAAACATACTTCACGATATTAACGTTTAAGCTTTTAACAGCTTTTATATATATTAGATGATATATTTTCGAAAACACTTTGCTATACTTTCATTAACGAGCCTTGACTATATATAATCGTTTTAATTGTGCTATGTATAATCTATAAAAAATCATTTGAAATATTACAGGCTTCTACGTAGAAAGATTGCTTCTAAAAGATTTTATATAAATTTGTTAATGCGTAGAACTACAGCTTGTCGCTGTCTCGACAGATATAACCGTGGGAGGTTCCCTCTGTAAAAGTTATCGTTTTCATAACTCATCTCGTTCAAGGAGGGTGGTTCACACCAGGGGTTGACCGACCAATGAAAATATGTCCCTGTTACGAGAGGATCAGCAAGGATTAGCTAGAAGATTTAGGACAGTCTCATGGCTACTGTTCGCTAAACGTCTAATCCGAAAATATGATTATCTTTCTACCGAACGCGCCTTAAGCACATTAGTACTCTATAGCATAATATTTTTAGAATCTACCTTATAACACAATCGTAACTGAGAATCACTAGACATCAAATACGTTGAATAATCGTTATAATTATAATAGTTGTATTTTCTATTCTGAAAACCTTAAAGCTAATAGTATTATGCGGAATGTTTTCGATTTGCCTATCAACCTACAAGAGAATAATTATATATAAATGAAAATAAGAAAAAAGACGTTATATAAAGTTCTGCTTGATCGTAGAGTTATAAATGAATATTGAACGTAGCTTGAAATACATGTAGTAGCGGATTCTGTGTCGTAGGATATAAAAATTCGACCGTGTGTAATATATTTGCATTTACATGATACTATTGCGTATAAAACACAGACTGCAATAGATTAAAAATTTACCTATTAATATTCAGCATAATTCTATATATCTATTGCTTAATTTTACTTGTAAATTATGATTCTATACTTTAGCAACAAATACTGAAGATATTGTGTATACGTATGTCTTGAATAAAAGTACGTAATATCTATTTTACAGTTGTAAAATGTATTTTTTTACTTTACATATACACATATATATGTATACGTTCTTGTATATCTAAATTTATCATAAATGCATAAACATCCGCGGTCTAATTCATTAGTATGTATAATTTTTCGTTTCAATGATATGTTAAACATCTTAAAATATTGCAAATATTTGAAAGATCGAAACATAAAAATTTAAAAATCATGTCAGGTTTAAAAGTTGTTGCCACAATGAATAAGGAAGACAGTAATAGTATTTCAACCTTATCCATGCTTTCATTCATGAGAAAATTCAATTTCACCCAATGTCGCCACTCTTTACGGTAAAAAGCTTTCGGATGATTCACTTTTCTCCATATCATTCAAGGAAGAAAAGGATAGCATACGGGACAAACAAGTGTCTCATCCCCTTTGAAAGGAACATAAGAATGCAAGATAGTACGGATATGCTGAATTCAGCGAATTCGTGGTACACCCTTGGCAATGTAGACGACGATGAACAAGAACGAAGTTGTGTTCCGGCTCATCGTGTGCTGAGATTACAGGTTGGCCGAGTTGCCATCCACGCAAAGAAATGGAAACAACCTTCTTATCTTGGGACAACTACGTAAATCTCATAAGAACGCTTTTCATAATTTCAGTCGAAGTAGTTCCAGTTTCTTGTGAAGGAAAAGATTCTCAACTACAAAGTATCCTCCGTGATTTTCTTCGACTGATCGTTTAATTAATTCAAAGGACAATAAAAAATTACACGTCTGTTTTATCCAAAGGAAGTAACAATTGCTTGTATTTATTTCCTTTTTATCTTGAAACTAGTGCAAAGAATTTTAGAATGTATTACACTATTCCATAACTTAAAATGTTAATAAATATCATAATGTGAAAGGTTTATCGTATTTAGTATTGAATAATTATTATTATCTTGGTTTTTAAGACCATGTTTCACTTTATCTGTTATTTTAATCTCTCGAATAAAATATTCAAAGTTACTGCCGTCAGATCTTCCATTATATTAAACCTTTCACCCTTTATAATCGGTTGAATATTTCGTAATGATTAAAATGAACGAAAATTTATCAATGCTGAGTCCACAGAACAGAGTAAACAACCTAATAATCTTCAATTACATTCTTTTAAATATTTATCCAATATAATTTTTGTTTGTAACCAAGAATTATTGTTAATATATGAAACAGAATCCCTTTCCGATTTATTACTTCCAATCATTTCTGTATTAATGCTATTTGTAATTCTAGTTGCTAATTATAAATTTCATTAATTACCGTCCTAATAATTAATTTTAATGTAAAATGAATAAATGTGCAGCATTATTATCTCGAAATTCCATGTAAGTATGGTAAAAGTACCCGTGAGATTATATGCACGAATACGAACAGATTAAACGCCAATTAAACTGCAAACAACACAACAAAATCGCGTCATTTCGTTATCAGCTTATTCGTAAACAAGCTTTTCGACGTCTACTGCTGTAGTTAACTTTCGCCATATGCCGTGCTAATCTGGATGGTCAAGAATTACTCGGAAATTCAAATACGGCGAAATACAATGAAAGATACGTTTCAGCTACATAGCTTCAGCATTAGTTTACGGTTCCCAGGAGTATACGAAGGGTTGCACATCATGCTTATAAGAGCCTGTAACGGGGAGTTGGGCAATGTCGCGCCCTACGGAGAATGGCTGGCTCCAAGTTATAATTGCTATATGTTAACCAACGTAGACAGGTGGGGAAGCGACCCCGTACGTATGGAA
Organism: Bombus campestris; assembly: GCA_905333015.3. Classification (NCBI taxonomy): domain Eukaryota; kingdom Metazoa; phylum Arthropoda; class Insecta; order Hymenoptera; family Apidae; genus Bombus; species Bombus campestris. The sequence goes on from HG995146.1 coordinate 2,586,167, forward strand.
CGTTCTTGATACCTTTCCTAGGTAGGCTCTGTTACGATTATTAACACAGCAATTTATGACAATTTATATTTAAACGATGATTTTCGAGAAGAAGATATTATGTAATAACTTTTGTAACTGATTGGGATATTAATAGATATTTAACATATTTAAAAGGCACGAGGAATTATTTAGAAAGATATTTAACGCTTTTTATATAGATATTTAAGACAAAAAATTCATAAGAATGAATTTTATTATGAAAATCGTAATTTAATTATATTTTTAAAATTAAATACTATGGGTTGTTTTTCCTGGACATTCTTTTATGTAATTTTGTTGAAAAAAGAGAAATTGATTCACACATTTTCATGCAATTTGTTTGAATGACTATTCTACTTTGATATCACAAAAGATTATTTTTTTGAAATAATGTCAATAAAAAGTTAAAGAAGTTGTAATATTAAATGGAATTAATATAAATTATTGGATTTTTTATTTTTGAATAAGATATAGCAGTACACAGCATATAGCCAGGAATACCTTCTTCTTTTTTGCTACAATAAAAGAATTCTCATCTTTCATAATTATCCAAATAAAAAAATATTTGTTGCTGCAAGCAATATGATTTTATTTATACAAAAATACTATGAAACTTATTCAGTTAAATATATATGTAGTATAATATGTACTCAATTTACAAATATAAATTAAGTATTTAAACTGTCTTTGTTATAATTTCCATAAAACTGTTCCAACCTATTCAACCATTCTCTCCATGCTATTTGTAAAGCATCATCCTTCAATTCATAAATACTTGCAGGTTCACCAGTTGTATAAGCAACGATAACCAAACCTTTATTTACCTGTTAATGCAATTACATAATTTGCATAAAACTATTTAGATGTCTTTTTATATTACTTCTAAAAGACAGTTACCTTAAACGAATATTTATTAAAAGCATTAATAGCTCCAATATAAGCAGCAACTTGTATAGGTGCATCATATATCATTGCAAGTGATGTTTTTGGTTTCCTTGACTTTTTCCAGTCAACTAAATATGTGTGACCCCTAAACAAATACTATTTTAAAGTATAAAAATGTAATTTTCAAATTAAAAACTAATGTACTATACTGATGACCATATAATAAGTTATATTTCCTTGTAACGATAAAGGCAATCTCTGTTATACCTATAGGAAGCAATATAGTTTGTGCTGCTTTTGTATCTCAATGTCGGATGTATCACATCTGTCTCAATTAGATGAAAAAATTGTATATCGTCTAATATCGGTTTTATACTATTGTATACTGGTTTGATAAAATATGGAATATCAATTACTTTCTTTAAAAACATCATTTGTATATAAGAATGAAATAATTTACCACTGTGCAATAGACCTAAAATACATAACAGTCACTAATATCTAAAATTCTCATTTTCATCATACAAATGTTATACCTTTACAGTATGTCTTAAAATACTCTTCTCCATATATGTCAATTATATTTTCCTTCCAGCTCTCTAAAGCAGCTTTTACTTTGGGAGACATGGTTTCGCTAAGAATGTATGTTACAGTTGGAATTTTAAAATCATTATCTTTAGTGCACTGTATTCCACAATTCTTAACTGTCCCAGAACCAAAAATAGATACTGATTTTGTGTCTACCATTACTTGAAACTTATTTACAGATTCGAATTCGTTTGTTTTTGATAACTTAGAATTACTTTGTTGCTCTTGTAACACAGCTTTCTTATTTTCGACTTGTTTATACACATTACCATCAATATCAGAATCTGTAGTATCCTGCAGTTTAGATTTATCTTCTGTTTCTACTGTTCTAGTACTTATATTTAAATTATTCATACATTTAGTTAAAAATCTATTTTCGTTGATATTTAATTTTAAAACTGCTGTATTTGCACTTTGTAGAATACTTAATCGTAACATATTTATAACAAAGCAGTAATCAGAACAAATATAGCTTTATTAGTAAAAGCAATATATGTATAATCTTATAAATCAATTTGATAACACTTTATATGTTACAACTATCACTATTACTTCTTCTTGACACTTCTTAAATAATTTCAGAAAGGTTAGCACGAAAACTCTAGCACTATTTTCAATAGCTTGTCGTGCCATCTGTCGGTGATCGGTCTATTTAATGAGTATTCTTTCCTGTCGATAACAAAATTTCCACTAAAAATCATTATCCTCCTTTGACACCGTTATTATACGTATTACATACCCTGTTATCTTATATATTTTCTTATTTTCTTTATAAAACAACAAATATTTTCATGATATTAAAAACGAAGATATTCATCTCATATTAACTCATATTAATATATACCCACATATACATATACATACATATATTATAAAATAAATTAATTGTGAGAACAATTCTTAAATATATCACTTCTTCCACATTTCATGTGATTATCATATAAAATGTATCATTTAAATTTATAGTCTAGTCACGTCAAATGAAATGTATTAAAAATCTTTGAAAATATATGTACTCATAAATTTATTAGAATCTGCGTACTATAAGTTTAAATTATCTTCGGATGGTCGACCGGTGTACTTTAAGAAGAAGAACGGTCCCAGAACCCCAATGGCTACACATCACCACAGCCAGTGAACGTAAAACGTAGCCGTAATTTATCAGGCTTTACACGGTTCGGTTCGTTTTAGCTCACGATTGCAATTTCCAAGTTAGCCGCTTATCAAATTACCGGGTATCAATCTAATGATGCGGAGTGCGACCCTCTTCATCGATCTTACACAATAACCCTGTCCGCGATCTCTGATACCTTTCGAAACTAATCACTTAGTAATATCTACGTGTGTAAACTTATAAGAAATTTGTTCAACTTCTACCTACTGCGTTCCGTTTACGTAATCGTAATGGTATAATTACTTTTACAACGAAACAGACGAGAAAAATGCCGATTAAATCAACCTACCTTTATATCTTCTACTTTTCAGATTCCTATCGAGCTCTAGAGTTGAGTCACATGATATTAAAACCGGCGATGTATATTGGGCGAGCCATTAATCAATCAGAAAATATTGCATGGAATCGTTCTGACGGGAAATATTTATTGCATTTTGAAAGTTGCTTACAAAACTTTGAATAATGAAACTTTTCCTTTTCATTAGTTATTCTATTCTCTATTTGAAAAATCCTCTTCTCTTATATTGAAATTGAAATATATATTTCGACGAATTTAGGGGATCATTTTAATAATTATTTTGCGAGGTTATGATATAAAATAGCTGCAACTGGAAATCACGAATTCATTCATCAATGTCCTTTCGTGATATTGGAATGGACCATGTCTGAGATCCTAATAGTGCTTTTAGATGGCATCCTATATATTAAATCGCTAGCGCTTCTGCATAATGATATACGGGTTCGAATTTCAATTTACGAAAATGTGTATCAACAGCATAAACTTGTTCTTACCATAATCCTTACAATAAAGGGTATAAAGACTCATTTTATATTAGATAGTATAAATTGTAATAAAACGTAGCAGCAATTCATTTAAAAAGTCATGTCAGAAGAAGGATAATCGTAACAAAGATTTCTGATTTGATGTAGGAAATATTTGTAATAATTTTGTACACGAATCATTTACTTTTGCATAGAGAGTGCAATTCTTTGATAATAGATTCAATATATAAATAATGATATGTCACTTCAATATCCCTATTTTTCATACGTAGAATATTAGGTCCAATTCGCTGTTACTTGATATCCCAACGCAACACTCAAGGGAGGAAGTGTAACCATAAGATGTAACATAAAAATTTGCATTCGTAATTTTACGTAACGATGCAACCGAAAACCGTCCTCTTAGCACGTTGTAACAGTGAAAGTTAGACAGTATAGATGAAATTCGAGATGCGCGGAAAATACGAGCTAACGTCTCGCATTGAAATTCTTGTTAACCGACGTGCCAACTGGATCGAGCAAGAAAGGATCATCGTATAAAGCACGGCGTGACGCGACATATCAAAGAAGCTCATCCACATTTTGAGCATCCGATGCCATCCTTGAGCTAACCGTAAATACAATACTATATAGCAGGAGAAGAACATGATAAGCCATCACTTTAGCTTTTACAGTTGGGTACTTTGTCGTACGTGTTATCAAAATTGTCTGAATACATTTATTCCACTCTTCCCGTAATTTTAAAAATATTACTTGTCATAATATTTTATAATAATAGTAATAATTATAATATGAGAAATTTACTCGAGAAAGGAAAATAATCAACGTAACACTTGGCGATTTCTTTAATTAAATATTCGTGTGCGCAAGAAAACCTGTATACGTTACTCTCTAAGTTTGGTGGAAACGACTGCTTGAATTTCGAGCGGTCAAACCGATTTCAAAACCAGGAAGAGTAACAAATCTATTCCTTTCGCGTATGAATGACGATTTCGTTATGATATCTATTACTAATCTTCACAACTGACCTATTTTATTCCAACCGAATTGACGGTACCGTGTGGCTAATATCATCGCGGTGGTTGGTAGTCTCGCGTTGAAAAATTTTCGTGACAAAACAGCGACGGGAAAACAACGTATTAGAAAGGCGTGTAGACAAGTGCACACACACGCGTAATCCAACTTCGCCGGGATGCGATACCGCAAGAAAAAGGCTCGAATAGTATAAAAGGGGTGTATTCTATCCGACCTGCATCAGTTTCAGTCGCGAACCAACCGTCACTACACATTACATTGCACTAGCAACATGAAATTTCTCGTGAGTAATTCCTTTGAAGTTGTCCTATTTATTTTATTATACTACCTATTCATAATAATGTTAAATTACTGCTTCGCTTTAATTAGTAGTTAAATGTATATGATACTTACATGATGTTAACGAATAAGGGTCTAATATCTGGAATTTACCCTAATACCTTGAATTACTCGTTGAAAGCAGCAAGAAATATTTGATTGGTATTAAACATAATTAAATAAAGTTATTAAGTAAGAAAATTACATTTTCGAAGGAAAGTATAATTTTATATTTTACCAAGAACTAACGTGTTTACGTCGAAGTATATAGGCTAGACTAGTATTAAGAAGTATACTTGCAAGATTATCACATACAAGTTAACTTTCTATTTTCAGATTGTTCTTGCTATCTTCGCTTTGGCATCTCCCTTGTATGCCCAATCTGAGGAAAAGGTAATCGAGAAGAGAGGCATCAGCTATGGTTTGGGAGGTGGCTTAGGTCATGGAGGTGGCTTAGGTCATGGAGGAGGTAACGATGCAGAAAATTTTATTGTAATCTTACGTATTCTAATTTCTGCAAGGTGCCACTCCTGTTCTCTAAATGATAGGATATATTTGATAACTCCTATATTTATATTATAAAGATGATCTATGACTTGTAACTTGTCAGTTTACTAACATGACAAAAAATTATTTTTATTTTTTTACTTACAGGACTTAGTAGTATATCATACAGCGTTCCAGTAGTCACCAAAAGCATCCGTATCTCTAGCGGTGGATTGGGAGGATATGGTCTTGGAGGACATGGTCTTGGAGGACATGGTCTTGGAGGACATGGTCTTGGAAGACTCTCCGGTGGACACGGTGGTGGATGGTGAAAAAGCCAGTGTTAACTGTTCTGATTTTATGGTACTGCATCTTTTCACATATTTGATGGCGAAAGAAGCTTTTGTACTGCAAACCGTAAAATAAATTTGTAATAATTTTGTAATCAGTGTTATTACTGTTTCTCTATTATACCCCATACACTATATGTAATTAATCGTTAAGTAAAATTTCGAATATATATCATAACCTACTTTAATAAAATTAATTTTAAGATTCCTGAAGATTTAACGAAAGAGTTGATTATTTTTATTAACATTTTTAATAAACAGTCATAAGGTTCGTGTCTTGGATAAAGATAATGTAGAAATGGATTTTATCTATCCTTACTTTGGTGACGTAACGAGGTTTGATGGTTTGCTGCTAGACAGAATTGTAAGAGTGTAGTACAAAGTTGTGTTTTATAAATTTGTGTGATTATCAATTAAAAGTTAAAACAATCATGAATTTCTTAGTAAGAAGTGTGGTGAGCGGAGCTAGATCTTGTCTTACAAGTTCCATCGCAGGTACGGTTACCATATCAGAGAATTATAACCTAATCCTAACCTAACCTCTAACATAAACTATCCAAATAAAAAATATCATAATTTTTGTTTATCAACAATAATTCACGTTTTTTTATAGCTCTAATTTTATATACGTACCATCAATATTATTTAAAAGCATTTAGTTCCTCTTGTCAGAAATAAATCCTTGTATCGTTCCAAATTATCAATTTTTGCTTGCTATTTTAGCGTATTTTTTAATAAACAGTAATTTTCTACATGATTTTAATAGAAAATATATTTTTTTCACAGCTAGCAAACTACAGTTAACTAGATTACCAAACCCTGGAATTCAAGGTATTATTCTCCTAATTAACAGAGTTCTAAGTATATATTATAAGGCTGTGATTGGGAAAGTTAATTTAGAACATAATTTGCTGTAATAACGTAAAAATAATATTCTTGTTTCTGAATAGGAAATGTGCTGACTACTAATAACTCATATATTGGAAGCTTGATACAAGGTAAGCTATATTTTATAAATCAAAGACAATATTAGATATATAATATATTGCAGAATAAGATATCTATCAATTAATAAGAACTTAGTAAGCTCTCAATTTCAATTTCCTATTAAATAAAAAACTGCTACTAATAACTGGTAGTAAAAGAAATCATAATCATACTGTAAACAAATATCAAAACCGTAAATATTCATCAAAAGTATTATAAAAATATTCTCCAAAATCCGTAAAAGTAGTCGTTTTAATACCTAAAAATAATTGGAACGCTCGGAAAAATACAGAAGTTTTTCAAAATATCGATGAAAAGGGCTTTGCTTGAAGCAAACCAAAACCAGCATTGACCCATTTACGTGAAATCGTGTGAAGGTCCATCAGTATTATTTGCACTTTCCATAAGTGTAACCAGGCCAGACAATTTCATAGGAATTCGAGTGACATCTCGAATTTCCGTAAGCCTTTCCGAAAGATCGGTATCTCCGTTTTCTCAACGGAGTAAATGCAGCAAAAGGGGTGCTCGACCTAAAAAGGGGCCACGATTTTCTTCCCTTATTCTTCGTCCGCGAAAAGGCGCGTGGCTTGCAAAAGCACACGCAGCGCTTTACCTCTTTGATGCCTACAAATAGAAAGAAGAGACATTTCAAAATGCAAAAAGGGATCCGGCTACTACACAAGAAAGGACACGAATGAGAGAAAGTAAGCTTTTCCTCGGCCAACAGCGAAAATCGCTGGGAATCGGAGGGGTGACGTGTCCATTTGTGGTTGACCAGTTGTCAGATGTGATCCTGTGAAAGATACAGCCTGCAGTAAGACTGCTATCCGCATTTTCCCAGTTTTCGCAACGATACAATGGACTATTCGTGGGATAGTTTCGTTCTCGACAATTAGGAACGGATGTTATTTTATTTTTTTTAAATCATTGCATGTAATATTATCTTTTTAAATATCGTTGTATATGTTGTATAGATTATTATCATCGTATTCATTTTCTTCCATTTTGGGTACAATTTTTCATTTTTCAATTTCCTTGCTAAATTTGTATTTCTATAATAAATGCAAAACTATAACTATAAAATTTGCAAACTATGGTAAAAAATTACTCGTATAATTGTAAGTATGCTTTAGTTTACTCAATACAAACATCATGAACAAACTATAACAATTTCTACAATTTTCTTCATTAATTTTATTAAACGTTTTCACGTTTCACTATCTTTCTTCCTTTTCTAATATAAAAAACGTCTTTCTATTCACTTTTCACTGTTTTTCCTTTCTTTCCATAAATGAATGAGATCCTTAATTCAATCTAAACTTGAAACGCGACTAATCCCAATATTTCCAGATTACGGACAATGTTTGTTTTCCGAGCAAGGCCTTTTTATCAACTTCTAATTTCACCGGTTGTTCATTTCATTAACTAAACAGTTGCAACCGGAAAGATAAGCCTTGGATTTAGCGAGTGATAGATTCCTGGCACCGTGTATGCGACAAAGGCGCAACTACGACGTCGTGAATTTTCGCAATGTAATCTTGCGTATTGATTTTCGAGAAAAAGGGTTGCCTTCCATGCATAATAGGTTCTACTGGTCTCTTGCACTAGTTAAGTCCAAGTTAGGTTGGATTAGTAGCAACAGGCTTGGACATCTGTCGTGTTGGAGAACGGTGGTCAGTCAGATCTCGAAATGAACAACAATGGCACAGTCTCGACTAACAGACCCTGTTAAATCGTGGACTTCCATGAACGAGCAAGGAAATATCACGAAATTGTCATGTCATCGTTGACATTTCACTTCGACTACGAATCTCGTCGGATTTATGAACGTTTTAGGCGAATTTCTTTCATACGACTATGAATGACTGATTCTGCACAATGATTTGAGATTGTTTCGGATATTTAGAATCTTTCGTGGAAAATTGAAATGTTCAATTTAATTATAGCGAACTTTTTATTGATATTTTATTATTACCGCCTTCTTTGAAAAATTATAGAAAACGCTGTAACGTATCTTTTCTGTTTCTAAAGTATCTTTCACTTCTCTATGTAATTTCATAAAATGTTGTATTACGTAAATGATTTTAAAGACTGGCGTACAGGTGGTAATTTATTATTCATAATACTCTCCTATTTTAAAATATTTTCGCCTTCTGATATGAATTTTTTCCAACAAATTGCCTATTATCTCCAGGCAACATTAATTTCGTGCTAGCCTATAATCATTAGTCTTGTGACTGTAATTACTACTTCCATTTGCATACATACATAATATCATGACTACTCCACTTAAAGAATTAGACAGAGAAAGACAATCAAAGAATTTCATCACTACGTACTGTTCATTTTTTCTAGTTTTGCAAACAGTAAATTGCTGTTCGTTTTCAGGTTACGCGATCTCATGGATCGTAGCGTTTTGTACAAAGATGGATGGACCTTACCTCGTAACAATGTTTCTTAATAAGCTTATACACGCTTCAGCGAAAAAGGTCTAGACTTGGACGAGCGGCTTGCAGATGTCAAACGCCCGTCATATTTGATATTCCATCAACTCCGGCAACCCTCTTTTCCCTCGGTTCGTAAGATTATTTGCGAAAGAGTTTTCAGTTTCTCCGTACTGTTACCACGCAGTGCGTCTCCTATTTTTCCAGACTTCGTTGACAATAGCTTTGACTAGGACATGGTCATCCTTGGGGACTATTTTCTTGTCGCAATCCTTAGTCATGTTGTACGATTTTTTTTCTCATACCATTCACGCAATTCTCGTGAAAATTGTGTCGAAATATTTTAAAAGTTATTCCGAGAAAAATAAGGAATTATTATGTGAAGACATTCAAATAATTATTCTCAAAGGAACTGTATCGAGATCTTTGTAGAACTATCTCCAAAAAAATTTTATCGAGTATTTTGAGCAATTATTTTCAAAGAAATTGTGTCCAGATTTTTCTGTTTCTTTTCTATTTCAGATTTTCTATTTCTTTTACATGTAAATAGTTTCTCGCGAGGCAATCATTGCTCAACGTTTCCTAATTTATCGAGATCGACAATTAGTTAAGAAGTCGTGTCCCTGGGCGTAATTTCGTCACCGAAAAGTACGTTCGACGCTAATTGAGCCCGGTTTGTCGTTACATAATCGAAGAATTTCCAGTGAAAATCCAATTGTACCCATTCACCGGGCGATTACTTTCCCTTTACGACTATACATGTCTCGAAGATAAGAAGAGTATCACGCCTGTAATAGCTTCGCAACTACTCCTTTTATTTCCCTCAGACTCTTTTGGGGACTAAAGGTGTTTCCTCGGACGACCACACGAAGCCTAATACGTCCACTTCGTTTGGTAAATACAGGTTTTTGTCTTTGAAACTTTGACAAAGGAACGCGAACGAGAGAAAGGCAAAACTGCTCAAGAAATGGGAGAAAATAAAAGTTACGTGTTACGCTCTACAAAGTTGTTCGTAGCCACAAGTATTCGCAGATATTTCATTTTTATTCAATCAGAATATTTATTGGAAAGAAAAAGGAAAAACATACTTTAATGTAGTAAACAGTAGGAGTCTATCAATTTTTAGAATATATTGAATGAGAGAGAAATTTGTTTTATATTAATAGCTTATTTGAAAAAAAATTCTAAATTGTTCTCATAATTTGTTATTTTTACTTTATATTTGTTTTATCGAACTCACATTATAAGTATGTATTTAATTAAATTAGGCTTACAGATAAGATTCGGATCATCATTAAGAAGGTTGCATCTATTTGGGCCGTATAAAAAATATAAGAAGAAGAAAAATCCTTTAGAAGGAAAACCATATGCAAAAGGCGTAGTCATACAAACTATAACCCGAAAGCCAAAAAAACCTAATTCTGCGAATCGAAAATGCGCCATCGTCCGCTTATCAACTGGCAAGGAAATGGTCTCTTTTATACCGGGTGAGCACATTTTAAATTTCATATTATAGAACTATTATAGAAATATGCTAAGCACGAGAAAGAAAGATATTTATGTAGCGGCACATGGCCGTAGAAAAAGTTTCAAGTTGAAATGGAAAATTCAAATCTGGCAGAAACCCATATTATTGTACCTTTGAATACTAACGTTGTTTTGGGTTACAAGGTATAGAAGCAAAAGAATTTTGAATAGATTATTATTGCTGTTTTTTCTCATCTTTGGCCAGAGTTACATAAGAAGGTTAACTTTTTGTGGTAACGTCCGTTGATATAAATGTACAAACGTGCTCCCTATGATATTAGTATTATTATCCTTTCTTCGATTGGTATAGTAGCATTGAGCGAGCGACGATTAAACTCGGCATACACTATCTCTGTATTTGTACTTATACTTATTTTAATACATCCGACTATTACAAATTCGTCCACTTGTTACTTTATTACTTACACCTACACGTTATAACCACCTCATTTAATATAATAGATCTTACTCATTTTATATATCAATATTATAATAATTATGTTTCTTATTGTTTTAGGCGAGGGCCACAATCTTCAAGAGCATAACGTAGTTCTGTGTCGGCCAGGAAAATTAAAGGATACTCCAGGTGTTAAAATCAGATGCGTTCGCGGCAAGTATGATCTAATTCACGTAATGAAGAAAACTACTTAGTTACACAATTTATCGCAACTTTTGTAAGAAATCTTCTTTTCCTATATTATACTATATAATATATGTTGTGGTGATGTGTATATGATGGTGTACAATGAATGATAATTAAAATAAGCAGTTAATTTAAAAAAACAATTCAATTTGATTTATAATTAAAGATCACAGACAAGAACCATGCCAATTCCATTTTTATTGATTTTCTGACTTGTATGCAATTTGGTTAGCAAACAAGAGCAGTTTAATAAAACATAGTTGAAAAGAAGAAAGAAGAGAAAACATTACTTCAAGAAACCTACAAACACGTACTAGAAAATAAAGAAAAGAAATAGCAATATAACTTTATGACTGAAGTACATAATCCTATGGATAATAATATGGATTTTACGGAAGCGTTTTGAACTTTAAAATGTTTCCTCCATAAAAAAATAAGAAATGCATTATTATGTTTTCCTGTTGTAGTCTCAATCCTAATTCCAATTACAGATAGTTATCATACAGATATCGTAAAAATTTTCCTGATACTGTCACGAATTCAATCGAATAAAGACAGAAAGGGTTCGTCGAGATCACGGTTTTAGAATCTAGCGGCCCACAAATCGCGGCCTTTTGACACACATTTTCGAGTGCCGTTCCCTACCGTACATTTACCGTTAGCTGAACCATGCGTTGTCCTAGGAGATGGGCGAACGCCAACACAATGTATATTCTCCTATATCGACATGTCAAAATGCGGAAAGAAGGGTCGTAGCACAGCTCCCTTCTTTCCACGTTATTACGGAAGGGTTGGTCTGCTCTTGCATCTGCACCATGCATCCACCCACGCGGCCACTGGCTATTGGCCACATGACATGCTGACCAACATCTCGATATTTTCAAATGAATGGTTCTCAACTTCGCCTCGCCTCAAATAGTCTTCAGGAAAATATACTCTTTCTCATCTTGTCGATAAATGCAAATGATAGGCGTTACACGATTATGAATGTGTATTTGTGATAATATTATTGGATATAAATATGAGACTTTTTTTATAAAATAAGATTAGATTGAAAAAGAAATATACTACAAGAATGGAAGAGTAAATGAAATGAGAACTTGAACAATGGTCAACGATTGAAGGGGTTGACGATGGTGCAGCATGGATCCTAGATTCATTTCCCATGTATGATTCGTTCTTCGGTAATGTGAAAGAACACGAAGAATTAGTCGACCATCTTCTATCGTGTTAACCTTACTGTTTTTTCTGGATCTATATATCCCAAAACATAGAAAATTTTTAAATACTTAGTTTTACTATTCTATATAATTTTACAATCTTTCGTGAATTCCAAGCTTTTTATGAGTAGAGTATCCCAAAAGGAAGATATCTGAAGAAGAAGTAAAGAAAACAGCAGGCTCAAAAAAAAAAAAAAAAAAAAAAAAAAAGTGAGGAAAGCTAATTAAAACCTAAACTAGTAACAAATATCCTAAATATAACCGAAGGACTTCGTAAAAGTGCAGTTCTTACCTAAGAGGTAATTTTATATTACATAAAACTAATAAAAATTACTCTGCAAATATTTGAAAGGAACAAACTATCGTAAAAAATAAAAAAAATGGTGGATTATTACTTTAATCCATACGCTAAAAACCCTGAAGGTAGTGAGAAGTGTATTTTTTTGCTGCGTAAAGGTGGCTATTAAGTAATTTAGACCGTTTTTGAAGTTAGATAAAGTTAATTCATTACGATGTAATCGAGTTTTCAAATTCTTAGTTTTTCTCTTCGCTTTGTTATTAAGCAACTCTGAAAAATATAATAAAAAGAAATTACATCATTGTATTTTTTATGATGTCGTTGTGAAAACGTGTGCAGGTAGTCCAAAGTTTCATTGTGTAATTTGCGTCTACCTGGCTCTAATACTAGAAAAAATTCCTTATTACCATTTGGTAATAGTTACCTCTTCGTTTTATACCGTAAAACCCATTTTGTCATTTTTGTGACCATACCAATTGCTTTATGGCTTTTCGTAATAATCATACATTTTTTGTCATTTGCGAAATGTCCCGATAAATCTCTTTTTAATCACTCTTTTTTTCCGTTAAAAAATTGGAAAACTTGTAAGTATTTGCCATGTTGAGGGAACCCAGGTCTTAGATAGAGAAAGTATGGAGAGAATGTTACTAGTTTATAAAAACTTATGGAATGGGGAGGGGGGCGATGATCTTCGTAAGAGCGTAAACAATACACTAATCTTATTACGACAGCGTTATTTTTTTCAAAGGCTTCTTAAATAAATAGCATGTAAATGTTTTTGACCTTTTCTCTTTCTAGAAAGAGAGAGACATTCAAATCTTTTTTGTTTGGAACTGTACAGCTTAGTAATGAGATACCGAGCGATCTGTTCGTAAATGTTTCTGTCCTCAAATACCTTGTTTACTGTTATTATTATATTTACTATTACTAAATTAATTTTTCTATCGGTGGATATTTCCATACTTATATTTTATAAAGATTACTATCGTATACATCGCAAAAAACATTGTTGTAATGAAATATAAGTTTGAAGGACTTATAAAGTTTATTAGAGAAAGAAGAGCTGTTTTAGCATTTAGTACTTATAGAAAATTAAAAAGAGCAACATACGCAATTCACATAATAAGCAAAAATACATAAAATATCCAAAGTATAATATTTGCTATAATATTTAATAGTAATGAAAGACATTTCTACGTAGGTTACGTAGCATAGCGTAAAAATAATTAGTCCCAGGTAATTTTATTTATGTTTTAAACTGTTTATTTATCTGTCGCAATATACAAAGTTTTTAACTCTCCTATAACAAAAGCTTCTCTCCACCTACAAGCTAGTTTCTCAGATATTTCTTCAAACTCGGGCCTTGTCGTAAATAAGACGTATTGGTAATGTGTTTATGGCAAAGGCTATTCATCTGAAACCATCTCTGAAAGGAGACTACTTGGTCGACGAATAAAATTCCTTGTCGAAGAATCTGCCTAAAGGTGTGTCTCGTGATACAGTGAGAACGAAATGCAAAAGCTTTCGAAAGAAAAGAGTTCTCGCGGGGGAAGGAGGCGTGCCGAGGACCGGAAGCAAGCAAATCTTGAAAGTCTGTTGGCTAAACCTGGTCGGTGGTCTGACCTCAAGATAAATTGAGAAGTAATTATTGCGAATGACATTCACCACATCTTAATGCTTCTCTCTTTTCAAAACGCTTTGGTGTCAAATACTATTAAAAGGACTAATGTCTGTTTGAAAATGAAGTCACACCCTGAGACTTTCTACCGAGAGGGTTGTAAATTTCTTCAAGACTGTTAATAAGTTGAGATATTTTCCATACAAAAAAGGAGAAAAACCGAAAAAGGAATCGTTATAAATATGATAACATTTTGATAATATTCATTTTCCACCATATTTTCGTTTTATATTTATATAAAAAATTAATAATAATCTTGATTCAAATACAAGATGAAATACCTATTAATAAATTTTTTATAATTTTTTAAGTAATATATAACATATATAAATAAATAAAAACTGAATATGAATAAAATTTGCATTATATGTAACATAAATATCTGATAACATATGCAATATAAACGTTTATGGTAAAAGCTTCTTTCGAAACAATTGTATTCGGTGGATAAGATCCTTAATGTCTAATTCTGAAATTATTTCATATGCAATCCTTCAAAGAACATACGAAAGTACACTGTTATAGACAATTTTCGACTATTTTTAGTAACTTTATTAAAATATCATCGTTTTACGGAGCTGACGAGATACATAGGGTTGAATATAATCTTGAACGGTCCTCGTGCGATATTGTACCCTTCTTAAAAATTGGCAAGCTTGGCGTTTTTAACAAGCGGTATATACATGAAATATGAGAAATCTTATTGAATTTTATTGGATACCTGTATCTTTTACCTGCTAGCATTACTTCTTCTACTTCTATTACATAATATAATATTATATATTACTTATATGTACCTTTTCTACAATATGTATTGTATTGGGCAATATTCAACGAAAAACAAATACAATCAAAAACATCACGTATATCCGATTCCAAGAACTATTATCATTGTGAAACATCATGGTCCTCATAAATCTGAAAAATCTGTGTGAAAGTTACAATAATACCAATTTGTGTTCAAAGATAATAATTGTCTGGTTTATCAGAAGCTTTCTACTAGCTATTTGTGTTATCTACTAGTACATGCAAACAACCGGACCATAGCTATTGATAATCTGATAATTGTGTAATTGATGTGCCCACGAGCGATTTAAAACGTTTAACCACGGAAACTCACGTAGACCGTGAATTTACTGATTCTAGACGTTAGCACAAATTTGTTAAAGTAGTTGCTTTAAGTGGACGAATTTGAAGTAAAAAGTTAGAAAACTAAAAAAAATCATAGGAAAATTGAGTCATTCATATTTAAGTATTACTTTTACATTGTCTGAGGCTTCCAAAAAATTTGAAAAAACTTCTGAGGTACTCCATTATACAATCTTTCATTAAGTCAAATGTTTAAAAAACTTCGAAGAAAAAAGATTCAAAACTGAAAGTTGGGCTACTGGCTTATGGACCGCTCCGTTTGCTCACAAAGTATTGAAAGGAAATATCATAGAGGAACAGAATCATAAAAAAGTAAAAACATCAAAATAGAATATTATCGGTAATAAATGCAATTTACACCCGAATCTAACAGAAACTATAAAACTAAATCTATTAAAAAGAAATCTTTGGAATATCATACGCTACTTTTATATTACTTTTACACTTTACTTTTACCTGTTTTTGTCCGATGATCGATATATCTACTACATGCACTGAAAAATTTGTATTTCATTCCTTGTTCGTTCAATTCTCCTTGCACGAAAATTGATTACTCACAGCGGGACTATTTAAAAAACGTCAACGATGCCGGTGAATTGAGACATTTTCCACATCGAATCATGGCGAAAATTTTGCATCGACATACCGTTATAGGGTTTATATACGTTTCGGTGCGGTAGGAGCAGATGCAAATACGAGGATCCATTCATCTGTCGTCGGATGATGGCTACAGAAAATATCGCAAATAACGGGTTGCAGTTGCTCCTGCGCCATAGAAATGTGGGTTATGTGGCCAAAAGAGCAAAAATTTGTATACGAGAAAGGAGGCGGTGCAGTGAATTGATCGCTAGGATGCTTTTCCATGGACGGCACGTCATTTTAACGGGGATATGAAATGGAGGACTAAATTTGGCGTGATCTTGGGACCAAGACATAATGAGACATCTATGCTACCGAGCATAACTGGACACCTTCGTTGTCCATCATCTTTTCCCTATTTTTCTCACACTCGAATTTCTATGAATTTTCTTGAGAATTCGGAAGAAAAGAGAACAGAGAAATCTTTCAAAAACAATTGACAAGCTTACAATGCACGTTGATCTATTCTACATATTAAAAAACGAAAAAAGAGATTGTTACAACTTACTTTGGAACTTACAATTATTTATGTCATTTTCTTATAAAGGAGATGTTATTTATTTTTAGGGAAGTTTTTTATTCTAATGATTAAGATGGAAGGTAATAATTATTATCAATAGATAGGATAGTACAATAATAAGCAATACAATAGTGCAATGAAGGAGAGTAAAATGATATAGTGGCAATCGAAGGAATGAAGATTTGTTAAATATGAAATATGAATGAAAAAGCATAACTTTCAGGTTATATGGCATTGTAGAGCTTTAAATATGAATTTACAAAAAATGAAATTAATCATTATAGCCTTGTAATAAATTTTTGCCAGAAATATAATTTGTGCAATCCAATCACTTTTTAGTATGATATAAACTTAAGTAATTTTTAAAGTTAGGTAATTTTCAATAACATACCGTAAACGTTTATATTAATCGTCTTAAGTAGAGCTCAGTTAGTCTTATGACAATATGTGTAAATTAAAGATATTAAAAGCATTAAGTTTCCAACAGATTTTCTCAATCTCTCGATGCTATTATCAAAGAATCCCATTTTACCTAAGAGACAATGGAATCCATTAAACAAAGAAACGCCATGGGAGGCTCAAATGTAAGTTGAAGTAACGATTAACTAATGAACTTACATAGTCAGCCAAAAACTGAATCATTAATCAACACGAGTCGAAGAAAAGAGTAGGTTCATCTTCCGGTGACACGCTCTGAAGATTGCCATATGTTGTCCAACCCTAACGAGCTACCAGGACCAAAGAAATCCATCACACACATAAAAAAAGTACAGACTTTTCCCTCATTTTTCTTTGACATAAAAATTTCGAGAAAATTTCACTTAGTCGCAACACTTTCTCCAGTTAATTTATGAGCACTTTATGCAAATTCCGCGATTTCCTTTCAGTGGTGGCCATCGTAAATCATGCAGTACAAAGAAGAAACAAAGATCGGTACGAAATATTAGGAAAAATAGTCGAAGAAAGGCTCACGAAAGGGTTATGCATAGTGATTCTATATACACTATTTGCACGGGTAAGCATTACACGAAAAGACGCCTTAGGTCTGCCAGTTGAGGGTCGCCCAGTTAGCAGCTATCAATTGTCGAAACACTTAACCCTTTGACGAACCAGTTGTTAGAAACAGAATGTGGTCCCTGACGTCACATAGGATTTGAGAGGAAAGATTTTAGTGTGTTAGTTGGTAACCGGATTTTTCAAAATCCTGGTGAGGTAAGAGCTTATTCAATACCTGGATTAATTTAACGGAATTCCATTGTAGCCCGAACTCTTACCGCTATAATTTGTTTTGTGTACAATGGCAACACGACAGGTAGAATGGCACACTAATTACAAAATCCAAAAGTATCGTGAATATCTACGCAACTTTTATGGGATATCGGGTACTTTCCGGTATTATACTGGTTAACTTGACGTGGTAAACAAAAGAAAATTTACTTATTTGAAGGAAGATTAATCCTCTTTAATTTTGGTATTTTAAATTCGATCAATTTTCACCTCATTTTCTGTTCCTAATGTAGAAGTGTTTTTCTTTTTTAAATATATTTAATGCGTGATTTTCATTGTATGAATTGGTTTTGAATGACAAAAGATATATAATAGA
The DNA here is from genome assembly GCA_905333015.3 of Bombus campestris. Taxonomy (NCBI): domain Eukaryota; kingdom Metazoa; phylum Arthropoda; class Insecta; order Hymenoptera; family Apidae; genus Bombus; species Bombus campestris. The sequence continues at coordinate 2,604,515 of HG995146.1, forward strand.
AAGGAATAGAAAGATAACAAGGCATAATAGAAGTAATAGAAGTACTAAGAAATAATCAGGAAATAAGTTAATACATGAACAACAAAATGGAGAAATAACTAACAAATCTAAAAAAAAAAAAATGAATAAATAATTAATAAATCCAGTTACTATAAAAATGAAATTTTTTTCAACTCTGATACTATCATTAATTCCTTCCTAACTCGTATTTAATAAACTACCCTCATAAATAAAACATTTTGATTAATAATATTTTTCCATTTTCAAACTATTAAACTAAAATGTAAATTCCCTTGTAAGATCCTCTTATTACAAGATATATATTATACAAGCCCAACAAAATACATATACAATCAATTACTCGATCATAGATAACCCAACTCATTTTCTTACGTACGCGATTACGTAGTCGTAATCGTGTGAACGTGTCGTCCTATAAACATTTCGGGATTAGGTAGTGGCGAACGCGTGCCAGTTAGATCCCAGCGTTGTGGTCACCAGGATTGTCGATCCCTACCATTTTCTAAGGGATTCTCTCCTACCCCAAGTTCTTACAAGGGTTGGGCAGTATATAAGCGGAACTGCGCCCCCACTCGTTCTAAACGATTTTGAAGAACCGTTGTGTGAGCACATTTTACCAAAAAACCGATTCTAGAACTACGTTAAAAAAACGATTTTCGTTTCGAATAATTACTGTGTGAAGATCTTCAAGAAAACGTGCACGATTTGGAACTACGATAGAGTGATATTGTTGTGATACATCAGTGACCGGTGCATGACCTCGGATTAACTATTAAGTAAGACACATGTTCTATACTAATTGATAAACATAAAAGAATTCCAAACTTTCGTAATTAACGGATACACTAATGTCTATTCGACGACACGTTGTCTATATTTCGATTTCTCATCAAATTAACTGTATTCCTCGTTAGACAAAATTATATTTCGATTTTTTATAACGTAAATATTGGCTGGTTTATCTTGGAATACGTCGAAATAACAAATGTTATTTAACTACAAATTATGTTTTAACTTCATTAACATAATATCCTTACTACTCAAAATATCGAAATATAATTTGTTACACTCGCTTTCTGTTGGTTTCCCACATTTTCAAACGATTGTTATCATTAATTCGAGCACGTTAATCTCTATTTAGCCGCTACACATTTAATTTTTGTGAATTCCACGTATGGTAATGTATAATTAATACATATTTGGAAAACTGAAGGAATTGAAAGTTGAAATGGCATCCATTTATATCATTATCTATTTATTATTATTTTCATTTTTAAAACGCTCAGAGGATAATCAGTAAATATGCGATACTTTTCAAAACATAGCAAACAAGTATTTGGATTTGCATGAAAAACGTTCAAAGAAATGTTTTTTTACTTTTCAAAAAACTTTCTGTTTTAGATGATGATAAACTGCAGAATGAATCCTTTTTTCCAAGCGATGGTGGATAATATACAAGCAAAAGCTTCTAACGAAAATACTAGCATGCAATTTTCTGACTCGATACTAGACTTGTCCTTTAAGAAAGCAACAATCTCGAAGGAGTCAGCAAATTCCAGTTTACATTCAAACTCACTCGTAACAAACACAACGAAACAAGATCAAGTTAAGCGTTTTTCAGAAACTGGGAGTCCTTTGGAGGTTCGAAAATTTATGATAACGCCACCTTCCGAATGTGACTCACCGAAAAAAATTAAATGCGAGCCAGTTCACAACCCTACGGACGCGCCATTGCAAAACGCTGGTTTTTCGACTTCGCCAATGAACATTTCGATTCCACTCATTCCTACTGTATTGTCAACATTATTGAATACAAATAATGAAACTATTAATTCAACGCAATTTTTCAGCCCCTCCACCACGTTGATTACAGATTCTAACAAAACCGCGTTATACAATTTGCCTATTGATATTGCAAAAAATACAAGACCCTTTAAGGCTTATCCAAAAGATCCATTATCGCTCACTATAGGAGGAACCGAATTGGTGTACGATCTAGAATCAAGTGAAGCTTATTCGGAATTTCGAAAACGAATGCTGGAAACGATGAAACAATCGAATGAAGGCATGATTACAAAGATGCGAAAAGTCACGAAAAGTCCTGTACCAACGAGTACTGCTGATGAAAAAGATGCAGCTTATCGAGAAAGAAGAAGAAAGAATAACGAAGCCGCAAAACGCTCTAGAGACGCACGAAGAGCCAAGGAAGATGAGATTGCTATCAGGGCAGCTTTCTTAGAACACGAAAATAAGAAACTTAAATATGAACTTTCAGTACTTAAAAACGAAACAGCCAAGATAATGGCTTATTTAACTTAGGTTACTTAGGTTACTAAAAAAAAAAAAAAAAAAAAAAAAAAAAAAAAAAAAATGGTGTCTGCACAAAAATTGTCTAGTATTCTGTAAGTATCATGTTTTTTGTAATCGTTAGTATAGTCTAATAGTTTATGGTTTTGGCTTCAATGTTTGATACATTGCAACAGAAGTATTATTTTGACAATATATACAGTCATATGCATAACAAATATAGTGTAAGGATTTAGAAGCTTCATTTTTCATATTGAATTACAAATTTTTATGTTATTAACACATTGCAGTTATATAAATATTCTTAATGTTATAATGCTACTTCCAAGATAATGACAATTGTGCTAGGTAGGATGTCTGATAACTTTGCCCAGAATTTTTTTATGTACAATTTATTGCAAAAGATATTCTATATGTAGTAAACAACTTGGAATAGATAAACTTATAGGTTTATTTATATATTGCGCAACAAGACTATAAGTGCAGATATGTAAATAGAAGGGAGGATAAGATAGGAGATACGTATATAATAAATTTTGTATGCTTCATTATACATACAAAGATTGTTGTGATATTTAAATTATATTTATGATAAAAAAAGCATTAAACCAAAGTTATACATTATTTTCAATTACATATTTGGTAATGTATTAGCCAAGTCCATCATACATCCTTTTTCAAGCACATCTTTTTCACCAGATTGATTTTTAGTAAGTACTTTTGTATATGATTTATGTACTTGCCTAGGGATAAAAAGTAACGAAGTAGCTCCTGCACTATTATTTGAAGGGCTTAATTGACTTTCACGTATAATGACATTTGTCGAGGTTGTAGTTTTTGCTGTAGGTATAAACATTTTAGTTTTTTGGTTTTTATTTAACTGTATTTTTCTTGACTTGGATTCTGTCTGTTTTGGCTCGGATTCATCAATATCCATTTTATCTTTTGATTTATCTCTTACACAATGTGAAGTATTATCAAATCTAAAATTCTTTGGATATTTGTGTACGCTAACACAATGATCTCTTCTTTCAATTGAAGTATTAAATTTTAAATCACACTCGGAAACATAACATTGATACTAAAAAGACTATCAATATTAACAAACAGTATGATGTAAATTATATTGAAATAAAATGATTATAAATACCATTGGCTGTTTCATTGATAAAACTTGGAAAAAGCTATCATGGGTTTCTTGAATATGAATATCTAAGAATCTAGGATTTGGTAGACATTTGTTACATTCTGCACAAACATATCGATGATTGCTATTGTAGTGCATCTCAAAATCAATTAATTTATTGAATGTTGCTTTACAACCAGTAATGTAACAAGAGAATTCTTTTATACTGAAATTAATAAATTATTTTATTAAAATCAGTTATTTGTAGGTTATGTACAATGATAAATGTTTATATAAAAGAAATCTTTATTTACACATCATGGCATAGTTCTTCATCATCTTCAACAGTAACACCTTTTCGTTGAAAAATTTTGCAAATTCTGTATGAATCTTCGAAAAATGGATCATCAATAGATCTTAACCCTACACCTATATTTTGTAAAAATTTCTCCATCCTTGTAATATTCTAATTGTCACACTTTAAAAAAGATATTACAATCTGTAATATTTAATTACTTAATGTTATACATTATACTTTTGTTTAATAATTTATTCTTTAAACCACCAAGCAGTTTTAACATAATAACAACACAACGACAGCACTGTACTCTAATGGCGCAATATTTGAATGGAACTTGATGATTCATCTCGATAATTCAGTTCGATAATTCTACATATTTCGATTATCGAAAAGAAAATTTCAGTTTCACTGTATCAAATGTCGTCGCGTGCACGTCGTAAATTAAAATTACAATTTCATTAAATAAAATCGAATAAATTAGAGATATAGTTTTGATTATGTGATAAGTGAACTAAGTGAATAAATTCTAGTCATTTTAGATATGAATTACAACACAAGAGGGCAATAAGGGATAGATTCAAGAAAGAAGACGTTGGTAAGTGATTTATCCTTGTACGTATTATGTATTTCTTATAGCACGTTGCTAACTCGATAATTCAGTATTAATAATTTAGGTACTTAATCTCAATAATATATTCATGCAATAAACCCATTAGTTATTACAAAAATAAATCAGAAAACGTATAAGTATACATCTTGACAAGAATTACTCGACCAGTAGCCGGGTTTTCAAATTTTCGAGAATTTCCGTCATTTTGTGTTCCAATTCACTGCGTCTTTGCATTTCTTGTCGCTTATCCTGTAACATACATGCGATATTATAGAATATTTTTGTAATTGCCATACGTTCATCTCAATTATTATGTTATACAAAGGCGGTAGAAAAGAGGTTAAGGAAACAATATTGTTTTCAAATTACCAAAAAATTAATATTTTTTTTCATCTTGCAACACTTTATTTCGAAACTGAGTATTTAACATTTTCTATAGCAATTTTTATAACAAATCATATAATATCTTTTGATGTATTAATTATTTATGTATGTATATATATATATATATATATATAAATTTTAACTTGTATATATATATACGAGTACTTTAAAAAATCAATGTTTTTTCGGGTTCTAAATACTTTCAAATATACACTTGAGATTTTCAGTTAGACAAATTATTCTGAATATTATATATTATGTGTAATACACAAAATACATATGTGTATTTGTAGGTTAATTTTTAGTAAATATATTAAATTATAATTACTATATATACGTGATAGAAGGATCATTTTACAATTTCCCTATTATATTTTCCAATTATTTAGCACAAAGCATGAAGTATGATTAATTTCACTGTATTATAATATAAGAAATGTTGAAATTAGTGAAAAAGTATTTCAAATGAATCATATAACAAAACATTGATAACTATTTTTAAAATTCTTTTAAATTCCTTTAATTACTATATTTAAAATATTTTTAAATTCTACGTGTTAAATTACTAAAAAACGAAGTATTGAAAATGGATCATATTGCACAATTAGTTTGAAAATAATAACAAATTATAAAATACGAGAATAATCGACATAACTAATTGGTTCATTCGGATTAATGTGTTCTTGTTCTACTATTTTTATAGTGGTAGCACCATTCGCGTAATCTTCGACTTTCTCGCTTCTGCTTTCCGGTTCACTGGTGAATTTCGTTAAACTTTCGTCATAGCGATACACGTCCTGTTGCGGCGTGGTCAAGCCAATTATTTCTACGTTTCCAATTTTTTTATTTCCGTCAAAAACTCCGGACAATCTGTCGTTTCCCTTGCCATAATTGAAATCATAAACACGTTCACCAAAATTGAACAAATTATAGTTTTCTCTAGGTTCGAGAAACATCGTTGATTCAAACTTCTGCCGAGAAACTGGAGTATCTTGCATTATACGATTTTTAACATTTATCTGCTTTTTATTTTTTGAAGATGATAGATTTCTTTCAATACTGCGTTTCGAGGATTCAAATTTCTTAGAATTCAATGAACTCGGGTCCTGCAGCTCTGAAAAATTTTTTATTTCGATATTTGGTCGTTCTGTGAATCTATAATTATTATTTGAAATATACTTATAACGCTTTAAAAAATCTGGTATTTCTTTTCTATCATTATCATTTTGATTAGATTTCACGGTTTTCGTCTCAAAACGTGTTCTATTTGAACTCACAGTATTTATAGGCCTATTAATCATCAGTCGTTTTCCAGGAACTGTTCTAAATTCGACTCCCTTTTTAAAATCTTGGTCATAAATATTTTCAGAATAGTAATACGGTCTTTGATTTGAATTATCAAGTATTACTTGACTTTTCTCTTCTCGATGTCTTTCATTCCTCAGTTTATTGGAGGATTCAGATTTTCTACGATTTTCTTGACTATTCGATACCTTAATATTGTTATTATCGTTCGAATTTCTTGGAACAATGTTGGTATGTATTGTACTATCGAAAATAAAATCGAATGGCGATGGCCACATTTGCACTTCCTTTTGTTCACCCTCGTGGAGATTCTTCGGTGTTTTTCTTTCTGTAACACCTACTACCGGTTTCAAATTTTCCTTTTTTGATTGCTTTGGCTCTTTAGACGAGACTTCTTTTGAAGCTTCTGCTCTTAAAGTATTATCTTTCTCTGATTTTTCATTTGTCGATGACTTCAATTTCGTCTTTCTTAATTCTTCAGGGGCATTCAGGTATCGAACAGGAACGATTAATGGCATAAATTTACTGAAATCCAATTCATCTGCCACATCCTGTTCTTCGAGGGAAAAAGATCGATTTTCGCCATTCGATTGATTATTGGAGATTTTCATTGGTAACTCAGAATTATCTTCGTCAGATCCTTTTCCACCTTTCTTCCTGTTATCTGTATCTTCCTCCAGAGTATATTCTTCATACTTGTTTCTTGCTGGAACAACTTCTTCTCTGCTCCTTTCATCACTTTCATTTTCATCTTTCTGATTACCATGTGAATCTTCTTCCTCTCTGGAAACCTCTTCCTCCGATTCAGCAGGCACAGACGAGCTATAAATATCGCTCAGTGGCTGCTTAAGTTTTCCAAAAAAATTCACAAATCCATCATTAATCAGTTCACGATTGTACAAAGGTTCCCCATAACTGTTACGAAGATCTTCAGGTCGTCGTTCTTCATCATCTTCACTCAAAGGTAGTGGTTCACTATACTGTATACTAGTATAATTTTCACTAGTTTGAGGCCTGTCTTCCTTATAAACATCATCGTTCCTATAATACTCTTTTTCTTCACTTTCTGCAGGTTGTTTTTGATTCGTAGGATATTCACGAATCCTTTCTTCACTCTCATACCTCTCTCTCGACTGATCTTCTTCTTCTCTCAACGGTTTTCCTTTATCGCTTTCCTCTTGGTTTCCTCCACATCCAGAATCTTGATCTCCGTGATCTATTTGCTTCCTTGAATCACCATCTTCTTCACCACTATAATTATCATCCTTCTGACGATTTCTGTACCATTCTTGTTCCCTCAATCTCTTCGCCTGCTCTTCCTGCTTACGCTCCAATTCTGCAAGTCTTTCTTCATACTCTTGTTTCCATCTTGGATCTTCATTATAAGAAGGAGATGTAGTTGAAAGATCATGTATCATTGGCGGTTGAACTAACATTGGAGGAGGTGGCGATTGAATATCCTTTGCATTATAAATTGGCTGATTTTCTATTGTCGCTTTTTCAGTGCTCACGTTCTTTCTGTACACCATACCTTGTTCATTGCGAATTGAACTGATGTACGGTTCAGGGTAGGATAGGTTAATGAATTGAGAAGGAATCTCAGGAAGAGGTGATTGAGGTACGGTCGGTAAGGAAGGCTCCGATATGACTGGTAGAGGGATCTTTACCAAGAGAGGAGGTGGTAGTGGTTGATTAGGAGTTTGTTTCCTTGGATCAATCTGTGGTGGCATCGTTGATGATGTTGAAGGCGGTTTGGAGGTTGTAGAAGATGAATTACCATGGAAAATATTCTCATATTGTTGCAACTGAGTTAATACACCTGTTCCATTACTAAAATTCACCACACCCGTGAATTTGATCGTTTCTCGCTGTCTTGGAGCTAATGTAGTCGATTGAGTAGAGTTTGTTTGAGTGTTGTTAGTAGCTCTTGCCTCGTCTGATTCGGAATTAGGATTGGGCAACGAGGCTATTTGCACAGGGCTTACCGTGTAGCCAAAAACCTGCGCCAAGCCCGAGAGAATCAGACCTAATGCCCGTTTGTCTCGTGGATTATTTATGTTTAAAAGTTGTGTTGGTTCTTGCGAGTTTGAGGAGGGGTTTGTTGTGGACTGGTTTTCCCAATTTGTTTTCTTAGACTGAACGAAAGTGTACAGTACGCACACGTAGCATAGGAGATGGAATTTTCCAAGCTTCATTATAGTAGGCTTGAACACTTTCTGCTCGGAAATTACACTTTATGCACCGAATGATGACGAGATAGCGACCATCGTGTTATCTTCAGTGGCGTCTTCTTTGTATCGTTGATTGCCACATGATATAATCTTCATGCAATACTTGTAACAGCGAACTGTTCTTTCAATTTTTGTTAAACTATCGACACAATTTTGTGTTAAATATTAGATCAATTTGCGAGAAAATATCAATTTTTTCGATTAAACTTATTTTTGATTGAATATTGAAGCGATTCACAATTAAATATCGAAGCAATTCACGGTCAAATTTTGACGAAAAATGTAAAGAATAGAGAGATATGTTTCATTGTGTGAGAAAGTTTTACAAAGTGGCACGAAGAGTACTTTTGTGCCTCGAGATTCCACGAGGACTGTGCGATCAGTGTCGCGCTCGAGCGTCGTTAAACGAAACTTTAGCTGGCGGGGATGAATTTTTGCATAACATCGGAAAGAAATGTCGAGTTTCACCTCAATTGCACAGAGCCGCTCGTTGATTTGCGACAACTGAAGCGGCACGTTATAACGCGGGAAAAGAACGTCGCGATATTGCAAAGAATCGGACGACAACAGTTCGCTAAGACGCGTACAATACGTTCGACATGGTCACGCGCTGTTTTTAATTCCACGTGTAGCCATGGAATCTAATTACGCGAACCAGCGATTCAGAGTACAGGTTTTTTAATAAACAAAGATACGACTTTTTGTCGTAATTGAATTCAGTTTGAAGAAAATTGTTCTACTCATATTTAGTTACTAGAAGAAGGGATTTATAAGTTTATTAATGGATTTTATTGAAGAATATGTATATGTTAATAATAGGATGTAGATAATAAAGGACATATTAGTTTGACTGCTTGCTTTTTAGTTTAATCCTTTTATTGAGAAAGAATATACGCAATACATGTGTTTCATTGTTACTTTAATCGAACGTAATCGTATGATGTTTTGAATTTTTTGGAAAATTATGTTGCAGAGTTATTAGAAAATTTAGAATATTTCTGTTGCTAATAGAAATTTTTGGAAAATATCGGAGGAAAAAATACGAAATCTGGAATTTTGAAAGAAGGATATAATTTTATAGTTACATCTATTATATCTGTTGATATCTATTAATGTTACAATTTTGCTACAATTTTGCTAAATTATTCAGGAAACTGGAACACATTAGATACACATAACACGTATAAACACATTCGGTATATTGCACTTTATATTTTCGAACGAAAGGAATATACATTATTATTCAAATACTTTTGGAAGAATTTCTACTGTAACTAATTTCAGTGCGGCTCTATACGAGGAATTTTTTAAAGAATTTCTACCTAATTGTACAAAACCGTTGAACCATTACCTAAATATTTTGGTTGAACGATTAAAACGATAAAAGTCAATTTCTTTTGAAACTTTCTGCCTTGACGATTATACTACCACAAAATTGTGCTATTGTTGCACAACGTAGGAAGTCAATTCATTAAGGATATCGATACAGATCAAGTTAATCGAGCGGTACTGCAGAACAAGTGAAAATAAAACTGTATCTACGTACGAGACTGATCTTTCCAAGAAGCAATCGGTTAAATTAATTGATGGTTGAGAAATTGAACGATGAAATAGATTACTATACCACTTTTCATAGTAATAATTTACGGTCACTATCGGGAAAGTATGCTCATCTACGATAATTATACATTTAATTACTAACATGACCAGAAATAGAAGTCCGATAAGTCGAATCTTACAGTTGGTACGTGCGTATAACGAATACAATCATTTAACGCACATTTCATATACGACATATACGAGTACAGGTTACAAGCATTGAAATAGATTAAAGCAAATTTAGTGAAAGCTAATTAGTTTGAATGCAATCGATCTTGAAGCCATTCCTGAGTGATAAATTTTCTTACCATCATTTTCTTAAAATAAAATAGCATATTACTTTCATGTTGCATTATATGAATAGACAAATAAAATAGATAAATAGAAATTTATTTTACTTATTTTTGATATTTTTAACATTTTTACTTGTATACGCATTTTATGAACCTCAGGATCTTTTCCACAAATGAAAAAAGTACTTTTATGTTACAAATGCATTTTGTGTTTCAACCTCTTTGATATATTTTCGCAGTTGTAACATTTTCTTTTCATTTAAACAATCGTATTTACTTACACGCGATAATGTCCATCTCAGAGTAATCAGATACCTGTTTTATTTGAATACGTAAGAAGTAAACGCACCTTTACACGTTACACACGATCAGTTAGGGCAATGATCATATTACCAACGATACCGATTATGTCACCGGACAATGAGCCGAGTTTAGATATTTACCAGCTGTACTTTCATAAGTATGTCGATTATGTCACCTGTTCTCCACCCAGAGAAAGTCCAGCGGCAAACGGTGTCGCTGGTTCGATTTCCTGGACTGGTGTGACAAAACCTCCTTAAGGGGGCAATTACGACAAGAGGAGAAAAATATTAACGACACAAGTTTTCAACGCGACAAGGAATAGGGAGAAGGGTCAGGTTTTTATATAATAAACGCGAGTTCCTGTCGGTCGACTCCTCGAATGGTAGTCGACTCGCTTCGAGTACGCTTCGATCGAACACTGTATCTAGCTAATTACTTAATTACCTTGTCTGGCTAATTGCACGACACGTGAAACTCCGCGAAATTATACGCATCTTTTGAGAATGTTCCCAGCTTCGTTCACCTCATTAACTCAATTTTTTTTCGCGAACAATGCCGGATTGCAAACATTATGGGTGGTCGGATTACTCGGACGCGTTGCGTATGGTGTTTTACAATCGGCGAAATTGCCGTGAAATTGTCAGCACACACGCGATATTCATGTGGTGATTGTTTAGATGTGGTTGCGCTAGATTATTATATGTTAGATCGAGCTGCTACTTTTAAATTCGAAAAAGAGATACGTGCTGTTTTAGAGAACAGAGATTGTGATTATGGTAGTTGAATACAGAAGGCGGAAGTAGGATTTGCTATAGAATAGGAGAGTAGTGTTGGGTACTAATTGATTATGATTTTTAATTTGATTCATTGGTGGTGTCTATGATGGGAAGACATTGATTGTTAAAACTGGAGTTCATCGAATGGATTAAAGAAATTAGTTAATTGGTGATTATAACGAATTATATTTTGAGAGATGTTCTATGAGAAATTGAAAATATTCTTGCTGACATTCGAAGTATTTTCTGCTCTGCGATCAATTTCCGAATTATCATATATACTAATTGAAATTATTCCAACGAAAGTATTAAACATCTGCTCTTTAACAAATTATGAAAAGAGAATTCATCTTTAACAAGTTCGAAACGAAACATTCCTTAAATATTCCAAGAACTTCCAAAATTAATCAGAGAAACGTTTAACGACAGACGTCTAATTTCATAAGCGATGAATGAATATGAATAAATACGTAGATGATGATAAGCCGATTTCATCGCAGTTAAACACCCTTCTTTCCTAGATATTTTCAATAACAGATAAAAATCACACACCCTGTATATAAAAACTTGCTTCAAGGAAACGCATACTTGCCATAAAATACTAGATCAAATTCAGTTAATCAATGACCAAAACAATAAAACCAGATTTTGATTACATGCTCGCTTTTCCATTAAAGAATTTGTGCTTTCGTTCGATCCAGATGAATTCATGATCAATGTATGTAACTAGTTATGAGATGCGATTATCCATAGGTGGAAAATGTAACAGAGACTAATTTAGGCATTAGAAAATAGTTGTGGATCGAGAATTCAGTAGGTATATATAACACGGCAAATAATATCTGAACTGTATCAGGTATAAAAGAACTGCCCACTCTTTGGATCACACAGTCGTATTGTGAATCAAGTTTAACATGAATCTTCTGGTAAGAATAATCGACAAAGTTTCCAATATTCACGAATTTAGTCTATTGAATTATCAAACAATGTTCCTCGATTAATCCCAGTAAGAAATTAGTGTTTTAGCGATAATAGAACCCTTTCGCACAGTGATTTGCCATCTAACGATATCAGTAAATTGGTGCAAGTTACAAATTATAAGTTATTAATTTTCTCTCGTACAATTTTACAATTTTAAGTTCAACAAAATAATCAGACGACTTAAAATTAATACAGCTCACTCATAAAATTTCATTTAGTTAATTATCAAACTTGTTATTATGCACAAGAAATCAATAATACTACTGGATTGTAGAGATTTATGCAAGTTCGTGTTTTTACGAATATAACTAAAAAGATGGAACTTCGGCAGAGATTTGTTTCATTTATTGATTATTATAACGAGTACCCACGTCTTTTTAAATTTCTCGTAAATACAACAAATTCCTGGTCTATTAAAAACCTGTGATTTGTGACTTGTAAAATTTGACTAATAATATTAGTCCATTTGTACAAACGAATCCTGATCATTGTTTTAGTTATTGGTATTCTTGAGCATTTTCGCCTTGGGAACAGCCACTGTGCCCCCAATCAACAAACTTGAAAAAGTAAAGGGCGATAGTGACGTGTCAAAAAAAATAATTGCTGACAATCAGGCCGAACCGAATTCTCAGGATGCAACTGACGATAAAAAAGTGGCAAAAAGAAGTTACGGTTGGAATCCATGGAGTTACATAGGATATAGTTACTGGCCCTGGTAGGTAGATTGCCGTAAGACATTCTGACGAATCTAGGAAGGTTTTGCGGAAAAAATAGCCGCTTACTTCAGATATTCTTGCGGATTTTGTAAGAGGAAGTCGAATATTTTGCGTTGTGCTAACAAATTTCCTGTGTTATTATGGAGTTTTACGTTTTAATTTGGCTCTTAGTCATAGTCTATGAAGCTATTTAATTGCTTCCTCCTATTTTATTTTCAGAAAATTGTACAGATTTTAGTGTATGAATAGAATTCAAAGAAATAGTTACAAAAAAACATCGATGACTGGTACAAACTGATTTTGAAAAAAAAAAAAAAAAAAGAGTTGCGCTATTATTTATTGAATTAATCTAATGTACAGTCTATATATAATATTTAGAGTGTATGAACATTTTTCGTTAGATTGTTATACAAGAATATTTGAAACAGTTTGATTCTGAGGGTAGTAAGGCATTCGTATGTGCAGATGTTCACAAAATACAATTTTAGGTATGGTTTTGGATGGTATCCAAGTTGGCCTCTATATTATAGTCATGGATATAGTGGATACGATGGATATGGTGGATACAGTGGATACGCTGGACATGAATATGGAGGATATAATGGATACGGTTATGGATATCGCAGCCACGGTGGCTGGTACAAGGGATAGTAAATTAAGAAAAAATAGAAAGGATAGAAAATCGTCCAGGAGATTTGTATAATTTTATAAATATTATTCACAGGCTTTCTTACTATCTCACATCTAACTTTTTGCACTGAATAAACAACAGGCTACACTTGAATTTTAATTATATCTATATTAAGTATTGCAAACCTAAGACTGAGATAAAACACCTACAACTTTCGATATTCATCAAATATGTAAAACGAAAGTTCATTCAACATTTATTCAATTTTATTCTTAAAGTTATGTATCGTATATATTTGTACAAATACCAAGATGTTCATCAGTGAAAAAGAATAAATGATTCATATTAAAGGAAGGGTGAAATGATTTTGCACATACCCTTAGTCGTTTCCTTATATAAGTTGCCAATATTTCTTCGCAAACAGTCAGATTTTTATCTGTATCCTGCGAAACAAGAAGTATGTGTTATACAGTCGTAAAATAATCTTCAAATTTTTGCGTCAGTCGACCTTTAGAATTCTCGTCAGCTCTTTGATCTTCTGTAGTTTAACTTGTTGTTGTTCAGATAAATTATTATTGCACACTCGTCGTGGATTGGTTGCGTACATCTCAAAACGAAACAGGAAACGTGTTACTTTTTTCACTTCCGCATTAGTAATCCATAACACTTTTGGTACGTCGCGACACTTCGTATGCACCTGATATGCGGCGTAGCGTTGCTTGGAGACAAGCGAAACAACAAACGTTTTATTGGATTTTTTCGCAGAATCTTAACGTGATTTTGCTTTATGTAAATTAATTTCCTTTCTTCAGCAATTACTAATTACCCTCATCCTTAAACATGTTCTTGAATTTTTGTTAAATTTCGTGTCTTTTATTTTTTATTATACATCCCACGAAAGGAATCTGTGTTATCTACAACGGATGCTATTCTGAAATGTCTGAATCACAGACCAATCGAAACAGAGTAAGAACCTCATTGCTAGTTCCATTTAAAGTCAGGGCTATTCTGTCCTGAATCAAGCATGATCTAAGCGGTTTGAGCTATTTATCTCCTGTTGTCAGAGTAGAGTTCTACAGTTTCGAAGCTGTTTCCCATAGTTTGCTATGGAATCCACTAGGGGGCAGATTAAAGGATTGAAGAATCGGAAGGTAAAATTTCTTTGGCGGGAAAACTTTCAAATACATACAGCGACACATTTTTACATATACGATCTATGTGTATTCTATATTATTTTTATCATTATCTATATTATTTCACGAATTCATGACATGCTATAATTTTCTGTATTCGCATAAAGAAATATTCTCTAAACACAAACCAAAATTGGAATCAACACTATATTGCAAGAATACTTCAATTCCAATATCCAATTTCTCATAAGAAATAATTCATTTAACACATCATTATGCAATACTTACGTTTATACATATTAACTATTTCTCTTAATAGTTTAGAAACTTTTTGAAAAATGGCGCGTAGATAAACATACGTATAGATAGATAATAAAGTTCTCTAAGAGAAATTATAATTAATAATTCAAATTTATCTAATTAATTTACTCAATTTATCGTCTTCTCTTATGGGCCCCTTTCTCACATACCTCCTCAATTATTTATCCACAAACGGGACACTATTCTTAACCCCGAAAAAGGAGAGTGTTTTCGGTGATCCTATCCCAACAAGAGAGACAAAGGCTAACCGGCTCTACGTTTTATAGTCCGAGTTTATTGCTCTTAACTAGATACTGACCATTAAATACAAAGGGATGCAACAGCATCCCCTTTCTAGTGGACCAGTTTTCTGTCAGCGGAAATTGACCGAAACGATTTGAGAATAAGAGTCAAAGGCTAACTGGGTTCATTTTGCGGTTTACCTTCGTCAACAATAGATAGTGGACAGTGGCCATTGTTACGGAGAGGCGGCAGCATCGCCTTCCTGATGGACCAGTTTCCCAACAGGATCCGTGAGATTGTTGGAGGACAGGACTTCTCGCCACGCGAGCAAACAGGTTCCGCTGGAAGGGATGAGACGCTATTGACGGACAAAAATGGATCATGATCCAGATCAGGTGAAAAACTGGTCCATCGTCCAGAGACCCTTTCAAAAAACGGGAGCAAGTCGTTTACGTGTTATTTGACCGCGAACAAAGATCAGAGATCAGAAGAGATACAGAAGAGTGGATTGCAGGTTCATGATTCGCGAGTAGGAACAGGTTGCTTTGATTTTTAATTGAATTATATTAGAAGTTTCGTTATGTAAGATTTAATTAGCATATCATAGACGAATTGACGAGGACACGACGATGATTCTTTAATCAAGTTTTTCTGATTTTGGTCGTTACGATTTCTATGTTTATTCCTGTATTTCATTTAATAATTTTGTATTCTTTTTTTGAAAACATTTATTACGAAATCTTTGGAAATTTTTATGCTAAAATTTATACAAATAGTTTTAAATA
This sequence comes from Bombus campestris, assembly GCA_905333015.3. Classification (NCBI taxonomy): domain Eukaryota; kingdom Metazoa; phylum Arthropoda; class Insecta; order Hymenoptera; family Apidae; genus Bombus; species Bombus campestris. Next base: position 2,620,560 of record HG995146.1, read on the forward strand.
TTAAAGGTATAGGCTTATTTACACGTATAATACACATTGAGTACCCAAAATACCTTGATTATGTACATCAGGATTTCGAGTCTTTACACAGAAGCCCCATATCTCGAAAACATGGTTAAGATGCAAAAATATTCTTCGGTTTAATGAAAATTCAGTATTTCAGAGATTCGCAGAATCTGAACCTAATAATTACAAAAACAATATAATAATTTAATCAAAAGATTCACACAATAGGAAAATTGTTTGGTTAATTGGCGAATTGAGACAATAATTGGTTTTTATCAGCAGCGGGTAACGTTTTAACGTACAGAGGCTCTATATTGGCCACCCTTTAACACATACTTCCTATTATCGTCGTAGAACTCGTTTTCTTGGATTCTCTAGGTTGTCTGGCTCAATTTCCTCGAGTTGTCCCAAAGAAAATTCTCGCCGGTATTAAACGAACTGGCTTGAAAAAAAAAAAAAAAAAAAAAGAGAAGAAACGAGGGTTCGAGAAGCGAGCGGACAAAAGAGCCGGAGCACTCGATCAAAAGTGAAAAAAAAACAAAGGCCGGTGACGTGTGTGTCACATGAGACGCCGAAACCAACCCACATTGGCCACTTCTTTCACCTGTCCATCATTCGTTGCCCTCCAAAGAGGACGTCTCCGTCGCTGAAAGAGGACATTTGCGTTTCTGTGCTCGTACCAGTCATTGTGCGCTTTTATCGGCCGTTTCGCGTTCAGTTTCTACCGGGGATTTCGTGTGCTCCTCGTGGTGAATACTTGAAAAGGGAGCCTACACTCGTAATTGACTGCTTTATTCCGGATTTCAAGCCAGAGGTACTCACATCGATACGTAATCGCGCCGGTAACGTCGATACGCAACCTGATGCTGATTACGATCCTTCTGATTTTTCTAAACGAAAAGATATATGTATGCTATGGAAAAAATTAAAAAGTTACGAGGCTTGTTAATTTATGTTGTAGGAATTTTTATTATATTATCTTCCGAAGGGTAAAAAAACAGGGGTTGTAAAAACGGCTTCAGTATCAAAATTGTAAAATATAAAATATAATGCAACGTAAAGTAATAGTATTCAACGGCGCAATAAAATGCAAAATAAGTCGGGTCAAAATTACAAATATTTGTATTGTGCTTTTAGTCACGGTCATACAAAACTTCAAATGGCTATGCATTTTCACTTTGATACATGTTTTAGGACATGAAACATTGTCAAAATCTGCTCATCATCGATGAATAATGTGATCTATGTTGATTAGACATCTTTTATTTCATGTCTTTTGTGACCTCTTCCCTCATGGATTCTTCATAGAACCATTTTAGAGTAACGTGACGATGAAACAAGAAATCACTTGATATATCCAAACAAGAAATTTTGTTAATCAAAGCAAATTTATATTTCGACAATTTAATTAATCGAAGTTATATACCGCACAATTCATCTTTAAGCTAATCCGTTTAAATCGCGTAATTATTAGATTAATCGGATTTCCAATATTAATTTATTAAGCAACCGATCAACAAAAAGATCACTAGTGTCCCAAATTTGAAATTTACTATCCTGAACAGGAAGACAGTATCCATACAACTTAGTATCTGCGTATATCAAATCACAACACATTTGAAAAGGTTTAACCCATTCACTGCCAACTACGAGATATCTCGTAGTAAGCGTATGTACCAAGATTGCCGACTACAAGATATCTCGTAGTTTGCGGAGTCGGGACAGGAATTTTATTCACTGACACCAGCTACGAGTTATCTCGTAGTCCTTTCTCATTTTCAAATTACTGTAAATACCATTTTAATACTATGTGTATACAACTGATAAAATTTGCCTGGTAGTGAATGGGTTAATTTATCTATCAATAAAGGAACACATTAGTGACCTGCTAGAAAAAATAAAGTTAAAACGAATACGAATACTATTCCAGAAAGGCGGAAGTCAAAGAGAAAGAGAACTTCGGAAGAATTCGTAGAAATACTCTTTCGTGCCTGCATCGTCTTCCTCTCTCGAGTTAATTTGTTTTTCGTTTGTGAAGACGCGTGTCCCGGAGGAGGTCATGAAAAGGTTTCACTGCGTACACGCTGCATTACCTCTATTCGTATCGGTAACGAGGACCTCCTCCCACGACATGGGATTTTCGTCGATGCAACGTGTACGTCGTGCAGACGTACGCGGTATTGTCGGGACACCCCGTATATAGCGAGGGCGTATTTGTTTTACTGCCTGGCTGCCGGCATTGGTTGAGAACGTGCTCCGCATTCTTGAAATCGTGCCACCCTTGTTACGGCATAGACTCTCCACCGCCATCACCTCCTTCCCCTCCGAGCCGTCGAACATCCCGCCATCAAGCTGGCTCTCTTCTTTCCTGGCACTAGCTCCAAGATCGACAGAAGGATCGTCATCCCTTTCCCCTTATCCTAGGCTCTCGTAAAAATTCTTGACTCCTGTAATGGTCACGTGACGAGGCTACGGGGGTATGTGACTGTTCGCCAGTTTCTAAACAGTCGCAGAAGTTTGAGGAAACTTAGAAGAATCTCAGATTTTGTGATAATAATTGCGTCACGGAGAATTGCCAGGATTCTTCTTCTGGGAAATTGTGTGATAGGTAGATGTTCTGATGTTCATGCATTTTTGAGAAATTTAAGGGTGTAAAAATTTACTGAATGTATATAGCGCGCAAAAGTATGTAAACTACTTTTTTAGCTACGAGCATAAAATTTTATGGCGAAGTATTTTTTCGCGAAGAATCATCTCTTTATAATAATCCTTGATCCCAATAGACTCTAACCTGACAAAGAATTAATTGATTTTTTAAAAATTCTTAAGATGTATAAAACATTTTTGGTCAATTACTTACAATATATAAATCAGTTACTTTCCTTTCATTGTAATATACAACCTCGTATTTAATATTCTATCTTCAAGCCGAAGTCTATTACATTCCACATTAAGCCAAGTCCACCAAAAAATCTAAATAAATTTCCTGAGTTAATCGTTTAATGGAGTTCATTTTTCTCGTGGGCAATCGTAAAGTTCTTATCTTCCGTGACAACCGTGGTGTTCCCCTCGAACAATACTTGTATCTAATTTTCTGCTGTGCAGCGACAAAACAGAGGGTGGCAGGAAGTAAGTCGTCACAGGATAGTGGACTAAGTTTATCACCGTTAAGAATCCTGAATCTGGGGACACGGTAAAAATATTAGAACGAGGATTGGGAGGAAGAGAGAACGAAAAGAAGGACACGGAAGAAGAGTCCGGCATTCTATCGATCCTAATTTACGGCCTGGATTTCAGGCGTTTATGTCTTTCCGATAAGGTCGTTCACGCAGATGCTGTGCCTGCACCGATGGATATTCTTCTTCGTTTGATGCATTCTCTTCTTCGTGCTTTCTGTAGCCCGAAATGCTCTTTTCCTTCGATTCTCTCGTGATGGCTGACTATAACGAACCCCGTAGTTCGAGGCTGGTTCTTTTCGAAACATAAAGCGAAACTTAAATTCTGGAAGCATTCGATGAGTATACCTCGATACATTTCAAGGTGCAGTATCGGTTATAAGTATGGATACTTGGCTGATTTCTACACGATGTTATATAAACTATTGGCAAATTCTTTTTAACCAACGATTTAATGATGACTCTCAACCATCAGATAAACTACTTCTTCTACTAGTGTACTAAGTTATTGAGCTGTGAAATAAATTTGTTCTGTTTTTGTATTTGTTAAAATATGTATGATATATTATCTATAGAAACTTGTAACTTTTTATATGTGACATATAAAGAAATTGTTATAGTTTTCGTCTCAGAAGATTCCTTTGTAAAATAGTAGCAAGTATCGCCCAACCCAGAGGATATTAAAAAATTAACTACCCTTTACCCTTTTTCCATTACGTAAATAGAGTCGGGTGTTTCGAGGGGTCAATCGAATATAACTTTGATCGTGTGTATTACGAAATACCGACGTAATTTCTCCTCAAATTGAAAGCAAAGAGGTTGCACAATCGTTTAAAAACCATCGACGTTACATAAATGTTTTCATATAGAAATTAATCGAACGGTGAAGGTGGATTATGTAATTACGTGATGTGTTACGTCTATCGGATTCGAATATCGATAAAATCGATTGCTCCTCTTTTAAAAGTGAAGCCGTAGCGAACGTGGCCACCGCATAATAGAATCGAAACCATAATAAATTTCATTCCAATTTCCTATCGATCAGTCAGCAGCCGCGGTAATATTTGTTTAAGGGACAGACGACCGGTGATTCGATAAAATTGGAAATTTCGGCTTTTTTCCGTCCATTCAGAAGGGTGTTAAATTCCCTGTGAGATTCGATTGGTCGACGGTCCGTGGCCGGAGCAGATTTCCTGTCCGGAAGCGCTAGTAAGATGGGTTTGTTCATGGTTTTTCGTTGCATCCGTTATTCTTTACTTTCCTTCGAATTCGTTTTGTGAATCGCTAGTTTATCGTAAATCGTAGTATTCCATTCAATTAATATTAGATTAGTCCATGAAATATTTTACTTGGAATAGCTGTGGTGCATCAACATCAAATATTTTAAATATTGCTTTTTTGTACTGTATTATCAAATATCGTTAACTACCTTTTGTTGTCCTACCGAATTATTTCGTAACAATATTAATTATTTAAAAAATCTTAATCAGGAAACTTAGATGTAATCTTTTAATTTTATTTCCAAATGTTATTAAATTACTTCGGAAGCAGAAAATTGTATACTACCAAATCCTTTTAATATTCAATTCCTTACATTTAAACAATTTTAGAAGAATTCAAGCCGTATACAATACTACTTTCGAATCCTACGATTCTCTTAAAAGTATTTCAAAAAACAAAACGTTGATTCGTTCATTCTGTCAATCATCCCTGTACGATGAATCAGTCCAGTTTACGCTGGAACCATCGTCTCGACAAGAACGAAAGCATCGCAGCAGCACTTTGTGTACCGAAGAACTGCTACTTTCAAGGGAGAGACCATCGATATAGCTACTCTTCTTACTTTTGGCCACTATCCTCGGAAGTCTACAAGGGGGGTTTGTCGGAGGGGGGTTGTCGGAGGGGGGATAGGATGGCCAGAATTTATAGCGTCTTTTGCGATCCCGGCGGGTAGGGATGAGGCGGCCACCCCTCAGACTCAATGTTTTCTGCAGGGAAAGTCGGAAGTCGAGTCGAACCCTGGCCAGGACTAGCCGTATCCCATACGTCTTGCTAACAGACCGGATAGGTTTCGTCTCGTTCCACCTTTCAAGAAAAAATTTTTTAAAATTGCTCAACGAACCTATCGAACTTTTTTCAACGTCTCTGTATCAACTACATTTCGATGAATTTTTTACACCTCGTTTCGTTTCTTAATTCGCGTCCGTAAGAATGTGAATGATTTTTAAACGTAGTCCTACTTGGACAATACGTGCACGTTATCGGGTAGATTTAGTTGGACGACCGAGTCCCTCCATTTTCCGAATGGACTTCTGACCCAACCATCCCACGGCTCACGGGGATGCTTTTTATTAGACTCCACCAGGATCACCCGGTATACTCGTGTGCACGCGTCTTTTTCTGTGTTCGTGTGTATAGGCAGAGGCACGCGTTATATGTATGTAGAGGAGTCCCGTATATGCGACGGCAGTGGCCATGTTCAAGGTGGAGGGACAGCCCCATTCGCCAAATTAACTGCGTTAGATCGGGACCCTGGAATTCTTTATGCTTTCCTCGACCTACGACCGGCCATTTTACGCTGGATTTTTCAACAGATACTGCTCGCCCTTCGCCTTCCCTTTCCGCCCCCACTGAACGATCCCATCCCCTTTCGCTTTTTGTCTTTGCCGTTTGATTAACTCTTCGCGAATTTAATTTGGAATCTATCGCGTGTTTTGACATCAACTAATGTCTACTTGTTTGATATTTGTGGAGTTTTCTCGTAAATAATACGAGTATCGTATAGTGAAAAATTTTGTTCTTTATTGAATTTTCAAGATTAATTTTTGTGTCGTGGTTTACTGTAGCTATAATTTAATATGACATTATTGGACGATTTTCATTGAAGATAATACGACGTATATTATGTAGTGAAAGATTTTATTGAATTTTGAACTCAAAAGTTTTGTTTATACCGTTAGGCTGTTTGTGTTAGGTAAATATTGCGTTATGAGGTACCTGGGATTCTATTATGTCTTAGTAAATTCTAATTAAAAAAAAAAAAAAATTATTTTATGTAAGTTCTATATCGACCAAATGCATTTTACTCCTCTTAACGAGCATGTACTTACCTGCAATAAGCTCTTAAGAGTTCCTCATTTTTGAAGACATTCTATAAACGTTCCATTAACTTAATTCCGTTTGAAGACCATTTGAAAATGGGAAAAGTTCCATAAATCTACTTTTCCTGATTTTACGATTTTTGTGTAATTTTATAGATAAAAGAGAGTACTTTATCATGACATAGTTGGAAAGGGGTAATAGTTAACGATCATATAAAAATACTGTTCAAACATGTGATTAACGAAAAATAAAATCTTCGACAACATTGCAAAAAGCGTTTGCGTTAAGTTCGAGTCGTTTAACTTTAATTCTTCCGTTACATTACATTGGTTTCGTATTTCCGGCCGCGAGAGGCTATGTTATGAACTTCGCTATGAACTTTTTTGAAGGTGGTGAAAGTGTATAATGCGAGAAACTTAAGTAACGATTTCACTAGGAAACTTCCACGCGACTTTAAAGGCGAGCGCCCAAGACAGCGGCTTAATCGAATCGCTAATGTTTGCAAAATCTTTGTTTGAGACGTCTTAAAGAGAAGGAGACGAAGCGGACCGTTCGATTCGAGCTCCACAAACAAGGGATCCTTTTATCTGATCTACAGAACCGAGAGCCACATAAAAAGCGCGACCAAGTTTAGTTTCTTTTCATTTGTTATAATTTAGTTAAAGAAATACTTTAATTACTAAGCAATTAACATTGCAACTATATATCACTGTGGTTTCCGTACACAAAGAAGCGTTGAAACATTTTTCTTGTTCCTCTTTCTGATCGATAATTTTAATATTTATCACTTATCACGATATTAAACTGTTACGATTTCAATGACGTCAAAAAGACGTAAATTCGGAATATAAATAGTAGATGTAAAGGTAAAAAGTGGAGTTGATCACTTTAGCTTGTAAGACAGACGTTCATCCTTGTATCGATTAAATCTCGATCGAGAACAAACCATTCCACATTCCCAAAAACATCTCCAATTTCTTCATTCGCCGGTCAGGATCAATTACATAACGCCGTTAAGACTTCCTCCCCGAAAGATGAATGAAATAGCTTGATGGTTGCGCGAGCGGGTGAAGGATCCTTCCGATCCTACGGGTCTCGTAATCCTAAGTGGCCGAAAATCCCTATCAATTGACGGCAATCGGTCCTTGGTCCTTGCTTCCCCTACCTACCTCCGTATCCTTTCTCGTTAAATCCTTCGCCCGGTGGCCGGTCCGCCTTTCCACGGAATATCTGCGTTCGATCGCGAATAACTTTCTGAATAGGTGATCACGTAAAACTGATTTAGCAATTTGCCCATTCCGGAGCGGCGCGATCTTAGTTCAAATTGAGTATAGTCCAAGTCTTACTTGGGTGAACCACTACTAATCCAATTCCGGGGATCTCAAGACGTTCTGCTACGCCGGGGGTGGGAGGTTGGCAAAGGGGTTGGCCGGGGGACGAAGGAGAAAGAGACGTCGGGATGTACGCGACGTATAGACAGAGGATGAAACGAGTGAGAGAAAAGCAAGTAAGGAAGAGAGAGGGAGAGAGAGAGAGAGAGAGAGAGAGAGAGGGAAAAGGGGATCGGTGGGTGGGCAAGGAGTTTCAGGCGAAGATATAATATCGCCTATGCAAATAGCCTTTGGACTTAGACCGGCTGAATATACTTTAGCGCTGGCAGCTCGAGTTAGATCGCGTTGTATTTTCCGTGGAAGATAGAGGTGTTCTAGGTATAGGTATGCTTAAAAAATACCATCATTGAAACGTACCTCGTTACTACCATCCTTCGACAAACTCTGGAGTGGACTCCTGGAACCTATCCGGGTCGTTTTAAGCGAAAGTTTGTCGAAGTTCGACGCAAGAACAGCTACTTTGCGCTCTCGTTACGAAATACTGTTCTTCTCGTCTTCTTTTTAGTTTATTAATTATGGAAAATTCGTGTAGTCATTTTGTCCCAGAAAGTTTTAAACTGTTTTAACACATATTATGAAAGAACGACAAAACATTTTACATTTTAATTAACTCGTAAGACTCGGAAATTTTGTCTTTTGTTGTAAGTAACTTGGGAAATATTCATCATGAGGTATTATGTGCATAAGTATCTGGCGCAGATACATACACCTACACACATATGATTTAATTTACCTTCACATAAAGTAAAAAGTATGACACACAATACTACCATTTTTCATTTCCTTAATTCTCTGCAAATTTTTTAACATTGTCTGTGTCACAATGTGCGACAAACTATCTATGTGACAAAACGACCATCATACCAATTACGTTTATTATATTCGAAGAAATCTAAAAAATTTAATTTACATGCAGTTGTATCAAACTACATGAAAAAATGTTTCGTTCGCGAGCGATCTAAAATAGCATAACGTCGTCCACCATGCCACGAGAGGCATGAACGTAACCGATGAAGCGGAAAGGGGTGCGAAAGGGGAGAACGGGGCGGCTGTAAAACCCCGTGGGGAGAAGCTAGAGCGGGGGGACAACATTAGGCAGGCTTTCCAGACGAGACGAGGGTAGGACGTTTGAGGTCAGTTCGGGGCGGTTTTTTCAACCCCCGGAGCGAGTCGCTCAATACCAAGCCGCCCCTCGACTGACCAATGGTCGTCCTTCTACCCCCACCATTTGAACTGGCTGACCAGCCAGCCGATTGGACGAAAACTTCCCGAGGGATACTCTATCCAGCAAGGATACTCACGGCCCGAATCCTCGAGACCCGCTAACTAACCGAAGAGGAGAGATTATGTACCGGGTGGCGCGTTTGATATCGGGCATATTGACACTAACACCACCAGCTAGATAGTATTTCGTAGCTGTGGAATTCAATGGGCGGCCTCATCTGGCGGAGGAATCTCTGATGAGGGATTACAACGAATTTACAGCGTTGAGTTCTATCCTGATTATTCGGTCGACCTTGTAAGGATCGTACCTGGAATAACTGAGGAATCGGCCGGCGTTGTAATTGATTTTAAGGAAAATTCCGAAGGGTCTGAAGTTTTATGGATATTTGGGAGCAGAGTTAATTAGGATGTTGGATAGGAGGAAGAATTGATGTTTGGATATATACGGTGTTTCAAGAAATTTTAGTATAAATGTTGGTGTAAAATCTACATATATGTCGAAACGAATCCAATAATCTATGGCTAGACACTCCATTGTACGATTGAATCTTTATATTCTTCATGGAAAAATCTTCTGGAGTCTCTAATTTTTTATTCTTGTTACGCACTTATAAACATGCATTTTTCTCATTTTAACGGAAATCTTATTTACTTATTCACTTAAATTCTAACAAAGAAATTATACTGAAAAGTCTAACTTTTCTGAACTATCTAAGGCGCGTCTTAGCCATTGAAAATACAATTTTTACGAAGTTCAGAGGGTTTCTAAACTCCAATGGAAGAGATATCTAGCGTAAAAGCGAATACCCAGATGACACGGTTTTCCTCTGCAGGAAAGGTAGAGCATTTCCTGTCGCGTCACCCGCTAGACGCGACGAGATGGAAACGGTGTTGCAAGGTGGGCATCGATGCGGCTGTCTTGCATGTCGGAGTGTTTACGAATGTTATCAGCATAATAGTGGGACACCCTATATCCGTCCAGTGGCACCGGTCGTCCCGCTAGTTTGCTCGAGATGATATCGGCGCGTCTCTCCTTTTCGTTAGATTCTGCCGCGTTACTAAAGCAGATGGGACTTGAAACTCTGCCAAAATTCAGATCAAGCTCGCTGACTTAAAGACACCTTAAAGCTAGCGAGTGAACAGTGGTGTTAGAGAGAGAGAGAGACAGACAGACAGACAGAGACAGAGATAGAGACAGAGGGATGGTGGCGGAAGGGAAAGGTGGGACAGCCGCGCGGAAATTTCAAGCCGGTCGCCGGTTCACGCTGGAAATGACGTCGCGAGTTAATTTGGATCGATTTCCGACCGCGCGGTTACCGTGCTGGCCCGCGTCTTCCTCTTTGAACTTCCGGTCGAACGACTGTTTATCGGCGTATTGGAAATTCCTCGCGAAGATACGTCTGCCCCGATATCAACCATTCGTTCGCGTTCACGTTCCCATTTTTTGTGGAGTCCAAACGAATCTTAAATGAATTTTAAGACTTTGTACAGATTAACAATAGGCAAATAATTTTGAGTAGTCAAGTGACAAATGCTGTTAGGTTATATATCAACTGTAAACTATCTGCGAAATTCAAAATTAAATCGTGGAATGAATTAGGGGAGGTAGCATTTGCTTTTACGATTCTTATTATATTCATGTAAATTTATGTGAATTTCAGAAAGCAGGATGCATATAGTTATGTATATAGATGTGTATGTATTGTTTGATTTTCTAAATCTTTTTAAATAAAATCAATGACATGGTACAAAGAAGTGTGATAACCAGAAACATCAACACTCTATCTAGGAATGATAAGATTATAGATTTAAATAATTTTCGCAATTTTCTGCTATTGTCCTCAGTTCCTCTTTATGTTTGTATATTTCCAAATATCTTCTTTTCAAATTTTCGAATATTTTATTCCTGGAAGCGTAAAATATACAAAATTAGTAAAATAAAAGTGTATTGAATACTAAAATTTAACTATCTCGTTTCATTTTGGAAACAACTTAAATCACATGCCTTTGCTTCAAATCTCAACTCGAAATTTGTACTATTACACAAAAAGCTTAGAAGACTGGAGATTTTTTAAGAAATCGATCGTCGCGAAATTCATAGTAGCGAAACATAGTCACAATCTTGGCACCGTGCGACAGGTATTTCTTTGGTTAGATTCTTTTCTTCTCGTTCCGTCTTTCGTCGGTCTTTACTGGTTCCCTGGCGCAGACAGGACCAGCTGGGACGGGGCTCGAGCCCACGGGACTGGGATCAAAGGAAGAATTATCAGGGTTCCGAGCGTGGTCCGGGATTTGGTCCCGTAGGAGACTTACCACATGTAAATAAGGACAGAGCTTCTGTAGTTCGCCTCTGCTCTGCGTAAATAACATTTTTCCGATAGCGTCGGAATAACCCTCCGCGTCAGAGTTCGCTGGAAACCTCCTAGCCGCGTATTCTACTGATCTTTCGTCGTTTTCTCGAGGCAAGGTTATTTGAGTCATCTGAACTTCAACATTTTAAAAGAATTGTAGAATAGTTAAACTTGTTGCATATTGTGAGACATCATTAATCTTCGATATAATAGCAGAAGAATGAGAAAATATCGTGTTCTTATCAAGCTCAGTTAGGAAAACTTTCCATAACGAGAACATTACATTCGATTAATTATCCGGTAGGGTTGTATAAGTCAACAAAGAGGTTGAGAACTAATAAAATAAGCAAAAAAATTATTTACTGAATTAACATTCAACAAACTTCTTTCATGTTGATGAGTAGAGTTATATCTTCGTGATTTTCGAGTTAGAATATCTGTTTTCAAATGTAGATTGGTTAGAAATTATTTATAAATGAATTTGACGAATTACATGGAATTATTTAAGGAATAATCCCTTTTTAGATTTCAAGGAAAAATCAAAGGGAGCATTGTTTCGTAATACACTACTATAGATCGATATCGAAGGATATTTTGATTGTTTGTTTAGGCACAATGATTTATCTTTGTCTATTTTTTCGCGGCGAGATTATTAGCTATCCGTAGATTACACCATCTTTCAAGGTATTAATATTTTTGCGGTTGATGATTTGGTATTATGTCTGCTCGCAAGCTAAAGATAGAAGCCTTTGTCATGGTACTTTGCTGGGGAGACAGAGCACGGAGATAAAGGCCATTCAACGACGCTTGTTTTTCACCCTTTTTTCCTTAAATATTGGACTTCCAGTGGTACACACTGATAAATAGGAACAGTCGAAATTGTTCGTCTTTTTTCTCCCAATTTTTTGTCCAGCATATGGTTCACAAGAGTTGAAAGCGGCATTGTAACGTTTGCGAGGTATTGATTCCAAGCGTTGCAACTTAGGTAAACGATTAGAGAATTTACTACCAATCATGTTATAAATATTATAGAAATTTTAACTTCTCTGAAGATGAATAGAATTTTTATACGATTTTGTTAAATTGCATATATGCTATTGATTTTGAAAATAACATTGCTATATTACCTTTCTATATTATATAATTAACTAACTGATGTATATTGCTTGGAACAATTAGAGGATCATTTTGGCTTTTTATTCATTAGTTCTATTATTACAATATTTTTAATAATTGTAAATTTTTATTAAAATATCATATGAATAATATTTACTTGATGGTCGCAGTGAAAAGAGTCATACTAGCGATCTTCTAATTATTATAACATTGTACAAACAACTTTTATATATCCTCCAAAGGCTCAAATCATTTCCATAACACAATAAAAATAATGTGCTTTATATAACAATAAAAAAATTCTACAATTCATCGCAATATCCATTACGTAAATTCCTTCCCAACAATCTATCCCTGTTTCCATCTCCGCTTACAATTCAACTAAAAAAGCAGCGAAAAATAACGCACATAGTTAAACGAGGATAATTCCCATTCACGTATCGTTATAATCAGAAACAATGGGAAACAACAGCAAACTAACAAAGAAAAAAAAATAAAAGAAAGAAAGAAAGAGAAAAAGATATATCCAGAATTTTAATGGACCGTAGCAGTGCGTTTGGAAACGCGACGGCGCGGCGCGGCAGCCCTTGATTTTTCACGTTTCTCGTTTACCCGTCCGTTTTTATTCCCTCAACCTAGCCTCTCTTCACCCTCTCCGCTCACGTTTCTCGCTCGCGTAAAAGAGAGACGAGCATTTTTGTTTCCCCTGTGCGCTCCTCTTTTTTCTTGCTCGGCCAGCATATTCGGTGCGGTGGCGGCTCTACGTTTCAAAATGTATGCAAAAGACCGGAGCATCCCGCGCATCCTAACATGGTACACACGCCGGAGAAAGTCGTCTCTCACCCTCGCTGGTTCTCCACCTGTTATCCTTCTCCTTTAGTTCGTGTCGTGTTCTTGATCTTCGTGTAAATGTGAAACGATGCTGAGTAATTGAAGACGTTGAGATTCGTGGAAAAAAGATGGTGGTACAAGGAATAAGGAAAGAAATTGATGGTTCTGATGAGGTGGTGGAAGGTCGAGGTCGTTGCTAAATTTTCACCGGACTGTACTGGGGTCCGGTCGGCGTAGTTACCATCGATTCGTGGCCGCAACTGTTTCGTCGTTTAAAAAAGGAACGCCTCGAGTCCTGGGGTGGAAAGACATCTTTTCCCGACATATATTCCTGTTTGTTCAAGGGGCCAGCAACAACCTCCCAACAATATGGGGTCATTTTACGTGTTTTCTTACAAGAATGTCTAGGGTTGTCCCTGCACGGTGATATCGATAGTTTCGTGATAGACGTTTTCGTGAACCGCGAGATACAAGTGATTATTGGTTGCTGGATATTGATTTTTGATAACTTTTACTAATTGATATTTGTTGGTACCATAGTCATTGTTAGTAGGTTATTGTGGCTAGATATTGCTATTACTTATTGATAATAGATTTAATGGGTCATAACGTGTATCTGACTACGTTAACACGTAAGCTATAACAAACGTATGTATAATTAACATCCTGTACTATAACGTATAACGTAATAGCTATATGAAGACCACAGATAAAAAACAAACAAAATAATAAAAAATGTTAGTATAAAAAAAATTATCCTTTAAATGAACAAAGGATTATTTACCTATGGTAGTTTCATCTTTCCATCGCGTTTCGTTGATCAATCACCGATTCTTTTTTTCCGTCCATAAACTTCGTTTTCGTGAATCGAATGGTCGTCGCGTTGGTAGGATGTCCGGAGATTTACCGCAACAATTAGCTCGAGAAGAATTTTCACAAGGATTTATCGAAGTCCGGAAGTCTTGCGGGTAACTGTACCGCGCGCATCTAACCCGTGCCACGGACCGAGCAAAGTGGATCCTCGGGTGGCGCATATTGATTTACGATAATTTCATTATTTTCCCGCCGGTTCTTGTAACCGATTAACGTCTCTACCGGGCAGCTGTCCGCCAATTGAAATGTAAACGATCCTCACCGTTATCTCGTTTCTTTCACTCAGCCAATTCGACTTCGTTTCGAAGATCGTTCAAGATCTCGAACAACTTGCTCGAGTTATCCATCGTTGCTTCCCTTCTTTTATTTTTCTGTTGGAATACGCTAATATATCGACAGAGTGCGACCCATTAAGCATAAGAACAGTATTTTCACTGCGCGACCAATAGGTATCATACGTAAAGTTAGAAATGTCATTAAAAGTAGAGATTTTTTAAACAGCTGGTTAGTTGTTATTTCTTTAAAGTGAAACGACATATTATTACTATACAAAATATACATACACGCACTGTGCATATGTTAATATTACACGCTTCGTTCTTTTTTATTCGCTAACGTGCTTCTTTCTGTTGACGATTGTTTAACCTGTAAACAATAATTAAGAAAAATTGCCAACATCTTCCGTTCTCTTATTCTACATTTTTTATTATTTTTGGAGATATGGATACAAAGTGGAAGCGTGTATCCAGCGAGTTCGCACCAACGGGCGGACAAAGAAGCGAAAGCTCGAAAAGGCAAAAGGGAGATGAGAAAGTGAAGGGAGAGCGATCGAGCCAAAGGGGAGGAAGAGAATTTTATTGGCTCTGACTTGGCGCCCCTAACGTCTACTCGTTTGCCTCGCAGATTTTCATATGTTTTCATCCGCTTGGAAAATTAGGACGTTATACAGCAATCGGAATCTCTCGAGCTCCTTCAGACGTCGAGCTATAGCCTTTGTGAAACGAGTTATGCAGTTATCGAGACTTGGGAGTGTATGTGTTTTTCATATATGATACTTTTTAAAAAATCACGAACAGAAGTTTCTTGGTCTTTAAACTTTAAATTAGGTTCAAACGTAGCATTACTTCTGAAGAATGGAAGTTTGTTGTTTTATAGATATATAATCCTGAAGGAAACACGAGATTTTATTACTTTGTTACATTTTATGTCGTTGACGTAACAAGTATTTATTTTCGTGAAACATTTCCATTTTAGAAAAATTCTACTAAAGAAAATATATTCATCGAATTGAGAGAGTTTCCTCCTTTTCCAAAGTCGGTATAAAAATTGAATTGTTCGTACGAAAACACCTCTTGTCAAATTTTTCAACCTTTTAGATAATTATACCATCCAAAAACTATACTGACAAGATGGTAGAATCTATACCATAAAGAAGGATTTACTATGTAAACTTTTGTTACGAGATCTAGAACTTCATGATTTAATTAGACATAATTGTTCTACGATATGATTATAGGCTCATAAAAACTATATAATACGATCCAATTTTTCGTTTAAAATATTTCAAATATATCGAACAAGAAATTTAAAATGCCGAATAGTTGTCAAATTAACTAAAATTTACAGATATTTTCATCCAAAAGGATAAATTTCTACAAGAATTGTCCTTGAGCCCCGTATTCACAGAATCGAAGAATATTTTATTGTAAATTTAACCAGTCGGCGAATTTCAACCTTTTTATTAATGGAATAAAATATTAATGGAATACCTAGGAGATTTTACGTCAGAATGAAAACATGAAGTTAAGATTCGTTCCAGTTCGAAAAATAAAGGATAGGAAAAGATATATTCTTGCGATAAATGTTCAATGGTGGTCGCCCATAGTCATGTTGAATCGAAGAAATTCAGAGCAGTGACTCGGGGGTGGTGTTCTTGTCGGAAGCGTGGCTACATCCACCGCAGGAGGGCGCACATAAAAAACATATTTCGAGGTCCTGCCAGGGCTGCGGCAGGGTGGACCTTGGTTCTAATATATCAAGCCAGATCGATACTATTCCGCAGACTTCGGTTGTTCGGAAACCATCCGAAGCGCCCTTCCACCTCCTTCCTCCTGTTCTCGACGACGACCACTCTCTCAAATATCTCGAACTTGGAGGCACTGGCAAGACGAGGATAAGCCACACGTAGATATAAATCGGAAAATTCGAACAGTCCCTCGGTATGACTTTTGCCCTTATTATTCGATCATCTCCTGCATTGTATTTTGGATATCAAGCGTCTTTCTTCTCTTTTAAATTGCTTTTCAATTATATGATTGTCTAAGGTAGCTATTAATAATTTACGCGACTGCTATATAATAACAGTATTGAGAATTGCTTAACGATCAAGTAATTATACTTTTACACGTTCTTTTTACAATTTTATCAGTGGGAAATTGCATAATGATTATGACAGACTTTTACTTTTTAAACTGTTCCTGAGTGTCACGATTGTTACGTCCAAAGGTCCAATGATTATTAATTAGTGTTACAATTTATAGGATTGTTACGTTGCATCGCTGTTGAACATTGTTCGACGATCGAGTAGATTTATTTTTATTCCATTTCCCTTGAATTTTGTGTTACACGACAAATTAGACAATGGTAACTGCAGACTTTTCTTCTCTTTTAGATTACTCTTGAATTTTGTACAACTATTAGGTTCTGTGATAAGTGGTGAAGCTTGTAACGCACAAAATTTTTGATGTTCAACTTGCACATTATTTCCACGTTTCCTATACCTGACGCGTTATGGATGTGTAGTCACACAAATTCGTATAAATTAACGTTATAAAATAATTACCGTCTATAATGTGAAATAATTCTCTACGAAAAAAAAAAAAAAAAAATAATAAAATTAACGAAAATCGTCAAACATCTTTCCGCAACAATCTGATTCAAAACACTTATTAGAATACAAGAAAGAACCAATTTTTAAAGCAACGTCGAGAAAAAGGGGAGAAAGAAACGAAAGCAAGCCTACAAAGCAAACACACACAACGTCGACAGGAATAACGTGTCCCCTCAGCGAACATCCCGAGGAGCATCGTTACACGTTCGCCGTTGAAAAGAGACGAATTACGGTGTTGTAAATGCAGAAAATAGGTTAACGATCGAAAGTGCCGGCGAATCTGTATCGATCCCGGTTGAAGTGGCGGGAGGGCAACAAAATCAGATTACACAAAGGGCTCTTACCTGATGCGGTGCGTGCGAAGTCTGGCCCAAAACTGGCACCCCTTTCGGTATATGGAAAAGGGGTAAGCTTTTTCCGCGGTCTCACGTTTGTGTTCGTGTACGTGTGTGTGTATCGAAAGTACCAGGTATATACATGCAACTGGTTCATCCCCTACCTTCCTTCCGCTTTGATACTGCGCTTAGGGTTACCAGACAGTCCTGAATTTGTAATTATGCCAAAATTGTTTCCAGGATTGGACAAATTCTGGGATTTTTTAACAATTGGTTGTAGAAATTGAAAAAAAAAGTAAATTATGGATTTATGTAAGAAAAAGGACATGTGAATTTTTAAAGGTATTCATATCGTAGCAATGTTCTTTATTAGTTAACTTTATTAATTAACGATGTTTTTTTAAAATATTGAATACGATATAGTAGCGAGGTTATTAAAGAAAATATCTGATTCTCTAAAAATTCGGAAAGAATACAATTTTTAAATTGATCGGTAATTGTTGTTCTACTCTTCATTATTTATTAAAGTCATTAGTTTGAGATATAGGTTAACACTGTTTTATTTTGTACGTATGTACTAATGTCTCGCGAAGCTTAATTCAATCGATAAAATTTGAGGAACAAGATACGTTCATTTTGAAAGAAGATAATTTTTGTCGTCTAACTATATCTACATAAAGTCATTTCTTGGTTAGTATACTTTCAAACAACTATTTCAATTTTTAAATATATTAAATACATTTATAGTTCCACTCCCAAAATTTATAATCCCAATTCATTAAAAAATCTAATCTCCGAACGACGCTATAATAAAGAAGGGACAAGAGATTTCAAAGCCACTTGTACGAGCATCTTACGGTGATTAGCATAGCTTTTTAACAGCGTAATCGTCGCGTCTACGCAATCGGAGCACAAGTGGGTCATCGCTGCTTTTACGACGTACGAAACGTTATCGTTTATTCGAATATTCCGTGCACATCGAAGGTCGCGAATTTTTTCTCATTCGAAAGATGTACCAGGTGGAACAGGTATTTTGGTGGATGAAAAATCTCGGATTTCAGAGACAGATTTGGGGTTGCAGATGATAGCCATGCGCGATAGCGCGAGAATTCGCGCGGCCCATTGGGCATAGGTCAGGCAGAAGCCAATCCGACGAAACTCTCAGATATATGATAAAGATTGACTGGAGGTATCCCCGCCTCCATTTGCTCGATCGGCTGTTGGAAAAGGCCGAATTTTCGTTCGTCCCTTAAATCCCTCGGATAACGCGGTTCGAAGGAAGACCCTCGTCCATTTTCCCTCGCCGTCCCTGACGATAACGGGGCGAATAGTCCTCTGGAAGGAGAGAACGCAAAGAAAGGGAGTGCAGAGTCATCGGTGTACGATAAAAAAATGATCCGTCTGAAAAAGAAAACGCACGAGAGGGTGTAGACGATCTTCTCGTGGTCCGATCCGTTGTTTCGTCTCGGGTGATATCTCATCAGGGGCTGACGTGGAAGACTCGTTTTTTAATGGAACAGGAAATTAGGAGCCTTTTTTTGTCACGGTATTGGATAAACGGTGCTTCTTTTTTGGGATTTCGTCGTAAGGGTTAAATTTCGTTTATAATTCGTGTTTAGGAAGATGATGTAATTTCTGATTTTATGAAGAAGCTTTTCAGTGGTAAGGTAAATGTAATCGAATAGCAATGGTGGATAGATTGTGGACGTTTATATGAAATTATATTTTTGTAGACTAGAAATGTGGAACCTATATAGAGATTTCTGTCAGTTTTTTAAATATTATTTTTCATATTTTACGAGAGAAACGAATATAAGTTGACCTATTACTTAATTTTCTATGATTTTTATGAGATCTTCTGTTTGTTCTTTCGTAGATACTATAACAATTTACCATATTTTAATCTCATTAGAATAAGACATATTTCCTTTTGCTCATATTCCTATGTCAATTACGATACAATTTCCTGTCTCAAATAAAAGATCAAATGCTCTTAAATCAAATCTTTAATACAACAGAAAATTGTAGGCTAACGCGAACGTGTAATTCCATGCAGTAGCCATACAAGATAATCGATCGAACGTCCGCGGCGAGGGAATTTAATATCGGCGGAATCCGTTTTCAGCGGTGTTCAGGTATTATGATTCATCCGGGATGAATATGTCCGTAGTAGTCTGCGGTGGCGTAGACAAAAATTCGTGGCATCCTCTTTACCAGGCCGCGGCGTCGCGTCAACTTAGTCGGTCGCGGAAATTTCCTTTGCGCGTGGCCAACGGAAAATATTTTTCAAAGTCTCTCAAAGTCGCGGAAGATCCGCATCCCACGTTATACTACGCCCACGCGGCATAAGGTTTGTCTATCTTCGCCATTTCTCATTGAAGACCTTCTCTTAAAATCAAACAAGCGAACAATGGCTGCGTATTTCGATATAATTCGATGATCTCTTCGATGTTCTATTACCATCTTCGTATTGAGTTTTAATAGACGATAGAAATCTCCATTCATCTTACAGTTTTTTAATTATATTCACGAGAATGTAAGTTTACACAAACATCTGTGATCTAGATGGACATTCCCTTCTTTTCGTTACAGTTTCATCTTCTCTGCCAAGTTTCTTATTTCAATTTTATAGAACTCTGATAGCAATAAATTCTATTATTTTACGCTTATCTCCCAGAAAATTTTTATCTTTTATTTCCTTATATTTATGCTAGTAATAAAAATGCCAAAAGAACATCATCAAGAACGACGAATAATTTTTGCGTACAATGTAACAATCTCTCGAATACCCAAGCACGCAAGTTTTCTCGTATCCTGTCGCTTTTGTCACCCGCAGCCACTGAAAATGGAGCAATACATATTCCAGTTGATTCCAACGGTTTTTGTATTTGTTTGAAATTTTAATGTGCTTTCCGCGTTCGGTCAGAACGTGGTAATCGGGGGCGGAGGATTGGTTTGGGGGCCGATAGGGCGAAGGGTTGGCCAGAATGCCGGGCGTAAACCGGCGGCCATTACCTTCGATTTCGAAATAAATTGCGCGCCATAAACAGGGTGGTCCATAAGAATACATACGACCGGCTTACCGCGGAGGTACCCAATGTTCTGAAAAATGTAGCCTTGTCGTGCTGATATCGATCCTACCACCCCCTCTGCATCATATTCTATGCGTGTCTCTCTCTCTGTCTTCCAGCCTTGCTGCGCGTTTTCATTTCCTTTTTCTTCCCATCCTCTCTTTTTCTGCTCCGTACTTTGTTCCGTTTTCGGTCGGAACCATTCGAAGGACCAACACACAGGAAGTTGGCTTAATTCTGGATGCGTAGTCGAATACGTTGGTCGTTCCTCGAGAACGAGTTTCAGGTTTGAGGGATCTTTAGCCAAACGGTCCCTTCGCGGTTCTACCCTTCACCCCTGCGCTATCTGCTCTAACGAAAAATCGTCAAGTGGCGCGTCAAAGGGCTGTTTCGAAGATTTTCTACCGTCGACACGGTTCTGCCCGTGTACACCGGCGAGCTCGCGTCACTTTTGTCCGCTTGGGAACACCGTCGAGTGGCGAGGAAAAGTTGCGGTAATTACACGAAGGCGGAGCGATTCACGGGGAGGCGCACGCTCGCCGAAGCAAAATTTTATTGCCGCGCGGACGTTAGAATGCGCCGAGAGACACGGAGATTTGGGTAATTTCGCGGACGCGGTTCGATAGGGAGACCGTTCCGGACGACGACGATGGCAATTCAGAAATTGAATGTACATCGTGGAAAATAAGAGAAGACAGGGACGTGCTGGGTAGCTCGCGTGAGACAGCCGAGAATTAAACTGCCAAGTAAACGACCAGTCTTATCTCTCTTTCTCTTTCTTCTTTCTATTCCTCTTAACTCCTTCCACGAGTTTCACTTTTCCCTCGTGGTCTTCGTGGATGCTTTCCAAGGCCTGGTTGCGCGGCTGTTACGAAGGATGATGTGCACGGGACGGGAAAAGGACGTGGTTTTGAAAATGGCCGCTGCCGTGGACTGATAAGGAGGACGCTCCTCGCGCTGTCCGAGGGGCTCCCTCGACAAATGGCCCGTCACGATTCTCGTAAATCAAGGCTCAGAGAGACCAGCTCCTCTCCTACTTCAATTCTAAATCCTTGTTTCGCTGCTTTCACTCGTTCTCTCTGTCTCTCTTGGAGCTGTCTCTTCGTAGAAGGAATAATCCGCTTAACGGACGCAACGCCTTCAGGGGGCGAAACTTTCCTTGTAAAATTAACGCGTCTAGGCTCTTCGTTGATCCCTAACTATCCTGCTTCGATGTAATTCTGCTAATTATTGCAGACTTTTTGGTGCCTATTTTTTTGCTGGCGAAGAAATATAAATTTGGTTTCCAACAAAAGTAAACAAAATATCATACTCTTCCCAATACCAAGCCTATAAGACTGATTATAGCAGTATTTCATTTATCTGAACTTGTCGAAGGATAAACAGTTTATATAATCGGAGTTCGTGTAATAGAAGTGCGCCAATTTTCCTTTCTATCTATATCTATTCTCATAATAGGAGCTCACTTTTAGATAAGTCAATTCAATCGATTAAAATTTAGTTAATCGGACATTAACTAAGATTTCATTCGAATAAATGCAGTTGTATCGTATTTCCAATTTCATCTTGCAACATCAAACACCTCTTTATACCCTCAAACGTCAAAAAAAGATCCAATACTAAAAACCCACTTCTACAAGAACAAAGTCTCTATACTATGGACGAAGCAAAATCTGAATAGAAGAAATCGAGTCACGCGTCCGAGCAGATTCCGCGTATATTTCGGTAACCATCGGCGTTTACCATAGCCTCAAAGCGGGTGCACAGAACACGCGGCGCGCGAGACTTTTGCGTTTTTACTTACCGATGTGATGGGGAGTCGCGAGAGCTAGAGACTTGGTATGTACAGTGCGGGAATCACAGGGCGAGAGCGCAGAACTCGCTGTCAGCACCCTCGTTAGCCGAGGCTGCGAGCCAACGAGTGGTTCGAGCTCGTTCCGTAACGATAATGGAACCCTTTGAGGATCGTCGAGTGCAGCACGCGGACACGCCGACACGGCCGCGGCGCACCTCCGTGAGTAGTAGGGTCGTCGGGTTATACGAGTATTTCATCCGGAAGGCTAGAGTTACTAGTCCCAGGTATACGCGGAGTTTCACAGACGAAAAAGAAGCGTGGCACGATGTTGGTGAAAGAAAGCTGGGTTCGGTGGGGTTTGTCGGGGATGTCGAGGTCGGGTTGCCGTTACGCGAGAAATCAGAGAGAGGAGAAATTTTAAATATTTGAATTAACCCCTTTCTACGTGGCGGTGTGTCTACCGGGCCCGTATACCTGGCCCTCCTATTATTTTACTCTCTCCTTCTCTTTTGCATCTGGCACGTATCCGTCGATATAACGTTTCCCCTGTAGCGTGCCGTCTGTATAAGCTCCTCTATCCATGTAAAATTATGTTAATGGATTATCCTATGGGGTGGTTGCCGCGATTTCCAGGTAGCTGTGCTAGGAAGATAGAAAGACACTCCTGCCCGAATCCTTCTTTCTTTTCTTCCTTTTTCATTCTTCTTCTATCTCGTTCATTTATCTTTTCCGTTTTTTCTGTTTCTCTTTCTGTCACACACGACCCATTCAATCCTTCCGCTCGCGGAAGTAGGTCGAATCGCATAGGTGGTTCCGTGTCTGTTGCACGCGCGTGGAAACGCGCCCATGGGACGCGCGCTGCCGAAACGACAGATGGGGTTAAAAAATCGCTGAAGAGGATTAGGGATGCGCCGAACTTGCATTATCGATTTTGCCCCCAATACGCGCGAGCGCCGTTAGGCTCTCTCTGCATTTTCATTTCAGTTAATCCCGAGGACCCCTTCTTTTCTTTTTTCCCGTTAGCCTCTCTCCGTTACTCCGCCAGGATGGAAACCGCAACCACGGAAAATGAAAGACTTCTCCTTACGGCCGGGCCTCTGTTCGCCTCTATTCTCGTCTCTGATAGAGGATCGATCGATTTTATCGCCAGACCTAGCGCGCTTCTCTCCCTCTTTTCGTGTAACTCTTGGTGAATAGAAAATTATTCTCCTACCGATCGGTTATTTTCAGGCATATATGAACGGTTTTGACATGATAGTCGGAGTGAGAATGTTGTTATTCCAGAAAAACAAAAGATGTACACCTTGATTTGTTCATGAGTATTAGGATCCCTGTCGGTTTTGTGTCAAGTCCAATGCCCGATGCACATTGTCAGGAAAACGATTGATGAGTCAGAATTTCCTTTTTTATAAAATGTAACAAAACTGAATGAGATTGTACGTATAATAGTTCTGGGTATGGGTAGCAATTCTTAGGAAGGATCTAGTTCTAAATTTTCGTACGTATCCTAATGCGAAACTATATTTAAAAGAATTTATAAATAGATAGAGGTGTTACTTTCGTAGAATATTGCGGACTGTCTGAAAAATTGACAAAGTGTTTTGAATAATTCCACCGCATCTAGATGTCTGTCGATTATCAAGAAATAAATATTTTTTCAATGGTATCCTTTTAGCGTGATCGATCTCCCTGGCATGATTCGTTTCGCTTATATCGCGTTTCTTCATACATCGTGAATTACGTCGACAAACAAGTCATTCAAGATTTTTTGACGACGAGCGAATCTTTTTATCGAACACGATAAAACAATGAATTAGATGAACGTAACAGGTGTATTTTTTAATCTTGGCTTTCGATGCAATCAGACAGCTAAAGTTAAGTATACCTCCCTTCGTCAAGAGCGGTGTGAGTGTCCCTGATATAGATTAGCAAAAGTGAATCCACTCGAAGCAATTCGGAACCAACCGTCCCTCTTCATGGACGCGTCAACCAAAAAAAAAAAAGAAGAGAAAAGGGATAGAGAGAACATATAGTTCGTGTCTTTTTCTCTTCACAATGAAGATCTCGATCGATTACAAGGATTTCACCGGCTGATGGTAGTGAAACCGTCTAGCTCGTCAGAGATTTCGGATAATTCTGAGAAGCGTCCAACCGAACTCGAGGGTTCTAGAGATGCCCGAGATAAGGCATTCAAAGCGTTTCGAGTATTTAAGGGTGAGTTCGCGTGTTATTCTACCCCTTCTCTACGCAAATATTCTGCCATATGATTGTTGGATTCGAGAGTGCGAAACATGGCGCGCATTGCTATGTGGATATCGTGTCGGCCATTTCTGTGGTCATTCGTTGCCTCGGTGGCCATCACGTCACGCGTCGTTTTATTAAATTTCATCGAACTTCTTAGATATTTTATAATCTCTTTTATTATCTTAATGTATAGACAAAATAATAACAAATAATTATCACCCTTGAATAATTTGCATCTTTATTATTCTAATATTTATTATTTTGGCGACAATCTTTCGATACCTTAAGCTGAAAAAAATACAAAGAAAAGAATATTAATCGGAAAAATTATATTTTTATGGTGAAAAACAACCTGCGAGGGCAGACGAGTAATCGTACGATTAAAATCGGATTTAACCTGACGTCACGCAGAATGAAAAAAGATATGTAGCCTGCTTAGGGTCGGCCACGAAACGGATATCGCTGCTTTGGCGGTATTATTTGCGTTCTTTGTCGTCAATTTCTCGCTCCCCGCCCTGTTTTGGGTGTCGGTTTTCACGTTTTTTCACCCAAAACCACCCCTGGTCTATTGTACGCTCGACAACTTTTTTTTCAAAAGCGCGTAATCCGGCACGAGGGGTGAATTCAAGTACTTCTACTTTTATCGTTGTTGTGAAGCAGGTTGGCCACTGGCAGGTACACGTCTCGCGTCAATAACAAACCTGATTTAATGCCACTTCAAGCCAAATCTAATACCATTTCTAGAGAAATTTTTTTCAACACGCGGTAATTTTTAATATCGTTATTTTTGTATGAAATATTCCAGGTTATTTTTTTAAATATCCAAAAGTATTCATACACTTGTGTGGTAAGTCATTGGTAGAGCTTGAGCTTTTAGTATCATTAAGTAGAAATTGGAAATTTGAAACAACTATTTTTAGAAGTGGTTGATCGATAAAATATATGTACTGTTGGATCGAAATTAATGGAGGATCAGTAATTAAAAAGGAAACTTGTACGAGGCAACGGGTAGAACACGAGGTGTTACATCTTTTGTCAATTTGTCTATAACAAAAACTGTGGATCGCATAAAAAAAAAAAAACGTGCCAGGTGACGAAGACGAGAATCGTTTTGCTTTTCATTCAGGAAATTGGAAAACGTCATCTGGTGCCTTCTGAACGGCCAGCAACCCTTTACCGTGTTAAGCCATCGTGGCTGTAAACCCTCGCAGCAGGGTAGAAATAAATTAAATTGATTTTCTTCATGCAAGAAACTTTAATGGCGACCCTTCTTTTCCTTTATATATATGTAATATTGGACTTCAAGGAAAATTCTGTGTATAAAGTGTATAATCATATTAGCGAGTTATAGTATTAATTGATTGAATATTAATTGATGATTGAAAATTGTTTAAAAGAATTTACAATTATTGGGGGATAGCTGTGAAAAATTCCCAATTATAATTTTTTTCAATTATTAAGAACATTCTAATCGAAGATCATGAAATTCAACCATTTCGGCTATGAATAACTTAGCTTTTACAGAAGATAGGTGGCATAAATTTGGATTAAAAGTAACAAGTAAAAATACATCTATATCGTACATAATGAAAAATTACAATTAATACACACGTCGATACTCTAACAATTTAAACACACAGCAGATATATGTAGTAAGGAAACTAACTTTTCGGTATCGCAAAGTTTCTACTCTCTCGGTTCTTTAAAAATTGCGATATAAATATTTCTCATGTAATTATTCGCTTTCTACTTCCTTCGTCTTACTTAACTTAGCAACATTTAAAATATGAAGTATCAAATTCTTTTCTAAATTCTTTATCGCGTTACGAACTTCAAACCTTGCTCTCTACCCAAAATCTCTCGCAAGATTGACTTGGCAAAATCTACCCTATTTAAATTCCTTCAAATTCAGCGTTCGCGTCACCATCGTCTGCGGTTCGGATTTCCGCAAAGGACTCGTATTCTTTGTTTTTCCGGCATTATTCAGGAACGTATTTTCCACCGGTTTCGCGGCACGCACGCGAATACAGTTTCGCCGGAATAAAATTTACATGTACGCATGCCTTCCCTTTCCAACCTTCTCCACTTTTACGTCATGAAAGTTCACACATACACACACGAATATACATGTATGTAACATCGTTACGAGTTTCGTAAGGCCAGAAATATCGGATCTTTCTCGCATATTTGCATCTCAGGTAGCGACACGCACATTGTGAAGTAACCCTAACCAACGTACCCAGTTAACTGGCATTTGCATCCCAGGTAAGCTGGCCTCGCAGGCGCGTTTAGTTCTCGTGAATGAATCAAGAAAAGGTTTGCAAGAGAGACGGAGAGAGAAAGATGAGAAAAAAATCGTATTGCATAATACAGGGGGTCCTGTCACGAAACCCTTTTTCCTACCTGATCCCCCACTACGCCGCGGAGGTTGCCTCAGGTAAGATTTTCGGGGCCCTATCACACCTCTTATGAGAAGCAAAATCTTTCGACCGCGCTCAGTCACGTTTCAAGCTCACGCAAGAAACGATCGTGTTTGTGATTTTGGTAGCAGGTTGGTTTCGGTCCTCGAAATAGAAACGTTTTAATTAAAAGCTTTTGATTTCTGTTGATAAAGATCGTGGAATTGTTACGGAAAATGTGGAAGGTTAGAGATCGGAATAAGTAATGAATGAGGTTGGTTTTGGAAATGCTAATGCATAAATTACAACAAAATTTGTGTAAATTGAAAATAAAATTAGTAAATTGTAGTAAGAAGAGTGTAAGTGAGATAAATTATACAGTAAAACGAGTTGTAGACATACAATAAAATAAGATACATTATGATAAGAATTAGGTGAGAATTTGATTAAGTCGACGAAGACACGTTTACGATGTATTTCATTATTTCTGAAACTTTTTAGAGCATTTCATTTTCTATTAAATACGCGATTCTGTTCCTTATGTTAAATTATCGAAAAGTGCTTGTTAAAAACAAAGGCTCGTATGGAAAAATAATACTTGGTCTTTAGCAAATCACAGAATCTCCTCTGTGACACTCTATCTATACTCTACTGTACTATGCTACTACCCTATATACAAATTCTCCTTAACCTTATAAATTTTCTTCGACGTTCGAAATCGCGATTTATATTAAACGATCCTCAATAATCTTTGAGGACAAAAAGTAAATTTGCTAAAAGTTCGACACTGGCTCGATGGGGGCTGAAACTTTCGCCAGCGCGACGCTTCGTGGAAATAATTTCTATTTCGAGGGCGCAAGGTCAACTTTTCATCAAAAGCTGCAAACTTCTGAAATACTTGGCTTAAACTTCGAACTTCGAGGGAGAAAAAGAAAAGTATCGGCCGGAAGGGAGGCTCTTAGACGTCATAAAAATCCCTGAGCATCGATTCAACGGGTAAGTGCGATCGCACTTTCGTAACTAACTACTAATACCCGCGCAATTTGCTCGAATAACGAGAGGTGCGAAGAAACACGGGGCACGCTAGGACGGCGACGCTCACCGAGATAAACGGCGCAATAATTTATGGTTGTGCTGGCTCGTGGGTTAGCTATAGCGTCTCGGTTGAATACAATCAATTTACCGACGCGATTTGCCCGGACTAATTAAGCGCGCCACGTTCCTTCGAGCCATGTTGGACATCCACAAAGAGAGAGAGAGAGAGAGAGAGAGAGTTTTTCTTTTTCTCCGTCTCTTCTCTCTTCTTTCTTTTTTAACAGCTCGAAATCAACGGTATCACGGTGTAATCCGCGTGACGCGCTCAAAACCGAACGGATTCAAGTGACGGATCAATGACGAGTGTCTAATTAACGACCGTGTTCCCGGCATCGGGCTTGCCTCGACTAATTGACCGTTCGTCTCCGTTGCAGCGCGACGTCCTTATTAATCAATATTCACCGAGTGGCGTAAGAGAGCCGTCGGACGAGGAGGGAAAGAAATCGACGTGAAAAAGAAAGATAGAGGAGACGAGGAAAAAAATGTCGAGGGTGTACTCATCGGTCCCGTCGTGCGACAGTTCGATGTATGTAGGTGTGAGGGTGCACACGTCAGGCGGTTAAACGTGTCTATGCGCGTACGTGTC
Source organism: Bombus campestris (assembly GCA_905333015.3). NCBI lineage: Eukaryota > Metazoa > Arthropoda > Insecta > Hymenoptera > Apidae > Bombus > Bombus campestris. The sequence goes on from HG995146.1 coordinate 2,649,045, forward strand.
CAGAGATAGGCGCAGAGTTGGATGCTTCGATAGGTGTATGTGTGAACGAGAATTCTAGTGGGTGCTCGTGCTTGGTCAGCATTCAAGGGGTGAGGTCACCCTATGGTCCAGCCGGCCAATGGGACGAGCGCATTTTTTTTATCAATATCTGGTGCTCGGGGAAGGTAGAACCAAGGGGGATGAAATAAAATGGAGGCTGTAGACCCCCTATATCAGAGTACAGGGTAGCACTCGTGTGTCGTATGGAAAGTGCGCTTTAATATTTTTTGTAGTTTTATTCGAAGAATATTTTAAGGGATGAATCGCGATGATCGTAATAAAAACAACGTGTGAAAGTAGAAATATTTTCTCGATGAAACCGCTCGATAGGTCGTTTGACCTCTTCGCGATCGGCCTTCGTGGACGACGAACCAGGTTTTTCTTCCTTCAGATGTCGAAGAAAGATGAAAAAAGATAGAAATTGTTAGGCTAAGAGGTTCCGGTATCGGAGTAACCTTAAGGTGATTTGATTCCGCAGATAGCGAGGCGTTCCACATTATCTGGCATCGTTATTTCCGGCCGGGCCGTTCGATTCACGCCCCGGCCTTCTCGCGAAATGAGAGTCCTATAACAAAAGTAACCCCCGAGAGCCGCGGCGTTGAACGCGGATTATCGGTTTCCACCCAGAGTTTCCGTGGCTCTCGCACCACGAATCGATCTTTGTTCTCCGTGTAAAATTAAGATGAACGAGCTGACATTTGTCGGCTCTCTGGAATATTTTAATCCTTTCTTCGCGACGAGGATAAATGTTACATGGTTGTTACTTGTTAGAATACTTCCGCTACGAAAACATTATTCTTTCTATTCCATGTATCTACGATTGTTATTTGAAAAAAGTAGACCAGAAGCTGAAACAAACATTTTCGTTCAAAAATCTATATTAAAGATGTTTTTTTTGTAAGTTTTAGATATTATTAGATATTATTGTACAAATGTTATACATTTCTCAAAAAATGTAGTTAATTTTCTTGTACTTAATTCTCGTTTCGAAACTCGCATTTCGTTACGGCTACTTCTTCGAAGGGGTTGGCGTGTGCCAGCCGGTTTTTGACCCGGAAACAGCCTATGGAGACTACACTGACCTCCGCAGACCCCTAAAAACTCCTTAGACGTGCCTTGAAAGCGGCAAAGAAACGAGTTTTGACATCTCTTGACCACGTGCCAACACCTCCTTCCGACACGTTGCCTTATCTCAGCTCGAAACGTGTCGAAGTTACACCCAGTGTTCTGAAAAGAATCGATGTTTACGTCATAGTAATGCATCACAGTAATATGTGAGTTAAATATCATAATATAAGAGATAAATAGAATAGAATTGTTATTTCTCCTCGTTATATCCAAATGCAAATAATTTAATTGAACTTCTTACGTTTCCTAACTGATTTACCTCTGTAATTGAGAGATCGAAAGAATTACTTTTCTGCTAGATAAAAAAGAATTTCAAGTGAAATTTTGCGTTAATGCCGTGTTAATTCTTAATGAGCTAACATAGCAGCGAGAAAATATTGGATGTAATTCTATAATGGAATATGTTTTGAATAGAATGAGATGTACTATATCTAACTCATGCTCGATTTAAAAATTGTGTTCGATTCTGTTCTGCTCGATACTGTTCTCAGGAAATAATATTTTTAAAGGAAACTAGCAAATAGAAAAAATAGTACCAGTGTTCAATCTTTGATCTAAATCGATCGCTTTAACATCTTCTACTTTCCTTATATGATAAAACATGGTCTAGGAAACAAGATGTCTTATTTTCTATCGGAGATAATAGAGGTTAAGAAAATACTCTAAGATCAAAGATAAAAATTACATTTCTAAAATCAAATGATAAATCCATAGAACATTACTTTTATTTACCAAACGTGCGCAATTTCTTCCCGTATCAAAGGATATTCCCGATATTTCCTTCTTTCTCTTTCTCTGTAACAACGTTCACTCTCATTACTGGCGTCGTAGCTGTAGAACAGCGTACATTTTCGAGGAATAGAAAGTTGCGACTCCAACGAGTAACAAACGAAACGAAGAGTAGACAGACGAGCCTGCAATGTTGAAACATCCTACTAGGGGTCCTGAAAAATTTTCTGCTCGCTTTTCTCCCGACGGAGGGACGTCCCTGGTATAAAGGACGATTCAAATAGCCCGGCACAAAACATCACTTAGAGAACCCCGGCTCTCGTAGCGCAAACACGCTAATGGAGCGCCTCCACCATCGCGCCTATACATATAGACGAGCTTCTTTTCGCACCTAACGCGCCACGGGTACATCGATACGAACCGCCGTCTTCTTTCTACGCCACCCCTTCTGCGATTGCTTCCGCGTCGCGGGTAACCACGAGGAAAGCGCTTTTCAAAATATATATGCTTGGACCATGATGTTTTGACGGGACGCATTTCTGTCGGGGGCACTTCGTTTTCCACGAAGAATAATATTTCTAGTATGGAGAAAAAGTTGCTGGGAAAAGTAGTCGATTGGTAAAGGAAGATCATTTAGTTGGTTCGCTTGAGTAATCCTACAATTGTCGCTCAGTGAATTTTTTAATACACGAGTCTTTTAATAATTATTTATAGAATTATTAAAAGAAAGATCACGCAATTAACTATTCTACACAAATATTCAAGCTAACAATCCAATAGACAAAAAGACAATCAAAGATCATCGATATAATAACAATTCCTTTCGCCTCATTCGCATATACCACATCACGATCAATCCTCAATCCTCCCAACCGATTTTCTTCAGAATTACCCACAAATTAATCCCCAAAACGTATTAGAAATCTCTACCGTTGCTACCAAAGGCTCCGACAGACTTTTGATCACAGCAAACCTCGCCGCTAACGACGTGACTTTTCGTTTGACGCAAAAGACCCGGCCGAGGGCATGAAAATAAAGACAAACCGCGTATACCTGCGCGATATCAAAGCATTTCACGGTAACAGCGTGTCCAAAAAGGCATCGTCGAAATATCGGCGCAGCACGAAGGAAAAAAGAAGAAGAAGAAGGAAAAAATGAAAAACAAAGCAGAAACGAAAGAAAGGGTTAGATAGAGCGCGAGGTATGCCGCCGTGCTGCGTGTACAGGAGGGGTTGGATAACGGAGAACTACGGGGGTTTCATGTCGTTCCGCGAGAGGATCGGAGTAGGATACATAACTCGTCCCTCGACACAAGTATCTCGTACATACAATATATACGTCTATATATGTATGCCCACTCATGCCTACGTGTCTACTTGTGTGAACGTCTGTCCCACGCGCCGACCTCGTCGTAGATCAAAACGATGTACCAATTTCGCGCGATACGGTTACGCCGAGATCAAAAAAAGAGGAAAAAAGGACCAAAAAGGAAAAGAGGCTACAGTAAGGAAAAAAAAGGGAGAGAGGAACGAGAAAGGAAGCACACGCGAGAAAGTAGAGAGGAAGATGGAAGAACGTATATCTGAATTTAAATTTCGAATTCTATCGTTGGCATATGGTCCCACGAGACGCAACCATCGGAGTCCCCTGGTCAGCCATCGGATGCAGTTTTCGGTCTCGACGTCCTTCAATTTTTGAACAGGATCGGCCGAAGGTGTCCCGCGGGACAACCGCGCTCAGACCTTTCCCCAACGTGTGTACGTATCCGGGAAACGGTGACTCCACCCTCGTTGTAAATTCCAAATAACCCTGTAAAGATACCTCGCGTAGTCGCCATTTTCGAGTTATTTACGAGCAGACCGTGTGTCCCTCCACTTTCCTTCCTGGCAGAGTATCGACGGCGATTGACGTGAAATAACCGTGAAGATATCAAGTAAACTGTGAAATGCAGCTGGAATTAGAGAGCGTAAAAGCGTCTCGCCTGGATAGAATGTTTTCCTTGCCTCTTGACTGCCAGGGTCTTATCGTTGGTCTCGTCCATCGAAATTTTATTATCCGTCCGTTTATAAGCATCCGGACAGTTTGGTTCATTTGCAGCAACAGTAATTAATAATTAGCGGCACTGCTTGCTATCGTTTTATGAAATTAGCAGACTATACGTTTAAAGACGCAGCAATTATATTTGTGTTTACTGTTTGTTAATATAATTAGTATATCTGTCAATGAAAGTCAATATCAAATCAATATCTGCCAGAACTTCTACTACTTTGGGAGATCCATTTTAATTTAATTTAGAAATTAAAAAAAGGAAAAACTTGTAGCGGCACATGAGTCAACGGAAGATTGGAATAGGGAAAAACTCATATTGCTGTGCCTTGGAGAGTCAACATTGTTTTAGTTTGCTAGGTTCAAAAGTAAAAGAACTCCGAACAAAATATTATCGCCGTTATTTGTAATCGTCGACCGCAGTCACATTCAAACTTTTTATAATACCACCGGTCGATACAAATAGACAATAATGCTCTTTAGGACACTCAGTATAGCTAGTCATTATAGCGAATCATTATAACGGGTCATACAATCGAATGGCGAGCATAGAGTTGAACAGTAGTATTGAGCGAGCGACGATAACGACCGGCATACACTATGTCTGTACTTATACTGTGTGCTTTTTATATACAGTGACTATTACAATTTTATCACTCGTTTCTTTAATAAACCAACACGTATAATAAACCACTTCAAGCTTATCAAAATATAAATTTTAACGATTACATACGTCAGTTTTATAACTGCATACTGATCTTTCAAAATCAATTTAATCGCTATATAACGTTCTATCCTAGCTGACGATCATAAAAAATAAAATAATTACAGTATGTCAATTCTTCCGTCGTTGGTCTCTATCTATATTCTCCTATCCATCCGCTCAGTACAGAATCAAGGAACGGGCAAGATAAAATTCTCACGTTTTCTCCGCGGGTCGATCGTATCGTTTTTCTCCTCATTTAACAGATCCTCGTCGTCGTTGGACGCGCCTAACCCCTCGCGGAACTGAGTGGATCGCGTCTCTTCATTTCCTTCAGTTCCTCGAGTGGATACCTCGTAAATCTAGATGACTGCCTGTAACTCTTCCGCTATGCCACTTGCCTTCTATCCTTTTTCTACTTTTGTATCAGAAATTCCAAAAGGATCAAGCGAAAGAAGCTTTCTTTCCCAAGAATCATTCCCTTTTCTTCTGCAAAAAAAAAAAAAAGTGTAACGATCCCTTCGGTTTCGCGAATGAGAAGAGATCGAGCGAAACGACAGGGTGCCACACGGTGGATGAAGAAAAAAATATAGGAGAAGAGAAACGTCACCCCAAATATCGCGACTGACACTAAATCATTAATTTGGCCGGTCACCTTTTTTTTCTGCAGGTAGTCGAACACCCCTTTCGTTCGTGCAGGTATACTTCCACCCTTTTGTGTAACTTTCTACCGAGTTACGAAGTAAGGAAAAAAAAAATAAGGACTAGTATCACCGTCCCTCTCTTTCTTTTCTTTTTTTCACCCTGTATAGGCCCATTTCGACCCTCCGCTTCGTCCCCGAAAAGGAAAACACTCCGCACTGTCATATCGGGGACTAATATATTTTTGATCGATACGGGAATCACGAGGCCCCGTTTCCCACGAGATGAACGCCAGCCGGAGAGAAAGAATCGTTGTCCAAACAAACACACCCAGACACCTGGTATACGTGACTTACGGATCGCGCTTGAGTTTTGCGTAATCATGGTGAGAATAGGTTGAGCTTTCGGAGAGAATGAAGAGTGTCTGGAATGATGAGGTGGCTGCTCGTTGGTACAAACTGTTTTCGATATTTCGCTCCGTTTTGACATTTTAGCTTGATGGAAACGCTTGTAATGTGCTGGAATTGATAGAAGTCTTCAAATCTTGTTAATATTTAGAAAAGTAACAGGGAGAAACATTCTTTTCATTTATAAGATAATAACATTTATGTATCAGACAATGTTGTTATACAATATCTGGAACTCTTTTCTATTTGTTTAAATATTTTCATTATCGTTAGGTTTTTATCGAATGTTTGTCGGTTTTATTATATCAAAATGTATATTAAAATTGGAAAGGGGCTTAGAATTTTAATTATTCCTAAATTCAGGAAAATATTAGGGACATAACTTAATTTAATATTTATAAAGAAAGAGTTTGTAAATTTTTTAATAATTTCAATGTATCGATTCAATAAAAGGTTCACTGCTGATGCAACAAATTTTCTGAAGTACTTGAAAGTGGTTTCTAACATTTTTTTGTGACACAAATAATTAATTTTTAAATTTCATCTCAAGATGACAATTTCCAACTACTCTATGCTTTTCGTGTGCGCGCATAAATCGTATTCTGGCGCATCAGGAACGAATATTCTCCGCGAGTTTCATAGTCGTTTTATCGAATTCCAAAATGACAGCGGCGCAGGTATTATCGAGCATATTAGGAGAAGAATCTTTCATACTCCTGGTCACAGAAGAGACTCCATTAAAGGGTCGAACGCGACTTAATATGCGACGTCACGAAGTCGGGGCGGAGGATGAATCTCGTCTCGTTTCATCGCTCGTACAATGGACATCTAATTCGAGTGGCGGTTCTTGCTGGCGGAAAGACGGAAAATCGGGAAATCGGCTTTGGTCCAGATGAAACGCGAAAACCAAAATCCCCGATGTAATCCTTCCTTTCAGCCTGCGATTTTTTTTTCTCCTCTCTCTTGTTCGCTCCGCACTTGCGACCTCTCTCCCCTTTCCGCCCCTCTCTCTCTCTCTCTCTTTTTATCTTTTCGATCCTCGGCGTCATCGAACCCTCTATACGATCGACTTCTGTGCCCCCGTCTGTCTCCAAAAGCTTCGTGGTACCCTTGCACGAAATTTTAAGGGTTAAAAACTTGCTCTCGACTCGACAATGAGTTACACGCAGAGTAAAAAAGAGAAAGTTACACAAGGGGGTAAAAGTGAGAGAGAACGACGAGGAAGGGTAACGTCATGATCCCCAGAAACACCACGATTCTCGTCTGTCTCTTTTGTACGAATTTTCTTTCTTTTTCCAGACAACTTTCCGCTGTCGCAAATGCAACGAAAATAAATAACGAAATAAATGACAGTCGTTCTGGAAACTGTTTTGGGTTTTGTAGCGCGACCGTGCTTTTATGCAGCCACCCTGGTATCCTTTTTTTCTTGTCATTGTTGTCGCTTCTCATCCTTTCGCTCCCTAGCAAAAACGTGATTCCCGCGACCAACCGGTTAGAAATTTATTAGATATTTATTGCGTATCGGTTTTGTAGCGGAATAGAAAGATCATCTCTCCGTTCAATGTATCGATTGCTTGATCTTTTACTCAGTACTGGCCATATTACCGATACTTATTCGATTGCTATAGAATTAGATTGATTGGTATTATTCCAAGAAGATGCATTAGTGATTAGAGAAAAAGATGCAGTACAAAATGCATTAACATTAAAAATTGACAACAAGACTTCGTAATTTCCGTATGTTTTAATATTTCTCGCTATTATTAATAATTATGTCTTTCTTTTTTACTTTAAATTGCTTCCTTGAGAATCTGATATTTCTAGAGTTTTTCAAGTGGAGTTTATGCTAAGTTGAAGTAATCTGGTGAACATGAGTGGAGAGAAAAAATGAATCGGCGACATAGGAAAAGGTAGATATTTTTCACGTTAGGGAATGCTTAAGCTGAAGTGCAAACAAACTTCAACTAAATCGGAAACGCTTTCAGTTTTTATACCAGACTACCCTGTCTGATACACTTCAGGGCACCCTTATGTTTGGTCAAACAAGATATGATTCTCTAAAAATTATTTGTTCATGATACAATTATATGACAAAGACTTACGATTGAAATAACCTGATATTTCTCAATGTATCATATCTTTAGTGCCCATATTTGTTCCTTACTTATCTTAGGACCTGCATAATTCACTACGGTAAATTTATATTAATCCAATCCAAAGTATTAAATTATGAAATTTATAAAGAACTCGTTCCACAACTCTGACAAAATCGAAAGCGAAAAGTAAATAGTAAATGTATCTAAAAGAACATCGAATTAATTTCATTCGAACGCATTTTCAACGCAATTGTCTGCTCACGAAATAAAAATTAACATTCGTTCGACTGTTCCCACCCTCCGTGTTTCCGTCTTCATCCGCCTCTATCCCGACCGTTCTCCCTGGCGTTCGACGTCGGGGTAAAAAGAAGTCAAAAGGTCGGAAAGAATTTAATATTAAAAAACTGTCATTCTGTGTCGATATGAAAATTCCACGGATATCACCTTTTTTCCGACGTCTGTTTCCCTCTTCACCCCTTCGTTCGTCGGCTTCTTATATCGCGCCACCCCTTACCACCCCACGTGTATCTTCTCTATTGGGTGTCACGATTGTTTAGCGAGCGTTTCGAGCTCGCGTGACGAAACTTTCAACGGAACAAGGTTGTTTTCAAGGCGAATTTACCGCGAGCCAAGTGGCGAATTTATAATTTCCAAGTACACGATGGGGGTTGGTGGTGGAACGGTGTAACCATAGCCATCAGCCACTACTACTAATCGATGAGAGGCCGTCGTTACTCAGTCGCGACTTCCAGGAAACTGAATTTCCTTACCACGTTTCGTGGCGCGCGAAATTCAATAATCCTTCGTTGTGAGGGCGCGGAGGGTTGCGCTCGTGTTTTGTGGAAGCTGAAGACACAGTCGATAGATTTTTTCAGATATTATTACAGTGGACGCACTGAATAACCAGAAAGGGGGAAATTCGTATGTGACGACAAAGTAACACTCATCGTTGATGTATGATAATTTTGTAGATATACATACATGAATGGACACCATAGATACCTAGAAGCTTCGGTCGATTTACGGTAAAATATTTGAATTACATCAAAGTGCGTAAATTGACGATGAATTAATAATTATGAGATGCGCCACTGGTTAACCTTTTTTGGGATTAGTAGGTTACAAGTATGAATTACTTTACTAAACGACATAATAATAGTAGATTTTGTTATCTTCTGTACGACTATATGTTTATATTTAAATCTGCAGATAAGAACTTACCAATTAAACAAGATAATTGTACAGCTACTTTCAGTCATTAATTCACCATTAGTTTGAAAATTTGATAAAATTCATGTAGAATTATCAATAATGTACCAAAGTATCTATATAAGTAGCGTAATAGATTACGGAAACACGCTATGAAACACTCGTGCAGTACAACTTATTTACATCAGGTCGTATAGTACGCAAGTTTTTCTTTAGACCACCGCGAAACGAGACACAGCGATATCGATTTCGGGGCAAGAGGTCGAGCTTGTGACACACGGAGAAAGGGCGACTGATCTCACCCTTTTTTTTTCTGTCGAATTAAGGAATTTTAAAGTCCACAGAGGGGAAATGCCCACTGGACCGAGTTAACGCGACGATTTATTGGCAATTTTTCTAAAAAGCCTTTGGATTTATGCCTGTCGTGCGTCTATCCTCGAAGGGAATGGTTTTGTTAGTTTTGTCTGTATGTGCAAGAAAGTAGGCAGTAACATTCAGCACACTTGATAGCGGATAATTGAATGGGAAAGCATCGCAAGATTTTCCAAAAATTTCGTGCAAGTTGAGTACGGTCGATGAGGGAGATCGGTTACGCCGCCATTGACCTTGTAGTATTTTAAGTCGGTTATAATTGAAAATCGATGGACGTCGATTTTCGACCGCGAATTTCATTTTAAAGCGATAGCGCTATTCAATTTTCTATCGTTAATGGGACTTTATTCCCATAATTATTTTGTTTTCTCTTTTCAATTAAAATATGCTGTTACCTTTCTTATCTTCATGGATGTCGAAGATCCGTGTTTTAATTTTTCATATGTTTCCTGAATTATTTTGAAGTTTCATTTTAGTCACCATAGTGGTACAAGTCACGATAATTATAGAATGAGCTCATTATAAAACACATTTTCTTCTAACAACAATGTCATATTTTTCATATTTCATATATTGCAAATAAACCTCAAATCTCTACAAGACGCGGTTTGATAAAAGATAATATCATATAGTAATATTCATTCATTGGACTCAAAATTTGTTTATACATTCGCGTGATATAATTAATCAATCTGATTAAAATAGGCCATGTTTTCGCAAATTTTCATTTAATGATTTCATCAGTATGATTTCATTTAATGAAAACTTTATCACGTATGGAAATCAAAATAACGAGAGAAAATGTCAGAAATAGTAAAATAATATCAAACATTGGCGTTGAACGTAAGAACCGGCAGCTTCGTATGATTAAAAATCTGTCGTGAAGTTCCGGTAGAGCGGGGAAATTGAATGAAAAACGGTGTGGCCCGGGCGTGTTGTACGCCGGAAAACAGGGTGTTAGCAGTTACGACACTTTAGAACTCGCCAGGCGCGATACGCGCGAGTGTGACTCGGCCGCGGAAGTACAACGACGATCTCAGCGAAGTTTCAGCGAGCAAGGACGCTGAAACTTAACCTAAGTAGTTGAAGATCGTTCCTTATTGTTAGCCTTTCGTTGGACAACGACTATTGCGACAGTAAACCCGTTAACTCGCGGATATTTCGCGTTCTGGTAAACTCAACCCTTAAACTTCCTCCTATTCTTCTATACTTTATAGCTGCGAATACAAATAGTCGATAAATCTAGCACATACACCGTAGTTTACATATGGATACATTGATCCATTTATGTGGATTGTTATTAAAATACGTGAATTAGTGACAAAAATGATGAAAAGTTATATTAGTTTAACACGCACACTGTCGATCATGAATGCTACATAAGGACATTTTAACAGACAATATATAAATGTTATTAAATATTTAGATTAATAGTAAACCAGTGATCATACAAGCAATAGCTTCTATCTTCTCGTGGAATCAAGCTCTAAAATTGAATTTTTACGTGCAACGTTCTAAAATTGTTACGAGTCTTTGTATTTGCAATTGTCTAACTTATCTCCTGTTAAAAACAACTAATACTAATACAGATCAGTATTTATTAGACTCATATAGGCTTCTCTGAACATTTTCTAGATAACAGATGGTACGATGCTATGAAAGCCATTCAATTTTCTCGCACAATTCAATAGAAAATTCCAAACCCAAAGTTCCTCTTCCTAAGAATCGACTTAAGTAAACAAATTTCCAGCTCGCTAAATTTCTCTCATAAACTTTCATGAGTCGTTGCAGCCTCGTCTTTAGCCATGGAAAAGCGAAAGTGTGCATACAGACAGCGTGGAAAAGTAAGAGTGGAGGAATAATCGCGTAAGTTGGAAGGATTAAGGGTTGACGCGGGGATCGCCGTGTATTTTTAAACCTGGGGGATCGTTAGCCGGCCGTGTTGCGAATCAGAATATGGGCAAAAGCTTCGTGGAGGATGCCGTGAGGGAGAGTGAGCGCTGTGGATGGGATGCAAGGGGGTTTGGGGTGGGCAAAGGGGATAGATGGGTAGGTGGGTGGGTAGCCCTCTAATCGATCGTGGCTGTCCACCCTTATCAGGGGGTTGGGAGAGCCAGTATATAGCCGAGGTCGGTCGTCGGGGGTTGCTACCGCTGCTGCTCTGTGCTTCTGCTTTGCATGGCCGGCAAAGCTCCCCGGTCGACCCTCCCCTGATGCCTCGACCACCACCACCCCCTAACCCCATCTCTTTCTATCTGTCTCTTTCACTCTCTCTATCCTTCTGTACGCTTTCGCGACTCCCTTTTACCCTCCTCCATCCCGTATCCACCTTCTCGAGCCTCGACCAAAAAACCAACCCTTAAAATAGGGGCCACAGACCACGGCCATTGTTGCCAGATGCCCCGCGCATTTGCATTTTCCCGCAGATTCCCTGAAAAATGAAGCGGCCGTCCCTTGCGAGGCTGTTCGTGGTATTAGGACAAGCTTCTGAACTTTTCCTTCCTTCCTTTCACTTCGCTGTGTCAGCGTTATTTTCCTCCTTTTTAGGCGAGCACCCTCTCTGTGTATCTCAATTTCTTGATCAATATCGAGTTATGTCGTTATGAGTGATCGCCGAAGAATTTGCAACTTGCACATATTTAGTTTGTTAGATCGGTATGTTTTCGGTGTGCGGTTGGTAGAAACATTTTGTAGTAATTGGAAGCTGTAAAGCTATGAATACTCTTGTTTTGAACATTTTATTTTGGGTTACAGCGTGTTTTTATAGAAGAGTTACATAAGGAAGATTTAATTTCAGTAATTTATAGAAAATTCACTGGACAATTTGTAATTCAATCGATGCCTTTTTGCGACGCGGTCAGATAAGATAATTAGGTTTAACCTTAATTAACGGAATACTGGATGGATTTCTAGAATATCTAATTATATCCATCACAAATAATATCATTATGGTCGGGATACAAAAAAGTCTTGTAGTATTTATAGAATTGTGCTTGCATATTTTGCCTTCATATTCCATGTTCCTTACAATTTCATTCTTTTTGCACGTCCTATTTTATTACAATTTACTTCTTGTAATTTTCATATCACTTATTCACGACTTTCATAGAGAAACCAAAATACTTGCTTCTCTGAAAATTCAATCATCATTGATGTGTGGTATAAAAACACTGTATACCAGTAGCGGCACATGAGTTAACGGAAGATTTGAATCGGGAGAAACTCATATTATGGTGCCTTGGAATATCAATGTTGTTTTGGTTTGCTAGGTCTAAAAGTAAACAAACTCCGGACAAAATATTATTGCTGTTATTTGTAATCGTCAACCAGAGTTACATTTGAATTTCTTGTAACAGCATCGGTTGATACAAACAGACGAACGTGCTCTCCAGGGCAGACATTATAGCCAATCAGTATAGCGAGCAGTATAGCGAATCATAGCGAGTCATACATACAGTCGAATAGCGAACGTATAATTGGACAGTAGCATTGAGCGAGCGACGATCGCGACATACACTATGTCTGTACTTGTACTTAAAATGATTTTAACATAATTGGCTATTACAATTTCATCACTCGTCTCTTTAATCAACCAACACGTAATAAATCACCTCATACCAAAAGAGTTGATGTTCGAACCGTGAGAGGTATCGTTTTTTACAAGAAACTAGAAAGACTACCTCAAGGTTCTTATTGATAAATTAGTCGATCTTATTCTCCGTGCAAATACTCGACGGTGGACTCCATCTGTATTTGAGCGGCCGTTGTTTGAACGAGGCGCGCGAAATCCGTATTTACGCAAAGCCGACGCCACCCTATTGGTCTAGGACTTATATATGTACGAGCCATGACACAAAGGGCTAAGAAGTTGGATACACTGGCGATATCAGGTCGATCTGTTTTACTCTTGTTTGGTATTTATGTTTCCTCGTAAAATTACTCTTTGCACACGCTTTCTCTGTTTAGCCCGTTTCTGCCTATGAACCAGATATGTACTTTGAATTTTCATAACAAAAGAGATATATAAGACACGTTCAGAGATTCGTGTAAAAATTAGTTCGAGAAATACTTTGTCTATGAATGCAAAAATAAATATAGGACACGTTATGGTTTTAGAAACAAATTTTGTCAGTATTGTTGCAATATTAAATTATTATAATGCTTGCAAAAAGTAATATGAGTTATAAAATAAAATTTTTAAACACTGAAGATTTATAATACTTGTAAAATGAAGTATTTAAAATACAAAAATTTCAATATTTGTAAATTATAAATATTTTTCCATATTTTACAAATATTAAAGGAAAAAACGTGAAATATGACGTTCAGAAGAACACGAACAAATATCACGTCGTAGACGAAAAAGTCCACTTTTCATGTCAAATTGATAATAGGTATCTATATACATACAACTTCTACTATCAAAACATTTTTCCAAACATAATAATATTATCCGTAATATCACGATGTTATTTATCTACCTTAATCAACCAGAAACTTCTACGAGCCAATTCATCCGCCACCACTTAATTCCACGCTCAATCACCTATGTTCTCCACAAATTTCCTTAATTCAAGGAGCATTCAAAGAAACTCCTTTTCAGGGGAGGGCAGCTCGAATAGAGGGCTCGATACGTTCGCTTGAATCTCGCGGCGCACGATCGTAATGGGAATCGCGTTACAGAGTCGAAGCAGGTTTTTCCGGAACTGTGACCGGTGATAGATTCCCGCGTCGAGAAAATTTAATGGAAAAATCCGAGGTGTCAGGCACAGACACGCCGACGATACGTCAGACCATTCACGGCTCGCAGACGTCTCTCGTTCCTCCTGCGGAGTAACAGGGAAAGAGAAAAGATTCCAGCTGAAAATACGACGTTCCAAGTATACACATTCGTCCGCGAAGTAGAGTGGGAATAGGGGAACAATCGCTGCCACCGACGATACGCCGGTAGAAGTTTCATCGGTTTCGCGGCATTTTCGCGGGCCTCCCGTTGATTTTTGCTCGACCGAACAACCGTCGCCTATTCACTCGACTTCTGCTTTCTCGACTTCGGTACATTCGAATCGCGGACGAATCGTTGAATGGATTCACCCTGGTTGAATTTCTTCCAATGGCCGTCGACGTCGATGACACCGAATGCAACGCCTATTTACGTAGTCGGTGGTTACATCGTTGACGATGTTTCCGGGCGAATTGTAATTGGGTCAATAGGGAGCGTTTCTGAATTATCTCGCACAGGTCACTAATTATATGCCCAGGCTGTCGCGTAATTAGAATGCCACCGCTTCTGGTCGATAAGTGTCGTCGTTCTGCGTTTCAAAAACATGCATTTCGTACCAAAAATAAACTTTATATTTCCTATTGAGTAAAAACTTGGACGATGCGTGTGTACGTCGAAAGAGAAGCACCTCGTTGAGCCGTTTCCTCCGCGAGTCTCGAATTATCGAGTGCAATGTGGCCTGTTAGGAGGGACATCGTGCCACAGGGGTCGGTAAACCGGTAGTACCGACATCTGTGGATGGTTCACAGTCGGATGATCAGTATTTTGTGCTAGGTAGTCGGTAAAGTAGATGAATCTAATTCCTAGCTCTAGTTTCTAGCTCTAAGGGCCCCCTCTATTGCTGTCTGCTAGGGTTGTCCAACATGAAACTCCCCACTCCACTAAGAAGGGGATGTTCGGTGAAAGGATGCAAAAGGGGCGCTACGGGACAGCACCGACTTGATTGGGGGAGGGCAGCAATGGCACGGGAGCCATTGACAGGATGTTGAGTAGAATGAAAGTTTCGAATGAATTTGATCGAACATGGGAATTGCTAATTCGTTTCCCGTTTGTGAATTTTTGATGAATAGGTAAAATATCATATAGCCTCCTGTGCGCAATAATCTACTAATCAGTAGAAGTAGTGAACTGACAAGTGAACTTTGTTAATAATCGTAACTAACATAAGTAGATGTCCTAGTATTTATGATTAACAATGTACATACCTGTATCCTTAGATTACAACAGATACTAAGAAAAATAAGTTACCGTTTAGTCATATCTCATCTATTATTATATCTCCTAATAAGACATTAGATAAAAGTTTTATATGAAGCTATATATGTATACTCCAAATTATGAAAATTATACCAAGTATATCTATTAATTATAAAAAATAATAAGAATAAATAAAAACCCTATCTGCAATAATATTAAATAGCGTCTACCCCATTACCATGTTTTTAAATGAATTACCTACAATCACTGTATATATATTTTTAAAACTCAATATCTAAATATGCTTATTTAAAACCTTAAAACTCTATACCTAATATCACAATGTATCCTTCACAATTTCCGAGTCCTTTTATCGGACAGTACAACAGAGCATCGTTCACGAAACTCGCGGGATCGTAGACGTTTTGCATCGAAAACTCCGACGGTTGCGGTTTGCCCGGTTGGTTTGCAAGGAGGCACCGAATTAATTTGGCAAATTGAACCGGTTCTTCCATCGAGTCCGATAATTCGGTGACTACCTCTGCTCCAGAGCCTGTATCCTCTGCTGTCGCTCGCCCTCGTTCCACGTGTTCCGCGCGAACGAGGGTCTCGGTACCTACACCCTTCGCTGGTTCAAGGAAATTCCAGGTTTCTGCTCCTGGTCTACGTAGCTTAGTTCCCTAATCGAATTAGAGGAGTCAGGATATTGCGTGTCGCTATGCACCCACACTCCCAGCAATTGTTTTAAGTTGACATCTCCGTCGAATCGCTTCGTCGCCGCCATACTCCGGACATCGAATTTGAACTAAACTATCTTCGGTTCTGAAATATCGGATTATCGTTGGACGGCTGGAAAAAGACGCCCAGTCGAAACATTTCCGCTTTGCTATGGGACAATCGGCGCAGGAAATCGAATTCATCGTAAACAAATATTCTTCAAGATACATGTACCTTCAGCTGCTGTGATTTGGTACATGCTGTGTCCTTTCGGTATTCTCGTTACTGGATGGTTTCTTAATATTAGAGTTACCAAAGTATTTATTAGTCAGAAAAGAAAATTCATTATTTTTCGTAGAAATTTCGTAGATTTGCGAATGTGAGTTTTTGGGAATTTAGATGCTTTTAGCCAAAACATATGAATGAATGTTTGTCTAGAGAAACTTTCGATAGTGTTTTTTGACAGGGTTAAACAGTTATCTTATCTATTTATCGTCTACTCGAGTGGAAATAAGCAAGAGAGATCGGATACCCTCTTCGCGTTTTTAAATTTGATTATTCGGAACCCTTATGGAACCCTTGGGGAGTCGTCATTGTAACACTTTAATTTCTCTGAAGAAAACACTGCTTAAATGAGGGTCCTGACTAATAAAATTTCTTTTTCTGTTTGACTTGGTTGCACTTTTGATAAATATATTTGATGAAGAGAACACTGCACCATTGCAATGTACAGATCTGGAAGATCTATATAGAAATTCTTTTAAATATTTAATTTCAAAACTTTTCATAGACAATGTAAACGTCAACGATAGTAAAAGATAATCATCTACTTATTTGCTTATATTCAAAAAATCTTATTATCTACGTAAGAAAACATATCCTCCAAATGAAATTCTTTAATGAAAGAAATTATATTCTCTATATGTTTAATTTATATCAATATTTCATTAAATTCAACATTAACAAACGAAAGGATTGCCAACTCTTACATCACATCCTTCCACGCTACACACGTAACAAGAAATTACCCCTCTCAAAAGAGTCTCGATCCTTCAACTCTCCGACCTTCTCCAAACATCTCCCTCCTTTCACGATCTTACAATCGTCGTTACCAACAAAAAATCCAATAAAATCCAATCCATCCAAGATTTAACTGCATCGTACCGAAAGATGTTCCAAAGGCTCGCAGTTGATCGAAGAGGGCGCGTGTCATTAAGCGCGCGTCCATCACACGCGTGTCCACGTGCAATTACAGAAAATGACTGCGCACGGTCTGGCGCGACCGCTGGAAGAGGGTAGGCTCTTAACTTTCACTAACGACCGAAGTTTTTCGGTGTCCGAGCCCCAGAGTGGCTGAGTATCATAAATTCAAAATGGCGGACCCTTTGGGGACGAAAACAAAAGCCACTCGGGTAGAGCGCGAGTAAAAGGACCGTGCTCCTTCTATGGTGGTGGTGATGGTGTCGGTGGGCAACCCTTCTGAAGTCCTTTGCAGCGGGGAGGAGAAAACGCTGAGGATTTTCGAGGGGTCGCGCCACCGAAAATGGCGGACCCAATTAAGCAAGTCTAGGCTACCAGCCGTTATTCCATGACGTAGGCTCGCGTCATGGAAACCATAGAGACGATGAGAAGGGAAAGAAGAAGGCCAAGAGGAGAGTCCTCCGTAAAGGACGCGTGCGTTTCTGCGCTCTCAGCATCCTCGTACTCTCTCTTTTTCTCGATGTTTGTTCATGCAGACCCTCGGATTTACGTCTTGTTGACCTTTTTCAAGCTGATGCGTGAACGATGCGAGAATGGAACGGCGGTACACGATCCTTGCCTACATGAGTAGCTAGTTATTCGTCTCCTTTGACAACAGGATTTTCCTATGTTTTCGCTTAATAGCGCGTCGGTCTTATTCGCGCGAATGGCTTACCGAGTGCCTTTGATGGAAATAAAATCTCGTTAGTCTCTTGTTGGTGTTGATTAACTGAAATATTCAATTTAGTTTCAATGAACAGGTGAAACAAGATTTTATTTTCTTTTTTATTTAATTTAGTTTTTTTTATTTATTTATTTCCTATTTAATTAAATTAATAATAAAGCACACAAAAAGCAACCAGTGCATTTTTTGCAGCTATCGATTATATCAAAGCTATCGACGGTACCAAAAATAAAAGAAAAAGGGATACGATAGAGTTCTTTACATAAAAATTCAAGTATTTAATTTTTCCAAATTTGGTACGCTAAAAGTTAATGAGACCTACTTTTTAAAAACACGCAAAAATTCAAATATACAAATAACAATAGATACAACAAATTGACAAATAATAATTTCGTCCACGTAGTAATAAAATCAGGAAGAAGTATAATACTTTCTAAAAAAAAAAAAAAAAAAAAAAATGTGGAACTAGTATCCACTTCTTGCTCAGGTTTCAAAGTTAAATCAGATTATTGAAAACTCGGATTATCAAGAATGGGGAACTTTTCTGAAAAAGTTGCGGACGCGATTTTCTATAAAAATAATGTAGAAATCGTTGACTATATTCGGCGCACTTTGTCGGGGAACTAGGATGCTTGGAAGCGTAATCTGCGAAGTGTGCCTCGGGGTTCAAGCGAGGAATGAATTGTGATTCGAATTACAATCTTGTTTAGGACCTCGACTTGAATATCTGAAGGGAGCATCCCTCTAAACAGGATTCTCATGGTCCAGAACTGGATGGGCAGGCTCTGTGCAAAAGACTAATTCGTGATCTCTGATCTCGCTTGACCAGATGCTGGACCTCTGTTGTACCTGTTTCACTGAGCAGGTGTACAATATTTATCTCTGCCGGTTATGTATCTTTTTCATGCACTGACTTTCAATTCATAGTTTCTATTCATAAATCTTACGTATTTTTAGTTTCTCAGTAATTCTAAAATACCGAGAGTAACTTTGTATAAGATATTTATATATCCTTTTGCAACTTTTCGCGAACAAATCAACAGTCCTCTTTCCTATTATTAAATTAAAATTTCTTTTTAATAACATCTAAGGCTCGGTTTCGATGTATCAAATCAAGTTGATGGTATAATTATAGCGGCATATGAGTCAACGGAAGATTTGAATTGGGAGAGACACATATTATTGTGCTTCGGAAAACCGACGTTGTTTTGGTTTGACAGTTCTAAAGGTAAACAAATTCCGAATAAAATATTATTGCTGTTATTTGTAATCGTCAATCGGAGTTACATTTGAACTTTTTATAACACCTATCGATACAGATAGACGAACATGCTCTTTAGGACAGGCATTATAGCCAATCAGTATAGCGAGCAGTGTAGCCAATCAGTATAGCGTGCTGTATGGCCAATCAGTATAGCGAGTCATACAGTCGAATAGCGAGCGTAGAGTTGAACAGTAGCATTGAGCGAACGACGATTACGACCGGCATACAGTATGTCTGTACTTGTACTTAATGTGATTTTAATATACATTACTATTACAATTTTATCACTCGTCTCTTTAATAAACCAACACGTTTAATAGTAATATCCACTTCGTAATTTTTACTAGAAAACATTAATTCGTTCTGTATGTACAATATTTACTATTGTATTGATCAAATCATTAGTTACCACATAACTAATTAAAGTTAGACCAGCGAACATTACATGTCATTTATTAATCATTAGATCACGCAATAAGACGAAATTAACAAAAAGAAATAAAACTTGAATTAATGTTTTCGACATGATTATTAGTATCAGAAGATTGTTAATTATTAAGGTTTCCTTTAATCCTACTATTTTTCTGGTTCAGTAGAATGTATTATTATCACATCACAGAACAGTTGAGCAATTTTAGACTGACCTCCTATATTGTAATACTAACAAAGAATCGATCATTCGGTAATTTCGAACCTTAATGATTACACATATACGTATCATAGTACACAACATAATTACTTGCGAATCTTATAAAGGCGAAAGCATCTACCAAAGGGACCAAAACCGAGATGTGACAATCATTTATTCCACAACTACACCAAAGAATCTCACCTATATAAATACTACCATAATCACCGAAAAACGACCAGTCATTGCACCTCCTCTTATCGCTACTTACACTCATACACGCTCATAATGCATGATTTATCCAACTACCTCAATATCCTCATCCTTATCAACGTCTCTTCCTTCATCTCGCATCAAGTTCCGAGATTCCGCTAGGAAGGACAATAAGGAGGAGCGTCGCTCCTACGCTCGATTCTTCGCTCGTTTCTCCGCGATCTTTCACATTATTTTCTACTCGAGACACGTAGGTCGAACAAAAGACGAAGAGAGCGTGCGGCGAGGGTGGCGCTCGAGAGAAACACCATATAGAGAAAGACGAAAAGTAAGGAGAGGCGGAGAATCGTAGGCAAGATCTCGCTGTTGTGTGAAAAGAGTGAAAGTCGGCGGGCGCGTTTCTTTGAAGCGGGTATTAACGGGCCGATTCCATCGAATTTACCGCGTGGCGCGGTGCGCGCTCTCTCTCTCTCTCTCTCTGTCTCTTTCTTGCGAGTTCGATCATGGAATGTGATAGCTTGTATATTTGTAGAAGTAATAACGGGCGCAGAGAAGCGGAGAGTGGTCGTAGGAAGAGACCGTGGCTACGAAGCACGCGGGGCTGGGTTGTTGCGAGGAGGTAAAGGAGGTGGAGGGTAGCTTGGCGACACTCAAGACCTCTCTCTGCAAGCCGGTCCCACTTCCTCCTACGCTCATTCCATCTTGCTCGCTTGCTCTCGTGCTTGCCGAGCTGTACAAGGGTCCATCTCATAGCAACGCCCACGGAAACCCGAATCGATACGACGCACTGTTCTGGAAATTCGCCGGATTTTCGTGCTCGTTTTCGAATTTTCCCCGCGAAAAAATCTCGAATCACTTCGATGGCACTCTGCGCGTACAGAAAGACGTGGCTTCGGGGTTGGTCGTGTCGCGCCGACTCGCTACGCCGCACTGTGCGTTAAAATAGTTGTCCGACCCAGAAAAAGTCATCAGTCTCTGCTACCTAATTTTCAGTTTTGTTTTCTTGACTTTCTAAATTCGTAAGGATGCTTTAAACGGAATAGAGTAAGGTACGGTTATTTGAGCTAGAAGGACGTTTGTGATTTGCCCTGTAATTCGCTAAAATTGGTGTTATTCAGTGTACTGACATCGACAGTTCGACAACCAAAGTTCTCCACGAAGATGTAACTTTCATCAAAAGGAAAAGCCAATGGTGTCCCGTGATATACAAGTTTGATTAAATTTAAAAATATTGAAGCTCAGATGATTTAAACGATACTATCTTGGTCGAATTGTCGACATATGTACACGCTATGTTTCACTAATAGTCCGTTTTCAAATGTAGATTAAAAATTATTCGTAACTGAATTTGTCGAATAACAAGGAAAATTGCTTAACGTGATTCGAATATTTTTCTGACTCAAATAATCCTTGCTCTATTCGCAACGACCTATCGTAGTGGGGCCAGCCGACTATAAATTCGAGAATCACGCTGTTGAAGGGGCAGGACTTGGACCGAAAATTCCAGCCCTGCTTTGACTACCTTGCAGCAAGGAAAACAGCGGTTGGAAGGAAGGGATTTTTGATAAAGGTATCCCTTATCAGCGGCGGACACACGGTACTCTCTCTGGTCTCTCTGGTTCTTGAAAAACTGCACGGAGAGATTGCCTGCCCTCCTTCCTAATGCGCGCGAATCCGCCACCACAAGTTTGCATCCCTCTGCGCCTTCGATTACCACCTCTCTTTACGAGAGTCGCTCCTATGGATCGTTTTTCCTTCTTAAAGTTCGTAGGTGGTAGGAGCAAGAGGTTCCAGCGAGTGGAAAACAGAATTGAGATAAGAATCGTGATATGTCACGCGATATTTATTTCCAAAGAAGGAGGTTTTTTTCACGGGAGGAAGTTTTTATTTGGCTTTGGTGATTCTTAAATTGTCGTGGTTATGCATATTTGAGGAGAATTGTCTTAATTATTATTAATCGAAGATTTTAATATGTATACCAATTGTGTAATTAATCTACCAAATATTTGGTATATTGTCTTTATATTGCTAACGAAGCTAATAATAGCAAAGTATACGAAGTGTTAAAAACTCGACTAAATCAGTTACTATAATGAAATAAATTTTATAGTCAAGCAAGGTGTAATATTATACAGGCAACTTCGTAACAAACGATGTAACTTTGTTTACAAAATTATTTGGTAACTCTTCAAATACTATAGGTAAATATATAAGGCCAGTTGATAACGAAACTGAATGCAAATTCTAATAAGAGAAAAGTATACCATTCATGAAGATGAAGAATCAAGTAACAAGTACTCGAGTAATAAATTGAATATACGTACGACACCTATTGGTGAAAAATTATCCATAAGAAACATTGAAAATATATTCAGATTGTTTAATACACAAACATTTAAAGATTCCAAGAATTATCTATTTCTTCAGATCTCAAATATCGAATCTTTCAAAGTCCCTCGAATTCAGAATTATCTTGACATCGCGTTAAATCCTTTTCGTCTCTTACTCTTCTCCTTTAACTGGAACCTTCTTTCTCTCCCTCCTCCCCAGAAACTTTTCACGCGGCTATCAAGGATATTGCGCTTTTCATAACAATGGCCGACGTAGATTCTTCAACATCCAACCTTTTTCCATAAAAAAAAAAAAAAAGAAACGAAGAAGGAAAAGAAAGAAGATGAAGATTCAAGAGGAAGTCGACGGGGAAGAGAGTCTTGAAATGGCGCGAAAGGAACGAGGCGAGTTTGTATTCTCCGCGTTTTCCTCGTTTTTACTGGCGTGGCCAGTCAGGCGTCTTGTCATGCATGACCGATGTCGATATGTGTACAGCGTGGGATGTACACGCTCAGGAGCAAAGCATCGTTGGAAGAGTCCTCTTGCTTCCCTTCGATCCCCCCTTCCTCCTTCCTATATATCCCTCTTATATCAAGAGGATGGGAGCTAGGCTTCGTTTCACATTCGTTTCCAGATCTGTAGAGGTTCGTGCACGAGAAATCCAGAAAATTGGACAGAGCGATCGGTTCCCGAACCATCGCCAACGAACGTTCTTCAAATGAACGATCAGCTGGAATCCCACACGACATTTTTCTCCGTGAGAGTTCCATAGGACAAACGGTATCAAAATTTGAAAACCGAGCCAGCCAGCCAGCCACGTTTCCGCTGATCTACAGAATTTTCTTCTCTTAATTCAGATTTAAATCTTGCCACTTCGATCCAACAAATGTAAGGGGTTTAAATTTACGAAGAAAATATCCGGATATGTGATCTCAATTTTGGCTTCAAATGATCGATAAATCTTTTCAATCGCACAGATATGTATAATAGGGTTGAAATTTTAATCAGTGCTTCGATCGATTCTTTGACAAAATTCCGAATTTCACGACTTCCGATATACTGTATTTAAATGATCCTTCTATACGCGGAATGACGCAAAATCGATGTAAAATTAGTTTTATTTAGAGCGGTTTAAAATTGTCGTCCAATTAAAATTGCCATCAGTCAAACAGACTTCCTCTGCAGATTGCCCATCCGTGATAAAATAATTTCACATATCTTATATTTTAGGAGTTACGCTTTTTCTTTGCTCAAACTGAGCCACGATTTCTTTAACATAACCACAAGAAACTTCGCTCTTAATTGTAACTCGTCGTTCATACAGTTTTATGGGAAACGTATTAGCTTTCAGATTTAAGCTATCGCGAAGATTGCATGTCGTGTTTTTGATTTTCAGAGGATAATCATGCGATAAGTTGCACTTTTAGCACCGACGTTTTGTAAACGTTACAGTTCACTTTTTCATGGCAAATTTTAATTAATATAACAAATAATTGTATTCAAATTAAATAGCCAAATGTGTACAAACGAAAATCGAATTAAATAATCCAGTTGAGAAGTAGATGGGAAAGACTCGTTGAATTAAACACACGATATTTGGAGTATAGACACATAGAAAATAAATGATACTAAATTAGATATTGAAAACACTTGTTATATTTTTTATTAATATCGAACAAAATCTATAAATTCAATACATTGTTAAATAAAACTGACACAACTTTGCATGTGCTTGATGTAAACGCGTGAAGAGCATTTTCCACCCTCGAGTCGTTTCCCGATACTCGACAGAGCCGGCTGCTAAATATTAAAGCGACGCTATTGAATTAGGATGTAACGTCGACGAAACACGGGGGGTTGATCACCACTGATACGAATTTGTCTACACGGGCGATTGTGGTCAGTCGATGCAGGATTGACAAGACTCGGCTACTCGTTTAGCCAGTTCCTGGTCCGGTTTCCACGGTGAACTTCGACCCCGAAACGGGGCCAGCCCTGTCAACACAGAGGCGCGCGTACAGAATGACAAATGTCGCTGCGACCGCTAATGTTGCTGCACAACAAATTATATTCGAGGTGATAAAATCTACCAGGAAGCTAGATAAACACGGTGCTCGAAAACGAAAGGCCACTCTCGCGAGCCCAATTCAATTTCTTCTTTGATCTTTATCCTCGTGTTTTAGAAAGCGTCTTGAAAATTTTATACGAAAGAATGATGTTTGGCTTAGAGGATTAAAGCCTGGTTTTAAGAATTTTTGCGTCGCGCTTTCAGCATTTTTTAGACGCTTTATTAATGGATGGTATTGTATGAGCTTCTTATTGTTTGTTGCAGGTGCCTCGTGGAAGATGAATCCGTGAATACAGCTACGTGGTGATCTTGGATTTATTTGGAGAATATTTTACAATGTACTTATTATAGTGTTATGGTGTTTTGAATGAAGTGTGTAATGTTGTGGAAATGTGTGAATCTAGACTTCAGACGCATTGATTCTGATACACGTTGATAGTTATGTGTGATAAATAGGCTGTGGATGGTTATGCAAATTCATATTCTTGAGAATACAATTAAACAAAAGTTGTTTTAACTGTTAACAAGTAGTATACTTTAGATGTCTTGTATATTTCTGCATATCATGTGCATATTTGCACTTTAAAATTTCCCATAACTTACTTAACCATCCACAGTATAGTAGTAAAATTTTATAAAATATATTCCTATATCTGGGGACTACTAATTACTATTACATTATATTATTACGTAAAAAAGGGGAAAATTAAAAATTAGCAAAGGCAGAATCTAAGATATTCTTTATTGGATTTTTATCCTATAAAATAGTGCTCGGTTTAGTTACAAATAAGAAGGCTTTTAATATCATAAAATTATCTTAGAACAGTATCTTCAAATGACTATAAAACAATGCCCCGTATCTTCACATTTACGGTTCACGGAATTAAAATACGCTATGTTTCTCGTACAACACAAATTTACTTACACCGTTCAAAATTTTAAAACCACTATGCTCCTGCTTATTTTGACGTGAAAAAGTAAGTCGAAAATTTAGACTGATATTTTTTTATACGAAGCTTAACTTATATTTTCATTTAGCAAACTATTGTTGCATCAATTAGGTCTAAATTAGTTAGTAAAGAATGTACAGTAGAATACAAAAATTTTTCTTAAAGAACTTTTTCTATTAATGTGAAAGTTAGAAAAACAACTACAATTTTATTTGCTAAAGTATTTCTGTTCTGGGTATTAGACTTCTACTGTTTTATGTCACACTGTATATGAATGTTTCCATATTCCATATGCCTTTGCCAAACGATATTCGAATGTAAAGATTTAAGTGTAATTTTCAGAGATCCTGAATCTTGTATTTTACATTTTTAACAATTACGAAAAAATATGTTTTTGCTTTTTCTAAAATACTTACGTACATTTGGCTGTACTGTTGGCTGTCCAGTGGTTCGTTGGTCAACAATTGTGAAACAGAAATAGTACAAAAATTGTATTCGAAGAGGCTAATAAAATTGAACATTAGTAGTCCCAGATAATAACAATCAATGTGTCGAAATTGATATGTGTAATTATCGAAGTGGTTGGAAAGTGTGTGCGAAGAGAAATCGAGAAGACGAAATAAACGCAACATGGAAATGTCCTGACCCACGGTTCATCACGCTCCTGTCCTGCATTCCTGTCGCGCGTCCACCTTTTTCTCGTGTTCGACCATTAATTTTCTTTATCGGAGTTTCGAGGATACGGCGCATTGTAAGTACATGCTACGTTATTGGCCAATATCGGGCAGGCACGAGGTTCGAATAGTTCTCGGCTACGCACGATCCCCATTAACTGCGCCATAAACAGATAATCGCGAATTTCCCGACGATACCGCTCACCCAATCAGATAAATCCGAAGCAGCCGAGATATAGAATTATTGTCTACGTGTTTCTCAGTTCATTCGCGTACGAGGCTACGTAGCTGCGAATTAGTAACAGATTTCACGTCATTGACGGTAGGTTTGAAATTATCCAGGGAAAATCACGGTGCTGTTCGAAATTTGAAATGTTCCTGGTCACTTTAGTTTTACTAGTATTAAAGAAAAGTATAAGAAAGATCCAAGTATAAAGTGATAAATTTATATTAGATCGCAATCTAATAGTTAATTCAATATTTTCACTTTACTTTACCTCCTATTTTTACAACATTAATTAAAGTGCCAGGATATACAATATACCATTTCTTAAAACATTCACACTACTTTCACATTGAACTTTTAGATTCACATTGAAACAAAAATTATTTATCCTGTAAATAGTTACGTACAACACCGTATAAAAATACAGAGCGACCCGATCGCCAAACCAAATCTTTCTTCTTCCTCGTACCACAAATTCAAAGAAAGTATACAAATCCATCTTCTTGTCGCGTCGAAAGTTAACGTGGCTCTTTCTCTACAACACGCGTCCTCGTATCACAAAAAAAAGTTCTTATCAATCGCATCGAAAGACAAAACACACTGTCCGAAACACGCGTTAACTCCTCGTAAGCGAAATCTTTGACCAAGAAACGTCTGTTCCTTTATAAATCTGAAAAGCAGCTCAGATCATTCGGTATAACACGCGTCTGGGCGATATCAAACGACCGGACTTCGCGCGCAGCGGAATAAAATTTCCGCGATGCCTCGCGTACTTATTACCAAGCGGAATCAGCCGTGATCCGTGCTCTTTGTTTGTGTTGGCGAGGCGCGCGGAGGGTGAAGGAAACGCGGCTAAGGGTGAGAAAGAGGAGCACTCCGTTAATCATTATCCAAGGGTAAGTCGAGAGGCGAAGGAAGCCTCCTTTGAGGCCGGACCACGGTTGCTCTGCCCGGAATTCCAGGGCCTCGGATTACAATTTGGCGAGTCCAGGGCGAAGGGAGAGTAAAATGGCCGCCGGCGGTAGGGTAGTTTTGCCGGTCGTGGGGTGGCTATGAGGGTGGCTAACTGGGTGGTCGACAAAGACCAGTGGAAGGAGTAGGAAGAGAAGCAGCAGCGCGGAGGTCGGTAAAGGGGATAGCGGTGGTTGAGGACTGGGGCAAAGGGGGGCTGATGCTAGCCACAACCCCTTAAGGGTCGAACGAACCCTTGCACTACCACACGGAGTCCAAGAATTCTCTCTCTGCTCCTCGCTTCCCTTCCTCTCGGGTTTCTCTCTCTTTCAGTTTCTCCACATCTGTGTCCTCCTCTCTTTCCGTTTTGCCCGCAGTTCGCGATGCTTCTCTGTTGCTACCAGCGTCCCTCTTCCGCATATTATCCGTCTCGTTCCTTTACCACTGTCTCATCCCCCGTTCACCCCCCTCGTTGAACAACCTTTATATCTACAGCCACTATACCTACCACCACCACAACCACGTACTACCTAGCTACCTATACCTTGGTTACTCGTGTGTTCGAGGGGTAGAGAGGCTGCTAAAGAGCGAGAGAGAACGATCGAGACTAGAGGGTGAGTTCGAGAGTCGAAGAAGGATGGACGAACGTGCTGGTTACCGATAAAGAGAGACAGAATGGGAAAGGGACAAATGGAAACTGGCCATAGAGATGAAGAGAGACGAGTTGAGGGAGGTGGAATAGGGGAGGGAGTACATAGGAGAGAAACACGAAGCAGTATGGACGAGGGACGAGGAGAGTCGGCGCTGAATGAAGGACGGGGCGCAAAGAGGATGGGCGCACACGGGCAAGGGTGGAATTTTAGAGCCGGGGCTAGCCTTAAAATACACGCCACGCGAAATACCAGCCGTGAATTAGAGTCCGCGCGTATACACGCTTGCTGCGGCGAGCGTCCAACGAACGGACGAACCTTTGGAATTTTCGTCAGCCGCAAACCGAGCGAAACCATTTTCCGACGTTTCTCTCGTTCCGCTCGCGTTCCAGCTCGCCTTTCGATGGACCTTGCATTTGCGCGTGACTAACAGAATTCCAACGACACGAGTACCGTTGATTGTGAGACATTCCACGATTCGTCGTTGAGCGACGTTTATTATGAGATGGGTTGAATCGTTGCTGGACCGTGGACGTTTCTTTACCAAAGTAATAAACGTAATTTTTATATGGTTTGGTTAGGAATCTATCGGACGAACGAGAAAAAATTGAAAGAACTGGAAATATTAAGAACTGGAGTTTAGTTAGAACGAAATGCAATATGGTAATTAGTATAATTAGTAATTGAAGTATAGTTAGGAATAAATGAAATACGATTACAAGGATTTGCTTGTGTCTATTATTTTATTTAGATGTATGTTATTTAAGAGGGTTAATTAGAGTCTTGCTGCTTTGAATGGATCCTTAGATTGGCTTGATTTTCCAGGATAATCTCCAGCATACTTCGAGCAGTGAATTAAAGATATCACGTTTTTCAGGAAATGAATTCATACACTTTTACCAGCATGCTTGTTACCTTTTTATCGCGATATATAAGGAAAACATTGTTAAATAGCTATTTCATCACGAGATTGTTTGAGATCTTGATGAGGCTGTAGAAATCGTAGACGCTATTAAAAGACAATAAACACGGTTCATGGAAATGTATTAAACATCGGAAAATGTCAGGGTAGGTTCAAATAGTTCGATGAAGACGTTTTTAAATTTTTAGCGAAAGGTTCGTCGAACATTGAACGGTGAACCCGCGCTAACTATAGAAACAATAAAAATTGAAAATAGGCTTAGAAAAATGGAAATATTGCAAAATATTGCAGCGAGGATACACGTGATTTTTTCTTCACGTTAATTATAAGAATTGTTAGATTTATTTCGCCGTTAATCACGTCTAAAATAGCCATGAATAAGTAAGCATAACTGAAAGTGGAAAGTAAAACAACTTCAGAGACAAATGCAAATGCGTGCCTTGAAATGGTCAAACTCTGAGAAAAAGTTAAGAGTAACTGTGCCGCGATGTTAAAAACATTGACTAAACGAGTTTTTAAATGACATTTTTTTTATTCGAATGAAATTCCACTTTTTTACTGTCCATCTTTATATTAGTTTATATCCAAATTTCATAACAACTAGACAGTCACCATAAATTCCCAAATCGCCTTTCACAATATGTATCCTATTTTCTTTTTTCTCACCCATTTTCATTTCACGTTCCATTCTCCAATCAATTTGGACAATTACCATTGATCGTTCCAACATAAAGATCTAAAAATCCCCTATCTTCTACATAAAACTCAGTTACTCAAACTTCATTTACTAGTTATGGAACTTCAATAAAATTCTCTACATATATTTGGATATTTCACAAAATTCGAGCGTTATTTAACCTATTTCTCGCCGAGAAAAAGTATGTGCATTAAATAAATGAGATACATGCTTCGACGATATTTATATTAATACACTAAAAATAGTCAACTAATGAGCTGCTTTAAACAAATGTAGGTACAACTGTATACAACAATAATACCATCTATATACCACGGTGCCTGAATATTAATGCACGAGTCACTGGAACTATTTACATAGTCCTCTCATTTTCCTTCGCACGGTCAAGCCACGCACGCGGTTAACGCAATTCTAATTACTCAAAATTAACCGCTAAAAGATGCCTAAAAATTTCGCATACTACGTACATATGTAACTATTTACTCAGTTTCCTTATTTTGCTCGACAGAATCGAATCG
This sequence comes from Bombus campestris, assembly GCA_905333015.3. NCBI lineage: Eukaryota > Metazoa > Arthropoda > Insecta > Hymenoptera > Apidae > Bombus > Bombus campestris. The sequence continues at coordinate 2,679,126 of HG995146.1, forward strand.
TGTACGCGATCTCGACGGAAGCGGGAGATTTTTTCCTCGTGGCGCGACACGATATAAGTTGGCGACGATACCACACGGATTTAACTAATAAGAGCAATTAGCGCCGGGGGTAGTAACTAGAGGTGGTTTGCCCGCCATGGCATGTCTCTCGCCTGGCGGTCGCCTCGGTCAATACCCACCGGACAAGATGGCCGACGCCCACTCCAACACAAACTCAAAGTTACATACATTTATGTACTCAAATGTATAACCCACCCCCTCCGGACTGAGTTGCCTTTCTCCTTCCGCCGACTACAACCCTCCCGGTCTCGCCATCCACTCCGGCTACACGGACACCGAACTTCATCATTATTATCTCGCTAGCCCGGTATCCAGCTTTCCGGCTGGTGCGTGAATTTTGCAAAAGCAAAGCGCCACTCGGACCCTGTCACGAGACGCTGATACACGCTGGGGGCTGAAGGTTTGATTCTGGAAAATTAAGCAATCGATCGATCGAACCAGAGAACCGGAGGCTCGATCGTCGGGGGAGAACAGAGACGAGATTGAAACGTCGCATCGTGCCGGTCATAGATAAATGTTTAAACGTTTTATTCTCGCCCTTAGCGAATCTCCTCAATTTGGAAATCTAATCGATCGAATCGAGAGAAAATGGTGTAGTAAGGCGCGTGGTGCGAAAAACTTGTGAAATCGGTCAGTAGTTGATGAATTCGTAATAATTTAAAGTAGGTAATCGGGAAAATAGTACAAGCATAGTCTTTAATAAGGATTATTATGATAAGTATCAGAATAATAAATACAAGTAAATCAAGTGTAACACAAGTACAAGTATTCGTTACGTTTTGATGATTTTGGTTTAAATTGTTTACTGTCTTCCTTTAGATTTTTCTGGGCGAGTATAAAATTTTCATAAATGAGGCAAATATGAGGTATATATATATATATATATATATGTAATATTCATGTCTATTATATATAGGAGATTTTATTTTGGATTTCCAAGCTCTTTTAAGAAATTATAATAATATGTTTGAATACTTATAAATACAAAGGTTTGTTTACTTTCTCAATGTGAAAATCGAACTTTTTTTAAAATAATAATTACTAAATATTCTTAATTATATATAACATATTTTTTATTGTTTGCGACTATAAAAAGGAATGCAATGTGCGTCTCTAAGTGAGTTTACATTTTTAAAACGTTAGTCAGGGGGAGAGAGAGAAAGAGAGAGAGAGAAAGTATCCTCGAGAGTATCTTGGTCTACTTTATGACCTCTATATCTTGGCTCCATAAGATATAGCTTGATATTTAACGTTAGATGGATGGGTTAAGTTTTAGAGAAGGTAATCAATTTTTAATTGTGAATTTCTAATGGATTATAAATAAATGTCTCGGTCGTGATAGGTAAAAGAAAAATCCTCCTGAGAAGAAAAATATCTTTCATTTTAGAATTTAGATTGATTTATTAATAAAAGATTGAATTGAAAATTTCGGACACAATGGGGTCGATTTACCTCAAATTAGAAAAAGGAAATGTGAGCAAACCGCGAAGGTTACAAATTTAAAAACCTCTTTCACATAGATAGAAATCTATTATTTATATTATATATTGTACATATATTGAGCCAGTGTATAAGTGGTTAAATTGAAGAAAAATTACCCAATCAATATAATCAATATAATCATTATAAAATTACCTCCTATTTAAATGATTGCTTAAACTGCGAATTGGTATGAATTTATTGGAAATCTGTAAAACTTATAAAATATCCAAATATCCAAAACAAATAGAATATCCAAACACTTGCCATAATATTCAATAAATAGAAGAATTATCTGTCATAGTCGATTTTCTGTAATTCTATTCATAAAAATGTGAATTTGCGTAAATATTTACGGTTTGCTGATTACAAAATTACTGCCTGTTACATCCAATTTTAACCTTTATATGTACATGTCATATGTCTAGAAATTTTGTTTTTAACAACTTCCACCAAGTAGTCGCTAAAATTTTCGTGTCATCGCTAAAAAATTCACGTGTCAAGTGCCAGAAGAAGTATAAATTCGAGCGTATCCCAGGAAATTGCGACAAGTTAGCGGTGTAAAATTTTAACGAACAGCCAGCCGCACTAACCGGGTTCGTTAGGCTTCGACATATCCCTAAAGGGACCAGTTTAGCCAGGACACGTCAAAACGGTCCTCGATTGGTCAGCAGAAAGGGGTGGCAAGCCCACGCATACGATTGGTCAAAGCTACCCTTGTAGTAAGCGAATACTGACCCTTCGGGGGAGGATTTCTCTCCCTTGAAAAATATCGCTGATCTTTCGCGCCCCTGGCAAACGAGCGGAAAGAAAACGTACAGGGAACTCGATGAAACGTATGCGGATAGTTTAGCGGCTTGCGGTGATTCGTTTCATGTTTTACGATTTCTTTTTCCCCTCCTTTTTTCCTGTACCTTTTTCATATCGTTTTCTGTAAATTTAAGTAGAGATGGAGAAATATCGAAGGGTATATTTGATTATTATTGACAATCATTGATAAGAAAGATTGTCAACAAAATATTTTACAAGTATTTCTAAACAGGCATATTGTTGGTCTTATTAAAAAATATTATAATTATACAATACATTAAATCTGTACATCTTCTTCACGAGATATAAATGTAAATCCTGTAGATCACAAACCTGCAAGCATCACGTTACAACAGCATTATAAGTATTTATCACTTGAATTCAAACGGCTTCAAGTACGAGCAAAGCATTGGCAAGACGCTATTTGAATTTAACCCTGTCGCGATTCTCAAATTTTTATATTACGATCTTGCTCTTATCTCTACAAATAAGAAGATTGTTAATGTCTCAAAAAACGCATCAACTACAATTCTCTCTCAACGTACTCAAACTTATGATAATTTTCAATTTTGACAAAATGCAATGAGCCAAAAATTACTAAAAGAATACAGCAAGGTTACGAAACTTAAAAGTTGATTTGATTCGGAAGTGGCTTCATCCATCGACAACTAAGGAAAGAAAAAGCGCGATAAGAGCAGCCGGTCTCGCAGTATCGGCCGCAAATTGGAAAATCGAAAAGCAAAGCGTGACATGGTGGCCCGTGCAAAGAAACGTTCCAGTAATTGATTTAGGAGTATCCATTTAATTAGGCGGATGTTGTAAAGGCCGAGAAGAGATCGAGATCCGACAATACTTTCGCAGTTCTTTATCGGGAAACGGAGAAGGACAGCCGCGGGAACGACGAAGTATCGGTAATAATGAGATTGAAATTAATTCGACGTCGTGTCGGTCGACGAGATATTCGACGATAAGATAATTCAACAAATTTGCCCAACTAAGTCTCGGATTTTCGTTCCACACCAATGTTACTATTATTCGAGAATATTACCCTCTTGGTCGCTATTTCTATTTTTTTCTTCTTCATCCTCTTGTTCCTTTTCTTTCTACTTTTTGTTGGCGATCCTTAACGCTTCTTCACCGTGAAACGATTCTCGAACGAAGGAGAAGCGAGACCTCTTGCCGCGAAGACAAACGAGCACCGTTTAATCTTTTAACCGGGAACGAGACAGTGGCGCGAACGCAGCCGAACTAATCCAGCGCAATTGTTTTCGTCCGTGTTGACTGCTTATCTGGCTTAACAGCCGACTAATTCCGCGATCTAACAAACTTCGAGGCCCCGGTGCCTCCTCCGCTAGTAGTTAACCTCCGGTTCCCGTAGTTTTTCACGGTGCTCCCTGTAACGCTGCAACTGAATACCGGACATTAAGATATACATGGCGAACAACGTAATCGCTTGAACGGCCGCGAGATCATACGTGTCTCTGACGAGATAGCGAAATGGCGGCCATTTAAAGGGAAATAAACGCGTTCTCGGGAGCAATCGCGAGGAATAAGAGAACGATGCTTGAGTGGTGTGATCGTTTGGTTTAGAAAATTAATTGTGCAATTGGTGTTATATATACAGAAGGAAGATCTAAGGTTTTAGGGTTAACTGTTATAAGCTTTAAAGGTTCATAGCGTGTAAAGAGAGGAATAAGAGGATGATTAATAATAAAATGTAATCGTGTATTATGATGTAGGGCTACTTGACGGGGTTAATTTATTTGTTCGTTGTAGATAATTTAGTTAAATTATAATAATGAAGAATATATATTATATAAGATGAACGTGTAATACGTTCGAAATTTATATTTGAAGCGGAAAGTTTTACAAAAATTAGACTTTTAATTTTAGTTCTTGTTAGAATTACTTTTATTAGAATAGTAGTTTCTATTAAAATTAAAGTCTTATTAAAATTTTATTTTCTTGTCAAAGACGTGTCAAAGAACGATACAGCTCTATTAGCATTCTTTAAACACAGCGATCCCTTCCTATGCAGGGTCTCTAACGTACCCTCGGACCGGTTCTGTGAGGGGTTGAAATTTTGTAGGGAAGTGTACCACCTATTAGTAGGCAACCGTGTATTACGTTGCTGCTGTACTTCAGGTAACTCAGGTGTATGGAACGAAATAGGAAAACACTTCGAATCGATACTCGAATCTTAGTTTCGAAAGTATCCTTGATATTATTTGCAAATTATGCGCACAGAAATTTGTGTTAACAATGTAACTCAAATTTTCGGGAGCGTTGAGATTATTTGTAGGTGAAAATCGATAGTTTAATTTTAACAGAGATTCGGCTGGACTAAGTTTAGCACGCGCAATTAATGGTTACATTCGTTGGAGAATGCGCGAGTCAATATAATTCACGTAATAATCGCAAGACATTGTTACGTAGAGTTTGAGATTATTGTTGGATATTATTTCCGATTTTAAAGAGCAATTTTGAATACAAGTTGTTATTAATTTGACCGAAACCAGCGATATATTTTTTGTAATTATAAACAGAGGAAATTTGAAATCTGTTATTTTTATGAGCTCCGCATTTCTACTTGGAAATTAAAAAAAATCCCAATCAGCTAACATGAACTAATTGAGTAGGTCATTTACAAATTTTTTTCCAAATTCATATAAAATTCCTGAAAAAGAGAATAAAAATTGGTTGGAGGTAAACGTTTCTATCGACTCTGTTACCTGTCACATGAACGAACGAAAGTATACAAATATATCTCGATAAATCAGCAAGAATACAACTCGTTAACGACAACGGAGAATCCTAAAATTTAGAAAAAAGAAAAAGACAAATGCGAACGAAAAAGAAAATTTCTGTTCTTCGTGCTCGGTTGTCGAAACATCGCGATAAAGAAGACCTCAACTCTGTTTCCTAAAACGCATGTGCACTTGAAATCTCTAAAAATTCGGCAAAACTAAACGTCAACGACGAACTCGGAATAGTTAGCGAAACGTCACGATAAAAGGCTAAAATTATACGCGTCCTTCTCCATTTCTCTGCCTTCCTCTCCACTCTCTTTTTCCCCCCTTTTTTTTTTATCATAGTGACTGCTGGTGAGCTGTTTTTTACGCTCGCGACGAACGGATGCGGACGAAACGGCGACGCGACGCCGGAAACGCGGATGGGGTGGGAGTTGAGCGTTTGACATATTTTGTCCGGAAAACCGACAGATCAGGGACGATAGCGGCGTACGAGAAAGGGTTGGTGGTTGGGGTGAGCACAGGGGCACCTCTGCTTCTGACGTGGAGATTAGTGTCCGCCATTGTGGTGACGTCACCATAGTTAACACGCATTCAAACGACCGTGCAAACGGCTGGTGAAATTATTGACCAACGCCTCACGAGTTTCGTCACCTCGTCCTCATTCGTTCTCTTGTCTTCCTCCTATCTTCTCGTTTTCTTCTTTTCTTCTTTTCAAAAACTCATCACAAGTCATTTTACGTAAAAATAATCGAATAATGGAAGAGATAGGATAAAGTCTGATTTCATGGTGGACAGTAGGATAGAGGATGGAGATGATCTATCGTTGAATCGTGTAACGTCGAGTCTGCAGGCAGAAGTCGGTACCGGTTGACAGATGAATTGTGCCCCGAGGAACAATGGGACCGACCAAAAATTAACGGCATTGTCTTAACTTTGAATTCGCATGGCGGCTGGTGTTTGCCTCATGCCGTAGTCGATTACCACGAAACAGGGAGGCGCGGCTGGGCGCGAACGCATTCAGAAGAGAGCTTTCCGGGCTTTCGATTACGCGCCCGACGACGGATTGTCCCTGGCGTTACTGCCGCATTTCGAACTTTATGACGTGTAATTTTGGCTTTGACATCTTCGGGAGATGTACGAGCGAGGAGGAAAGGGAAGTGTAAGTTTATGGCCATACCCTGTTCTGTTGCGTAAAAAATCCATGGAGTTAGCAAAGTAGATGTAAATATGAAATGTTGATCAATGTTGCATAGGATTTACCATGATTTCTATCCTTACCTTGAATCCTTTTGTTGTTTCAGAATGTGAATGCGATTATTGAATGTAGAAAAAAAAATTCGATGATTTCATATATTATGGCGAAAGCTTAGACGTTGATGGATCTATACGATAATTAAGTAAAAAGTTTAGGAAATATTAACCATGAAATTGCAATATAGAATTCTCACTATTTCCATTTCCAACTTGACTTTCTTCGAACATTTAACAATTGATTGAGACAATCGCGCTAAGGAAAAGGAAAAATAATATATACCAGTTTATATCTTCCCCCAAAATAAACTAAGGGCAGTAGAAACGATACATAAAATTCAGATTAATATGTTTATGTAGAACGTTTCATTGTAAATTTCTAAACTTTTATGAGTAGGTATAATTTCTTTTTACATTTAGTAATACACAAATTTTTTTTGAGAATTTATTATTCTGTTCATATATTAAATGCCAAACTGTAACACGATTTCATTAACTTTACTACTACTTTACTATTTACGAATTTATTTTGTAATTCTGCTAATCAATTTATTAATACTTAATTATCAGAAATCTACAACATAATACAATTTTATCTATTTTTACCTGATATTAAAACTGTGCTTAACCCCCGTGGTACTGCAACCAGACACGCGCTACAGTAGTACCCATGGCTTGACGTGCAGGCGAACTATTCTTACCTGAGCCTCGTCCATCGATACCTCTTTCAAACGTGAGATGGCGTACAGCTCATTTCCAACAAGCATTCTCCCTCGTACTATGAATTTAACGATCGCTCAAAGAAATCGATTAAAAAGAAAAATAAGAAATAATAGCTCGATTATCTGATTCCGGGCAGAGCAGAGGCGATGGGTTCACGCGACGCGGCGGTTTCGCACACGCTAGACACGTTGCGAAATGCATTATGCAATAAACGTAATAAGCGTCCAATAGTAATGGCTCGAGAGGAGTTAAACAATTTATGTAACGAGCTTTCTATAGCCAGCGGAGGTGTATCGAGATCTGGCGTGAGATCGATCAATTATTCTCGCATAAATTCGCTCTTGTAATCGAGGAAGACGATCGTTCGTCAAGATCGTATGAATTGAAATTTATCTTCGACTGATACCTTTGGATCGTGAATGACCGAAACAGTTTGATTTAGATTTAAGATTGATTACTCAATCTTAACTTTTAAGATTATTTTTCTAAATTCTATTTAAAGTTTTTATCGTATAAAATAATATTAAATAATTTAATAGATCATTTAATGATTATGAATTGAGGATCTTCAGAAATATTTCTTGAATTGTATTGATATCCATTTATATGAATTACATTTGTGACTGTATTTTTGAGTTAAAGATTCTACTTAGTTAAAAAAAATTATTTAAATAAATCTTGTACATTGATATATACTTATCTTCCTCCCTTATCCATTTCAATCAAACATAGGATTAATCTGGTACAATATCTTTTATCTATCGATCACGTGATATAAATTTAATCGTGAAAATAATTTACGTGAAATTATTTTATTATCTAAAATAACATTTTTTTGGAATTGCTATAAACAATTAGTGAGTCAATACCTTTTACTGTTACTGAAATATTTTTCTTTCCTAGAAACAATATGCTCTTTTTACAAGGAATATTATTATACCTAGCTTCGTTAACAATCATTATTTGAGCGAGTTACTGTAAAAAATCAATCGATAAAAATACCAAATAATTATTATTACGCAATATACATTTCAATGCTGAAAGACAAAAATCTAATCCAAACCAATATGTCAGTGTGGTGGATAGTATAGAAGATTATAGTATAGAATAACGAGAACAAGAAATTTGCGACCCGTCAAATATATTTGAAATAAATTTAATAAATATATATGTATAAATACTGTCGAGAGAAAGAGGGTAAATACCAGTCGGGGGATAGTCGGAAAATTCAAATTCGTTTTTATTCGATGATTACATGTAGCGGAGACATTGTTTTGCTCTGAGTTTATTTATCATTACGTTTCGTGCGTCAAGACTGTGTCAATGTCCCCAAGCAAAACTACATGAGTTGCTCTCGATTCGCATCGTCCTTTGACTTCTGTGCCGCTACATCAGTATATATTATTGAAACAATTGATAAGATGCAACGTGTACGTCAGTAACAGTGGAAGCTTAGTGAATCTAATTACTTTAAAAACTAACGTGAAAAACATTAAATTTATAAGAGAATTAATAGAGATAGTGTTTAATACAAAAACCAGAATGGGAATATATTAATATAACACGAATTATTTAAAAACAATGTGGTTTATTTGAATCGCACAAGACATACACCGTATCTGCTATGTTTATAATTACGGACCTCCCCGTGGAAAATCTGGTCAAAGGATGTGTCGCGAACTTTGGCCAGTCTTTACCCGAAGACGCCTTGTTTTCTCGTATTGCCTTAATGTCGATCCTCGGTTTTTTCTGATTTATCATTTTTCTTTATTTTTGTTTAAAGTGTTCGAAAGTGTTGCCAGGTCTTGAAAACCCAGTCGTACCGTGTCTAGAAACCGAGCTTCGGATTATTTTTACCCTGGATCAGAAGATTTCATGCTAAAAGTCCAATTTCCCTGCTACCGACTGTTTTTGTTCGCCTTCGTTTCTGCGCATCCTGTCGCGTTCATCTTGCGTGTGGCTCATTTCCCATCCTGTCGCTTACTATATTATAGGAAATACTTCTTCATATTTTTCTTCTTGTTTATTTATTTTATTTAACTGTCTAGATACTTCAATTCGCTATACTTCTGACGTTTTGCTCTTCGCTTTATTTATTTATTTTTTTATTTCGTTTGGGATTATCTTTTACCATTTTACGTGGTTTACCCTGTGTAGAAACGTTAGAAATTGATCGACAGGACACGGCGAGGCGAAATAACACGATTTATTTCATCCACGTGAAAGAAACTTCAGGTTTCGTCGTCTGGAATTCGTTCTGGAAGATTCCACTTTCGCGGCAAATTTACTCATCGTCTCCTGTCGATCGAATCGCCCGCCGCGAGATTTGCGTGTGTGATTGTATTCTTTCTCTCTTTTTTTTTTTTTTTTTTTCCTATGTTCGCTTCGTGAGGCAGGGAACTTGGTCCTATGTGGGATGAATTCGAATAAGAAAGACGAGAGAAACTTTTGGAAACGAAGCGCGCGTTTCGTCGCATCGTCTCACGGATTAAGGTCATTCTGTGAACTCATAATTCTTTTTCTTTCTTTTTACCGTTCCTTTGATTTAATTCTATCTTGCTGTTTTACAGAATTAAACTTTTCGAAAGCATTCAAGAAGGACGAAACATCCTTTAGATAATTGCCCCATTTGTTTCTCTTTTATTATTCGTATTCTTCTAATGTTCACGTGCCAATAAAATGGCCAACAAACATCCTCGAAGATAATGATGAACGAAACGACGCGTTCTCGTGTGCACGAAAAAGATTGATGCAATTAATATTATGATGATTTTTATTTATTTCTCACGTTTGAACGCCGACGATCATGTTCGTCTGCCTTATTCTCCGCCCGGTTCTCCACCTCCCTGTATTCGTTTCCCATTTTTGCTACGGGCAGTGCCATATATTTACAATATATCGTATAAACGGAGCCTGGCATGTACGTATTTCAGAATCAATCTAACAAACGCTTTTTTTTCTTTAACTAGATAACGAGATTTTCATTTTTTTATCATTTTGCCTTTTACCTAGGGCCGTACACGTCTAACACCGAGACAACTATCTTGATATGAGTTTTTTTCTCCTTTTATCCCTTTATTACTCACTCGTTACTGACACTCATACAATACACAACGTACGGAAAAATTGAAGAAACCAACGTTCGGTCCTTTTTCCTTTAACGCGCAGTCGCACAGTTTCAACGAACTCATACATACACAAAAATCGAGAAACGCTCATACATACTATACTCCAGATACTCTTTATCTTATTGCCTAGATCATCTTTTTTTTTTTTATTTAGGAACAGTCCCCTTCGAAAACGTTTACAACGAGGCGTTTTTCGGGAAAACGAAATGAACGAAGAAAAAAAAAAAAAAAAACGAAAGGGGAAGAAACAGAAATATACGGTACGCAGTATAATGGAACGTAGGAGAAAAGGAAAGATAATTGAACGCTGGATGCATCGATCGTGCGAATACAATATGTAAGTACCTCAGTCTTCGGTTTCTTCCAACGAAAAAAACGGAGAAAGTAAAAGGATAATCAGTTAACCAACCGTCGCATCGTTTGGACGCGCCACTTGGTGGACACGACGATTTTCGCAGGATCAACGATCCGTGTTCTCGATCCTGCGAAAGCCGCGCGATATCCGATCAGCCGCGACGGCAATAAATATAACCAACGAACAAACGCGCTATAATAATAGCGCCAGCGTGTTTTGCGACCGCAAAATGACCGTCGAAGATTTCTCGAACGCCCTTCACACGAGCCAACCACAAAACTGTCTTTTCAACGTCTACAGATAGTATTTTTTCCAAATTATCAACATTATTTTTCCCGAATTTAATTTTATCACCATTTTATTACTTTTATTTTCTTCGTTATAATTCTTTTATTATCTGCATCAATTTCTTTTAATTTTTATTCGATTTCTTTCTGTGAACGTGAATAGACAAATTTTTATGACTAGCTATCGAACGTTAATTAGACACGTTTTTTTTTTTTTTAATCCGTTTAACATAGCGCCATCGCGAAAATAACAAAGAGAAGTTTCGATAGAGAGCCTTCGACGAACATCTTCGGCCGACGATCATCGCGCCGATAAACCTAAACAACTTTGGCATCTTCTTAACCATGTAAAACATCATCTTCGATAATAATTTAATAATAGCGGAGATAAAATAATGAAGACAGCGCTTACAGTCGTTTGTAACCGCGTTAATAATAGTGGCAATGAATAATAATAATAATAATAATAATAATAATAATAATAATAATAATAATAATAATAATAATAATCAGTATGATAATAATAATAATATAATAGTAATAATAATAAAGTCAATAATTAATGTTAATAATGACAATAATAATATTAATAATAAGCAATAATAGAAACATATATAATAATATTAGATAATATTAATAGACAATAAAAGTACTATGATATATTTTACATAGGATCGGGGTTGGAGCTTAAAATCTAGAAAAAACGCAGCGCACACTTCCGGTTCACGCTGTATACGATTAATCGTACATCAAATATTCTCTGTATTCCTAATCATCGATAGCTAAACGCTGTTGTGGTATTATTTAAGGGTGGATTTGAGGTTTTTCGAATATCGATGTTTCACGCTTATATACATACACAAAGGATAACTTCGAAATCGCTCACGTGATTATCCTTCTTCTCGATGGAAAAGAATAATCTGCCACTTTTGTTTTCTGGCTTTTTTCGCGTTTTCTTTTTCTTTCTTTACCGAAGCGACATCGTCGGTACAATGTACAAAAAGATTATTTTTCCCCTCCTAACCCTCTAAATCACTCCTCTCTCGCCCCATCTTTTCGACCTTTCACCCTAAACACTATACGTACGAATTGGTTGCAGGTTTTTTCATATTATATAACGTAATGTACATACATATACACGCGAACACGGGCCTCCATTACACATATATACATATATTACGTTATACAGTATTAGTATGCGATAATATTCTCTATCATTATTAAATAAATAATCTTCAAATGCGATAATAAAGTTACTATGTTCATTATCCTATGTATAATATTTATATTTTGTATAATTCATCCTCTCGCGATTTTATATTTATTTATACATTTATATATTTTTTTATACTCTTTATGTATATAATATGTATATTTATATATATATTCATATTTATAGTTTCTTTATTTATAACTATTTACTCTTTTTTAAATAGTTCTGCTGAGACTCGCAAAGTGGTAACCATTCGTTCGTTTCTCTGGTTCAATGTTTAAAATCCTCTTTATTCATCGAGCCAGTTTGAATTTTTCTTTATATTCGGTTTCCTCCAATTCGGAAACCTTTCTTTTTCATCTTGAAATCCTCAAAGGTGGCTTTTTAACTTTCGAGGCTGACAATTGTCGTTGTTCTTCGTTTATACAATGATATACATTCCTTGTGTTTCCGGGACCGTTTCCAGGTCATATCGATCGGCTGTTTCCTCGTTCACCGACCTACCGCCTCCCCCAACACTGAGAGGCGATCCTGGACATTTGACCAGAGAAGATCATTCGGAATATAGTGCAACCGTGTCTTCGTCTCAACATTTTAAGGTTCATTGCCTTCGTCCAGGATTCGCCTTTCTGCCCTCTGTTTCACTTCCAAGGAAGAAGATCCCCTCTTCAGTACACCGGGTAAGGTGGTCTGTGTGGCCACAGTGGCGGGATCGGCGGTAGGCTTCCGTTCCAAGATCAAGTGTCCTTGGTACTCAACGAGGAGTCCTCGTCTTGGCTACCAGGATATGGCATGCCTAGTTTTGGACCTTGCTGCACCACAACTACGCACTTTCTCATGTGCTTCTCTAACGTGCTTGGCACCGAGAATGGCATCTCGCAGAAGCGACATTTGTAAGTATCCTTCCCGTGTCTACCGTGTGTCTTCATGTGCCTGGTCAGTTTCGAACTTTGTGCACACGCGTACGAGCACAACTCGCACTTGTACGGTTTTTCTCCTGTGTGAGATCGCCTGTGTACTGTCAGGTTCGAGCAATTCTTGAATACTTTGCCGCAATACTCGCACGTGTCGTTCCTACCACTTCGTTCCTTTTTCAATAAGGGACTTGGTAAACCTTGAAGGGCTAAACTGGACGTGGTAGCCTTCGTTGCTTTACGGAATTCATTGTTTTCTAGGTAATGAGGACTCGGTAGCCAGAGGCCACCGAAGTCCGGCCCCGAAGATCTGGGAAAACCCTGACCCGAGAATATATTAGGTGTGGTTGAGGAATTGAAGTTTGTGGGCGATAACGCGCTGTCTTTCTCCTTGTTGTTGTTCAGAGAGTTGGTCATGTTAGACGGCGATTCTGTTTTAATGAAACCGCCCCGATGGTTCTCCTGTAGAGCTTGCCTATAAGCCTCCGAGTACTGTGCGATGTTACTTAATCCAAACTTTTCCATCAAATCTCCGACTAAACTGGCTGGTTTCTGCTCTATTCTACCACCGCTTTCTTCTCCGCTTTGACCTTGAGTAGTACTCAAATCCTCTGGTGTATTCTCTTCGGTATCTTCCCTTTCTCCTTTCTGTTCGTTCTCGTCCGCTTCATCGAGATCCATATTCTCATCGCAACTGGAACCATCGTCCGGAACAGTTTCGACGCTCCCTTGAGGACTAGCCGCGTTCAGATTCTCCTGGTGTTCTTTTCTCATGTGTTTCCTCAACTCGGCAAAGCTTGGAATCTCCATTTCGCAAACTTCGCACCTCGTCGGCGTCGTTTGTCCATCCTGCGTTCCATCCTGTCCATACTGTCTCTCCTTGTCCCTGTGACTTCTTCGATGCACGATGAGATTAGACTGGAAACGGAACTTCTTGTCACAGACCTCGCACGAGTAAATCGTTTCTGATACGGAGTCTGCGATGATGGGCGTCGAGGCGACAGGTGGACTGGTCTTCTCGCTATCGGTCGAATTATTATTGTTATGATGACCAACCGGGCTCTGACTGTAGCAGGGCGGCGAATTCTCCTTTTGGTGATTGTTATGTGTCAGTATTGTAGCGTTGTTCGACGCCGGACTGGGAGGTTCGACAGGTTGATTGTGATTTTGTGCTGCTGGCTGTTGTTGCTGTTGTTGGACGGTGCTTGGTACAGGTACAGGCGGTACCGGGGCGGGTGGGTTCGAATTCGTCGTCGAATTACCGCTACTAGGTGGAGCCGCGCCTAAGGACGGATTAGCGAGGCTCCTTAGGCGCGCCGAGTAAAAATCCAGATTGGCCTCGAGTGGAGGAGGATGCGCCTGACCGGCGAGGCCACGGCCGTGCGACAGTTCGGCCAGGTTCGCCAGATTCCGGGCATTGTTCAAGGAGTCCAATGAACTACGGACCAAGGGATCTCCCAAATTTAAACCGTCCATACCTCGAAGCGGATCGCCAAGATTTTGGAGGTTTCTCGTGGCAGTCTGTAACTCCTGAAGGCCTCTATACCCGGCCAGAGGATTCAAGGCCAAAAAGTCCGGCCTAAACATGGGTGGGAAGCTTCGTTCGAGGTGCTGAGGTAACCTTAGAAAACTGTGAAGCGGATCGCCAACAAGGGACGCTGAGGATTGAAGTTGTTGTCGTCCACTGCTGCTACCGCTGGAACTCGTGCCGCCGGATGAGTTTCCCGTGGATGAGCTTCCGGTGGATTTACTGCTTAGGTTCAGGTGGTTGGGTGGGCTCAGGTGATGCGTGTGAGTGGGTGTGGGCGTTGGTGGACTTGGTGCGGGTGTGTTCGACGAGGAATTCGTCGATGACGACGAGGAAGTGTAAAGACGGGCGCCGTGGACGCTTTGTACGTGCTGGAGCAACTCCCACGCTGAGGATAGTCTTCTAGAACACTGCGAGCACTGCAGCCATCGTGGTTCTGAAACAGGAGAATGCAGATGGTCTGGGTTAAATACTTGAAAGTATACATTTTCGGAAAGGAACTCATTGAAGGAAGATATATCGTTAATTTATAGTAAATTGACAAATCGAGTATTTTAGGAATATGTGGGACTATGTTGATACGAACAGCTACAAAGTACAAAGGTTTATTAATTTTAAAGAATTAATTTTCTCGTCACAAATAGTGCAACGGTACACGAATCTCCAAAAATTTCTGGGTTTCGAAGCTTGTGGATTGCTTTTCTTCCATAAAACGAGAATATTTAATACTTAGTGCGAAGGGGAACGACTTCGGTAAATTTTAAATAAAATTAAGATATAACAAGTCCACAGGGTCGTTGATGATTAGTCTGCATGAATTTACTTGCACATATAAAGATACAGAAATGCATCAGCGATCGTCTATGTACAAGAACAACACTGATTATTACCGTGACATAAAAGACATGATATTTACATTCCAAATAAATAATAATAATGGTATTAAATCGAAAACTGTTCAAAAAGCCTTGATCACGCCTAAAATAAGAAAGGATCGAAAATCGCATAAAATATTTCACCCCGAAGCAACACTCCCGCGGTCGATCACGCGTGCGATAAGTTGCAACCGCATCAAACAGTCCAGGAGATTACCGTGAAACACGATGATATATGGAAACACGGGGAAAAAATCTCTCGTCAAAATTGTAGAAGGGCAAGGCGACACCACCGCGAGAACATGTGTGTCTAACGTGTGTCCGACCCACGTATATAGTAAGTTCAACTGGCTATCAATTTTCGAGGCACCCTTAATTTCGCGGAATCGGGATAGAAATCGGGTCCGCCGATTGAATTCGGAATTCAAACGGCGCGGCTGTGTCAAATTGCGGCCACACCGGGGCTTAAAAATAATATCCCCGACAACGATGCTCCATAGTCGGGGGGGTTGAAAAGGCTGGCTCGAGGCGAATGGGGATCGGTTCAGACTGAAACTGACCCTTAACGACTTCTCGACCCTGCCTCTCGCTCCGTCGACGTCCGCGGGAGGAACTGGTTTTGAATTTCAATGTTTTTAATCCGGAATATCAGATTTTCGGCCATTTTTCACGCTCCGGAGACGACGCTCGACGCGGTGCTAGGGTGTCCGTAGGATTTTATTAATTCGTGGCCACCCTCTCGTAAAAGAGGATGAAAGAAGACGAGAAAAAAATGGAAGGAAAGCGGAACAGACGTTGTGATGGTCCCTTGTTTCATACCGCGGAAATGCCATTGAACGGAGGATCAGGGACATATTCGGAGAACTCGTGATTCCGGGCGTTAGGGTGTTTGTGAATTAAATTTGTTTGGAAGAAACGTGGAGAGATGATGTGGAGCTTGTAAGCAGAGGGACTTTTCGTTTGAGGTGTAACAATAGTTGAGATTACGAACGAGGAAAAATGCAATTTAAGTTATATGAGTGAGGATTGCAAATACAGTCTGTCACACAAGAGCGTGTCTGCGATATCTGCGAAACCTGACACCTAATCAGAATGAGATAAAAAGAATGTAAACAAACGAAAACTTCTCTAATACGCGTTGCTGAATACCTTTCAGTTTCATTTGAAACAGTGAAAGGAACAGAGCTTTTTAATATGAGTGCCGCGTACGCGAAACGATTTGAAGCAGTATTCTTGTGTTGCCACCCAAAAGGGCCAAAATTGAGTTTCCCGAGTGCTGCTAAATATATGCACAAGTCGGTACAGTTTGTTAAGAAGTGGGTAGACCGATATAAGGAGACAAAAAATGTCGACGACTTCCAAAATCGGGGGTTAAAGAGGAAGACCGATATCCGACGAGACAAAATGATTCTCCGGCTTTTCGAGAAGAATCCGACTCTCTCATTACGGAAAGGTCAAGTATTTTTGGCTAAAAAGGGTATAAATATCAGTATAATGACACTGAAACGGCGTTTAGACGAATTTGGTGTTAAGTGGCAAAGTACATTGTTAAAACCGATGCTTTCAAAAAAGCACGTCGAAAATCGTCTGGCATGGGCGAATGAAAACAGAGATCGTGATTGTACTTCCTTGGCCATCGCAGTCCCCTGATGCAAACCCTATCGAAAATGTGTGGCCCCTAATGAAATGCAAGCTGAGAGGAAGACGTATCACAAAAATAAGAACACTTGTACATCACATTCGAAAGATATGGAGGTCGTTACCAGAATCCTACGCTCAAAAATTAGTCGAGAGTATGCCGAAACGATGTCAAGCTATAATCGCTAATGGAGGAGATTGGACACCCTACTAAGTAATAGCGTATTAGTGTTTTAGATGTAGATTCAATTCATATAAATTTTTTTACAAATATATAAATATTTACAGAAATATCGCAGACACGCTCTTGTGTGACAGACTGTAACTCATTATGTGTCTCAAGATACATGAAATTGAAGTTTATATTTGTGTTCCGTGAATTTGAATATTTGACGATTCTTTTAAATAATGACATGTTTTTAACAGATTGTATTCCTTTCAAAGCATACTTTATCTCTTCAATATGCCACTTGCTTTCGTCTCATATGTTATAGAATCGTGAACTCATATTTACCAGGAGTTAATATATTTATCGATTTCAATAAAATATTGGGTGAAAAATTCTGTGATTAGTATAAACGAGTTAGTGTTAGAATACAACGTAAGCAAAAAATTACACAGTTAGATCGAACGTGGAAGAGAGGCGTGTTAGAAAATTAAAAAGTTAGGGATCGGTTCACCTATTATACCGTTTCAGTCTGATTTAACATCGGGAAGAAAAGTCAACCGGAGAGACAAAAGATCTGGGAAAAATAAAAGCGGTCCTAATTAAATGGCTGTTGGAGATAGGGGAAGATCTTTGTCGTTGAAGGAAGTCTGGAAGCGAGAGTCTTAAAGCCGAACCTCCTCTAAATAAGACCTTACATTTTACTTAAGTTTCTTATTCCATTCGAATTGAGTCGTTTGTTACACCAAACGGAACGTTCTCGTCGATCGTTTACTCTTCTGAATTCTCTTTAAATCGTATAAAAGCAGTACGACTTGCGAATAAAATGATCAGGTTCTATAGTCCGTGTAGATTCTTCTATTTCCAGTGCTAGTTATACTTTACCATATTTCACATTGCTTTATCGTAAATATCTTTTAAATTGGCTGTGAATTAATGAAAAAGAAAATCATGGATTATTTATAAAAAGCAATAAAGAAACTAACTACTAGCAAGCATTTAGTGACAAATACATATGAGCCTTTTTGAACTTAAATTGATCAACTCCGCTTTCTATAAAGTTATAAATGTCGCATTATCCAGATACGTAATTAGTACTCGACATTTCAACAAAGAAACCACATTTTCATAAATTTATTGATCATAGGAGAATAGCGCAAATAACTGTAAATTTCAAAAAAAGTTCTCGCAAAGTAATGTTTGTAATTATCCTACTTGCATGCAATTTAATTTATAAAGTCGAGCCGCATAACTTCTGAACGATTCACATAGCTCGTATTCAATCCATCAAAAAGTGTTGAAACCACGACAAATGCGTAAAATATAAAAAAAAAAGAGATAAAAATTCCGAATACCAATGGAACAGAAAAACAACGAATTACACGATTTTTGGTCACACCTCGGTCTCGTTACTGAAATTATTCAAGAGAAACTGCTTGAGAGCCGCGTGGAACACACAGAAGCGTGCATCAACGATGTCCAATAAATGAATCACGCTGGCGTGGATCCTGGCGACAATGGGACACGTAAACAATGAATCCTAAATTAAATTAGAAACAACTCGAGGGACGTCAGCTTCATAAGCGATAGGATATACCCCGCGACAATACACAATAGAACACATATCGCCGCGTGTAACAAGGTGCTAAGTAGAATAACGAGGCTGCCGGGTGGGCGACAGATTTTTCTTCCCCGCCTCGCTGACCTTTCACCACGATTACGTTTGCGTTTACGCGTCGTGGTAAGAAACGCTCGCGGAATGGAAGAGGGAAAATACCGTGATTCCTCGCAGATAACCTCGTTCCAACATCTACCAACGTTGCGTCGGCTTCGAGGCTGAAGTCTGAAGTTCAAACGTGATCGTATACGCAGTCTACAGGGGAAGATGATGGATAGATTCCGGATTTTTATACAAATTTATATTGTATTTTTATGGACACAACTAAAGAAATAGTAATTAAATAGAGATTCGTTCTATCTATTACAAATTATTATAGTTACCTGTTATACATTTTTACCCGCAATACACTTAGAAACGCTTAGAAATGCACCTGTTAACAATTAGTTAAGTTCGTTATCTTGGACATTTTAAATATTTTTTGCATATTATGTACATGTTCTCATAAGTA
This sequence comes from Bombus campestris, assembly GCA_905333015.3. Taxonomy (NCBI): domain Eukaryota; kingdom Metazoa; phylum Arthropoda; class Insecta; order Hymenoptera; family Apidae; genus Bombus; species Bombus campestris. Next base: position 2,698,435 of record HG995146.1, read on the forward strand.
CATAAACATTCACGTTCCATTTATCGCAGAACGTATTTATCAATCACATTCTCAACGACAATGAATATTTTTCCAATATTATTTATATTGCGCACAACTAACTTCAAGATGTAGCTTATTTCATGGCGCAACTTATATCTTCGATTTGTAGAAATCATTAAACGAACTCGTAATATATAATCCTGACAAATAGAATATCTCGACGAACATAATAAAACTTTTCGAATTTGGGTTGACCGCTTCGACTTTTCAACAGAATTTCCGAACAAAACTGAAACGGCTACACGGTTATCTCGACAAGCGGTAAAACAAAGGAGCGCGATGCCGCAGAAACAGGAAGAAAAACCACTTAATTTTCACCGCGTCATCGATTCGACGAACCTTTTCGAGTGCGAACTTGGCTGACCCCGGCGAGGAGAAAATTAGAAAGCGAAGAAAGGGACGAGTCACGTCACAAATGAGGGGTCATCGAGTGGCAAACCGTGAAAATTTGGCATATTGTTTCACACGTCTGGCCCTCGGGCGAGCTTTCGTCGACCGGAAGTCGATGATATTGCCGAGTTCCCTCGAACTCGTTGAGGAGGGGACCCGACACCGAGGAAGATAAGCAAGTGCTCGAGCATAATAAAGGTGTATCGATTCACAGGCGGACGCTTTTCATATGCAAACGTGGCGGCCGGCCATCCGTTAGGATTATTTCTTTAGATTTTCCACCATCTTCTCTCTTTATAGATGCTTCTGCCCTTACTGAAGATGTGGCCGATAGAGAAGCGCATCGATCACGATTTATAGAGTTCCACTTTACAACGTGAATGGTGTTGGGGAAAAAAGTACTGCGGCAATGGAAATCATTAGAAAATTGAAAGTTCTGTATGGAGCTGGCGTGTAAAAATTATTAACAAAAAGAAAATGAGAAAATTATCTATATATTAAAATTATAGTTAGCGCGTCTGAGGTATTATTAAGTTTGCAAGAATTACATTTTCACATTATCACATAGAATGGATGATATATAACATACTAGAAAATTTTAAATACGTGTGCGATCACCTATGAGTCGACAACCTCAATTGAAGGTTAATTCTAAGAAGAATTTAATACAATTTAATTATTCAATTCACATATCGTATTGTGAGAACGTAAATGGCCGAATTATCTAGTTCCAGATTACTCTCTTTCTATCGTTAGTGTGTATGTCTCGTGCGTGTATGCCGAACCAATACACGTGACTTTGTCGAACTGCCGAGCCGCCGCGGCTTTTCCGAAAGGGCCCGGCTTTTCCTTTTGTCTTTTAACCGTCGATGTCGATCATCGAGCCCGATCAAAGTGTGACGAGCAGTTCATAACGAGCCGGTCGTCGGTGAAGATCTACGCTAATAACGAGCCTCTACCTTCTACGCTATTGAGAAACAATTCTCCGTAACTTCAAAATTACAATAAATTAATATAAAAATTCAGTACAATATATACATTTTGTGTTTTATTAAATTTTCTACATAAATAAACATAAAGAACCGTTTTACAAAAAGACAGATAAACTAATTTATTATTATATTTGTCTATCATACAATAATCGTATCTTCGAAGGAGAACTTGATCAAGCAATATGCAACTAAATTTCTACTAAAGAATTTTGTTAATATATTAAATACTAAATATACGTGACATACGAATTGATGGCAAAAGTTAAATTCGTCAGGGGCATCGTAGGATCAAATAAGGAACAATGTGGTCGCATACGAATACATGGTCTTCCGGTGCTCGCGATAGTGACCGAACGATTTTCCTCAGAAATTGCCCGACAAATTGGCCCACGCGACGTTTACGGGCAAATCGTTCGGAATGCCATTGTTTAACGACCATCCAAACCCTGGTCATCCTACGAATACTTCCTTTCAACCCTTTCACGGAAGATTTCACACGAAACCTAGCTACCCTCAATCGGTGGGTATAGTTCCCGCGAAATAATTTTCCAAATATTCTTCGTCTCTTCAATACGCTTTTTACAAACGCATTTCTCATAGATTTCTAACGTGTTCATTTTACAAACTTTTGGAAAAATTATGGAATTGGAAGTTATTCTTTCATAATATAATATTTTATATATTTTACCGTATGCGCTACATACTATATGAAGATAATAAGACAGAAATATAATAAGTTCATTTTTATTGATTTCGTGATTTTAGTATTCTGAATATCCCATAGCTGAAAAATAGATTCGTAAATCCAGAAAGTTTTTTAAAGGAAAATATTCACTGCATAATGAATAATATTCAATATTCACAAATGTTATATTTATCGCAAGTCAGATCGTGATCTGTCACATCATAAATAGAGATTTATCTGCTGAATATTTCATATATTTTTACAGATGACACGAATTCTGCATATTCTTGGCTCTTCAAATATTTCATAAGTGCATAAAAATTCGCAACTTGTTTACGATTAAAGGTCAACTACAACATCAAAGAGTATGTTCAATTTAACACTGCACAAACTTGGCACGAAAGAAAGAAGCAAGTCAAATTCTAAAAAAATATCTGAATGAGCCTCCAAGAGCCAGATTAGACAATTCTACTTTTTATTAATTTCTTAATTTCGTTGCATAAGTCCACGGGGGATATTGAACTCTCAAGAAACGAATGATTTACTTCTGGAAGTTCATTCATCGCAAAAAGTTAACGCGAATTTAAAAACCAATGTTTGTAACGTCATTATGTTCCAATGCTTTGTGTATGCGAAAGATTCTCACAAGAAGAATGTTACGAATAACGAAAACTACATACGGAAAGTGGAAAATATGAAACTATTAAATAAATTCATTTGATGTTCATATGAAACACCGCGGGGCAAAGTTTCAATCGGTCAATCTCTGTCGGACAAGCATAATCTGATCCCTGATTGCGATGCGGCGCGCGTTGTCCCTTTTAAGTGCAACCCTTGTACGTAGGACAAAGTGCATACGCCGCATACGTTGGCTAATCGATATTTTAATATTGTCATACGCCATTCTGGATTAAAGGGCTTTCGGCGTATGCGTGTACACACACGTATCCACGTGTGTGCGCGTGGTGACGTGACGAACAGCAGATGTGCCTGGTTTGAAAAGCGAGAAGATTTCCTCCGACGAAACTGTATCGCTTTAATAAATTTTCGTGCCGTTCGCGGGACGTTCGTCGACCGAAAATTCCGAAAACAATCGCTTCTGGACGATCAATAACCGTTGCCAGTAATTATCGTTTCATAATTAATAAATCTTGGAAATAGTTATCGCTCGGTGATCGCGACTGTTGTTAACGTACCTCTCTATTTGATAGCTTTGGTAGCTTTGGTAGAATTCGAAACAAACTGCTTTTTGGATCTGTAGAGATCAGACTGAGATGTAAAGAAATCTGATTTTTGGAGACACGTAAAATTGAATGGGTCCTGCCGAGTCTTGCGTCTCGCCTGTCACGTTTACATTCTGCCAGATTTAATTTACATGAGCGTAGTATTATTTAAAATATAGCGTTTGATCTGCGATTCTTCGTTTAGCATTCTGTTAATTGAGAGACCGATAGTTCTGCCTTTTTTCTTTTTTTTATTTAAAGTTTCAGAAGTGTATTAACATTTTGGTACTTGTACGCGTTTGGTTATTTTATTTGCTGAACTGGATTGTAATTTTATGGAAATATTTGCTGAATGAAATGTTTGATAAAGTTTGCATGTCTTATTTTCATATTTCTTGGATTAATACCTTTTGGGAAATAAATTTCTGTTAGAGGATCTAAACGAGATGGAATATATAGGTCATAAGAGGAAAAATTAATACGCCACATTATGTGCCATGAGTCTTTGGATAAAATTTGCTACTGTATCCTACGGCTAAATATAATGCGGAAATGTTGCTCAAAGAAAACACTTTAAAAGCTTTATCAAAAAGTTACAACAGAAATATGGAAATAACGATGAACCGATTTTTTCTTTGAAATGTAACATATTCCAAGCATAATTTTATTAAAACATTAAATTCAATCTATTGTCAAATGCGCTATATGTTATAAACATCGCTGAAACTTTCGTGAATCGAAGCTCTCTCTTTAAATAAACCCACATACTGTTCGAAGCTTCCCGCGACTATATTTCTCGTGGTCACTACAATGTTGCAGCAACGCGACTGGCTAGCGTTTTCTCCGAGACTTTATGTCTCTTGTTCCTCTGTCCAACCGCAAACGTCAAGAATGGACCACGGTGCCCATTAACTCTCTCGTCTGGCAAACAAACGAAAGAAAAGAATCTCGAAGCGAGAACGTTGTGTTCTTCTGTTTGAAATAACAACATTTCCAAAGAGCGCGCGTGCCAAAAATATTGCTCTTCTTCGAATGTTTGCGCGTTATTGCGTGCAGCTTCATCTGCCAAACATGGTGCAGTTCAAGAAAGAAACGAAAAGAAAAGGCAAAGTGGGGACGCGTTTATCTTGGCAGTCTGAAACGTTGCTGCTGTTACTTTCTCGTCTTCGACTGTGACACTTTAATTGTCTTCGTTGAACCTTCGCCGCCAGGAAGAAGACAAATGAAGTTTGTAGTGAGCTTTTTAACGTGTCTTTGTTCAAGAAGATTGACAAGGGCATGAGGATAAAGGGTTGAGAAAAAATTGAAAACCGAAAGAAGGTCGTGTAAAATGGAAACTAAACCTTTATATTTTGATAACTCGCGTGACGAAACCAACGATTTAAGAGATTCTTCCAATAAAATTTGTTGCGACCAAGGATTTGTTTCAAAATGAGAAAGATTAAAAATTAGTAGCCTTTTCATTTTTCTGCATCATATGGGTTGAAGCAATACGATACAGTATAGTACATTACCGAACTGCCCTGTTTTTGCAACTAGGTTTTCAGTACAATATCGTATATATGGTAAGCACCGCTCTACAGCGACTTAAATCCAATTTATAAATTGTAACGCTAAAAAAATGTAATTCCTACACACAAAATATTGTATGGCTATGTCGTACCGTCACGTATTGGTAATTTTGTCTAAACCACCTCACAACCGAAATTCATTGATTATTGCGAATAACATACACATGTAATACTCATCTTCTTGAACAATAAATGTTATAATAAAAAAAAAAAAAAAAAAGAAATACGATACAGTACAGTGTAGTACGAAGGATTAGACAAGCATAACTTTGTAAAAATTTTCAAGTAGGTCTCTTCGAAAAATTGATGACCTTTTTACTGCAGGAATAAAGACAATGTCTATAAGATTCACGTGGTATATAGAATATTAATTAACAACTTAACAACAACGACTACGGTAACTTGATCAGATACGAGTTAATTTAATTTCGGTCAACCAGTTAAAATTGTCATCTAATTAAAATTCAATCGAAAACCATCGCGCTATATCGCGATTGTTACCATCAAAAAGATTCGAACACTTCGAAAACAAACGATAGAGGAAGAAGTCGTCGCGAGTAACGATGATGAAAAGTAGAGGAAAAATCCTTAAAAAATCTGGTATAAAAACACGAAGAGAGGGTAAAAAGTGAAGACTGTCGCGCGTATTGGCACTGCCGCTACAGTGTATCACTTTTATGTTGTCCTCGTTGACTTCCTTCCTTGCGGGGGTGAGAAAGCAGGGAAGAAAGAAGGGAACGGAAGGGCTGCAGGAGCTCGAAACCCTGAGATACAACCAATTCGCAAGCAATTCTCGTCGCGCCTCGGGCGGTCCACGAAGACGAGCTAGCACGAGGATGACAGAGAAAGAGAAACGAGTATAAAGCGAAATAGAAAGAGATGGAAGAGGTTCAAAAAGGGGACGAGCGAAGGAAGCATAAAGAACCACCGTTGGAAAAAGCTCGGCCACGAACGAGAATTAATATTCCAGACAAACGTGACAGATAGATCAAATCTGCATCTCACCGGGAACACCAGTGTCAATTTCAACGGATTATCGCTGCTTGTCTCGGTTCCTCCTTTTCATCCCCCATGCCAAACTTTCGTTTTTCCCTGTAACGTCAATCTCGATCTCCTTGCGTCTCTGTTTCTCGAGAGACAACCACGAGAAGATTTTTCTTTCGTTCTCTGTATTAGTTTCAGAGTCGCTGATCTTCGTCGGTAGAAAGTTTGTATTTATGAACTTAATTTTATAATATATTTTTGTCAATTTCGTATAAGTGAATAGAAGACCTTTAAAAGAATTAGCTTTTGGTAGCTTCTATCGTGAAGTTTGAACGATAAACGACGTAAATACCACAAATGATGACAAATATTATATGTTTGTTAGATTTTGTTATATTTCTTGTGTATTGCCAGTTATCAGCATGAAATTGACCACGTTTTTATTTTTTTCGTTAGAAGATCAGCGATTACGGCTACAAGTCTTAAAACTCTCCGAATTTATAAAACATGTTTCCAAGATCATTCAGAGCTTCGATAAACGTTCCATTTACGAAAAATTAAAAAATTCCTGATCTATATAATATTCTATAACACCATCAAACCTATTTATACCAAGTTAACCAACCTCAACATTTTACTCCGTCGAGAACCAAACTACGTTAAACCCTTTCACCGCAAAGGGTTCAACACATCTTCCACTTATACCAGCTAAAATATTATGTCAAAAGACACAGTTGCCATTTTCACTCATGAACGAACTTCATCAAAAAACTAAATAAAAGGCAGATGATCCAGAGTCTAAAGTCTAGAGGGCTCCATTTCCGCTTCACTTCGTTTCTGTCGATCGTCTCCGATTCAGGTTACTTTACCTAGAGACAAACTACAAACGTGATGTCGCAGATCAACCGGTTCGCTCACATTCACTCATATTATCCCACGAATTCACACATACATATTCGCGTGCGTGCTCGTGCAGCATTGGCTCGTGTGGACCACGTGGCCAAACAATAGGACGATTCTAATTGGGCTTTTGGACGTGGCCGGTCGATGAAAAAAAAACTGGGCAAAAAAGGCGACGAAAGGGGCTTATCCAGGAGAACAAGTCCAACATGGACGCGATGTTGGGGGATGAGCACCGGGATGGGGTTAACGCTCTTTCTTCGTGTACCTAGCAGAAAAGGGGGACCGGGGATGCTTCAGCGAGTTTCACGGACCGTGATGAAATTTTAAAGAGACACACCGGTGCGCTCGCGCCGGATCAACAAGCTGTTGCGTAATTATTATCGTTTGCATTAATCAAGCGGTGGCCGCGGTTTGCCCGCGATGGAGATCAACCCTTCGAGTGTGAAAAATCTTTGAACACGGAGGGATGACAGGGAAACGGGGGTAAACACATACTTGGACGGCTGAGTTGAGATCTTCCAATGAGGTTTCATGATGTTCGGACGAGTTTGATGATGTTTCATGATGTTTAATCACGTATTACTGCGGTTTGTATCAATTGATTTAACGTGTAGCGAATGTTTAACTCTAGAAGAGCTAGTTGAGTCACTTTGGATTGCTATCAAATATAATTATTCCTAAATGTTTAATTTTTGAGAAAAGATAAGAGTGCTTGTATATTTCGTTAGAAATTATAGCAGATTATTATTATTTGTGATTAAAGCGATTATTTTTTAAGTATAGCGAAATATATTCAAGATAAATATTGGGATAAAGAAACTGGTATTTCTATTTAAATATGTATACAGGTAGGATGAAAGTAATTTAATGTGGAATTGTGTTTGCATGAGTTAATTAGAATTATGTATCACTGGAATCTGAGTCTGAGGTAATAACGTATAATGTATTATACATCTGATTGTGCGTAGCTAATAACTGTTATATATTAATGATAATTAATAACGTTTTGCATTTTAATAAGCATAGATATGAAAGTATATAAAGGATTCCTGAATGCAGTTAGTATTATTTGTTATTAGCTTTTCCGAACAAGTGAACTATTATAGGGTTACATTATTGATAACGGACATTGCTATTCATTTATTCTGTTATTCATGAAAAAATAATCATTCGTTTTTAATTGGTATCGTTGGGTCATAGGTTACGATAATAATTTATGCTAGGTTCGTGTTAAATTACTTAATCTTACAGTATAAAGATTACTAATGATATTTATCGTGTAAAATGTGAAATTATATAAAGTAACCTATAAAATCTAAACCTACCATAAATTATATTATTTTAATTGTTTGAAATAATTACTAATTTATAATTCAACGATGCTACTTCAAAATTAACGCAGAAGATCTAATTGTTATTCTTTCTATTAAATATAATACAGTCTATTGCACGAAACAGCAATCACATGAAAGCTTATCTCACTTTAAATAACTCGACTTCAGCCGTTTATATTGAATTAATTCCTTGCTTAATGATATCTTCATTGCTGTAGAAATATGTCAGACGACAAATTATTCATCATTACTAATTAATAATTCTCAATTTATAGCACAAGTGACATTTGATCTTATTAAATCAGGGGTTAAATATTTCAATAAAGTACTTGGTTCGAAAAAGCGTAATAAGATCAAAAATTATATAACAGATCCGTTTCTGCAATTTTTCGTAGCTTCAATGGAACGCCCAGTGATCTCAAACTTTTAATCAGTAGTGTATATATAAATCAACGTTGTTCATCGATGGTAATCGTTCCAATCGAACGATTATTCCGCCAATATCCTCTCATCCACGACTTTCCTATAATCGTCGCTTTTCGAACGGGACACAATTAAGATGGAACGATTCTTAAGTCTTAAGGAATGGCCGGATCATTCCGGAGCGAGCGTGATAATATTTGCAAAAGCGAAAACACGCTAATTGTAAGAAAGAGAGCAGAGGAACGACCAGCGATTCTCATTGAATACCATTACCGGGATCCATCTTTTCTCTCTCTCGTTTCCACCCTCTCTGTCTTTATTTCTACGATGCAAAACAGCCGGCCGCGGCAATTTGCACAGGTAAGCGCCGAGTTAAGAATCTCAAAGGCTGTGCTTTCAATTCATCAGGGGCGTCGGGCCGCATGAATTTCGTTCGAGGTCGTCGCCGTGTCTTTGAAGTTAATCGGAGTAAATCGTCGCGATCCTGGTGTCGATTCGTCCCTACGAGTGGGTGCGAAATTGAAACCCTCCCTTTCATATCGTTGTCATTCAGTCATCGAACGTGCCTATTTTTGAAACAAAGTTCGAAGAAACTAGCGGATCAGGGTATTATGAATGGAAATTTGAAAATTGGCGAAATTGACTGATAGCGAACTAAAAAGTTTACTTTTCGCGTTTTATGTGTATGCTTTAAATTAGCAAAAGATACGAATCGAACGCACTACTTTTGTGGTTCGATTTTTCAGGTGCAAGAAAATTCTTGAAAATTATTAAATTACGTAACATAATGACGATACTGTGGTAATAATAATCCTACGAAATGCTATGTAAGATGACGTTGAACTTTATGAAAATTGAATATAGTGAGGATATTTTTTATTCATCCTGTAAATATTTCAACTTTTACTTTTATGATTTAGACAAAGTTTCACGAGAAATATTTATGTTTCGTCTTTCAGACAAAAGTATAGTTCACAACTGTTTGTTAATATTTATATCCTAAGTACCAGTGATTCTGAATCGAGTAAAAAACCAGATGAATTACAAAGACTGTATCTATATATGGAAACATGCTACGAAATTTTATTCCTTTATATTTTAACCACAATTTTTACAGCCACGAGTGTTATTTGCATCGATTCGATAAAAGTCGCGTGGACTGTCGACCATCGAACGGTCGATCTGTCATCTGTGCAGTAAAATTCTGGTTTTGGATTCGCTGGTCGAGGGGGCGAGGAAGAAAGAAAGAGAAAAAGGGAGTTTTAAAGTACAGTTACAGGCTGCCATGTGATGTCGATCGTGGTTCAACGAGCATGGACAATACCGCGGTAGATTCGATTTTTGAATTTAAAGAGCCCGCTCGGGGATTGGGGTGAACCTGCCCCCATAGCATCTCTCCTGCCCCTCATGGCCCTTTTTTTTATCGGTGGCCGCATTGTCGAAAAGTTCAACGTGCGAATGTCCACGCTGGTTTTCAATCATGGTCCACGATGAAAAGTAGTAATTAATTTTATTTTCGAAACTTGCCGCTAGTCTGATTTCGGTTTCGAGTGCCGCCGAGGGAATCATAGAACCGTCACGCTACAGGGTAGGGGAAAGTTTGTAGACATCCATCTGGATGATCGAAAAATCTCAATGGTTTATTAGATATTAAGGAATAGAGGACAGGAATCCTACGTAATATCTTAGGATAGTTTTAAAAATTTATGACCACTCTTTTTTTTTTTAAGGACGAGCAGTTATGGCAGTAGGTTTGTAATTGAAAACATGATAGAGAAGAGTCAGTAGTTTATTGTTATCGAGTTAGCTATTGAATTGTTTGCAAATTAAATCATTAAAATTGCTAATTAGAGAAATTAAATTCCCAAGAATATCGATATCGTTTTTTAAATCGGAAAATAAGTAATAAATCGGAATTTTATTGTGTTGTCATATTAAACAGATTTCTGAATCGAATTTAACGTAATTTGCTACTTATTCTATCGGAAATGTCGGCTCGAGAGCTGTACAGAGTACGGAGAGCATTTGTTGCCGGAACACTCGCGTTTTATTTATAGAGGCTACCTTGACTCGGAAGACCCAACGCAGAACTGAAAGCGAAATATGTGAAAACATCGTGAGGCATCTTTAGTAACGCGTATATCGTTGAGATCTACTTGATACCGTGAGTCCAATGTCAGGTCCACTTTTGTTCGGAGAATATTCCTGATAACTTTTATCAAGATAACATAAAGGTTTAAGATCGTAGAAACGTCAGGATATCTACGTATGATTAAAGTACTATTTAAAAATAACATGCTTTATATGCACATACTTAAAACTCTTAAAATCTACCAATATATACTTTCAATCCTACATTCCTCCAGGATACTATCCCGAATAAAACTTTTCATTTTATCTCTTTTCATTCCCATTTCTTGGAACCTGCCTGGAACTTGCTTGGAACCTGGAACCTGTATTTCAATTTTTCTGAGCGAAATAATCAATCAAAAACCACTTTCTAATCATAACTTAACGATTTTCCTAGGAATACTCCCTTTTTAATCTTCAATACTTTCTAATACGCCTTATTCTTACGTATTTTAAATTGGAATTTTAACTTTCTGTGTTAAAAGCAACTGATTTTCCTCATAATTCACCTAATACCGAACAAATGAACAAATCCCAGTGACGTACTCACCAGAATTGACCGTATTGGTGTCCGCGTCCACAGATTCCGTCTTCGGTTTCTTCGGTAAATCCTCCTTGTCTTCGTCAGAAGCTTCTGTTCGTCTTTTAGGTGTCGAGCTGGCGCTTGCTTTCAGCTCGATCGGACTTCCAGCGTCCGGACCGGACCCTTGAAGCGTCGGAGGGCTCTCCAACCTTCCTCCGCCTCTTTTGTTGATGGGCGCCGAAATGCTGGGCACCGAGTTCAACTTCGAGTCCTGATCGACCGTCTTCAAGGCGAGCGCATCCTCCGGATCGGAGTCTTCCGGCGCCGCAGTCGCCGGTGGACTGTGACAACCTTGAAGAGTGCTGCGACAGTGATTCACCTTGTGTTCGATGAACCGCACGATCTCGCCAAGGGGGTAGGACACCCTGCATGCCCCACATTGGACGGTGTCTGGGGATGTGGTGCCTTGCGAGGTTTCCGCTGGAAAATTACAAAATTAAACTTTCTTAATTTGTTTATTGTCAGTTTCCAAAGCATATACAGCAGTTAAAAATAGCGGTATAAGGTGTTAAGGGTTCGTAGATTTTTACTCTTCTTAATGAATAGTATAAAAACGTAGAAACTCTAGGAAGTAATTTTTAAGCCAGCAATGTTAGAGACAATAAAATATTGAAGATTAGATATAGAATTTTTATTGGGTTTTGAAAATTTCCTTAAAGTATTTTAATTCGAAGTGTAATAATGAAGTTATTTTCATAATAAATGTCTTTGTATAGTATTGTTTCTATGAATATGTAAAACAAAATTGTGATAAAATTGTCGAATAGAAAGCTTAGGTATTACGTAATGCGCGAAATAATTCTTCAAGATCTCAGTATTTTATTATAAGTTGATTTTTCAAAGTTCGTGTTCCGTGTTTGACAACATTCTGCCCAGTTTTACGCGTCTTACATAAAGTCGCTCACATGTTCCTATGAAACTAAACAGAAGACCCTCTTAAGAATTCGCCCAAAGCTGCAGACACTTTAGATAAAAGGATGCTTCAAGTCCTTTCTCTTGAACCTGTGTTTTAGACCACCCAAGAAAATTTCACCATCTTGCAGTATTTTATCGTGACGCTTTCACCGTCCACGTTCTGGATGAAAAGTTCATTAAATTTGTTCCGTTACGTTTCCCTTAAAATACGGCTTCTAATCTCTCTCGAACGTATTAAAGTGTGCAAAGATATTCTGATTGCGCTTTAGAATTAGAGCTACGGAACGAGGTATCATCAATTACCAATCAAGTTAAAAATCAATGAAAGACTGCTTTCCATATTTTATGACAATAATTGAATTGTAGGAAATATTCTCGTTTTTTCTACTTTATTACCTACAATTAGTTACTTCCTTATCAAATTATATTGCAATGACAAATAGTCTACGATCAAACCACAAATTTTTACAACCGTTTTGAAAAATTGCTCTTTTTAGCATAGAATATATTAATTCTGCGGCAACGAAAATTAATTTTACGATAATAAAAATAGCCTTATTACAGTATACATCAAGATATTTACGACTTCTGCAAAAATGATAAAAAACAAAAAAATTCTCCTACACGATAGTTCAACCAATCATTACCACAAAATCTCACAAAATTCCCACAATTACCGCATGCTTATGCGTATAGTTGAAGCGCGTTCAATTATAGCGCCAGCGGCGCAGGCATCGCGAGCTCAATTTTCATGTAGGGGGTTGAGGGTTGAAATTTGGTTAGCTGAAGGAAAACGCGCGCCGCTGATATAGAGATCTAATTTCCTTCTGTGCGAGTCTTATAATTCACCGTGGTTCGAGGGGCTAAGGTCCCGGGGTCAGCCGCAGACGTAACAATTCACTTTTAAGTGTCCTCCAGCAGACCTCCTGGCAGCATTCCTCGCGGCTCTTCCCCTTGCCCACTGCTTATGCCGTGCTCCATTAACATAGAGATTGGCAGGAGTTTCATGCATCGATCTCTCCCTCGTCGGAGTCAAGTATCCATATCCATCCGAATGGGGCTGCCAGTGCCACGTAAGAATAAGAAAACCCTGTATCATTGTCTTTCTGGCCATTTGTTCTTCTACCCTTTCTTCAGATTTAATAGGTGTTTTAATACAGAAAACAAGTTTGATTTGGTTGTGTTGTACAAACATTTCGGATGATATATTTCTTAGCGGACTTCTTTTATGGTAAAGATGAAAGTCCATATTTGGATAGCCTGTGGCTATTCCTTTTGCCCGTTTTTCGTAGGTGCGCGGACATCGTTCGATTCTTTCGGGGCGGAGCTCTGATTGACCACTGGCCAGCGCGCAAACGCAGTTCGGATGACCCTGCGTATGTAACATCACCTTTCGTTTGAGTGGGATTGTTAGGTAGTTGCGTGGAAAGGTTTCAGCGATGGATTTGTATCACTTTTGCAATATTTTGATCAGAATTTATCACGCGGCGCTCATTAATCATTTAGATATCATGTAACTTCGTACTTAGTAGCATTGTTGGTCCTGAAGGAAGTACTCGTATATCGATCTGTGTTTTAAATATTGAAATACTTACAGTGGGGGAATTTCTCAAATTGCACTTGTTCAGACAACTAATTTTTACTTACTTATTGTAAAAGATAAAGGATATAAACAGATGAATTATTACCCACGAAAAGAACAAGGCAAAATAACGTCAGAATTCGAACACGTAAATTTACTTCTAAGTCTTATCATATCTTGTACAGCAACATTATCGAGCTTTTTCTCTGAAAAGAAACGTTTTCAACACCCCTATAACCGGAAGAATCCATATCTGTTGCCAACAACTATATCCAAATCTTAACCAACATAACCGAATCTATACTCACACACTTCCTGCGTGGATACAATATTTTAACATCCCCAGTAAAAAGACGCGACCTTAGAACCAACAAAACTAAACCATCCACTCAAAAAGATACACCATATACATGTCACGTAATAAATAACGAGGCGTTGTACGGAAAGGGCGAACACTTTATTGGCACGACAATCTTACAGATTAATTGTAGAGCACAGACTAACTTACGGACTAAAGGACAGGGGTTTTTATATCCTCATTGTGATTACGGGTGGGAGTTCGGTTATTGTTTTATTCCAGAAGTCGGTAGATGACCAGAGGTCGGCAGATGACTATCGTTATCACACGACTAAGTGTTGTTCAGAGATCGGCAGATGATTATCATTATCGCTTTGTTTATGTCGGATTTCGTCTGTGACATACACTTCGACGCGATTATTATGTTTTGGGATGAAAAAAATGTTCAACGGTGAACAGGCTGAAGCAGCAAACACGATTCAACGAAGAGAGACAGAGAGAGGATCGTAAAAGAAACTTCGCTGTCAGGACGAGGAGGGCTGAGAGAGGTCTAGGATCGAAGGCAGAGAACACAGAGACAGAAGAAGAGAAACGGGACATAGAGAAAACGGGGCCTTGAATGGACTCGGTTCTGGGTCCGTTATTCGCCTACGATTGAAAAGCGCTCGCTTAGAAACAAGAGACGCGCGACCGGTCGTTAACGACAATGGGCTTTTGTTTTTTCGGGGGCAGATGTTGGACCGAAGCTCGGGAGCTGCGGCCGACGGGTAAACTCATGGTTGAAGAGGAAAAGAGAGGAAGAGACTCGTGGTTATGTTACCTACCCCTCTGTGGCGTTCCGACGAAGGTGATCGCGAAGGAGGACTTGGACGACACGTGTCCGCTCCGTCATTCTCTGGTGAATCTCCCTTCGTGCATACACGCACGCGTCACCCTTCTAACCTGTCCGCTAAACCGGTCCAAGAGATACAGCGTACGATACGTATGACGTACATACGTTGTCGTTGTGTATTTATTCATTTAATGGTACGACCCACGGAAATAAAAAGTGAGAAATTACGCGAATGAGTGAAGTACTTGAGATTTTGAAGAGTTTTTGGAGATGAAGAAGAGTCCTGTTGAGGATATATAAACACTAGAGATACCGCAGTTTCCTATTTCTAGAACTTCTTTCTAGTAAACTTTCCTTTTTAAAAGTATCGATGAATAGTAATTATTGTTTTAAACAAAACACAGAGTAGTACTTATGTTTAATTAAAAACGAAGAAATTGGTGAGTAATAGTTCTTGTTAGTGGAGATGATAATTTTTGCCGATTCATTGCTCAATGGCTGAAAATGACCAGGCTGATCTTTCTCTTAAAGAATAATATTAAGTATAAATTAAAATGAAATCTTCTAAGTACTAAACTAGTGCGATCATTTAAACAAATTTTGGGAGTAAAGTGTACATATACATATGTACATTATTAACATAAGGGATGTTTGGAGAATATGGTGTGAAAAGATGGAGTCAGAATGGTTGACGCGTCGTCCTTCAATTCATATATATGCAAAGTACAACTCGACGTGTATATGTATATTTTATCGCTAATATAAAGAGATATCATAGTAAGGAACAGCACTCTATTTCCTCTCTTGTAAAAATTTCGATTCTTTTTTCAATTTGTATATGTTTCATATGTATGAATCATTGAATCAACATAGGCATATTTTGTTACATTATTTAATATATATTTATATAGTAAGACGAAATGTACTGTATCGTGCGAGTTATCAAGTATTTCTATAAAAAGAAAAAAAAATACAAAATCACATTTAGATTTTTAAAAAATTGTTCAGAGCTTGATAAGCGTAAAATTAGGTTTCGCAAGATTGGCGGATGGGAGATGAAAGTTTGGTTAGCGGATGGAAGTAGGTGATTTCTTTTTTCCGTAAGATTGTAAGGGGAGGAAAAGAGTTTAAATTGATTTTATGGGTAGCTTAATAAAAATATATCTGAATGTTTCCTGATCTTCAGCGGAATTTATTAAAACTGATAACGTTTAAAGTTACCGTAAACGATAAAAGCAATGTAAACGTTGAATTAACTTTGTTTGCTACATTTAATAAGAATCTCGGTCGAGTAATTCTCGATGTTATATGGAATTTATTAAAAGATCGTGTTTCCTGTATTTCATTTCACTTAACTATGACAAAATCTTTGTACAATATCTTCCGTATAAATTGTTGGCGTAAAAATATGTCGATCGTCTTGTTAACAAATAACATTTATCTGTCAACTTGGATATACGATTTAATTCTTCGTTCAATTTGCCAACTTTTTGTACTTTGATAATTTTCTATTGCAAACATACCAAATTAAATGCGTTTTTAAATACAACTTTAACTACACACAGGTTTTTCAAAATATAATATGTTCCGTTACCTAACACTAATTCTCAGGTCGGTAATTAGCTAGATTGATTATTCCAAATCTATCGCAGTTATCAAATTCTAAATTTTAAAAATTCCTGGAACAAAGTGTTTACGCTTTCTTTTAAAATATGTATAAATTCACGAATTAATAAGATGTTCAGATGGAATAGACTCATTTCAGTTCTTATTGATTCGAAAGTTATTTTGCCTCCAATATAGAGAAAAGCCTTTGTTTAAGTTCTTGATTCTCGATTCCATTCGATTCTTCCCAATGGCTGACATAAATACACTAAGAGAAAGCAAGCTTACTGGCCACAAGAGTAAAAGTAACATCCACCAATAAAAGGATGCCGCGAATAGCTAGGAAAAGATAACATAAAAATGCAATATTGCCCCGCGAATGTAAGTTGGATTGCTTACAAATTGGTCCATACATCCGTAATGCCTCGATCACTGTACCGCGTGTCTCCCTTATTGCGAAGAGACTTCGTAATTTCCATCGACGAATGGAGGGGCAAATGCGTATGGGAATCGCTGCAGGAAACGTCCTGGAGCTTATTAGTCCTTCACATTAATTTTCTTTCGTTTGCCGTTCGAGTTAGATGAAACGTTCAACCAAGGGAATCGACTCTACGCGTCGATTAGTCACTACAGTCTCTGATATTAAATTCTGAATCGTTTCCTTCGAATAATCTTTCTCCTTCTCGAAAAGTTAATCGCTCGATCAAATCTCTACCTTTTACGTTAGCTGATAGTTGAATTTTAAGTGAATTTCAGATAAATAATAATGCCCGAATGATATTAAATTTCACTATTTTTTGAACTGTTAATTGTTTGGCATTGAACAATTAACATTAACGTTAATTTTAATTATCAGGTTGATTCAAACATTCATTTCTCGATTCTTGGAACTGATAATATTATTATAAGTTCTCTTCGTTCGCATTTTTCAAAATCGACCTCGATAAATGAAACAAGATGTAGAAGAAATTTAATAGACGTTTTAATTAGAACACTTGATGCCTTTTCCGTCTACAAAAAAAAAAAAAAAAAAAAGGGAGGAATGACAGCATTTTCCAATGAGCTTCATAAATAGACGCAGAAAATTTTAGAAACTTTGTTCTTTCCAGATCTGGGAGTATTGCTCGTATTACAGTCATATAAACCAGTAGACACGAGATCGTTCTTCATAAAACATTAAGAAACTTCTAATTCAAAACTCAATCACAGGTCCCAGCACGCTCACAACTGCCCTTAACTATCTTCGAACATATCTATTCGTAACTATCGAGCGACGTTCCTTTATAAGCAATTTCCTGCAGGTTTAATTTCATAAAGAATTACTACACCAGTTCAATTATCTCCGTATTACACTTTCAAGAAACCAAAAACGGACGACGCCCCAAGTAAGAACATAAACTATTGATTCAATCTTCAATTAGTAAAACAGATGTTGATATAAGTACGATACAAGTACATACAAGAGATAACACTCATGGAACTTACAAACTTATTCGCATACAACTAACATTTAATTGAACATCCTCCAACCTGACACAATAACTATAAAAATGTGATTAAACGGGATCAACTATAAATTTAATAAAAATGTTCAAAATCTTAGTATCAATACTACCAAACTTGTCGACAAGACAAAACGTTCAAAAAGTTGTCCTTGCAATTCTTCTAATTCCAATAGTAAAAATCAATTTCTGATGTAGTAGTATTCTAAATGAATACTAATCCAAAATCCTCTAAATTTTCAAAACCACTCGTTTCAACGTCAGTAATACATCAATAATACTTACACCCAATTTATTCCCAATGTATACACAATAGATATACACTTGACTAAATACTAATTCAAAAATCCACAACTCATTCAAATATCAACAGAACCTTCAAAAAACACCACGTGGCCAATTAAAAACTAGCAGTCATCGCGACTGACCTCCACTCCACCAGTCGCGTATCAGAAATACCACGCGACATGTATTCTCATCGAGACTTTCCAAAACTAACTCCGTCGTCACCGAATTTCAAGAACCAGACGGCTGCAGGTTGGAGCATCTCGGAACGACGTCGATTTCATCGGGACGCGGTTCCATTATCAGCTATGCCTCGCGTCGTTCCGTGCGTGGCTCGATATTCTTGGCGACGTGTGCCAGGAATCCATCGGTTTCTTGATCCGTCTGTATATTTCGCGTTTCCCGATGGATCCTAGCTGCACACGTACGCGCGTCCGTTACCTCGGTCGTCGAAGGAAATTGCCGCGACCCAATACTAATGGATAATGGAATTATTGGTTACGGTCGGAGCTCGCCCTGGGGATGATCGTAATTCAATTGCTTCGATGTGTCCTGTGGACGTTTTGACAGGACGGATGTCCTAACAAGGAAACCGCCTCGGGATATCCTCGTGTATATATCTCTATTTCTTCATGTGTTGTGTCGACGTCGTTTGTATCCCGACATAACGTGGTGGAAAACCATGGCTGGGAGAAAAGTCGAACTACCGTGTTTCGAATTGACCGTGGATAATGAGAAACTACAGTTCACCAGATTAAAAATAGAGAATTGCGAACGAGAGGTTGGGGAAGGTTCACGAAAGTATTCGAATTTGTAGATAACTTTTACGAATATATTGTGTATTATGTGAAACATCCTGAATTCGATCTACATTTTTAGATTTCTTTCAAATTTTACCGATACAATCATGATTATCTATCAGTCATGTCTTCTTACAGAGTCTAATTAACCACTCGAGTTTACGTACAATATCCTACGCATCAAAATAATTGTACAATTTATTCAACAAGATCCTCTTTACTTTCATTATCAACGTTGTTACCTAAATCACAAACCCATAATTTCATGGTTAACAATCTGTATCGAAACACTTGTAAATCAAACATACAACGTGTATTTAATTTTAGTGCAAGTTATATTCATCCTTCAATTTTAAACGAACCTTCACAATAAAGACGTTTGCAAATAAAATCCAATCTCAAATTGCATCCCCCCAAGTAACAAAATTCTCCCTCAGAAAACCAGAACAATTTCTCCTTGTAAGTTAAGGTTTGTTTACCTTTATGCGCCATTACGCGTCGGTCCATGGCGATAGTTTCCATGGTGCAGCGTACCAATTCCCGAATCATCGTCCACTTAATCAGTAACTCACTCGTAAACTCGGTAACGATCAATGAACCAACTCATCCTCAATTTTACTGCAGCCAATCAAATAATTAAGAAACGAGTCGCGTTCGATTAAAGCGGTGGAAGATCTGGTTTCTCGCATGCTCGGATGCTGACTGGAGAATTTAGCAGGGCACAGGGCTGGCCAAGGGCCCCGACGACAGGATATCAAAAGAATAGAAAGGACCTACCAACGCGTTCTCCGATGGTGGGGGCAATTTTTATACGGAACCCCCACTTTTTCTCTTTCTCTTTATCTCTCTCTCTCTCTCTCTCTCTCTGTTGTCTCCCTTTTTCCTTTCTCCACACCCGGAAACCCCTTCGTCCTTTCGACTTTCTTCCAGGGGTGAAGAGTTTTTAACCCTGGACCTGGCATCGAAACGAACTTACCCCACAAAGGACTCAAAATGGCGGTGCCATACGTGTTTTTTTCGTTCTTCCATGTGGAAGACCCTTTCCCTTACGTACGTGGACCAGATGATGATGAGAAAAAAACTCTGGCCCATGGAGATAGAAGAAAAAATCGGACCTGGTTTGCGGATCATGCGCGTCGAAGACTACATTCGAAATCTCGTTTTGTGTACCTTCGACCCGCCTATTTTTATGGAAGGAGGCTTTTCTTTTTATATCTTACTCGATGATCGTTTTCCCTTTTAAGGCTCCGGTTTTTCTTTGGGATACTCGAAATCGTTGGAAACGGGAGCGAACCTAACGGCCACTTGTTTTCGAATGGAAACGGGGTCATAGGTGTAGCAGAGGATCTATCGTATCACGGGACACAGGAAGTGGGAGGAATTCAGTGTTATGGTGTAGGTTCGTGGTTGAAGCGATTTTCGAGTGTTCGTATGTTTAAATATCAAGAAATTGGGATCAAGTTGTCTAGTCACATCGTATCTTCAACTTTAAAAATATCCAATTTTCATATTATATATATATATATTCATGTTAAAAATATTCAAAGATATCGAACTTTCAATATTAACATAACATTTGAAGAACGTATATCTTCTTCAAATATGAAATACATTGATGAGATGATAAGATGACCTTACATTTCATATACATAATACCCGCATAATATGATCGCGTAATAGTCGTACCTATAATAGTTTTGTAATACGATTCGCTAAACGATGCATATCTCCTTTCGTGTTTAAATAATCAGTATCCAAAAAATTGGCGTTACCCTCAAACAAGATTCAATTAATCAACATTCTATTCTATATTCGAAATTTCAAAACGGCATACGCATTATCTCTGGATCAGGAATCCAAAGTGCACAGTATCCTGGCGAAACTTTCCATCTCGGTCCACCCACGCAGGTTCACCGTCGCTTATCGTCAACGTCTGCATTGTCCTCTGCTTGGTACGCTATCTAATCTCAGGGCATCGGCTCGAAAGCTCGAACGAGTCCTCCGGAAACGCGGCGTTTCTCACGTGTCACGGAACCGCTTTTCCTTCTGGCCGACGATCAGATATACGCACAAACGGGAGGTAGGGTTCTTATTCTTCTCACGACTGAGGAATCGCGTTCTAAGCAAGGTGGACCCGACCAAGGACGCGCGCATAAGCGAGAGGAGAAAAGACACGCCGTGTTTCAGAAATTTTAGATGAAACGAAATCCGTGAAAACGGGTTGACCAGTTTGGGAACAACATACGCTAGATTCACAGAAAATATACAGAGAAACAGCTAGAAAACTGCGAGCCACTCTCTGTCCCGCGGTCGGCCAGGCGGTTATGAGAAATATGAAATCTGGTTCTCACGGACTGTGAATGGGTACACCGCGGCGTATCTTTCTCTTTCTCGCCCGGTTTCCCACTCACGCACCGGGTTAGATCCTTCTCTCTGTATCGTCGCTCCACATGCGTATCGTGGGAGGATCTCCAGGTCCCGGGGGTCCTTTGTACGCCTGGCCAGCAGGACATTGTCCATTGAGAAACGGCCAAACAGGTCCTAGAGAGCTGACCTGTACACCCGTCCCCTTTTCAATCGGCCTCCTTCTTTCAAGAAAAACCCCTTTCCTCGTTTTTTCGTCAAAATAAATCATGTGAGTACAGTTATCCATGGTCCAGCTGGTCTTTCGAGTAGGGCGAACTGAAGCCATCGGATTAGAACCATATGCAGAAGTTCCATTTTTGTAACTGTCATGTGTTATATTCATTGATACAGTGTGTCAGATATTTTTCTTTTTCTTAAAGCAAATTGTACTTGGCTTTTTAGATCATTACGACGTGCGCGGAGAATCATGTACACTTCTTAACTCTTCGCTAGCTCTTCTTTATGAATATTAGGACATTTAGAGAAAAAGGGTGAACCTGAGAAATTATTAGGGAATCATTAAACATTGAACTATAAAGAACGTATGTGTTCAATGTTTCAATCGTCTTAGTCAATTTTAATATTTGTATTACTAAGTTCTGTATGATATTTATATATTAGATATTTTACGATGATATTCATACTAGCTGTATGATTTAATACATTCATTCCATAAGCCAGATTTAAGTTTTTAAATGTTTAATTCATCCTGAATGTTTGTGTAATTAATTTTAGCTACAACATTTATGTAAAGATCGACATATAATAGCTCGTTCGTTATTTTGTTGTTGAAAAATAAAAAATATTGAAAGTTTTGAATAATTTTAATTCGACGTATTTTCTATCGTCGTATAGAAATCAGAATACACTGGACATATTCCTAAACATGGAATATATCCCAGCATTCTGTCACGTTTCTTCTCTCCCATGGAATCTCTGAATTCGCCCATGCGTGCCCTTTACCGCCAAGTTTTCACCTTTCGTGTGAGAATCGATGGCTTCTCGTCTCGTTTCGACACGGTGGCTTGAGAGTGCAATTACCAGGCTAGAAACAAGGGAAAAACGTACTATGCAAGAAACAGCTTTCAGAGGAACGAGCTTTGTGCAACGTTTGCATAAAAAGCGTTTACAGTCGTTACCACCCCTTTGTATCGTATTTTTACAGGCAACCGAGGAACAAAAACGGATCGCGTTATTACAGGTGGAAAAAGGGAAACGATACCGAACAGTCGAAACGTGATGTACGATTGTCAGCTCTTTTTAGTGAATAGAAGTAACGAGCTCAGAAATTTTCTAACATTTCTATTACACCCGAAGTCTTTTTTCACGTAATAATTAATCAACATATATATTGTAGTATTGGTCAGTTGAAATATTACAGATTGTAGCTTATAAACCTCCCTTTTACAATTTTAGAATTTTAAGTGGTATTGGACAATCAATCTGAAAACAGTATTTCTTTTCTAATATCATTTTCTTTGTTTACTATTTTCTAATGGATAGATAACAGGACAAAAGTCTTGATTATCTTCTTTATTTTATATTTAATTTATAGCAAAACAATTTAAATTTTTCTCGCCTGTCTTATATATTTACATATGTATCCTACATTCTCGTTTACGAAATGCGAAAACAGACTGTAAATAAAAAGAGTGTCGTTTTTTAACAAACAAAAGATAATCTAAAACTTAGTTTTCAATTAAAACGCTTTATCGCGTCTATTCTGTACACCAATGTATAGCATCACTCGTATTAGTATGGTGTATCAACACCAGAAGTCTGTAAATATCGCTCGAATTAATTCATTACTGAAAAAAGAAAAAAAAATGACGAAAAAGCAATTACGAGATTACTCAATAAACAGTAAAACGAAATTTTTGTCCAATTTAGTTTCCTTCGCTTAAGAATCACTATTTAAAATTTATTATTAGAAATTACTATTTCTTCCGCTTAAAATTATTACGTAAACTATGTGCTACGTACAGCACATTACATTTGGCTGAAAACTCATTGCCAGGGGTAGCAGCAACTGGTTTGCCCGACGTGACGATCAGTTGGGAACAAACGGTGAGAAACGCGGAACGAGGAGATCGCCAACGCGACGAAATACCACGGATAGGCCTTTTGTATTGTCCGGTATCGTGACTGATTTCGCTGTCCCTTTCTTTCCAGGGCTTTGGTCGGTTCTCTTTCTTCGTTCTCCGGTGTTTCCCCCGGTTTCTCCGGCTCTCTCGACGCTCCGCGGGGCCAGCGTCGGTTAATTAGAAAGTTCTGTGGTAAAGAGAGGAAAGAGGAGGCGGTCCGGGCGGCGCGGAGGTTTCGTTGTTACATTATTCAAAACGTCCCTCCCGCGAAACTCGCCGGGCGTGTGCCGCAAAACATCCGAATGCAAACTTTTGACAACGCGCGGACGCGGCAAGTGCCGAAGCATGTCACGCGAAATAATTAACGATCGCGCGAGGCGAATTTTCTCGAGCGAGAATTAACCAACGAAGCTGGATCGTTGGTTTTGGTGAGCGTGCGAAACGTTACGTTTCCGGGCCTCGTTGTCCTGTTGTTTGCCGAATCCGAACTGGTGGCAACCCGAGTTTCCCAAAACGTTATGAGGTACCACATTTCTAACGCGAGCACGTGTATGTGCATGTAGCGCTTTTTGGTTGTTAAGTGTTTACGAATCCTCTGGTGCTTTTGGGGGTTGTAAATGAAATTCTTGTAAGGATTTTTCGAGATAAAATTATACAATGATGTGCAAAAGTACAGATCAAACTTTGAACACGAGATTTTTTAGTCAATTTGTAATTTGTAAATTATAACTTTCCAATTATTGGAGTTTGAATATATACAAGCAAGGGTAGAAAATTGTTTACTGTTTTTAGATTTTTATAGGGAGTGAAGTAATTTTCTCTATAAATTTTGTATTTAACCCTTGTGTAGACAACCAAGATATAGCTCTTCCATAGTATTTCAAATTTTTCCATAAATTTTGTAATAATAAGCAAGAAATGGTTATCCACGATGGTTTTGTGATATTTTTTAAAAAATATAGTAGAAAAGTAAATAAAGGAATTAGTAAAAGAAATACAAAAGAGAACATAGCAAAATATTACAGAAAATATAAAAAATGGTTGCTCGCACAACGAATAAGGTATAACAAAAGTATACTGAAGAGAAACGTTAGGATAGAGAAATTCTGATACTTTAGAATTAGAAATACGCTTGCCAGTCAGAACAGCTCGCAACAGCGGGGCCAGAGTTGAACTCGCCAGTGGTACAAAAAACCTGACCCCAGATTCCTTTTTTTTCTCTCCATCATCAGACCCAGTCTCTAACCCCCCGCGGATCGACCACGCAATTGGTCCAGCCCAGCGGCGGTCGATGAATTATCTCGAACCCGATCCCACTCTACCGGTTCGAACAGCGGGTTCGATTTTTTCGCGAGAAAAAAACCATCCCGCTGAGCAATTTTGTCGTGGCCGGCCAATTGGAAAGCAGCACGCGAAAACGGCCACGCCACTGGCGGATACCAGCCGACCGTTCCTCGTCTTCTTATTCGACTTCCGGATCGGCCGATGCAATGGCCGGACATGACTTCCAATGTCTGGTTCTTTCACTCGTGTTGTTCCATTGTGAAAAGACGTTTCGTTTTGTCGTTTTCTAACTCTGCTACGGAACATCGAGTTCTTATGTCTGAGTTTTATTCTTCTTTCGAAATTCTTTAACTTGGAGTCAATTGTTACAATAAGACTTTTAATGTTTTGTAAAAAAAACAGTTTGTTGCAAAGTTGAAACGAGAAATTGTCTACAGCAGCACGACGATATTTTTATAATTTTTCTTCAGCTTAAGAATGTTTTTAGCGTAGAGAAACACGGTCATGATCATGATGACGAGGATATGATCTGGACGAAGATAATTCAAAGAACGTAATAGGAATAATGCTCCGTGCTTCGTAATAAAATTGATCTCAGAGATCTTTCAGCGCCTTCCAGGGCGTTATTGACCTTTAAAATCGAAGTTTTCGTCTCTGGTCTGTGAACTATTTGCAAACAGTTCAATCAGATAAAATACTTTCTTCGTAAATACCATGTATCTACTCCGTTTACTATTCCCGTAGTATTTTTTCTTTCACTTTCTATAAATACCAAAAATATTGAACATTAAAAATTCACTTTATCCTTAAAACATCATAAATTCCAGAAAAATTAACTAATTATGATGCAACTTCTTCCAAAAGGTACGTAAAAAGTTGATTTTCTGAAATATTTATGTATCTATATTTTGTCCAAAATATAATTTTTTAAACTCTATTACATCCAAAATGTAACCTTCAAAATCGTATCATATACAAAATATATGCTTTCAAGATATCCAAACACAATCTGCATCAACATTCTCAATAATACAATGAATTCCAAGAAACAAAAGGCGTATTACTCATTCTAGAAATATAAGAACGTCCAGTTCTTATAGAAAATTCCTTTACGGGGTCAGTCGTGTTTCGTTGAAGCAAATATCCTGCTATCCGGCCGAAAACCGCGTCTCGAATCGCCGTTTCCTCTTCCGGTGGACGCGCGACGAAGGTCGTGAAATCGGGAGGTAAGATTTACGTAAGCGGATGGGCGATCGTTAAGTGTTTCATCAGAAATCAGTTTAGCCTTTTTTTTTGTACGGTTAATGGGTTGAATAGACGAGTTTACGTGTTTCAATACGGTCCATTTTTGGAGAAAAACATAATGAAGATGAAAAGATTTGTATAATAAAGCTATAATAGCCAGATTAGAGTATTGTTAAATTTTGAATAATTTTATTTTCTCTAATATTTACTTTGTTCAGGAACATAGAAAAGAATATCTTTATTCGATGACTCCTTTATTTTAGCAGACTATTATAGTTCTCTACATATCACTAACATATGAAGTATGCAACATGTTAATTAAATCCAGCGACATTTTGAGTGAGCAGAAGAATTTCCTGAAGAAATTCACGATAAATTGTCAGTGAAGAATATAATTACTATTTTTAAAAACTAAATTATTTTGAGGGAAATCTGTATATTATAAAGATCTCAAATAATGATTATAGAATCGCATAATAGGTATATAATAGCCGGGATGTTTGCAGCCATTACATATCAATATCTAAGAGTAAACGTTTAAATCGGAAACCGTTAGTTTCCCGAGTAAAATATTTATTAGTCACTCGGTAAGGGTTGAAACGTGTGTCTATCTTGATCTTCAACATCCACGTTGAACTTTCGAAATATATTGATATCCTAGAGTAATCTAAAGTCCCCCCGAAATAGGAAAGCTTATTACCTCGGCAAGCCTATTTATAACAATAGACTTATTTTGGAAACAAAGCATTAATCGATTTATTTTCAATCCGCTTGAAATAACTGCCCTACACCGCGGTGATATTCGCACTCTCATAAGCGTTTCAACAGATGTTTATATACGTAAAGTATAAAATATAAAATATAAAATAGAATCAAATATTCGAACATTAAATATCCTTAGCTTGAACTGTTGCACTCACTAACAAAACAGTAATTTACAAATGATCTTATCTTATGCTTTATGAAAACTATTAATTACTTCTATCAGTAATATATAGAATTTAAAAATAATATCAATAATTGATTAAAAACTTTTAAAAGAATTCATTTTATCGTCTACCTGTCAAATCAAAATATGTATTGCACTGTATGTACATCGTAACGATTGCATATATACACACTAAATGATACTGTATGATTCAATGACTTTATATCTCTAATGACGCAATGCATTTGATCGTAAGATCTAGCTGTTAGAAATATTACATAAACCTACTTTGTAAATTGTCACGTGAGATCGATCTCTCGTCTGTACCAGGCTTAACACAGCTCTCATTGTTGTCTATTTAATCACACGCTGTCAGGCTTTCAGTAAAGCGGCAGTCAGGTTGTGTCCAAGTCTCGAAACGAGTAACTGACTCGCGACGTTCCAACCTTCTGACGATTCGAGTCATAACCGGCGGAAAATCTAAAAACGAGACTCCACTCTGTTCCCCTGAACTTGGCGTTCCTATTTATAGAAAGGCCCAGTCAGCGTGTGTACGCGCCACGTGGTTTACATACGCGTGCGTTCTTCTGGGATATTGGACTATAACGGGTGACCGACACTGGGGAAAACAGAAAATCGCCGCAGAAATGACTGGATTTTAACGCCGATTAGATAATCCAAATCCTGATCAAAAACCTGGCTCCTTATTTCTCTCGCTTCAAAGCATTCGATTCGCATAATGCATGGACATCATCGTGATTGCCGGTTACAAGCTGGTGAATAGTTGATTCACTGACGAGAAAATTCCTGGAGGAAAGCTGATCCCGAGAAACACTTTCTAAACATGAAAGTAATTATCTCGAGGACACGCGTGAATAGTCAATCAAGCCCATCGCCGCTCAATCTTCTCTTCCACAAGGTCAAGTATAGGAAAAAACAAAACTACTTTATCTTTAATATCTGTCGACGTATCTTTGAATTGGAAGGTTGCGTTTTGACCGTAAGAAGACAAACTGACCTTCGTTGCTCCCTGACAATTAAGATGACACGGTCTAGGATGGTCCACGAGGGGTGAAACGCACCTTGCTAGGAAGGGCGCTTCGAAGTGACCCTTGGTCAGGTAGGTGATCTTTCCCCCCTTTGGACAAGTGAACTAGCCGACAAAGCATGTAATAATACGAGTAGATTATCGCCCTGAAGGGTGTTCGCACCTTGGAAGGAGGGACTCGGACAATGCCGGACAATGGAGCAGGAAACCGACACTGCAAACAACATAAATTTTCTTTGGGCACCTCGCCATTATGCTCCACTCGGACATATCCGTATTCCATGGGTCAGACTGTCTTATTCTTCCCTGGATTCTCCCTTCTCTTTTTTTACTGATGTGTACCAAGGGGACAAATAACAGGGTGATTTCTTCGAGAAGTAAGCAGGTTTTGAAAAAGCCTATTTCCAAGTGCTTGTAAGTCCATTATTGGTTGAAAGTCGAGCTGGATACCTCGGTATCCGTTATTCCGGTGTATAGGATGTTTAGGTACAGTGTAATGTATTGTGATTTGTTGTGAGATGTACGTTTTCTTTGAAAAGGAAATGAGAATGGCTTAGGAAGTTACTAGTACAAATAAATACACTTAAATAATGATAAATTCCCTAATAAAGAAATGTCAAATTTTACAAGTCAGTTTCGCAAGCAAGATGTTATTTTATTATCCTACTTAACAAAAATTTATGATATTACAAAAGGATAATTTATATAACATATAAATTAAGAAATTTATAAATTGATAAGTTGTTAGTTATATCATTAGCTAGTAAATTATCGTGCAAGGAAACCCTGGCCATTTAACTTTACTTTTGTTATTACTAACTCTATAACCGTACTTTACTACTTACTAACTGTACTTTTCACCTCTTCTAAACAACATCTATATTTTTTATTATTGCACGAAAGCAATTTGACAATACATCAAATATCCATGTACATACAACGCCACCAACTCTCCAAATTGCCATTGTACTTCGTGTAAAAAAAAACGAAGACACACGTTGCTCGAAACTCGTCAAATAAAAATCATACATCCAATAAACTTTCCAATCTACACGACCGACCCAGTCATCTATCAATATTTCCTCAAACACTTCTTTCTCGAAACTCTACTCTGAAAAATCGATCGATAATTCAGACTCGATCAGAGCGACGAGGACGCGAGGCGATCTGTACACGGCTTCGCGGTCTTAACCCCGTTTTGAGGGATCCAGAGGCGGGGAGGCCAATAACCCAGGTCGTCGAGCTTCGCGAACGAACCCGACGACATCGTATTTCAGCCGAAATTGCCGAACGGCAGATTGGACGGACGATATACAGCCACGTTTCGGGAAAGATAGCGAGAAGCGGTATCGGTGTCGTTCTGTCCTTCTTCAGGAGGACAAGGATTTAAGGAAAGGATAGTTAATTAATTTCTTACTTCTTTTACTGGCCATTTCTTTCTCGTAGTCGATCTGATTAAAAATTACGGGAGAAAAACATTCTTTTCATATTCTTCAAGTTTAATGGAGAGACAATTTCTTCATCAATATGTCATCAATACAATTTTGTACTATTATTTCTGCCTTCTTTGTGCGATTTTACAATTAAATATATATACGTATATCTGTTTCTCACTTTCTTGAATATGTTCAAAAATATTAAAACTAATATAACATTGTGCTATTGGTTTATTACGTTCGTGGATCTATCAGATATTTCTAAAAGGCTTGTATTTCAAGATTTAACAAGTCTTCATAGCAACTATGTAAATGCATTAAAATACTTCCTTTTAGCCATTAAGCTGGCTATCAAAATATGAAAATCAACATGGATAGACTTGTCACGTCTTTTCATTGCGTCCTTCAATTACATACTCTTCGAAGTAGTTTCACAGGATTGTCTTCAGGCTGTACAAAAACCGTGAGCAGTGGTTAAACAATCGTGCGATCTGCAGTTACTGTTAAGTCTATTTAGAAGTAAGAGTAACCGCGGGACGTTAATGTTCTGAGCTGTTATCTTATCAGTTGAACGTTTTCAGAAGACATCAGATACCTACTGGAAGTTTTTGATCGCTTAAGTGGCTGTGACGTTGTCCCATTCTTTCACGTTTCTTTCTGTTAAATTATGTGAAATAATTTTATCGTGACAGACTTGTATGATAGAGCTTTCCCTTCATGAACTTTAAATATGCCTCGAATAAATTATTATAGATAAAATTTAGAATGAATATTGTTGATGTATTTCTGCAGTCTTCGTGCCTAAAGGGTAAAGAATCCAGTATTCGCGTCATAAAGGGTTAATAATTCAGAGATAACAAAGCAAAGATACGTAACCATCCCATTTGCGTTCTCGATTCCAATTCGAGGATCTTCCCTTGAGGAACCGAGTTAACAGTTAACCAGACCATAGTCCCTCTCGACGATTACCCTAGGATTAAAACTTTCCGTGTAACGACGAGAACTCATTGATAACGAGAACCTTTGCTATCTAGTAGCGGACGTCAATGCGACATCGGACAGCGTCAGGTGGCGCCATCTATTCCACCCGCGTCTCTGATCGATTTCTTCATAAATATTCTACCAATTAAAACATATGAAAAAATCCCTCCACTATTAGCAAAAAACAACTATACTACATTTATCCGTAGAAGCATCTAAAAGCCTTGATTTACTGTCGACCGCCGCTTTTTGTTATTCGCATTTGTTATAGCATTTATATACTAATTAATTAAGTTCAAATATATTAAGTTTCATATCGTTTGTCGATTATTTTCGTACGAAGAGAAAAATTTGACACTATGAAAACGAAACGTGGAAGTTAAGAAAAGAACTCCTCATTGGAAGAAAGACTATGTGCAAATACTTCTTGTAGCTGGTGCATAATAAAAATTGAAAATTCTTGTGACAAGTTAACTTATCCTCTCCACTTAACAGATTTAAAATTCTCGTCTGAAACTTGCACGAGAAACGAACTCTCCTCTCGCAGCTGGAGCGGGATAGCGCGCGACAACTTTTCCTCACGGTCCATAAAAGATATCGCCATTAGCGAGACTCGTGTTACGGAGACTTTTTGCGTAGCTCGCGTGCTTCTGGGATCAAAAGTCGGGTTCCGCGTGGTCCCTGGCTGCACGACCGCGCTAGAAACTTCTTACCTGGCCACGTGCTGGGGCCCGGTGAGTAGATAGCGGTTCGTAGAACGACAAAGAGGGAACGTGAAGAAGAGAAACGGTAGGAGAGTCTCGATGAGGGAAAGGGTTCGCCACGCGCCCAAAGCACGAAAGGTTAATCTGAGAAATCAAATCAAAGTAGTTTTTTGTCGAGGCTCGAGGAGGTTGTTAAAAGAAGAAAGAAGGAGAAAGCAGCAGATTAAATTGGTTGATTTCTCGTGTTGGAGAAGGATAGGTGGAAGAAGCGATGTTGAAGGAAGAAGATCGAAGAAAGAGAAGGAGAAGGGCTTCCGACGGGCTGCATCAAAGACAATATTTAACGCGCTCGGCATAGAAAACGCCGCATATGCCGTGCACGTGCCGACAGGGGCGCGTAAAACTCACTTTGTTTGCTAAATAACATCCTCGAGAGTGCTTCGGGCCCGATATCAAACTGAAACGACGCCCCAGCTTCGCAGGACGCCGCGCACCGAGGAGGTGTCCTGCTATGCGGGCGTAATTGCGTCAATTAGCGAGTCACGCTTTCCAACTACTGATAAAATTGCTTTCGCCGAGCGAAACGTCATTTCCTACCTGCGTCGTGATCAGTTTTTGCTTGCCGTGCCGAACGAATTACTTTCGTATACTCATGACGATAAGATATGAATGTATTTTATGAGCACATACGTGTGCCCCAATGGTCAGAAATTTAGTATCATTTTTGTATCTAACTAATTAGTTGATACTTTTATATTCTTAATAATGTTATGAACGTAGCGGTAAAAGGTCATTGAGCATAAAAATCTGAAAATTAAAAGTGCAAAATGGCGACAAGAAAGTAAGCAAATTGTAAAGGTGACCACATCCATGATCCTAGTTTCAATGCTGATACAGCCTTCGAATTGTTTACAATCTCGTTGCGCCTGCCATTCGTTAAAACATTTCTCAACTTTGAGAAAAATACGGGAAGACTATCACACACTTTTTGCTCCTTTTAATTTCATACGAGAAATATTAATTTTCCTCATAGTCAGGATTTTTTCTAAACTTCAATGTGATTGGATTTAATAGGATTGATGAATTAATGATCGTATACGAGATTGAATTAAAAGAGTTTCAAAAATTGTTGCAAGGTTAAATCATAAATTTGCTTATTAGATGAATATTCTATTAACTTCTTTTTTTATTTGCAACTTCATTGTTCGTTGATCGGTTTGTGGAGAAAATATAATATTCGTATAATATAATACTAATATCACAGGTTGTAAAATGAGCGAACTAGAGAGGCATTTAGTGTTACCATCTAAGAACGCTAGATTCATTAAGCGTTATGTGTTAGAGCGTAGCTCGTTACTGTTTGTGCAGGTTTGTTAACAAGCAAGTTGCGTTGTAAGTACATACAGGATTATTGAATATATTTGTTGAGATCATAACTTAGAGATGATTAGTGGATTAGTTGGAACAATCTCAACTTCCACTCGTTTAGCTTCTACATAGGAAACTTTATTCAAAAATTTAACTTGTGAATGTAATCATTTATTTGACCTGTATCAAGAAACCAAATCCAAGCAAAATAGAACCGAAAGTTTTCCTACTCAATAAAATCTACTTCCAATTCTACGTGTAAAGTTATATTCTCAAAAATGAATTCCTCTTAACATCTCTGCTCTCGCATCGATTATTTTTAAACTTTTGCCTAATATATTCCTTATCAAAGAAACCATTTACCCCGTCATGTACAAACTAAGAAGTTACGTTATCAGAAAATAATAAAACGAATATCTAAAATATTGGCAACCTTTTCCTTTCTTTTTTTTTATCGACTACCTGCACACGTAAGGCGATACAGTCCACAGGGAAGTGATAATTTACTGGCAATGCTGGCGATTCGTTCGTTACACGATTTTCCCCTGACTGTCGCCGATATTTCGCTCGATTCGACGTTGTTTTGTATTCAAACAACAGCTGCCTGTGCTCCTATTCCTCGAACAGAAGCGTCACGGTCTCGTACAACGCTCGATATACGATTCCTATCTTAATTGGGAATTTGCTTATTCCGATAACGGGTCGCGCCATCGCGTTCAGTTTAATCGTTGATCGCCGACCTGTGTGTGAAGAAATTTGTTCGAGGAAAGAAGAAAGAGAGAAAACGACCAGCGATTTCGAAAAACGATTTCCGTTCCCGTGATCGCAGCTGACAATACCGCACGGTCGCTCCTGTTCGAAAATTTCCACTCGTCGCGTCGGGTACCGATAGTTGCGCAATTATTCATTTCAAGCATAAATCATACTGCATAAGCGTAAATCACGTTGACGCTTGAGAAAGAAACTTTTTAAGGAATCATAATTTTAATTAACTGTGGCTATAGCTGGGCCGCAAATGAGTAACTGTGAAGATTCTTTTACTTAAAGAAAGGGAAGAAAAAAAATCAGTCCGAATTTGAAGTTAGAATGTATTTTCGTAATGTTAACAAGTATTTGAAGATTTAGCAAAGAATAAAGGAATTGTCAGTCGATGAGAGATTACTTTTTTCTTGTTAAAATATTAAGAGACTTCTTACTTATCGAAATAAAAATAGAACCGAGGTATAAAATTAGAAGAATTACAGCAGAGTTAAGACAGAAAATTCTCAACATTTTTCTCTTCTTCGCATCAAGAAAAATACGCGTACTTTAATCTCGCTACGTTCTTCCTTAATAATATTTTCCTACTAATAAATTTCCTTCAAGGAAAATATGACGGAATCGTTCTTCGGACGTGTGATTTCTTTAATGCTTTCTTAAAGCAAGAAAACATTTGTGAGAACCTGTAGTCGAGTAAAAATAACCGAAAATTTATTTGTCAAGATTCGTAAAATACAAAGCCGCTTATCGAAGCCGCTGTGGTAAATTGCAAAATAATTGTACAAGATGTTTGCTGATCTTGGGCTGGGCGATCGTGTGATCTATTTACTTGATTATTCGTATGTAGGTTAAGTTGGGAGGCGGATAATCGCGATGTAAACAGGAGTTGTAGATTCAAGCGTCGACAGGATAATCCGCATTTGCAAACAGAAATTTAAAGGTTGACCTCGCGATCGTCAAATCGGGCCCTTTCGAATCATCAGTTTCCAAGTTCTAAGACCGTTCGATCATAAATTTCAATAACGCGAATTCACAAAACCAAGGAAGAAATTAAAAGAAACGTCGAGTGACGCGTTGAGACGAAACAGAACGGAAATTATCGCAATGGAAAGCGATCAGAGAAATTTTAACATTTCGACCAAGCAAACTGTCACGAAAGAAAACTATTTCGAGGTCTAATCGATCGAACTCACCTCTTGGAACGCACGCGATGCCGAAATTGTGTCGGCCAATTCGCGAATTTCCTCGGAATCGGCATCACGCGACGCGTGCGTGTCTACGATCGACCACACACGTTATCGTCACCTTCGACAAACTCGTATCTCGCATAAAAGATACAGCGGATTCATTTCTCGAATAAAAACATGGTCGAGAACTGATCGAAAGCTTGTTATCCTCGTGCAGCTATTTCACAATTCCGATTCCATACATTCCAGACATGCGTACGTAGCTGACTTGCGAGCCATCCTCGCTCCACCTCTCACGCGCATATGTATACGTAACGACCACTTTTCGACACTGACAGAAGCCCAGGTCACCGACGAAGGCACCAATCACGCTGACATTCTTCCTCCCCTCGAGAACTTAACATTTTCAACAGTATCAAACAATTAAATCACGATTCTACCTATAAACAAATGAATAAAACACACGGCGGCAGGTGTCCATGTCCAGCCATCCGTCGTCTATCGTGACGATCCTGACTGACCGATCGAATTAGATACTCGATCGATCGATACTTTATAAGGTGGAACGAACGATTTCATAAGATGGAGCCGCGGGGTTAATCAGTGGAGAAATATTCCGGTATCTTTTCGCGGCGGCGTCATCGCGCGAACTAAAGAATATCGCAGTTGTAATTAAGAAAACGGAGCCGCCGCCGCCGCCACCGCCGCCGCTGCTGCTGCTCTCTCCGTGGGGGCGAGGGGGTGCAAGAGAGCCGGTTCGAGGCGATGCGGGGTAGGGTGCGTTACCAACGGGGGTGCCGGCAGTGACGGGGGTGGAAAAGTCTGTGAAAAACGCGCGCATGACAATGCCGCCCCTCCTTATCCATCCCACCCCCTCGACCTGTTCTTTCTCCACCTCCGCCTTAGCCGACTCCTTCTTCTCCTCTCTTTCTCTGCAGCTCTTCTTTTTTCACCCTTGAAACTTACGAGGGTGGGGGTGTCGGGGACTAATTAAAAATTCAACCGGCGACGAGTTCTCCGAAGACGTTGGCCTGCTACCCCGCTTTTCCCGCCACCACCCCCGCCCGGTCTTCTCTCCATTCATTCATTCCTTCCCTTCCCTTTCTCCGTCTTTCGTCACGTTTCTTCGTAACGTCTCTCTCTCTCTCTTTCTCTCTCTCTCGCGTCTTTCTAGACGTCCACGCCGCGCGTCTTTTATTTTTCTTAACCGTGGCCACGCGACCGCCACCGATTCTTCTTCCTTTTTCATCCCCCCGTTGCTTCTTTTTTCTCTCCTCTTCTCGCAGCTGCTTTTAGTTTGCCCTTGCTACGAGAGGCGACAGGTTGCCCTTCCATCAGAGAGACGAGGAAGCAAATTGGACGAGATTCGAATAATTTCATGACTGAGTTTAGGAAATATTTGTAAATATCGTTTCTCTGACAGAAAGATGAAATTGGAATTATTTGGTGAATTCAAGATTAGAGAAGTGTGGATCGATTCAAGTGTTTGGGTTAAGGTTATCGCTAAGAATTAGGACAGCGGATTCGAGTTACACGATCGAGAACGATTTATGACCTCTCGGTCGGCAGGATTTCGAACACGTTTGGTTACATTGAGTCCTACAAACCGAGGATTTGTCGGCAAGCGGTTGTGACGGTGACAAGATCGCTTTTAAATTTTTTTTTCAATTTACTGTAAGGTGGAATGAACAGTCGAGCGATCTTTCAATAGTTCTATGAATCAGTTCAGAAATTGTTCGACTGTTTCGTCAATATTATCATTTAAAATTGATAATGAGCTTAATAGGAACCTTAAGATAGATTTCATAATACTTAGCTTTGAATGTAATTCTATAATAAGAGAAAAGACAGAATGTAAAGCAAACTTAAATGCTATAGTTTATTCTAAATTACTTTACGCTTAAAGATTTACAAAATTTTATAAGACCGAACAATGTTAGAGAACATAAACTTTCATACACTGTATTACCCTTTTCTACTTGCCAAATATAAAATACGAAGAATAAAGTAAAATACGTCAAAAACAAAATAACTAAAGTTTTGATTTACTTTTATCGAATAGATACATTTTGCATAATCGAAGCACGTTTTCGCCAAATTAAAGAAGTGTCAATTTCTTTTAATTCACAGACAGGTTATATTCACAAATTTTTCAGAAGCGGATCAACTATACACGTATCGAACGCTAAACAGATGACAAATAGAGCATCTCCGATTTATAAGAACGAGATCGACACCAAAAATCGCCAGAAAACTCAAACATTCTACAATTAGAAATTAGAACGAATCTCACAAATGAAACTATTTAAAACTCTTAATTAGAGGAATCACGAATCATTGGAAAACCAATCATTCTTCTATTATTATAAATTAAAGGAAATTTCACAAACGCGACACGGACAAATCGCAAATTATCGGAAACTCCAAATATTCTCCTGCGACCAAAGATTAAAACGAATCTCACGAATCAAACCATATTGAACTCTCCGTTAACAAAACTACAAATCTTTCTTAAACTAAACTTCCAAATAAAACTGGAAGAAGGTTCGTGGAAACGAGGAAAACTTCACTCCAGGATTTCAAGTTCAGGCGCGCGTCTTTGTCGCGCCGCGCAAAATCCGAAAATAATAACACGCTCGAAACGGAAACAATTACGGTTTCTGATCAAGCGACGGACGCTGATGAGTCTCGAATTTCTAAATACAAATTAAATTTTGTCATTTTATTTCGAATCTACTCACCTTGCGCGATCCTGACCGCGGGCATTTTGATCCTCATGGTGACGTTCGTCGATTTTCGTGGCGCGTCGCACGATCTATGCCTCCGATCAACGGGTTTCCTTCGAACGTCCAGGACGGAAGGTAGTTCCGCGATCGAAATGCTCGTCCTTCGATCGTCTTGGCCGATATTCTACGCGATTCCAACGAATCTTCGACACACTTCTTATTTTCAAATTTGCTTGGTATTTTTTTTTTTTTTTTTTTTTTTCTTTTTAACAGTGAGCTGTTGAAGAAAAGGGGGAGGTGAGGACTACGCTGGAAGGAAGACGGTTCCTTCGAACAGAATCAAAGTAAATTCGTCAACACCTTCTGTCCTCCTCCCCCTCACCTCCGCCCCGCGGTGTTGCCTCGTTGAAACGAGTCCATCCGACGTTTCACCTGTTTCCACCTTGAACAACTTTTCACTTCCTTCCTCTGTTCCTCGAGTCTTTCGATCCTCGTCGATCGACCCTCGCGATAAACCCCCCTTTTGAATCACTCTCTTTTTTTTTCTCTTTTCCTCTCCGTTGAATCTATCCTCGATTATCTCGAATATATTCTCGTTGAAGATTTTCTGTTCTATTTACCGTCCGATCGTCTGGTGCACCTGGCCGCGACGACGACGGAACTGACAGTCGGCCGGGACGCACTTCTTCGTCAACTAATGTTCGTCCTCATCGTGTTCCTCGGCTGGCGTTCAGCGCGGCGCGTTCGCGAGAAACGACACACGTCGGGGCGTACATATATGCGATCACACAGACGTGGAACGAACAGAGCACGAACCAAGGTGTTTAATCGCGATCGACACTTCGGGGAAAACAGAAGCAAAAACCTGCAGACTTTCTGTCGCGCACAGGTGCTTCGCCGGCACCGTCGCGATTCACTGTGGATTCCAGTCAGCCGAATTTTTCCCAGAAAACCGGCACCGTCGCAGGAATTTCACCTCGTGGAAGTATATATCTCTGGTAAACAGAGTCACCGCAACAGTGTCGCGGCCAGCTGTGGCCCGTCGCGCGTTGTCCAATAGTCACACGCTATCACTAATTATACCAACAATCCCATCCTTCTTCTGTTGTCATTCACCTCCCTTTTCCTCTTCACCTTTCCTCTCACCGAAATATTATAAGAGTATCAGAACAATCAGAAGCAAAACCGATATGAAACAAACAAAACAA
This sequence comes from Bombus campestris, assembly GCA_905333015.3. NCBI lineage: Eukaryota > Metazoa > Arthropoda > Insecta > Hymenoptera > Apidae > Bombus > Bombus campestris. Next base: position 2,736,878 of record HG995146.1, read on the forward strand.
GTGCGCCTTAAGATCAACGTAACTGTCGCTCCTTCGACTGACGTAACACGCTTCACACACATTGATCCTCCTCCTTCTCGGTCTCTTCTTTCTTATTCTTACAATGGGCTCTAAAAAGCGCGCCAGTTGACACACGCGTATTTTAACTGAATTTTCATCGGCTTCGGTAACATCTTCCTGTAACTATCACGAAGATCATAATACAAAACACTCTGCTGTTGCTGGTCTCACGTCCTTCCGGTTTGAAACACGTACAAGACGAATAACAACGTGCTATTCCTTTCTGGACGGTTCGTCAAACGCGTGTCCTTCTGGTCGGCGTACTTTTGGACGTTCTCGACCAGGTTCTTGCCGACGAGGTTGTCTCGGCGTGTGGGCTGACGCGCGGATGTTGGATGCCTGATGCCGGCGTGGACCAGAGCGACGATGGTCCAGCATGGGTCGTATCTCTGAGTGGACTGTGCCGGACGGTGCGCCTAGTCGTGCCGTGCGGGACCTGATGTCTCGGGCACTGTGCTCACTTCGGACGCGCTCGGTTCGCCTCGGCGCCGAGACCGGACACCCCACGCGCTCTCGGGGTAGTTTTCACCCCCGTGGTGGGGGTAACACGGCTCCCCCTCTTTGTCGTTCCTCACTGGCCGTGCACGAGGCTCTCGCTCGCCCGATCACTCTCTCTGTCTCGCGACCGGCATCTGTTCTCTCTCCACTCTGTACACTCTCTCTCGTGTGCTCTCCCTTCTCTCGCAAGCGTGCAAGTTACACGCGCGCGGACTAGACTGGTGTGTATACTCGTGCGCGTACCATAGCCTCGTCTCTGTCCGCTACGCGCCGCTCCTTCTCCAAGCTGCCGTTCCCCGTGTCCGCCTCGAAATCGTTCGTCTCTGTCCCGATCGAGACGACTGACTCGCGCGCGACCCGACTCGACAGTCTCGCGACGGGACGCGGGATCGCGCGGATATGCATCGTTTCGCAGGGTTGACTTTCTTTCTTTGTTTTTTTGCCCATTGGAACGTTAATTCTTAAAATACATTATTGGCGGAAGATGTGTATCGATGTTTTAAATTTTTTAAACGTTGACGACAGAACACGTGGACCGACGTTCTCCAGTTTATTTGATTTGACATATGTATTTGCCAAAAATCTACGGGAACTGGGTTAACATTTATGTTGCGATATACCGTCAATAATATGTTGGCAGCGAAGATTTCTTTGCTTTCATTGGCCCTTTCTATTGGAAGTTTGGTTTGAGGTGAAAATTGCAAAAGCAAGTTGGAAGGTTTGCAGCAATAAGGACGTGCTTTTAATATGAAGATCATGGACGACAAACGTGATTAACTCGTTTTTCTAGATTTTCATTGTTTTAGTATCGTTTAATTTTAATCGACCTCGAATTGGTTTTTAGTCATTAACACGATTTACTGTCAGATGCAGCTGCTTCGTTATTGTAACCTGCCTTTTCAGACGTTTCTTCACTAGTCGCTAAACTATGGCTACCGTTGATGTGTGAACACTGTCGTACTGTCATTTTGAGCGATTGAGAACATCTAAACATGCAATGTAACAACCCTTATAAAAATCTACATGAACACAAAAATAACTTACAGAGAAGCAGTTCGAAAATTCAATACATTGGCAACAAATCCCATATTAAATTGTCATTTATTTAGTTTTGAAGCTAAACGCGCGCTTCTTTCATAGTCTTCAAAATTCTTAGTATATCTACCACAATGAAATTTTAAAATTTACAAAATTGTAGTTGATCGATTTGACCTCTAAGAAACTCGTGTTTAAGCGTTTTAGAAACCGCATTGGTCAACTCCATAAATTAAAAAATACAAAAAAATAGAGATGTTGCAAATACTATTTTTTATTTTTATCTTAGAATCGTTCACCATCGTTATACCATGATTTATGTCATCCTGTTGCGACAAACGAACTTGCGCAACTAAGTTGTTTTTTCCTTCGGAATTAAATATTAATTATGTATGCACTTCTAATGCAATTAAGTAATTAATAAAAATGTAGTTGATCAGAGTCTGGCTTCTGAAAGCCTCCTTTGATTGTTGCGATATATTTATTAGAATTTTAGTTCGTCAAAGAACGCGTGCACAGTGACCAAAGATTTAGTCGGTAAGAAACGATGCGATTAACACTGGCCAGGCGTTTAAATTACCAGAGTAATTTCCACGCGTGTTAATGCCGGCCTGGAGAGGTGCCAGGCTTTTGTTGACGGTTGGTGTCACATTTGTTATGCTCGCGTTACCTGCGCTAAATTTTACAGCCGCATTTCACAGTAGGTATCCTTCCAACAGCATCCTTACTGTTAAGTTGTATCTTTTTGTACAAGTTCCTCATCTTTCTTCCTCTCGTCTCTTTCTTTTAATGTGGATGAAACGACTCATTGACACGATTCAATCGCCGGCTTTGTGCAACAGTTAGAGTTTGTAAGTTCGATACGACACGGGATACCAAACTGATTTCCACGAATGCATTATAAAGTGGGTAATAAAAGTTTCGAGGCACGGTTGGTTTCGTTGGTTCGTCCGTAACTAGACGTTAAATACGAACGTGGTAACATGATTCTTCATATTTAATCGTTTCGACAAATAAGGTACTAAAATCGATGGAAATTATCGAATAACAAATATACAGTTTTTGTATGTTGTTCAATTTGTAGAATATGATCTTGTATTCTAGGATATATTATGATATAATATATGATGCTTTATAAAAACGCTAAGACACAAGACGTAACTAACATATAACGGTTATGATAACCGATATATTTAAGTAGGAAAATGGAATAGCTATATACATCATTTCAAACCTAAACAGACAGAGGATATTTATAATATGAGTGTAGGAAAATATAACGCCAGTAGGTTTGGTAACGGAATGATTTGTTTCAATATCTTTCACGTCAACACAAAATCAAGTAGAATGCTCCGTCAGTCTATATGCATGCAGTCATAATTCGTCATTCGCTACTCTCGTCATAACGGTACGCTCTTTTTCACGCTGACCACGCTCCTTGACAATGCTGACAATAATCACCCCTCAGCCCTTCACTAGCGGCTACCTCTCATATCATGGCTCCGCTATACCTGGCACGCCCATGTTTCACAGACCTGGATGACCCATGGTCGCATATACTTCAAAGACGTGAATAACCCATGGTCAAGTAGATCTTAATTACCCAGGGTTAACCACTTACCTCAACAAATAGGATGCCTTTACAAATATATTTAAGACATCTCAATGATCTTCCATCGTTGTTAAAATATCAACACTTTTATTTTGGTTATTTGAAATCCATAAAATTCATTACCCATATACTGACCAAATATTCGGAAAAATATTAAAAATACCATGCTCCGTTTGAATTGTAAAAATTCTTCCAGAATCCTGGAAGAAATTTAAAGATCGGGCAATCGTTTCTACAGGCAATTGCGAGAACAATGTTCGAGTCGTATCCATCAGTCAGCCGCGAACGTTACAGATCCGCGTCGCGATTACCGATGCACGTTGGTCCCCTTCGAACTTCCCGTAAACACGTATACACAGCCTCAAGTCGCAGAGAAAGTGGAGTAGACGAGTGTACGCAAGGAGGTACCTGCTCTCTCACATTAATTATTCCGTGACTAAACCCTTCATCCGCGGTGGGATCGATACCAGCGACGCGGATCTTTCGACGGGATTATTCGTCCAAGGATCGAGATCCTTGCGATGGAAAGACAGTCTGGAAAAGGATAGAGTAACGGAACGATATTAAAGATAGAAGCAGATAGAACGAGATTGTCTGGATTTTAATGCTGAGTTGATAATTGAAATGGGAAGATGTCTGATGAAATTGCGATTAACTTTATGATTTTATAGTTGCTCGCATATTAATATTAGAGGGGTACGCTGTTATTATGAGTATGAAAGATTTGATCGAATGGGCTTTTTTTCTTTTTAATTACGTTTAATTACAAAAATCTGAAACATCCATTTGCAAAAGGATACGTTCATCGCTTTAAAGCAATACCTGTGGGTTACACTTTGATCGCGCCCTTTAATTTGAAGCGGACGGTTTTTCTGGTTTCCTTCTGGTTAGAAACGAGAAAAGGGCAAGAAAATGTTCGTCGAAAATATTTCCCAGGCTTAGGGGCTGTCCTGGTCGGCGGAGGATCTGAAGTGACTTTTAACTAACCCGAGAAATTATCTGTTGCGGGCTTCTGCGACACAGACTCCCGGGGTCCTGGACAGTGTCCCGGGACATAGATATCTGTCCGAGATACCTCTAGTGATCTGTATTTGGGTGTACTGCCTGAATCGTGGGCTGTATATTCGTGTTCAGAACGTTTGGAACATTTTATGAATATGATGGATTTTTAGATGTAGTATTTGATTTTTGTACTAGTGATTAATATCTTTATTAGTCGTTCGAGTTTAATTTAGTTGACTTGAACTCTGAGGTATTATAAATTCGACGTTTTATGATGATTCGTTCGAATTATAAATTTTCAATAATTGGCAAATTAAAAATCCACCTCCTATCGACCGATACCGATCGCATCTGGCAGCCAATCCACGATCGCTCGATCTTAATACGCAGAAGATCCCGGAGACCGCGATACTATCATAAATTTCCAGCATATTGCACCACTTCCTGCTCCGAGACAGCGTTTTCTCACCCAACAAATCCCAAAAGTCATCCTCCTACATCGTTCAGCCATTAAACGCGAACCTGCTCGAAACATCGACTTTCACAAGAAGAAGAAGAAGATGTAAAACCACGTGCCCAGCTAATTTTTTTATTTATGCCCTCGCGTAACAATTTCATCGATCATTTATGTTGTCGATAGCGATTGCGTCCGAAGAATTTCGATTCTGTATACGAGATTCTCACCATTTCGAAATCACATTGATCAATTTCATAAACTACAAAATAGAGAAAGATGGTGATGTTACAAAGGCCATTTCTGTTTATTTTAAAATTTACTGTTCTTTGTATCATCTTCCTGCAATAAGTGAACCGATAGAAGCAAATCGTTTATTTCTTAAGAACTAAAAATTAATCGTGCAGGTACTTTTAATATGTAATGAAACTGGGAAATTATGGAAAGTCGATTGGTCCGCACCTTCTAAGAGGCTTTTATTTATCGGTTTTGGTCCTCTTAGTTGGAACTCGGTTAAAATGTCGGCGAATTTACAAGCGCGCGGCTATCCGGCTCGCCTCGTATTTATTGCAGTGCCAGATAGATCGTATCGTCTATTCGGAATGCATAAGTTATCAAGCCTGTTTATTACGGACGTGCACGCTATATAGCGCGGGCCAGGTCTGCGCCAGGAGAAATTCCAAGTGCATCATCCTCGCGTGTGTTATCCCTAGAAAACGCAGCGATCCGTTGACCCGTGTGAAACTCCCACATTCATTACCAGCGAAGGGGCACTGTGTTTCAAACGTCCGCAGGTACAGACAATTTTTCCGCCGCCGTCTAACTCGTGGGTTTCTATGATTCCCCGCCACAGGAAGAGGTCTTATACGGTCACTTTGCCTCTGTCGTTCCTCGCCGCTGCGACACATTACATTGTATGTATAGCAGACAGTATTTTGTGTTAGATCGCCTTTATAGGTTCTGTTGTTCTTTCTGTTACCTATATTCAATTAAATATCGTTCCCTGTTCGATAAAATTACATTGTTTCTTATTGAGAAAGAGAGATCCTTTAAATTAAAAGTCTCGAATCTAATAAATAAGAATGTGATATTTAGTTCTATTTTCAAGCGAAGAAAGCGGTTTACTTAGGAAGAGGATTACGAAAATTCTCTGCACTACGTATGATTTTTCATTGATACAATAGAAGATAAAATTATTGGAATAGATTTTGTTTGTGTATTACTTGAGTTTGAAGCGCGTGAGTAGCTAAACAGGTAAGAAATGGATGCACACTGTAATTAAAGCTGGGGAAACCGGGGAATCGTTCGGTCTTTGACCCGTAGAAAGAGTTTAGTTTTCAGAAGGAGTGGAGGTAAAAGTATAATCTTGCTACCGATGTATAAGTAGCTTGGAAATGAATTGAATAAAATACTGTTTTTATATTATAGAATTTCATTATCTACGACTGTTGTATAGTTGTTTAAGAGTATCATATTTACTACAGTTATAGCTTGATATTAGTATTTTACTAATTTGTTTCAATTTAACCAATTATTAAGGTATAAAATGCTGTAAGCTGTCATTATAGAACTGTCTATAGCGTAGATGATGGGTATTAGATTATGTACAAGTAAAATTGTTAAAATTATTTATTCAACTTTTTCATTCAGTCATACAAAATATTCAGTATTAATTTACGAATAACATAAGAAAGTTAGAATTGAGTTTTAGATCACTACGTACAATACAGAGGATTAGTCCACTTAAGATATACACGCGCAATATTAGATTTTACATAAAGAAATAAGATAACTGGTCGTAAATGTGTTAAACACTAATTGACATTCCCCTACAAAATAAGAAATGTTCAGCAGTATAGTTTTCTATGTAGAAGCTAATTGAGTTTCCTCCGCTCGATTACCCGGCAAAGCAATTTCAACAATGCACAAAATTCATGACAGTCATGTAAGAACTTATCCGCTCGATTTCTTTATTTCATACGTTATACGAGGCTCGAGAGCAGTGCCGCTTGCACCATGTGTGGACACGTGTGCCATTTAGCAGCACGGCCGCCTAGTTAAGTCAAACAGCAGGCCGCGATAACGTGGAATCAAGAATACGTCTCATGATCGCCGTACAATTTACAACGTGCAGTAACCCACTTGCAGCGCACTCCGATTCTTTTCTAACAAAAAATATAGTGACCGAACAATTCAAAACGAAACGAGAGGATTTAGCTTGATCGTGATGATATTGATGTTGATATATATACAAATATAAATAAGGAAATCTGTGGGAAAATGGTAACAACGAATATTTGTAAAAAGATGATATAAGTATATGAAACGATACGTAAGCGTTCTATTTGATTAGAAGATTTTGTTATCAATTTCCAAATAGCATTTATTCAGAAATAGTATTGTACCTCAATTTTATCTTTGTCGACCTGACGTTAGGGTTCACTCACATTTTGTTTTCCATTTCAGATGGAAATTCCAGATTTCCATTACGAGTCATTGATTCTGCAAATCATTAATGCACGAGTGATAATTCGCTTCTAGAAGGAGAAACGATGATTTCTATTATTTGTTGAGCATCGTAAGATTCTGTTAATTGTATCTGGAATCACTGGATTCACGATTGGTCATCTACGATTGATCATCAAATGCATACACTCCATTCTATCATTTGAGTACATGTTTGGCATTCACCTTTCCTAAAAATAAATTATTTATTTCCATAATTTCGTTTCAACAGGCTATCAAAAAAATAAAATCTGTAATGTTATCAATTTCTTCCACTCTTCAATCGATGTAGTTGATCGATGTGTCTTTTAAACAACTCGTATCATGCTTTATAATATCCTCGCATCATTACCACGGCAAAAGAGTTAAGTGTCATTATTCTTTACCCTTCTGGCTGCTGAAAAATATGAAACGTCTCATCGTGAGCGTCAAATCTTCACTTCCGACAGATGCGTTCAAGCATCCGTAGGCAAACTTTTCATAGGCAGGGAGGATTAAAGCAGGAGGGTCCTCTGGTTCTCGCGTTAATTTCGGACACCCGTTACAGGGCGTCGAGCGTCCAAAGGGTGAAAAAACGCCGCGTGGACCATCTTGGTGACGATGCCCGGCACATCTTTCTCCTTCTATCTTTTTTCTCTTTCTCTCTCCTTTCCCCTGGCCTAACAACGCATCCTGTTCGGGGTTTTAAAGATTATTTTTACTTCGGGACAAAAAAGATCTGTCTGGCGACTCGGCGACGTGCACATGTGCCTCGCCACGACGACCAAGACGACGACGAAGGAGGACGAATGTTTCGGTGAAGCTTTTCGTTCGTCCAGCTCTTCGTGGGAGTTTATCGTTTCCTCTCTGTCTTTCTTCGTCGTCGTATGTCCTCCAGCGTCCGTCGTAAAACGTGGACGGGCAAAGAGGGACGCGTGGAGGAGCACGAGATAAAAGCAAACGCGTCCCCAAAGCGTCTGCGCGTCGCGTTGGTATATCGGTGACCAGAGATGGTCAAGAGGTCGCTTGAAACCGCACTGCAGGCTTCCTGTTTGCCGCTTGCCATGTAGAGGAAAACCGTAAATCAAAATAAGATCGTCGCGTATTATGCTTATCTTCGCAACTAATTCAAAATTCGCCGGCCACTTGGTAATTGATTTTCATTCCGTCAAACCGTTTGTCGATAGATTGTATAATATACAACGCTATTATTAAATTAATAAATTATTAAATTTCTTGTATTGACAAGCGTCTCAATTTTATTTTTGACGCTTCTCAATTACGTATTATAGCGTCTTAGTAAATACTAGGTAAATTTTGCAAAAATTAAATGTTATGGTATAGTGTTACCTTAATCTGTCGTGGTTCCCAGACCGAAATATATACAATTCGCGTGGCAGTCAATGTGTTAATTTAATAAACTTTTAAGAAATTTTAACAAACTTTCGAATTCTATATTTGTTGCTTCGTGTTTATTGCGAAGACATTTAATTAATACAATTTAAGCATTACAATCTCGACCACGTAATTTGTATTATAATTCAACAAGTTGCAAACCTACGACCTTACCTACACATATGATTTCGTATGAGTTTCTTATACGTTAGATATCAATGGCCTGATGCCCGGTTGATAAGAAAATCGTTTGAACCATGTTTTGGTCCGAGTACCTAATCTCTCGCAGGTGCAAAGGGAGTTCGTTATACGGTCAAAGAGGTTCGCTTTCCGGCGCGCTTACCTTTGATATCGAAGCGGTAAGTTTACTCGGACATCTTCGTCGACACTGTTCTTATTGTGGTATGTAGTTCCGCTTCTGATAAGGGTTTCTTGAAAGCTACAGGCACGCCTGTTGGTATTATAGTGGAGTTAGTGGAGCGAGTGTTAAGGATTTCTCTTGGTTCAGAAGAGAAGTTTTCGAGGGTAGAAGTTGGTAGGTATTTTACATGATAAAGAATTTATAATAGCAAGAACAGGAAATATTGAATTAGTGTCAGCTTTGGTCTATTCTGATTTAATTTCTAATGTATCACATTTACATGTTGCTCGTATAAATAGCTAATATAATTTTCGAAGAGAAATTTTTATGTAATAAAGTTAACACGATTTTAGACCATTTGGTAAAGAGATATTCGGAGAATTTTATATTTGTAATAATACGAATACGTCTAAAGATACTAATGTAGAGTATTTAATAAATTTTTCAAACATTCCAAAACCTCTACCACTACTAAAACAGTAGGAGTTTAATTAAATATTTAACGTGAAATAAGGAAACTTAAAGATAATGTCACAGTCTAAAAATTAAAATCGTGCTCAAGCCATTCTACAGGCTAAAAAGATTTATACGGTATAGTGAAGAAATGTTACATACGTTTCAAAACTTCGCAGCTACTAATGTATTAACCGTCTCGTTTTATCAATTAATTATGTAAAAACAGTAAATTAGAGAAGACATTGACCGCTGCATTCGACCTTCGGCTACGCCAATGCGGCATATGTGCCCAAGATGAGCGGAGATAGATACCAAATATAGCTAGAGAGACGGACCCCTTGCCAAGGGTGTTTGGATCATCTTCCTCACAAGGGTTAACCGTAGTTCTGTGTCCGGGGAAGTAGCGTTCCTCTTCAGAAACTCCGTTTCGGACGACTTTCGTAGGCCAAGGAAAATCGTGGCGTGACTCGAACCAACTGATCGTCTCCCCTCGTGTGTTCGTTCCAAAGATATTTTCGTCGAGATTTTCGTAACCGGCTATTTAAAGTCTTAGTTTCTTTAAAATTTGCAGCAGGACCGATCACTTATTTACAGGAGAATGTTGCAGCTGGCACGATCCTGCTTCAATGTCCTCCATATTCTTACATTGGCTTCCGGTAGGGTCGTTGAACCATTTGAAATCAGAGAAATGTCTGATTCGACCAGGCACAGTTTCCATTTGACCGAGAACAGAAAAAGAGAGAGAGAGAGAGAGAAAGAACGAAAAAAGAAGAAAGGCCAGTTTCCGTGTTTTCCTTGGCACTGGAAGCTGACGAAAAATTTCGGAGCCGAGGTCCATGCAAATCCTCTTTCGCTTCGATGATTAACGTCTCTGTCTTCCGGGCTTCTCGTTTCGCGAATTACCGACGACGGTCACGCTCTATCGGTGATTCATCGGTTCTTTAAATCACCAGGACGAAGCCAGTTATCGAGCCACAGGTCCTTTTGGCGTTTCCTTCGAACGCGAATATTTACCTTTTTCCATTCCCTTCGTCTACATCTCTGCTCAGACAACAAACGACGTCCATGTGGCGTCCATTTTTTAACACTGCGTTCCTCGAATTTGGATTCCTCGATGTCACTTTCATTTCGGTAAATAGAAAACCTTTTAATAGAAAGGGTGTAATAGTTTTAGTTAATTGCGATTATTGTCACGATCCATTTGGACATTTAAAAAATATTTGGTAGAAAGTGCTCGAACAACATCATAACTTTTAAAGATGTTTTAGTAGACAATTAGTTTTCAATATAATTATTATTAAATATATTACTATCAATGCCTTCTTGTACAATAATTTATTACTTAACGATATAAATAAGTCGAGAAACTAAAATTGTTTTCCTTTCCTATAAAAAGACATAATTATCTGAACTGTCTATATCAAAGCTCTCGAGAACACAGTGTCATAAGAATATAAAATATTCATGCAAGTTTCGAGAACTGTCCCTCAGTTTGTTTCAACCCACGATTACCAGAGAAAATCACGTAATACTCCCAAATGTTCACCAACATATTTAATGCTGAGTACGCACCTTAAGATATCCTTGTACTATCTGTTTATCCAATCTCTTACCCTTCCGGTCCATTCGACGTGATCCATAGTCACCGTCGTGTGTTTTTCCCATGTCCAGCTTTGCATAAAAAAGTTCTCAGCCTGACTGGTTCACAGAGCAGTCACACCTAGAAGGACGCTACATTACGCTCGGTGAAATAGGGTGAGCAGCAGGGGTAAAAAACAGTATTTTGTGGGGTTGGAATCGACTAGCTAGGTGGATTCCTTCGATTGGAATCCGAAGAGCGAACGAACGTGCGACTTTCGATGGGGGGCCCCCTTGTCTGTTCTTTTTTAATTCCTCGTGAAGCTATGAAGCTATGGGGATGAAGGAAGAACGGAATGAAGGGCGACGGAACTTCGACGCGAGGACGGAAACACCTTGTGCAATGTAAAAAAACAAGTTAGGTAGAGGGGGAAGGGTGCAGATTTCGAGAGTGAAAGAGAGGGGAGTGGTTTACGGTACCCGGAGTGGCACAGATTCTCCGACAACGGAATACGCGAGAGGGCAAGGTAAGAGAGAGAGAGAGAGAGAAAAAAAAATGAACGTGGTGGTTGGGAGGGGTAGGAAAAAAAAATTAAAATACCGACGTGGACCTATAGAGGAAGCCTGGCCGGATGAGGTGTTTTCCCTCTGTTTTTTGGGAAAATCTATACTCGCAACTCCGTGAGAACCTACAAGTTCCACGATACCGTTTGTTTATAGAACGCGCACCTTTTGGGAACCTAACGGTGTCGTGATTTCGGATTACCGGTAAATTTTATGGCGATTCACGTACCTGAAATTGGAATTATTACAAGAATGTGATTTATGATATCTGAAACATATTTTTAACAAAGTTACAGTGAAACCTTTTTTACCTTCAGTTGTTTATTTTATAGGGTTTTAAATAAATTTAAATATTTGACTTAAGAACAGATTATGTATTACATCACGGTATATTGCGATAGAGACATGAACAAGTGTCATAAAATGTTCGAAATTTCTCAGTAGCCTAAAGCGACAAGGAAATTAGGCTTTGCCATAGGTGTTTTAATTTATCTCTAGAGGGTTAAAACCAATCCATATATACATACTAATTAGTCCATTTTCTAACTCAAATCCATGTATATTTAGTAAATTTTCTAATTTAGTTTTTAATTCCAACCAATCTACATATACTCAACAAAATCTCTTTATTCATTTCCTTCCATCGTGAACGACAACTGACAATCTTACAAAGAACCGCTCTTATCATACTACGTTATTGAACGACGCTATATTACGTGACTTTCCAGCAACGTCCCACGACACATTCTTTCCGTGGAAGCCGCTGGAAGCCACAGATCGGTTCTCTGTGAGGCGAAACTGGGACTTAAGCCATTACCCAAGCTCCTCTCGGACTCGTCTCATCCATTCTATGATAGTACCGTTTGCGTCGCTCCCTTTTCTTGATGCGGCCCGATGCCGCGCATCCTTCTTCCTTTCCCCCCTTAACCTCTCTTTTGCGGATCCTGCATCTTGGACGCCCCTTCCGTAGCGGCAGATGGCCGGCCAAGGGGTAAGAAAAAAATCCTAGGGCCCCATGAGTAAAAAAAAAGAAGAAAAAAGCGAACGTAGAGAGAAAGAGAAGGAAAGAGATTTATAAAAAGCGATCTGGAGAGAAAAAAAGGCAGGGGTACGCGGCCGGGGGCGATGGACCACGTGTGTTCTTGAAAATTTCTCGTGAGAGAGAACCGATCCTAGACATAGACCGAACAGATTCGCCCTTTGATCGAATTTCGGCCATTCATTCGTTCGATCAATTTTTACGATCGGTTCACTGTTCTGTCCGACTTGGGCCTTTTCTCTTCTGGGTGCTTGGTGTCGTTGCACTCAGGCCATAGATGCAGCATCTCGTGTGACGATTCTGTTCGATCATTGATCTTAAGGAAATTGACTCCGTTCAGCTGCGACATACATACGCAGTACAATATTATACGAGTACTCGTCTTCTCGTATTTTTGATATTTTCTGTTCTCATAGCTTTTAGGGAATTTTAATATTGGTACGAGTTGAATAAAATTTGAAATTATCTAATTTAATGTGAGATCAATGAAATTTGGAATTTTTCAAGCTTGCTATTTTCCGCATCTGGTAGTTTGGTGTCTTTTTCCTTTCATTAAACTGTATTGTAAAAGATTGTGTTGCATATGTTGATTAAATTGAGAAGATTCGAATGAAACGGAATATCAAAAGATCAGTTGGGAATTTTACCAAAAGAGTTAACAATGCTGAAACTATAAACTATCTTCTTCTCGCTATATATTGGTATCACCGTGTTGATACAAAATTGATAAAATTCATTTCGATAAAACATGCTGTAATTTATTTTAATACAGAACTTGATATAGAGCATAAGAATGTATAAAGATCGTAAAAATAGCATAATTGTTTAGATGTTTCATAATTTTAAAAGATAATGGCAATGTGAGCAATATGCTATGTTAAAAATATTCTGTTTGCTCTTCTGCAGAATTTCTCGAAATCAACATTAGTATGCACGCCCATGTGGAATAGTTGGCACGACAATTTGGCTCTTGATATCAATTTCTCAACAGAGTTTCTTTCAATTACGTACCCTTTTCGATGTCGAAAAATTAGAATTTAGTAGAATTTTCACTCTTCCTTTGTTTACTGTTATATCTACGACTAATACGAAGATGATATCTCCTTTGGAAGCTAATTGATATTTGTTTTGCAAAGAGACGTGGTAATAGAGTGTTTCTCGAAAGCTGCTAGGCTTAAATTATGGGAGTTGATGAATTTCAACTAGTCGTAGAACATTATGCTAAGCGTTTTACGATGTGTGCTTGTTTCGAGATCAATATTTGTACGAAAATTTTTTTTACTACTTTTTACCTACTAATAACGATACCTGTGCGGAGTTCTTTTAAAAGTTCCATGTTATTTTTCACGAATCTAAATGATTATTCAAAAGCCACAACTTTCCACGACATCAGCATAGTTTCAAAGTTAACATACACGCGCCTCGTGAAGGGAATAATAAAGCTTTCTTCGTTTTATCTGTCTGACAAATCTTTTTGACTGTAAAGGGCCCGTAAGTAGTGGCTCAGTCTCGAATGATCCGACGAGTAGATCTTCAGGTATAAAAATCGAAATTCGTAAAAAAAACACAGATGGGGAAAAGGAGAAATGATAAAGAAAGATGAACGAAACGAAGATCGTCGCTTCTGGACGCAGGCCAGCTGACCAACCGTGGGAAGAGCTGCCTTTTCTTCAAGGGATTCGAGAAAATTACTTCTAAATTGGCGAGCCACCGATGCTGCGTAGATGCATCCGAACAGGTAGATCGGTCAGTTTTGGTCTATATTTCCGGAAATCGAGGTAGTGGAACAGGTCACTAATCTCTTTAACTTTGGCTTTGTCTTGGCCCCTATTAATACGTGAAATGGATTCTACGAAGGGTAATTTCTGATGATAACCGTGATATTTTGAAACTTGTTTCTGAGTTACAGTTTGCTAGAAATTTGTGTCCTTGTAGTAGTAAAAGAAGTGATTAAAAATAATTCATTAGTGTCTTTTGAAAGCAGTGGTATTATTGTTGATTGACACAGTGCACAATCTCGTCCATGAAATTATTGTTACAATGAAAATTTGACAAAAATTACGAAATTATTCGTCGTGTTCCCTTCCTCCTTGTTCGAATTTCCTAGAAATAATAAGCGGGATGGATCGATTATTGTTACAAGCTGTTTTCTCTGGAAATAGGAGTATCAATTAACAAAACAAATAAAACGTAATGTGAGAAATATTAAATTATTAATTGAAAAGTATACATTAATATAAATATAGTAGATCGAAAACCAATTTATTAAATATCCAAAACTACCTACTGATCCAAAATAACCTACAGTAACCACTACCTTATATTCATATAATTATATTCATTTAAAAACACATGTAAATGGAAGTAAAAATGTAATCTCCTCTGCTTTTAATAAATAATTACCCAAAAATTACCTATACGTCTTTTATAATCCAAAAGGATTAACGCGATAAATTATTTGCTACCAATCATTTGTCCGTCTCCTTTAACAAATTAATTCCATTCGTTCCACGACAAATTCCTCCAGCAAACAAAAAATTCGTCACTTCGTTTTTCCCCCATCTCATCGTATCTTCAGATATCCATACACTGAACGTCCTGCAGACGGCGAGGAACGCGGTCGAAAATAGATCGATGCCACCCCGGTGGTGATAATCAGACATCTCCGAGTCGTTTGTTAACACCGGCGAATCGGCTAGAAAATTTGTTCTTTGCTCGGTGAAATCCGCGTCTCCGTCTTCGTCTCGTCGTCGTTGCCTCAAACTGCAGGATATATTTCACAGAGAATAAATAAACGTTTTCTGGGTACTGTTAAAGAAGTTAGGAAAAAAGGAGAGGCTTTTCTTGACCGTGACATGTGGCTGTTTCGAAATAAATTTTTCCTCGAGCATCGACGACGCCTCTGGCGACGACGATGTCGACGACGGACGGTCTCCACTCTCCTGTTTCGCTCCGCTGTCCCATCCTTCTCTCCCTCTTCTCACCCCTCCGTCCCAGAGTTTCTTCGTCGCGTTTCTTTCGAAAGGGAGACTATGCATTTTTCGGCGTGCGTAAAAATAGGCGATCGCCGCCGTGCCACCGCGAACTGGCCAGAGGTCAGTCACTCCACGGGCGCAACAACTTGGGCGCAAAAATAGCCGACAAAACGGAAAAAAATAATTTCTTCCTCGGTGAATCCGCCTGAAATCTTGGATACGCCCTGTGCTTCTCGCTGGACCCTGGTGATTCGTTTTAATTCGATTTCCGTGGATTATTCTTAATTAGCAAATTGGAGAAATTGAGTATTTATCCCTTTTGGGAAAAAATTTAAGAATAGACTCTATTCAAAATGGTAATTTTATTGTACAGTGGAATTTCATCCTCGTCTGAATCTTATTTATTGGAGCAATATTTTAGTTAATATTCGATCAAGTACTAAGTCAATTAATCAACTGAATACACTGAGGTGAGTGAAAATTTATAGATAGTGGGGAGAATTAGAACTGTCAAAGTTCTACATTTTAATACCAATATGTGTAATTAATATTTAACTTTTGAGTAGTCTAACGATTTATTTTAATAGGACACATCGGAAATTACGTTTCTGTTGGTACATGTATGTACAAGAAATATTCGCTGAGAAAAATATTCAGTCTGTAGCAAATATCATATTTGGTGTAAATGTAGTTTTAATACTTATTGACAGCAGTGTATTTATCGAAGTAAAATTGTTCAACATGTCGAAGTTTACGAGGTATCAAGCACTTGAACAAATTACAAAGTCAATTAAGTGAAACGAAGCTAGAATCACGCGATAGCAAACCATCAATCACCTATAAGTATTAGAAATTTCATTTATACGTCCATTAATCTCTTGTCTGTGCAATACGATAAATACCACATTTCAATAATCAACTAGAAACTATTGGAAACTTTATTTACAAAGATTTGAAAACCTAACTCTCTCTTTCATATACATTTTATTTTTATTTCCACACTTTGTATAACGCTGATACTTGTTATTTAATTTAATTTGTTATAATTAATCCATTATACCTAACTATATAATTATAGCAAATATAAATTTTAAAAATATGATTTCTACCTATTTATATCCTTGAAGTTAATTTTTACTACAATATCGTACGAATGACATATCAATTTATCAAGCCAGTAAAATTCCCTACTTCCTGTTTGCTCGATTCATGCGATAGAACCCTCCGTAATAACGATACCCTAATTATTTCCAGCAGGGTATAACTGTTAGAAGTATCAAATTATCAACATTACGAAATTCTTTATTTGTCAAATACCTCGAAGTATACACGAAAGTATCATACTACCCTCAAACCACGTCCAAATCCATGCCAAACTCGCCACAAGCATGAACGATCATCTAGCGATCCAAACACCGAGAAAATCACATAGATCGAGCGTAACTTCCACCGATTCCCATAGAGATCACATCCGCCACTTCCATAGCATTGCTGACGACCAACATCTTGTCCATTGAGCAACGTTCTCTTCTTTCGCGTTGCATCGAGGTTCAGACGATTGCGAGGTCCGAATCTGCAACGTCAGTTCAGTCAGATTTTTCACGCTGCCGATCTCCTTTGTAGGGGGCGCTGCCCGGTTGTCATATTTGCCTATGATGGACGATTTATCGTAAAAAGAACCTTAGGACACGGATCGGCAAACGGATTCCTAGGATGACGAACGCGTTTCTTATTCAGAGAGAAAGAAAGAGAAAGGTCGCACCACATTTCGGCAATTCGAGTAAGAATCGACGAGCCCAATTTTCCAGGGGTGTCTCGTTGGATTTGGTTTTTTTTTTTTCTTTCTATAAGCACGGAACGAAGACCCTCCTGCCCCTGTAGATAGAACGTAGAAGAATAAATCGTGTCGCGTTTAGTCCGTGGCATTTCCCGACCGATCGAGTAAAACGAGGCTCAGCATCTGGACAATTCTATCTTTGAACTGGAATTTTCGTCTGGCGAGTGGGCCGACTCGCGTGTTCGTTATTTTCATGACGAATCGTTATCAACGTTGTCAGGGGTTGAATTAATCCGGATCCTCAAATTTTTATAATTCAATCTTGTTCTCATTTTTGCGAACAAGTAAAATTTGTAATGCTTTAGGAAGATGTTTATTACAAATTTGATACGAGAAATCATGCATACCGATAAGAGTTCTCTCATATTTTATTCAAATTGTATGACGATACTTTTTAACGCTGAAAAAATATAATTGGAAAAATATAGATTGACCGAAAGAACGTAATGGTATCACCAAAATGATCATTTTTTTAAATAATTGTTGTGTTGCGTAAACTTAACAGTTTGTCCATCGAAGTAACCCGTCGACAAGTGTAGATACATAGCTACAAAGCACAGCTTCCATTCCATTTCTATAAAAATAATCTGACCATTGGATATTTTTTCACACTCTTTCACACCTGGACGATTCTAGACAATTTGAGAAAATGAAAGGAAGGACGGTAAACCATATAATTTTATTTTTTTTTTTAACAGAAACTGAAGGCCTTTGTTGAAGATCCTGAAGTTAAACCATTCTAAGTCTTGAATACATCTGTATTTCAAATGAGTTGTTTCTTCTTCCAATTCTAACATTATTTCACTGATGCGTCATATACAAGTTCAATCGTAGATCTTCGAATCCAACCAATAAATCTTATTCCAAAAATTGTCTCTAATACCCAATAAATATTTCAAATTCTCTGAAGCACCCTCGAAAAATTCTATATAAACTTATCTCTCCGTAAATCACGGTTAACACATCTTTGTCCTCGTATTAAGCTTAGAAACTAGGCTTAGCTAAGAAGAAATAACGTGGACTGGCAAAAAACAGGAAGGAAGGACTCCTGTACGTTGCTTCGATATCCGGCCAGTTAGAATCCTCGTCGCCCTAGGCGCCCTGGCAAATCGTCCGAAATAAATATCCAGATTTCCCGGCGGCGCGGCACGTCGTCTAGCATCAACCTAGACTTAGCTTTCTCTTCGTTCTTCCTTCTTCGTGAATGTGGCCACCCTCCTGTTTTATACATACTCGTACACTATCTAACAAAAATATAGAATCACTTTTCACTCAGTTGTATTTATAGTAAGATTGTTAAACGTCTGGGATTGATTTATTGATAGACAATTTCCAATTGTAATTTATAATAATTATATGGTTGTTCATAAATATTAGGACACTTATCAACTAACTAACTAGAAAGATGAGACTTCCTAGAAACCCAGGGTTTCTTTTATCTTTAGTAATACTGCGAAATAATACTGCGCTCATATCAATTGGAGATATCGAAATTTACCATAAACTTGAGAGCAAAGGCTTGATACTTTTAATATTTAAAAAAAAATTTTTTTTCACAGAGAAGTATTCTAAGGTAACTTTAAAGTAACCTTTTTCGAAAAATTCTGAACTTCTCTACAATACAAATGTGTTGTAGGTTAATCGTTTTATGGGACCAAACGTACAGTATACGTTTGTGCAATCCAGTTATATTCTGGACGTCTAAGGAAAGTATCTGAAGCCTGCGAAATTTTCGTTTACACAGCCGTGTCATGGCTGCCCGTATATCAAAAGTTTAATTGAATTTTCGGCCAAGGCCTTGGAGAGGAGATTAGGATCGTAGCCGATCTCTTTCACGGGCCCAACTTCCTTTTGCCTCTTACCTATTATCCTGACCATCTTGTCTATACCTCTTGTCCTCTTTATCTTTGTTGTGTATTCGCCTTTATTATTCTGGTTGCCCCCTCATCTTTGATTTTCGTCCACCGTAGTAAAAGCGTCGTAAATTTGATCCTTGACGAGATTTCGATGTTCTGTTTTAGAGATTAGAATTTGCTAATTACGCGGTTGTTTGGTAAACAGGGATAGGATCAATTTCAATTAAGAATCTTCGACCGACTTCTGTATCTTTTATATTAATGAACATAAATTATATATAATTATGGTAGTATATCTTTAAAGACTTATTATAAAAGATTTAAAGATTTAACTATCTTACAATTCATGAACGAATAGATTATCTATTTCTGAACGCCCTTATCGTCAGATACTTGTATCATCGAACAATTTCCGAGAATCAACCAGTTCGTGCCACGCGTCCCGATATCGTACGACCTTCTTCTTGTCAGAACACGCCTGGGAATTTGCATAATTGCACGTTTTAATGTGCCCTCTGGTCATGAGGGTCAGGTCGAATTTATCTCATTGGCCCTCACCTGTCCTGTACGATGCGGGCCACGCTGGGACAACTGACCACCTGTACAGTCGTGTCAACAAAAAGAGAACGACCCGGAATGCTCGCTGCTGATGAATCTTTGTATAATAGCTAAATAACTATTACGCCACTAATCGCAATATACTCAATATCTTGATAGAATTGATAAATCATGATCGAAGTACGTAAACTTTATTCGAATTCAGATCTTTAATTTAGAAAGGAATTTTATGTTTGATGTTCCAAATTTTTAATTCCTAAATTTTAGTATTTACGTATTTTTAAACATTCGACCTTTTTCTCCATTTTTTTCTCAATTTTCGAGTACTCAAATTCTTAAATTTCCAATTTTGACATTCGAAAGCTACGATACTCCGAATCTCCAATTTCATCTTCTTCAACAAAAGTCGAAGCTTAAAAGAAACTTTATTTTTGCGAAAATAATGTACTGTATCTCGTAATGCACGAAATTAAATTAAATCTTTGTTCGTCCATCTACAAATTTCACGAAACGTGTTACACCCTGTATCAGTCAGCCGATCTAGAGGAATAAGGGATTTAACGGAACCCTGAAAACGGATCTTGGGCAAGTTAAACGAAGATCCGAGACATTGTTGAGAGAAAGATCTACAGGTCGTAACATTATTGTGACCAAGTTGTGGCCAGTGCGAGTCGCATCTTGAGGATCGAGGCTGCGTCTCGGCGCGCTGCCCCATTCAAAAACAACGATCCTGCAGGTCGTGGCGGCCGCGCGAAACAATAGAAAAGCCATAACTTTCTCCGCACGGTCGTAGTCGTTACATCCTGTGTCAGAGCGGCCGCGAGGCGCACCCAAAAAATTGCCTGCATCTCTGTCAGTTCTGTTGTCTTCTTCACAAAAACGAGAATTAACCCTGTGCAATTGGAATCTTATTTGATTACGAATATAAAATGAAGATGAACGATTGCATTACAATTTTTCATTTTAATATATTACGGAAGATTAATGAAACTTCGATATGGATTAATGAAACTTGTTTGCAATGAATTTATATTATTGAATTTTGATTTTAATATAGTACGTGTTTATGGAAAAGAATTTAAAGGGCTCGTTTGATGCTTTTTTCATCATTATCTTCCTTCTTTGCTGAAATCTTGTAACTTTGCAGAAATAGAAGAATTTATGGCCAACTTATACAATTGATACAAGCTATAGATACGTATGTTTGATTTGTACCACCTTCAACTCAAACCACTTTGTACTGAAATAAAAAATTCAGAATGAAGATCAGAACACAGAATGAAAAATATATGTACAGTCGAAAACACTGCCGAGTCTTGACGTACAGTTTCAAGAGTGAAGAGTTAAATTCGGTGGCAAACCGTTACGTCGCCTAATCAGAAAATTGAATCGTCTTCTGTCGTTTCGGCTTGTTCCTCTTTTTGCTCTCTTTTTCAACCACCACCGATTCTATCGTTTCTCTTCTCGTCTTCTTGTTGTACATATTCTTTTTTTGTGTTCCATTCTTCGATGTTGGACTGTACGACCCGCATATCGTTACCAGAGACGACGAGAGGCCGAATAGGTGGCCCGAACGCGTGTGTCCGTTCCCCTCCTCTCGTGCGTTGGTTGAAGAGGCCGCAATGGGGACACATGTCAAAACAATTGGCACACAGGTGTATCGAATTTACCGAAGAAAACGACGGAGGACGCGGTCGAAAGAATCGTGGAGTTGCGTCATCAGGCCCCTCCTCGTCGACCGGCCGATCGTCGTCGAGCTATCGACACGGACAATTGTTGCAGCCAAGCTTTTTGTTCGTCACGTTGCGTAGAACTTCTGTTGATGGATGGTTTTGTGGTTAATACCAAAGCTGAGAGCTTTGTTATTCCTAAGTGTCCACGCTCCTTTTTATTAAGAAAACGATATTAGACGTTCGATCTTGCTCCATCTTCCTCCAAACAATACAACATTTTTGTTTATTAACAAATTGAAAATGAGAAAAGAAATTAAGCAGCGCATGAGGATCCTAACTGTACTCCATATTTCAAGGTTCTTTTTCTAAAAAACAGAATCTTATTACCAAGAGAAAAACAAAGATCTTCAACTTTCATCTCATGACACGCATGAATTTTATTAATTAATAAAACTAAATATATATTATAAATATATTATAATATTGGTTCAAGAGATTAGGTGTTTATGCCGGATGTCTGTATTTCTATTTTACTATTTTAAGGGGGAAAAGTCAATGCTCCTAATAATTAGTTCCTGCTTTAGTTTTAATTCATGGTTCTAGGTGATCGCTCCATGAAATACAATTTTATCTCAGGCGAAAACCTTCTTCTGAAATCTTCTGGAACAACCAAGCAAGAAGAACGTTCTTCAGCATTTTCAGGTTCACGCGATTCATCGAATCACATTGTACGGAGGCGATTGAATGACGGTGGATTCACGTGTCCCTGCTGGTAGCGTACAACGGTTCGGCCGGCTCGTTTCGAGCATCATCGACGTCGAAAGTTACGATTATCGTTTTTGCGCGGTGCCGCGTATCGACGCGTGTACTTGCGCGCACGTAGGAAGACGTTACCATTGCGATCGCCGTGTCGAAGACACGAGTTGGCTTCTCTTGTTGAAAGGCGGCGCGACAAGGACGCGCGATTCAAAGCAGACGTAAAGTGCCATTTGGAGAAACAAGGAAGAGCGCAACCGTCGCGAAAAGCGGCAAAGAGCGAAGGAGGAGTAGCAATAGGGACGTAGGAGTGAATGTGGCGGAGAAAACGAAGGGAAGGAGTAAAAATAAAAGGCAGAAGACGAGGAAGAGGGTAAACGGGACAAGAAGGAATTCCCAAGTATTTGACGTGCGTGTATATTAAATGGCAAAGCTAAATTGTAGCTTCTGTTACAGCTTCTGAAACGGTTGCGTATGTTTGAGTGATTGAAAAAGTAGAGGGAATATATGTAGGTTATAATGAAACTGTGGATGCTGATACAATTTGAAATTTGTTTATGCAAGATCGACTCAAAGATGACTTTTTGATTATTAAAAAGAAATAGAAAATTCCTAAATAGGGATTAAATTCAGACGTTAAATCCTACAATAAGTATTCTACTAGTATGGTTCAGAGCCTCATTTAGATTAATTAATAACTTGTTGTTCATGTTCGAGTTTGTCTTCACCAAAGTCAAGTTGTTTGAAATCGTTTAAATTCAAGTAACCCGACTACAGCAGGATAATTAATAGAAATAATTGGCCACCTAATGACGTTGAAGAAGATGGTGCGCACAGTACATTACGTTACTTAACAACTGCTGTTTCTTTCAAGTCAATGAATGTCTGAAAGACGCTCAATTTCGCTTGGACATTTGAAGCCAAATAAATAGCAGATTTAGTATTGTGTATGTATCTACAACAAAATATGCCAGCTATTCAATAATGAACTGGAGTTAATAATATCTTATTTGGTTTTACATTAGATAAATTTTCATACAAATCTACTACAAAATCTTTGATAGAATCTTTCCTAAACTTCTCCCAATTATAAACTCTATTGATTTATTAAATTTATAAAAAACAAGAATATTTTGTAATTAAAATAACTAGAATGTAGCCTCAACGTGTCTCAAACGAAACGGATTTAAGCTTCAAGTTCTTAGTTATTTTTCTTGATATAAAATATCCCAACTTCGTAATTAAATTTATCTAAAATTCTATCTCAATAAGAATACATTTTAGCGATCGAGTATTTGAAACATTTTTTCCTGATTTACGCAAAATTCCTGATCACACTTAACAAACCGATCGATCAATTATTTCACGCTTGTTTTCACGAAGTTACGAATGCCTAGCGTTGAATTGAAACACCGACAATATTTTCCATTCCAACAGTTATTTTGACTCCTCGACGGATCCCCGCTAGTCCCCGAAGACATTATCGGTGACATTTGTCCTCGCTGGACAAAACATGTTCCGGTCCGGCGGGATGACCCTAACGCCGCGCCTTTTGTCGAGCGAAAGGTACCCAGCCGACCCGGCGTGTCTTTGTCATTATATAACGCCATTGTGGCCACACTTGCCCGGCGTGGAAGTCGACTATACCTTTGCATATTATTAAAATGACGATGATTGTCATTTTTCTCCCCTTGTCCCTCCGCGACCTCCCATTCCATCACCACCACCTCCTCCACCTTCTCCTTCTCCTCTTCGAGTCTTTTCTTCCACCTTGGTCCCGGTCTTGTCTCGTCCTTTCCCCGCTGACTCGACCACCAACACTCGTACCACGGAACGCCCGTTCGTTCTCCACGTTTTCTAGTCAAAGACAGAGACCAACAGACGCATCCGTACTTTGCTTACTTCCTCTGGTCAATTCTCTTGCAAAGTATAATAAATATGTAACATTTATAGTAGATAAATTTGACGATAAGTCAGATAATTTAAGTAGTTTGAATGGAGGTAAGTTGAAGTCTCCCTCAACTCGAGGGTCTCAAAATGACGTCTCAGGGAGGATTTAATTTTGATTTTGTAGCAGAGCTATTAATGGAATCTAATTAATCGACGGGAAATTAATTTTTTAAATATTATGTTTAGATGTTTGTGTTTATAAGTTCCATTTGCTATTAGGTATTTTATTTTAGGTATTTGCGATTAGAGAATCATTTGGTACGCAGTTCTGGTTATTTCAGATATGTTTATCAATTTTTTGTAAAAAGAATAATTGGAAGGTTATTTTATCATGTTTTGTAATTATGATTATCTCTACTCAAATAATAGAATCATTTTATACAATGTTTATAATCACAGTTATCAATTCAGACGTAACTTAACGTTCAAAAAACTCTATAATATGAAGTTTCCTAAGAAGCTCTCCATTTGCCCGCTCTTAATTCCCTTCAAATTACAACCACGATCGTAACACTATATCGAAGTGATCCTAGCTACGTGTCACAGATTTACACCCACCAAGCGGAATGCCAGGCAAAAGGCGGTAGAATCGAGCGTCTCGTATGTCAAGTTTATCGCGTTTGGAAAATCGTGCTACGGTATTTCCCGTACGAAATTTCCCTGCGTGATCCTGCTCACGTGTTACGCATCGATAGTCACCTAAGTACTCTGTGTCTCCTCTCTACATCCTAGTTTCGTGAAAATCGTGCGTCTTGAGGGTCGTTTTAAAATTCGCCATCACCCTTTTTCAACGGCGAGCCCAGGATATTATTGGGATCTGGACTGTGGTTCGTGGCACGATCGAAACCGCGAGAAGAGGCTCTACGTTCCGGGTAACGTACCAGGTGATCTTTCACGATCGATCTTCACGAACACACACGTATGTGTATCGGGGCACACGGTGTGCCCCGGTCGACACGGTGCTCCCTCTTTCTCTTTTTCTTTTTCCATCCCTTTCTCTCTATCTCGCCTTATGTACGCTCTGATATTCAAATCGCAGCAGAGCGCGCTAAGCCTGCTCTCAACCGTACGAGATCCGGAGACGTGGCTCTTCCAAAATCGTATAGGGAGATAAAAATTTGTCATCGTCGCGATTCGTTGGCTACTACGTCTGGGAATGGTAAGCAAAGTCTCTGGACAGAAGATGGACTTTTTATTTTATATTTTGAAAGTGATAGCTTAAAGAATCTGTGACGAATATGTCTTGTAGGATTTGATTGCTTCACACTCGGACAAAATAATTTTTTATAAGCTTCTTGTCATACAAAAATGTTAAATTCTGTGTATTATATGTATTTTATAGATTTTTACACCGTTGAATTTTGCATAAACGTATAAAAATCCTCAATTTCATAATGGTTCAAAATCTGTAATCTTCCGGAAAATCTTGGAAAATCCTGAAGTAATTCCAAGATTAGCGGTTTAATTAATGTACTCAGAAGTATAGAAAACGTTAGTATTGCCTTTAGATAAACGATTGAAATTTCCTGCAAGTATCCATTTGCGACTATCAGAGCTTCAGAGATTGCATTAAAATGAACCAGGTTTAAAGTACCTGGTTGAAACGTTTCGAACTGACCTATTGCAGAAGCTGGCTATTAAGCTGTGTCTATTGCAAAAGCTATATACTGATCGATATAAAACTACCGAGAAAGCCATATGCCATCATCCTTTTTATAATACGAGATTAAGATTCCAAAGTGAGCCGATCGTCAGCTTTCTAAAGATTGTATTAAAACGAGACAGATTTAAAGATTTCAAGCCGAACCAGCTCCACATTGTCATCCTGTCGCAACGTGTGATTAAAATTTCTGTGACACACTTATTCTGTTAATGATTTGGACATTGTATTAAAATGAGACGAATTTTAAATTCGTCGCACGTTTCTGACTGGTCCAGTCCAAAAGTCGAATATTATTCTCTCTTTTATAATGTGTAATTAATGTTCTATTTATATAATTTTCAAGGAAGGAAAATTGTAGTTCGTTCTAGCCAATTGTGTCTCTTTAGTATAAAGCTAATTTAGTAGTTCACTTCATATAAAATCATCTATGTAGTTTCCTTAGTTGAAATCTAACTCTTGCAATTTCCTTATGCTTCAAATTAAAATTTTTCCTACATATAGATCTCATCTGATTTTCCTTGTTATAAATTCCTTCTCAATAAAACATTAAATCACTCCACCTTATTTAAAAGACCATCGTCAAACAGCTGTCGGCATCGATATTAGATTTCTACCTGATTTCTGCCTAACACGTCGAGATATCCCTTGCTCGTTGAAAACCACGTACAAACACCCTCGTGCACCTCGAGAACTAAATCGTCCTCGAGACGAAGGGGGCGGTTTTCTTCTCGTACGGGGGCATAAATTTGCATCTTTCACGAAACAGGTAAAAATTTCGTGTCTAACCTACGAACAGGCAAGGGTGTTTTGAAAGAAGAAAAAAAAAAAAAAAAAAGAAAGAAAGGTAGTTAGTCCAGGCGAGAAATGTCGGTCAACCGGGGCGCGACGTTTCGTGGTCGTCGAGAGAGGCTGCTTAAAAATTCGGACAATACTTCCCCGGGCTGTGGGCTCCATTTAAATGTATGTATTCATACGCTCTCGTGTATTGCTTTGACGAGAGGTGTGGTCAAAATTATTCAAACTGACCCGGACTCTTTTTTCCTTTCGGTCTGGGACACTTTCTAGCGGAGCGGTGTGCTCGCTGCACCCACGTATACTCCTCCCCCCTCCGCCCTCTGTTCCCTTCTCCATCGGGTGGTTTCACCGTCCCCGTCTCGATCGTTTCGTTCTTTCATCGTCGATTCTCTTCCTCTTCTCTTTTAGTTTTGTCCCTGCCTTGTCGCTTTTGCTTCGCGTTGCCTCGATTCTCTCTTCTAGCCATTGTCCCATCACGCGGTGTCGAATTTGAGATAGCGATTGCTCTTCGATTATTTTCCCGGCCGATGATCTCATCACTTTGCGATCCACGCGGTGGAATAGAGATTTTGAGGACACCGCGTGTGGTATTTAGTCGATTATTAGATTAGACAGATAAGCGGAATAGAGAAGGTGACGCGTTGATTAATCTTCCGACCAGGTTGCTTTTTCAAGAGCAGTTTTCGTAATTACTAGAATATTAGGATTTATATAATATAGCTTTAAACAGTTTGATTATGTATCATTTTTTGCTTACGTATACTCAGAATATACAGACAAAACTCGATTCGGATAATTTGAGACACCTTATACATTCTATATACTTTTTCACATTTACATTTGCCGAAGAAGCATACACACCCACGGTGTACGCTTTAATATTACAATTATATTACACCCTACCACGAATTAAAAATTGTCAAAATACTAATGAACAGTCTATTGTACACAGTTTTAGTAAAATTCAATGTCTATATAAAATTCTAGCGTACTAAATATAGATTCAAAAGATTCTAGTGTATTAAATATAAAAATTGTAATATTACTTTAATTTGCCATAAAAATAACGTTTAATTAAGTATATGTATCTTCCGCTAATTGTCAGCCATCTATAATTATCTATATCAAAATATCAAACAAAATCCATGTTATTCTCGGTCATAGATGGTCAACTTCGAAACTTTTGTTCCAAGATCCCAAGAGGCTTCCACCACGAGATTCTCCCTATCGGTTACCTAAAAAATTCAGTGTCAGAGGTTCCTGTCGACGTTTAAGAAGGAAACTTCGCGGTAAACATCGGTGTGTTTGTCCTGGCCAGCGGAGAAAGGTAGAGAGGGGATCTTGAATACGATAGAAAAAGAGGGAAACGTCGGGGTGGTTGGTTAGCGTGGCCAATCGATCAGCATTGGTGGTTTTTGCGCTACCCATATGTCATAGTCGTCCGGGTCAGGAACATGCCGCAGCATCGTGAGGCCAGCTTGGTTCGTGTCCATTCATGATATGTGGCTGGAAATTTCGTTCAGTGGCCGAAAATCACATTCATCGTGGCTTTCCAGCTTCCACCCTCCGTTGAGACTCGTTTAAGATTCAAATCAGGAGAGGTTTCTCTTCCATCGTCATCCAGAGTAATTGAATTCTGAGAAAACGTTGCGATTCTTTGAGAAAGTATCGTTTACGAGGTCTGTTAAAATACGGATCAATAAAAAGTGTTAAAATTTATTTTTGATACAATGGTCTATAGATTGATTAGTAATCATTAGAATAAAGCTTATCAATGAACAGTATCATACTTTATTCCAGTGATAATATATCTATTACAAGTACAGCAGTCATTAGCTATTTAAAACAAATTCAACTAAATTCAAAATAACTACATATTAATATTGTGTTACTATATCTTATGCCAGATCAGATAATTAATAATACACCAACTCTTTAACGTTGTCAATGTATAAATATCAATATAAACATCAATAATCTTACTCCTCGTAAATCAAACGAAATGAAATAAAGCAAAAAAGCTGCTCTCGCAAAACAATCCCTGTAGAAACTACATAAAATCATCATACAATCGTTTAAAACAATTCCAAAACAAATTTCACAATCATCTCATCAGCATACACCTCCCACCGCCTCCAAACTTGCCTCACCGACTCTCCAACCGTTACGCCGATCCCCGTCGCGTCGTTATATCGTGAGATTGCCAACGCTTAGAAGGCGCGTACCCAGAAATTTACAGCCGATCGTCGGCGTCGTTCCACCGATTAACGCCGATTTCCAGTTACCAAGTGAGAAATTCAGGTAGTAAATAATGTAAGTGTCAGAAGAATAGAAACGCAATTATTTTTTTATCGGCATTTTTTTACAGAAACGAAATAGTGTAAGGGATTTTGTCTGTGACATTTCAGATCTTTAGTTATCGTATTCGTTACCACCTGTAAAACTGATTTTAGTTTAATACCATTATTTATATAACGATTATTTTTAACAGCAAAACTTCTCTGAATTATTTTATTATACGCGAATTTTCATCAAGATTCATACTTTTGTGGAAATAATTAAGAAAATAGGACCTAGAACAAGGGTGTGTTTCACCTATTAAATATTATAACAGGTCTTATATTTTGGATATTTTGTACATTTTCGAGTATCACGTACAATCTATGAATTTTTGCATCTATAATTCTCCGTAAATTCATAAAAATTTGCTGACTGGAAATAAGGAATATTGACGAGCTTCTATTCTGCAAACTGCAATTGTATAAACTGCTTGTACCCCGTCAAGTTCAGATCAATCTGATGCACATAACATTACTTAAAATTACAAGGTTATCAAAAGGAATATCAAGATGGTGAACAAAGTCAAATGAAACAGAAGTCCGACTGGTCCAGACCAAAAGTTCTTCGCTTCCCTCGAAAGCAACTCCGTGGCCGATCGATCGGCAATCGTGTCCGATATATCGAGTCCTACAAACGACGTCTATAAAAGGTCCCCCCTTTTCCATCCGTCACGGCCCCTCATTCCTTCTCTTCTCCTCTGTAACTCTTTCTCTGGATCTGTTCACCGTTCCGCGGGCCTCTTAGGCCGCATTCGCACGATCCTCGATGCCGGGCCACCTTCGGCACGACCTCTCTCTCTCTCTCGATGCACCTACGGTGAAGGTTTTTCGCTTGTGTCGTAGGTGGTCGAGCACGACGTTAGTGCCGAGCTGCCTTCGTCGGGAATCGTCGGTGCATTAGAACTATCGTTGGATATGTATACGCGCGAGAGAGACCTAACATATACGCGACCGACCGCTGGACGACGGTCACTACTCATCGCCGTGCGCCGGGAGCCGAAAGTTCATCGGAACGGTTAACCGGCACAGCACGGTACGGCTAGGCACTAAGCACGCTTTAGACTTGCGATTTTCAACCAGTGTGCGACGCAGCGGCACACTAGCGTGCCGCAAGTACTTTTCTGATATATAATACCTGAATATTTAGTAAGGAACACCTACCTCTTTGTCCCTAAATTTTCAAATAAAGATAATTGTCCGGTGTAAGTGTCCTGTCTGAGATGAACCAAACAGATTTTCTAGCGTGTGGCAGAATCTTAGTAATTAATTTATGTGTGTTAATTTCGTGCACCACAGAATTTTTCTAATCAGTTTATAATATAGAAAAGATTAAAGGTCGCTGCTCCGATTCCATTTTATTCTTATTTGCGATATTCTTGTCCCTCTTCTTCTATCCTTTCGGTTTCTGTACTCTTGCTACGTGTCACAGTATCCTGTTTCCTAGTTAGAGGAAGATTAAGACGGATCTAAAATTAGAATAGCTATTCACTGGTCACAACAGTATGTAACACTAATATTTCTGGAAAACACAAATCGGATGAAGATGATAAGCAATGGGTAGAATCAAGAATAGCCGATTAAAATGGCCTCTAATGGGTGTTTAAATGAGATTGAATTCTCAGAGTTTATGGACAAAGTTTGTCATCGATTCAATTGGATACATTCCATATAGGTATATTGCGTGTACAATTTCAAACATTGTAATCTCTTCGCTTAATCTTTCGATAAACATTCCTCGACGTAGCCACTTCAGTTACATTTTTATCATACAGGTAGGAACAAGAAATCGTGACAGTAGTTACACCACATCGCGCAAACCGATTCAGATATCCGCATAAATACATGCATTCAATGGCAACAGCTTGCTGTAATTATGGTTCGCCTTGAGAACCTGTTTTAACTAATCTTCTCCAACCTGTTAAATTCTTCAAACGAATAAATTCCAGATCAAATCACCAATGTTCTACCAATGTCTTGTTCAACATCCGAATAATTGGAGTATCCCAAAGTTCAAAGTCTTTCTAATAAAGTCTACAGAAGAATTTTATCCAGAATTGGATATTTGGCTCATATAGAGAAACTATCATTATTTTTTAAATGTAATTATGTAATTTTTTAAACACATAAATTATTATTTCTCTGACTGTCAAATAAAGCTTCAATTCCAACAAAACCTTACATATAACGCGTAAAACATGCTTGAAGATAACGTTATTCAGAAATTCGAGAATTTGAAGATCTGGAGGAATCAAGAAATCTGGAGATTAAAAAATGTTAAAATCTGGATCTTCTTGCGCAATTAATGAAACTTTACAAGTTATGAGTCATGAATTACCAGCGCTAATAAATACTCTTCGAAAATGGTAACAAATTCGGTAATGAATCAAAAGAAATTCACGAAGAAACACAGCTATCTCATGGTCATATGTGACGTAGTAATATAAAATTATACAGAAGAACTCTATCTTTGTATAACTTGTAACTTATCCACTCAATAATATTAAAGTAATTGATAAATTACTGTAAAGGAGGATCCCGCAAATCCAAAAATTCGACAATTTGATAATTTTCACATCTCCAGATTTATAAATGCAAAAATTGAAAATACGACGAACTTAGAAGTCAAAGGATCTAAAAATTTGACAACGGGATGTCGCGTAAACGCAACATTGAACCTGATTATGTTAAATTTCGCCACAAATCTAACGATCTACCATTACCACAATATAATCTCAGTCTCCTCAAACTATAACTCTCTCCCGTTCTTCTTCTCGATCTCTTGCGGCACTGTTCTCCTCTTATCCTCGTTCTTAGAGGAACCGACCAGCTCAGCTGGGTGACTCTTTGACTCCTGAACGACCAACTGTATAGGTCGGTCGAGTTCTAGTTTTAAAGGACATGCACGTAAGTACATGCATCTATACATACATAAACTTGTGTATGTATATAGACATCTGAGCCCTGTGAACTAAGTGGCACGAGGATATTTGTAGGTGAAAACACGTTTCTGGTTCAGAGACGTTTTAACCCTTCGTCGTGAGCGCGTTCTGCTCGTCCCTCTCGATGTCAGCTCGAGCGAGATCAAGCGTGCGTGGGACGACCATGGAAGCTGATCCGAAATGCTCGTAGTACGTGAGTCTCGGAAATGACTTACGACTGACTGACGTGCCCCTTGTTCCGATGCGTTCGATGGTAGGTGTCAATGGGCGAATTGTAACGCGACTTCGCATCAACGATACATGGCCTTCTATCTTCGCCTTAAGCGCTTTTTCAACTTGCGAGTTATTGCTTCTGTCTTTGATTCTGTGTACTCCTTGGAATTCTTGTGCACTTTTAAGATACGTCGATATATTTATCTGTTAGGATTGTTCTTGATGTTATACGAAATGTTCACTATATCTTCGATTTTTTACTTGGATCGTATACAGGTTGTATGAAATACGTGAAATTGTTGAAAACGTTGATTCATACTCTGGTTTTGTGTATTTTCTAGTTGAAATAATATTAGAGTTCTGTGATATTGTCTTTATAATTATCGATATTTATGGAATTAGAATCGTTTAATAAATTTGTTTAAAATATTTGCGATGCGAAAATTATGTTCAGTTAGAATGTTTGAACATTGTGGTAAACAGGATACAATTTGCTAACTTGATTGGAGCAATCTAATTAGATGTGATCGTAATGATATGTGGTTGATTACTTTTCGTTTGTCTAAACTGTATACTCGCTATTGAGTGCTCAAATTATACAGATGTAATAACATTTGCCACACATAATATGATATTATAATATCACGAGAATTAGTTCAAAAACAAAATAAAGACAAAAATTTATTAATTGGCGGAATATTATTTGAATATCCGGATAATTGTCTAACAAATGATTTGTTCTTAAACTATGGAGCCTTAAAATAAATTTCCAAAGAATTTCTGATTTTTGAAAACATTTCTAAGTCTATAGTAACAAAATTAATCAAATACTCTAAAGAGTGTTAAAATAACACAAAAATTATTTTCATTGATGTCTATATAATGTTATAATAATACGTGGAAGAACTACATTTTGAAGAAATCACAAATATTCGAAATTCCATTCAAGGAAATAGCGGTTCATATGCTAACCAAATACTACTTCGCCATACAGTATCCATAGCATCGAAGCAGGTCAATTAAACCCGCCGCGATACGGCAACAGGCTCGTCAATTAGTCACGTGTGACCACGAGTCGAATCGAGCAAATTTCCCATTCGACGGATCGCCGTTCGAACAACATTTAATAAGGAAGCATCCCGTGAAAGCAACGGGTGCTAGTTCACGAGGCATTAGTCAATTAAATCTACCGATGGACTGATTAGCCGGCGTGCACGCGGAATAGACCAGAGGGTCATTACAGCCGCACGGTGTCTCGATGCCAGAAGCCAAAAGTTCATGACATGGCGCTTCCATGGACAATCTATGCGACAATATGTATATACATATACAGGGTGTTCCGTAATTGATAGTATAATACGGAAATACATGATTTGCGAAATATGAAAAAATAAGTCAGAGACATGAAATAAAATTATTGCATACGAGGCTCTATTTTTGAGAAAGACGATTTTGTATATCTGAACTTAACTAACATCTCTACATACATGTATATATTGGCGAATTGAATATAGACAATTAGAAAGAAATTAGCAAGGATAAATTTATACATGATATGCACATACATTCATTACGCGTTTACATACTAATTAATTAGGTTCAAGTAAATTGAATCTCGTATCACTGTAGTATCTTCATACGACTAGAAAAGGTTGCTACTACAAAAATGAAATATGGAACCCGACAGAAAAAACGTTGCACTGCAAAAGAATGTGACGTAAGTACGAATACTTTCTGTAGTCGCTTTAAAGTGTCAAAATGCCGGGAAAACGTTTAAATTTAAAACGAATTTACAATCCAGCGCAAAGATGCCAAATTAATTCTACGCCTAACGGAATCACCCTTGCCCTGATTGTGTCACCACTTGCAAGACACCTTGTATAGCGCAAGCGAGTCAACACAGCCACATAGTGTATCTTTCTACCGTTCTCCAGGCCGGATCGTTTCTTCAACGTCCGTGGTCTTTCGCGCGCGCATCCAGAGAGCCGGTGGCTCTTCGCCTCTCGGCGACGTCGTCGTACAGACCGACCGAGTTCGAGTTTTAAAAGACGGGCGACACAACACACGAGAGTCGTGAGTCGAGCACAAACGCTCTGGCACCGCGCGAGTTCTCCACGAGCTCCCCGATATATAGGGCAACCGTAGAGTCTCACGGTTTCTGCGAGCTATTCATCTGCATACTCTCCTCCGCTGCCACCGTCGCCGCTCCCTTCGTCCTCCACCTCTGCGCCCGGCACATGCTTTTTCTTCCTTCTCCGCTCTCCTTCCTATTGCCAAGCGCCAACCCTATCTCCACGCGAAATTTATCGGATTAATTGTTACCGCGACATGCGTCACGTTCCATGGTCCTTCTTTTTCCTTCTCTTACCTCATTCGCGGTTGCCCTCTTGGCAAGCGTCGAGAGTAACACGGTTGCTGGAAGTGCAGACGAGAGGAATTTCACTGATTGGTTGATTGGTTGGTTTTCTGTGGTTCTTTTTTGTATATTTTAAGGGTGTGGTATTTGTGGATGGTTCGAGGAAAGATAGAGATTCATAGGTGCTTTATATTGGGGTAGGTAAGTGTTTCAATCGAATATTGAACATAACGATTTTTTGAAGTTATCTATTTGCTTTTTAAGAGTTTGGCGAATTAGAATATCGAGAGATTGCTTTGGTTGTTTCGGGGAAGAATTCTTCTTAATTTTCTTGTGCATAGTCTGGAAGAAGAGTCGAGGTTATGGTTTGGTAATGGGACAAGGTTTTTAAAGGGGTGAATGATTTTTCAAATTGTTCAATAAGTGTCAGCGTGTCATAGTATATGACACGATGAGAAGACTGTTGAAAATTTATCTGTCACCAATATGCATCTCAACCACCATCACTTTCCATCCCCATATAAAACAGCATACCCCTTCAAAATTCAAAATCTAAATCTAAAACCAATCTGGAAGATCACAAACAGAAATCATCAAAATACCAAAAGATTCTCTCTTTCTCATTTTTCCTTCTAATTCGCAATCGTTGGCAATCGGCGTTATCCCAACGAAAGAGAGAGCCGCGAGGCAGAATTCGTTGTCGGCTAGGCGTGCAGAGAGGAAGAGAAGAGGATCGGTGGCAGTGTAGAAGGCTTAACCGACGGAATAATAGAAGTAGGAAGCGAAATGTAAAGGCGGCGGCGGCGACGGTGACGGCAGTGCCGGGAAAAATCGGCAAAGCACATTACACGAAATCACAATGTTTAATGAAAATTGCGGGGGACGCGTTACACGAGGTCGATTCATTGTCCTGGCCGATGGCCGTGCGACGATCGAGAAGAGTCACCGCTTCGTGTAGCCACGGCTGTCGGCCGAATCGTGACGCGGTGCAGCGGTATTCAGATTGCGCTCTTAGCGGTTTTGCCGATTTTTTTCGCCGCGACAAAAGAGGGATTTCTGTAACCACTGGTCAGGCGACCACCGCTTCTGAGACGACAACCAGTGGATCTTTGTAAAAATTCGTGTAATTGTCTTTCTGGACTATCTTTAGAGACGACTACTCGTGGTCCCCTGTTCGTGTTCTCATCTTCTCTGTCTCGTTGCTTTGAAAGTCTGACTGTTTACTGTTTGTTTAAAATATATAAAAATTCCAAAACATTTCATCAATCAGAGAAATATCATATAATAATAATCGATATATCGTAAATGAAAATGAAACGAATGATATCTAAATCTAAGATTTCACTTCTTAATTTACTTCACTAACCAATCTATGATTAAGTCATAAAACAATTATCATCTTTATCTTCCGGAATCTGTTGAATCTTACTCAATTTACAATAGGATTGTTCCTCGAACTAAATCATAAAATAGTAAACATCTTCATCTTCTTTACATAAAATAATCATAATCTTAAACAATGTTACCCATTCCTAGCTCTTAAGGACGATACATAACAACGACGTAATAATATCAATGAAAAATAAAGCAAGAAAACGAAAAGGAAGAGGAGACAAGGAAGGAGGTGACAAGTGCAGGTTAAGATTCACGAATCGCAAGTGAGTCACGCATTCCGCACGATCGACAATGGCCGTTCGGTTTCGGAATGTCTATCTCGCATTCTCTCCATCAATTCTCGAAGCACATCTCTAACCCAAGCATTCGAGTATCGACAATTGGTGTAATGTCGGTCATTTGTAAACCATCACCCAAACACGCTACCGATACTCTCTATCGTTCTCTCCCCTCTTACAAATATTCACTGAAAAGTTAATAGAAAATCGTCGAACCGTTCTGTTCTTCGTTGAAAGAACCGTTTCATTTCGTCCGGTTTCTGTTCCACTTGGCCATAAAAGATTCTACAGCCAAGTTACTGTGGCTCTCACATGTGAGAAGCCGCGATGCCTATCGAAGACGGTGCACTGTATCCTCGTAGCGAGTTTCGATCGTTACCGAAACGAGATCGTTATCGCGACACGGATGCGCGATACATCAACACGGAGTCGGTGATTTCTGCGCCACGTTCAAGGATGCGACTCGTAGCAAATTCTACGCCGAATACACCGGCTGCTGGCCGCTTATCGCCGCTGATATCATTGCGATTTTTCACGCCTTTATCGCGGCCTGATTAGTCCCTGTGACCGCCCCACAAGCGAGATACATGGTAACTCGAAAACTTGCTTTTGCACGTTGAAAATCATCTTGTTCCCATTTCTTTTAGCATTCAATCACTTTCCACTATTTCCTTAAAAGTATAGTCTTCGATATTTAAAACCTTCTATTGCCAGACAGAGTCATAAATTCTTGTATTCTCTATAATAATTCTCAAACATCATCGAACGACGTTTAATCAAAGGTTCGAATCTTTACTTTTCTAAATACTTCCCGTTTGACGAAATACCACCCATCGTCGCCTAAAACATTTCTTAAGAAATTAAAATAATTCTCCAACATCACCGACCAACACCCAACGTGAGCTTCGTATCTTTACATCTTCCAAATTCCTTCATCTTAGAAAATTCTTATCGACGCTTAAAAAATTCATCGAATATCATCGACTAACGATCAATCGAAGCTCCCCTGAATCTCGCACCTTCTTCTACCTCGCGAAATTTCTATCGCTGGCAAAAAAATTCTACGAAAGCGACGTCAGTTCCTTGATCGGACGTCGGACGAGGCGCAGTCGGTTCGGTTACAGCGGTCGGACATATCTCGCGGAATTGCGACGGCGGATCGAGGCAGCGGCGCGCGGACTGGCTGCTGCCCGATCCCTAAGCGAAGTGAAAGTTAGATGTGTGGGCACGGGATGCGCACGAATTCATTTTTTCGGCCTCACCGTGTGCACTTTTTTCCAGCGTCGCGGCATCAGTTCCCATGTATACCGACCTAGCCTATATGGCCGGCGCGCGATATCTTCCCGCACAAACACATACATATTAAGACACACGGATGATCGTGTTGGCCACTCTCTCTTTCTTTCTCTTTCTCTATCCTCCGGTACCGATCCTCTCGCGTCTTCTCTTCCTCTTCTTCTTCGCGCTTATACACGTATATATGTTGAGCGTATCGACGCGTCTCTCCTCTCTCGCATACCGCCTTCCATTTCTAGCCGGCGACGTAGAAGAGCAACTTGTACAGCTAGTACTCCCGTGGCCTGGCTCTAGCCGTGACTTATCGGCTCTGTGCACCTTAGACGTGTCCCTAGGCCGGAGTATCGATTCCGCGTCGTCCGGAATCGACCGGCGCTACCTAGCTCTCGTGGGATCCGCGGATGCGATCTTGGGCGGCACGCGGCTTCTTTGACTTTCTCGATGAGAATTATCGTTTCAATTTGGATCGCATCTTTTATTTTCGGTACTTTTCTTTGAATACTTTACTTTGGATTAATAACGAGAGATCTGGGAAACTTCGAGTATACCAAATTTGCTATAAATCTGACCATTTCTTTACGTGTAGGTCAACTGTATTGGATTTGTCATTCCGTTTTCAATAATTTTAATGTTTCCTAAGGAGTTTGAGATATAATTACTGTGGTATTACGACTGAAATAAATTTAATTTATATATCGTAAGCAAATAAATTAAAATGAATTATTAACAATTTTACGTTTCTAAATGTAAATCTTTCAAATTCTTTTACGAATTATTGTGTACTGATACGTACATTTTATTATCAGAAAAATAAAAAACAATGATCTCTGTTCTCCTTCCATAAATTCATCTCTAAGAACGTTTATTGAAAGATGTTTCCTGTGGTCAGTATATCGCACATCGAGTTTGGATCGAAATGGATCATAGTAGCAGTCGTATTCCATCGAACTATTGTTCGATCGTGTCGTTCCAGTGTATTCTGGGTGACGCGAAATCGTGGCTCGTTATCGAGCGTGCGATCGAGATCGCTCGTTGGAAATCTTTGGGACCGAAATTTCTTGCTCCAGATCGCAGCGTCTAGCGTACGATGTATACCAGCGAATCCTGGTCAGAAGAATGCACGACCTTTCTAATCGATGTAGGCAATCCGTCTTTTCCCCTTTCGTGTATGCCTAGTATATCTTCTCTCGGTGTTTTTTCGGTTGCTTCTCTCCCGGTTCGCACAGAGATCTCAGCCGATTCCTGCGCGATTAAAATCTTCTAATACCATCGTTTCGTTGTTGCCTTGAATCGCGCTTGCTTTCTTTTTCCGTTAATATGATCAAGGAACGGTTAACCGAGATCTATGGGGTCAGCTGGCTTCTTAAGATGGAAAGTTCTGCTTTATATGTAATATATTTCTGTTCGTCGATTATTGGTGACTCTATGAAAAGACTTGATTTCCTAATTTGTCATATTTTGTGATGAATAAAGGCATGTACCCCATTGTACGTTTCTTATAATTAACTATTTTCGTTATTTCAGATTAATAAGAATTCAGAAGATTGAGAAGAAAAGGAAGAATTAAAGAATTCTTCAAATAGAACTGTTATAGAACCTTCATTCGTAATTAACATGCATTTTAAGTTTTTAAAATTGTCTAGACTGAATGAATGATGTTTTCAACCTTTTCTGAATGTTTCATTTGTGTTCCCAGAAACTTTCATAACGCTTTTTCCAAAATTGAACTCATATAAGAAGTCACACGAATATTCCGATTATTTACGATGGATATTTTTGTTATTAATCTTCTCGATATTGAACACATATAATTTATAAGAAATTTCTCTTTTTTAATGTGATTGACATTTAACAATTTTACGTGCACCTAACCAAATACAACAGAGAATACCTACCACTGCAAAATGTTAAAAAATAGATGCAAAGTTGACTTAAAGTCAGACCGAGGTCCTGTTCAGTTAGACTCGACACCATTTTCATGGTAAGACAGCATACTTGGTACGATATGGTTATTCAAAAAGGTAAGAGGAAACTAGTTTTCAAACACGAATCTGTCGTCCGTAATCAACATTGTGATACAGCCGAGCAAATTACGCGATCACCGTATCCAATACTGCGTTTCTAACTCACAGTTATCAGTTGCTTGCACTTAAAGGCTGTAACCACACGGTCGTTGAATCTGACTGGTGGCGACGCGAAATCGATGAACGTCGACAGCCTCGTGGGATCGAGATCGCGTGAATCGAAATTTTCTACGGTGCCTTCGACGAACGAACTGACTTTTAGTTCACATTTCACACATTCATCGCTAAGATAAATCTAGACATGCTTGCTTAAGTGTACGATATACGTTGAACCTTTTTTAAGGAAATATAACGAAATTGATTACAATGATATAAGTATACTTGGACGCTTGTAAAAGTTTATATAGATTATAGATTTATATTAATATCATAGGAATTTTATTAACACTTGTTTCTTACAAAACATTGCGAACTTCTATAAACAATTACAATTTTCAAGTTCATGTAACTACGTGAAGAAAAATAGAAAGGAATCGTGTTTAGATATAATAAAGGTCGAAATATAAAAATGGACAAGTGTTAGTTCGTCAAAAATAGTGCCAAAATAGCAATTTTTGTGGATAGAAGCTGACCATGACAATGTTCATCCTTCCTCAGATAAGAAGACGATCATTTGTTACGTTTCAGGCGAAGCCATTGTTTCGGTTCGCGGATCGATAGGTTTCTCATCCCCTTGTACATTATTGTTTTCGTCAATCCCAGCCGTGTGAAAGAACGCCACGACACATCTCGATTTCTCGGCATATAACCTCTTTTCACGGCGCGTTGTTGCGTCCCAAAACTGCTTATCTATCCTGATACTCCGTGCAGCAACCTCGGGGTGAATGACATGTGTTGGTTAAAGAAGAAAGATGTCGTAAAAAGTACAATTTCTGGAAGTAGACGTCAAATACATCGAACTGACAATTCGGGATCTCGTAAAGTACATGGGAAATTACCAATGAAGAATGATTAGAATTTCATATGAATTTCATATGATTAGAATCTGAGTAGAATTTCATTTATCTGATTTTATTGAAAGGAAATTTTATTTAGTGTTTAATGGTTAACTGCATTCTTTAGTTGAATTTAGTTATCTGAATATGAGCTTCTATTACATGAACGAAAAATAATACGTAGTAAGGAAAATTGTTCAGTTCTTAATATATAAACTATTTGTCCAGACAATATATACATATATCATACATATATTTACAGCCCAATGAAACGAAAGAGCGTAGTATAAAAGGAAGATACTGGAGATCAGCAACACCTTTATATTTGCACATTATATTTGCTATATCATTTACATAACAATGAATTAGATTCGGGTACATTAAATTTCACATCGTTTGATAGTACTTCATATGATTATGAAAATTTGTCACTTTAAAAATGAAATGCACAGAACCTAATAAATAATAATAAATAATAATGTGCAAATATATTTTGCAGCTACTGTATTTAATAAAAAAGAAATTATTAGTTTTTAATAATTACGAAAATTTTTTAATAATTTTAAAAGTTTTTCTAAATTAAACTAAAAAGTAATTCTAAAAGTTTTTAATAATTACTGTAATTATTAAAAGTAATTATTATTGTGTAAATATTACTGTATCTCATGCCACATTGTCCTCGATTTTAACATCCACTCTCGTGTGTTACTCTACTCAACTCTCCTCCTGATATCACGACAAACTACATCAAAAAAGAAAAGAAAAAGAGTCATTGTTCCTAGCCTGTTACCATTCTTCCCTTCTACTCCCTTCTACTCCCTTCTACTCCCTTCTACTATCAGTCTCCACATTTACCTTATTATCCGGCGATCGCGAACCTTTCTGTTGCTCGTTATCACGGGCCTATTAAATTTTTCTACCTGCTCGTCGAGGACGGTTTCGCCGAATAATAAAGTACTTATTCGTTTCGATCCGTGTATCGAGAG
The DNA here is from genome assembly GCA_905333015.3 of Bombus campestris. Lineage (NCBI taxonomy): Eukaryota > Metazoa > Arthropoda > Insecta > Hymenoptera > Apidae > Bombus > Bombus campestris. The sequence continues at coordinate 2,778,300 of HG995146.1, forward strand.
GGCTGTAATACGTTATCATAGGACGACGAAGAGGATCCTCTTGGTGAAGGCGCGCGTGCACACGCGTATACGTCGTCGAATAAGCGGCTCGACTCGAAGCCAATCAGTCCGCGTAATGGAGATCGATAGCCGTAAGTCGTTTCCTCGCGATATACGCGGCTGGTCTGTCGAATAATGCTCGACACGAGTACAAACTCACAAGACGTGCCTTCGTCTTCTGTTGCTTTCGCTCTTTTCCTTCTTTTTTCTTTTTTTGTTTCAAGGCTTTTTTCGTATGTTATTTCTCGTATATAGATGATTAGTGAAATGATATTCCAGAGAAATATCAGGATGTTGGATTGTGGATATGGGTTACGAGACGAGAATCATGGTGTTCTATTGTGGTAGTTTGGGGTTTGGGAAAGTGTAAGCTATGTTATTTTTTGGTTTGGTATTTTCATGGGCAGTTTAGTTGGTGGAGGGTTGGGAGAAATTTTGTGGTTTGTTGGAGATGGGAAGATTCGCGTATGAGGGGTGTAGGCTTTTTTTTTAGCCCTGTTATGGTACTTCGAGTACTTTTGATTCGATTCGATTAGTTGTGTTCCCCTTTTGTTAGAATAAATCATCTTTTAAGATGAGAAAAATATAAGGAATTAAGTGATAGAATTAATTATGTATAAATTATAATTAATATTTTCATATTATATAAAGAAATATTTTGTAATGAAATAAAAGTATTAGAATACAATATTCTAAACAAATAGGGCATAAATAATTTCCAAAATTTTACGAATCAAAGAAGAACTAGTTAATATTTATAATTTCAAATAAAATTTCAAATTTCTGTGAAAAAGTCTCACGGTGCACGTGCAAGGATGTGGTGACGGTATCACAAGGACAGAGAGACCACGTTCCCTTGGCCGTTGTCCCGTTGACGTCCACGTTATCGTTGAGTAAACTGAAACTAAAAGACGGACGAACGAACGGACGTTACGGAGATGAAATGCTGGCACTGTCCACTGTGCCCCACCTGTGTCCTTATCTGTACAAACAGCTCGTATCCCGTCGGCTCTAAAGAGATACACGGGTCACTCGACTGTTTCTCTCCTTTTTTCCGGTGTCGTCATGTAGCCGGGACACACTCAACTGAAAAATCAAGCAGATATGAAAAAGGCCGTCCTTTTTTAACCTCTTTACAAAACGAGATTAAGTTGTTTTAATTGTGTTTGAAAGCACGTTGTAGGTAGATATGAATTTTATTTGTGGTAGTCAAATAGCTAGTGGAGATAATGAAAAATAGAAATGATTTTTAAAGCAGTGAATGAACGTTTGTAAAAAGGAATTGCGTGAAATTTAGAAAATGATAAAACTTAGAACACACACACATTCACACACCCATACACATGAGATACAGAAAATTTTATTATTTAAGAAATCTATTATTATTTATACATAAATATTATTAGATATATTTTTTTATTTTTTTATTTTATTATATCTATCTTTGTTATACATATGTATGTTATTATCTTTCATTGGCTGTATATTTCACCTGTTTCTCTTAATTATTATCTTACACTATTTTATTCTACCTTTTAATTTATTTTTTGACAATTATGTTTCGTGCATTCTCTATTGTAATATTACAAAAATTAATTTAAATAAGCAAAATCAAATTTCTATTAAGCTACCAGTATCGAATCTGTAAGGCTGATGATAGTGATATTTAAATATTGGTTTTACGAAAGCTAAGGAATCAGTTGCTGAAAAGAAATGACACTGCGAAGCAAACTAGTAGCTTAATTTAAAAGGCAACGTGTTGGTTTGTTTGAAATATTCTTCAAACATGTCATTCGTGATATTGCCAAGCATTACATCGTTGCTTTGAATAGAAAATAGAGTCAGACGGGGATGTACCGAGGTTGTAACATGTTACATGTTTGATTTAAGATAGTTTTGCAACGTCTACATGTATGGTTGGAGCTCGTGTTTGCTTACGATATTCTCTTTGCGTCAGACGCTAAGGTCGACTCTATGGAAAATGTTGGGGCAGTTTGTCCATACACAATGTATGTTAAACTGTGGAAAAATCGAAATTAATTATGCAGCCTCTCAATAGTTTCCAAGCATCCAGGATTATTTGTTACGTTTGACATGTAGCAATTTGCGAAGAAATCATTTGCATAGACCAGCAGATGTAATAGAATTAGACATAGATTTAATTACTCATTATAAAAGATTATAGAAATTACTCTTACGCTTATTTTAATGAGCCACCTATTACAATGCAATATTTTATGCGTCCACTCGATAAAATACAAAATTTGTAACACTATTTTTATTAACATTTTACGTAACGTTTCATGACAAATTCAATAGATTTAACAATTTCTAAATATACCACATACGTAGCTAAAATATGCGGTATGCCTCTTTCTATATTTTAAAAAATAGATATACAAAATATATACGTTTGCCGAAAATGCAAAATAAAGAACGCATTGTCCTAATCAAACGGAACAAACAAACCACTCAAAGGACAAACTTCTACGTATCTAAGTTTCATTCCGCTACTTGCATTTTGGAAACACATGCATTTGCATGGACATGTGTGTTACAAGCCATAACATTAAATGTATCCAGAGCTATTAAACTCGCCTAAAAAAAATGCGTCATTTTGACATTCTTCGTTTGTCTGTTTCACAAAGGATCGCATGTGCGGATGATTAGAAATCGGTTTCACAGATGCGTTTTCGTGTCGTGACGCTTGAGTTCACGTTACGTGTAAGAGCGAGCCGAGCTGCATAATAGAATGACGGACTCACAATGTGCCTCGTCTACGATTTACAAGGGCTGGCGAGGAGAGTGTTAAGTGAAAGTCAAGTAAAATCGCTGACCACGATGCTTTCCGACCCTCCATTTGTCTCGACACAACGCTGAAAGCCCCGCGTATCGCGCAACGAAATTTACGAAATGTATTATGCCTGTGCACGCGGGTAACGCCCGGCATCAATGTTACGTACCTACCTATTTCTCACTGAGTTTTCAGTCGATTTATGAAACTAGGAACAACGAACAGTATCTTTGATACAGCCATGGGATTTTGTTTACGATTTACACGTGTTTGATAAATTAGATGAGGGCGAGTGGATGGAATAAACAAATATTACGGATTTCTTGATATTCAGGATATGCTTTAGAGATGGCAAAATGTTTTTTGATTGGCACGTCGAATGTTAGTTTGCCTTAATATGAAATTTCACTTGTAATACTTTTGAGCAATTTATAGTATCATTTCTTGTTTTTCAACATTGTTCATGGATTTGTTTGACACTTTGTTTGTCGTTGTTCTTTCGACGTACAATTTACGATTTTATGGAATTTGAAGAAATTGAAATACTTTGCATATAACACTAACACTAATACAAACAAAATTTAAAACTTAAGCTATACTGTGTGTACTAAAAAGACAGTAAGAAGGAATTATTAAGAATGAAAGGAGATAATAGCGATTTACAGAATAATTATAACAAAATCGAATTATGAATCCAAATATTTATTTCAAGTTATTTACTATTTATCAAATTAATGTAATAAAAAGAAGTGATGTGTCAAAATATCGTTTTATCTAACTATCAAACATTTCTTAAATTTTACGAAGTATCATAAACAAAATTCTACTTCCTCAAATGTAATACTTCATCCCTAAAGCTTATTCTCTTTCTTCCTCTTACTCTTACCACTAAAACTCCATATAAAATAATTAGAAAGTCAAAGAGACAAAATGACCAGGTCTGCCAAATCCACAATCTCACGTATCCTCGACGAACATTGTACTGGCTTTTGCCAGTTTCTCGCGTGAACGTGCAAGAAATCGTTTTTCTCGTTCATCCCTCTGAGGAAAGAAACTAATCCGCGGGATCGCACGCGCGATTTCCCACTTCCTCCATCGTCTGCCTTGATTTCTTTCTTCCGTTGGGTGGTCCACTCTTTTACGATTCTAATCCCGAAAGGCATTATCCGCGCCACGACTGTCCCCGGGACTTAAAGGCCCGTATTGTCCTGGACCCAATGTAAAAATCCACCCTCGGACGCCTCTTCTTACTATGGCCTAGACCCGACACGTCGAGGTTTTCCGGCGCGTGAGCAGGCACGTTACAACCGTGAAACGATCCGTGATTTGTCATGGATAGCCTTGTCCACGAATGTCTTGTCACGTGTCCTAGGAAATTGTTAAAATGTATTTCTAGGATCAATGGGTCGTTTCGTAGATACGTATGGACACCGTATTACCGCTTCTTTTCGACGTACAATTGGAAATCTCCGCGCGTCTGATGGATTTGTTTGAGTGTCTTTGTTGAAGTTGTATGAGTGCAATTGACAAATATGTTCATCGTCGATTGGATCCTCTGGATTTACATATGCAGAATTAAAAAATTAGCTAAGGATCGTTATCACACAAGGATTCTAATAGAAATTCCATTATTACTAAAATAATGTTAGAAAATCATATCCATGAAGAATATAGACACGAGGATTAACGATATTATACATATAACCCATAGTAATTTTCATAAAACAAACGCACAAAATACTTAATCAATTTTAATCTTATTCGTTAGTAAAGATATGCTAAATTATAACACCTTCAATAAAAGATATACTTGAAGAATACATTAAACACGGCAATTTTATGAACCATTTTTGCTATACCATATCAACTGCTTCTAAAGGACTCCTTCACTTAATCATAAATGGATCACGAGGAAATTCATTATCAGAATCGATATCGATTCAGGAATTTCCGGTAGCGTGTTTCATATTCTCTCTGGTTAATCGACCGTGGACGCGTTGGCCTGTCAAAAAAGAAAAGGAAAAAAAAAAGAAAAAATCGGCCGAAGCCAGAAGAATCATGGAGTTCCCATGAACCTAACTGTTCCATAGCCCTAATATTTGAGCAGATCTCTGGTTTCAATCGAAAATCAACAACGCTAGCAGCAACAAGAGAACCGAAGAAAAAAGGAGACAGAGAAGTCTCGTTTCGATCGACGATTTTTAGTTTCACCCTGAAAAGAGACGACAAGAAAAGAAAGGGAGAAAGAAGATGAAGAAAAAAAATCATGCGCCCTAACGGATTCCAGTGTGAAAGACGATCGAACAACGGAGGGGCGAAGGTAAAATGGCCGGTCTGGTCCATACAGACAGAACGAACACCGGTTAATAACGGAATTATTGACGAATGAAAAATAATTAAATTAAAATTAGAAATATACGTATAGAAGAATACAGAGATTCATGAAAACGTTCGGACACTTACACATGACAGAAATTCTTAAAAATATTTATATTGTGTCTATTTTGCAAGGCATTTTGAAATTTCAATTGTACTGATCCAACTATCATGATCGTCGGATTGTGGATTTCTATGTATTTATGGAAAATTGGAAGATGCAAAATTGCACAAAATACGTATGTAATAACATTCAAAAAGACATAAAATATCCTAGGTGGAGTACTTGTTATAATATTGAATAGAGAACAGGTATCTCTATCTGAATTCTGTTTCTCTTATTGTGTTCCAAATGAGTATAAAAATATAAGTTTACGCAAAAATCTGCGGTTTAATGATAAATATACAATACTTTTACAAACCATTATTATACACATTATTACAGCAAAGAAAATCTTTATGTATTTAATAAAAAATTGTTCGAATGCCTGAAAATTCATCATTTTAAATTCGTAAAATCTTCGTGTGAATAATTACGAATTGATTCTTCGACTACTCTTGCAGTCCTAACATTGGAGAAAAAACTCTTTTGTCTTTTCTTGTTTCGATACATCTTCTGGTGCCCATTCTCTTTCCTCTTGTACTTATTTCCGCTTATCTTTACGATATTTGCGTGCATTATCTGGCGGCGTGTACACACGACCCGGGATTCCAGTCTGCTTAGAGGGCGAAGCCGCGGTTTCGTTTGCCAACGACGAGAGAAGTTCGTTAGGGGCCTCTTTTTCTTTCTGTTTATCCATGTCAGAGGAATTAGTTCGGTCAGCAAAGAAATTGCCTCCTCTGCATAGCGAAGCTGCTCTTCGAACCAGGAACAGTCTTTGACCCCCTTCTTCGTTCTTCTTCCGGTAAAGAGAGAAGAGCAGAGGGTGTCGAGGTGAAAAATAACGTCTTCTTCACCCTCCTGCTTCAACCACCCCTCGACTCGCGCCGATTCCTCGCTGTTGCGAGGACGTTACGTCGGTAATTAGCATAGTCATCCACAGGTGGTTGATCGTGAAATATATCGTCGAGGTGTATCTATGTATACAGTCAGGAAGAGAAAGAAGCTGGTTACGATGAAACGAAAGTTAAAAGAGAGAGAAAAAGTTCGACGCGCAGGGTGAATCTGCCGTGGAATAATAAGGACTAAGGGGATCCCGTGGTGGATAATCGACGCTAAGAACGCTGGCTTAAAGACGTCTTCGCCGAATAATTCGCTGTCTAGTTCACTTTTATGAATATTCCGTTGGATTTTATTTTGTTTCATCTGTTTCTTTTTTGTCCGTTTGGAAGTAATACGATGAGTTACAGAGAATTTTGAGAATAATTTAGCCGCGTTTTCTACTTCATAAAAATTTCATCTTTTTAATTTTATGAGCCAATAAAGCTTCGATAAATTTATTTCTTCCTCCGACACGGTTTTACAATCTCAAAAAGTATGTATACGATAAAACAGACTTCGCAATCTTCATTATGATTCTTCTTTTGATTTCGTCGATATGAACGAAAGATCCGTATCAAATATTTTTAAAAGAACTACGTTGTAACAAAATTGTATTAAAGTCAGCAATCGGCATATTGATATAATGCTTTACAAATTCTTTCGAATGATACTATGCCCAGGAGTGCTGGATTCAAAAAATTCGCGCACGTTGACCTCACGTTGACTCGTCCTGATAAGATAAACGGTAAACCGTCGGTTCGAAAGGAGTACACCGTAGGTAATCAGAAAAGGAGAGAGTAACGGGTGTAGGGTACGAGGGAAAAACGTTGTTTTTTTTTTTGGGAATAAAGAACGGGAATAAAGTCTGGACGATGCGCGCACTTCGTTTGAAGTTAATCGGGACGTGGGATCAGTCTGCACTGGACAGCCCTCATGCGTCTCTCTCGCTCTCTTCCTATTGAAAAACCGTTATCTGATAGGATGCTTTGTTTTAAAGTGGACCCGTTCATTGTCGAAGGCACGGACTTGCCTCCGCTTCGACGAACGGAGATGCGTTTCCCTCTATAAAATTTCCTTTATATATATATATATTTTTTTTGCCTTTAATTTCACCGGATATCGGAGTTGAATATGCGGCTGTTACGTCGAGTACTTTCAGAATGGAGCGACAATGTAATTTATTGAACGAGGCTTAATGATAAGTGGGTTTACTTTGTTTGTGGCGTGAATATTTTCGGCTCGCAATTTTATTCACTTCTGAGATTATGGTTTTTCGTTTGTAGAGGTTGGAGCCAGGTATTTTGAGTTTCTAAGTATATACTGTAATATTAATATTATATTTTATATTGTTAATTATGTATTGTAGTATGTTGAAAGAGATAAATCAAATGCTAGTGATGATCATTATATAAATGAAACAAAATTCACGTAATAATTTGATCTACACAAAGTACTAGATTTTACGTCTATTTTTTGGTAATTTTCGCGTTCAGTCGCTATGTAACAAAGAGTACAAAACGTTAAACAACATTATCAAATATCGAGAACAAAGTCTCACTATTTCTCAACAGCTTCCAAAAAAAAAAACGAAGTCTTCAAACGCACTAAAAGCAATTCTCGCAAGGCAAGAACTTCCTGAGCTCATTCCCATTCGCTACAACCATTCCCCTACATTCCTGTGTACGTCTAAACTTTGTGACCCTAATTTCCCATACTACCAACAAACATCCTTCGTAACTATCAATTTACATGTCTAAATCTACACAAATAAAGGGAAAAGGGACGAAACTCCTTCACAAAATTCATCGTTTATTAAAAATCCAAATCTAAATACTCTAGAAACATGACTAACCGTAATTAAAAAAACAATTAACAGTAAAAACACATTCCGCAATCAAGACGAGCGAAAACACCAACTAATAGTTAAAAAACTAGGAAAATATAAATCAGAAGAAAAGGACAAAAGTTTACAAAATTCGCCACTCGTTCAACCATCCTTGGGAAGTGACTTAATTAAGCGTTAAACATAAGTAATTAATAACAAAAACGCATTCCGCGATCAAGAACGCAAAAACGTCAACTATGGTAGAAAATGGCTTATGCACGGCGAATCGAACAGCGATACGCGGGAGCATGTAAATCAACGAAAATCCCTGGTCTGGGCTGTTAGACGGACGTTTTTGCGTGCAACGGTAACGAGGCGGTGTCAGGAGGAGGCACGCGGCGGCCAAGCCGGGCCAGTTTCTCACAGACCCATCGGGGACTTTCTCTGTATAGACGAGAGCTGGATTTTTCTGCCGAGTATTCGTATAGGTCGTGGCACGGGGTCAGGAATGCCCTTAATAAAGTAATCACACCGCGAGTATCCGCGAGACGAGGCGCTCGTTACGCGGAATAATACCACTTTCCACGAAGGTGGGAGCTCGGACCTTTGCTTGCGCGTTTGCTAATCTACGCGCGTCCTTCTTCCGTTTTAATTTTCTTTCTTTGTAACTTTTTGCAGAGAAAGGGCATGCTTACAGGATAATGTTGTTTGGTAATAATATTTTACGAGTTTTGTATTTTTTTATCGTGAATCTTTTATTATCTTTTACGAACATTTATAAAAGTCGTAATGTATGTAGCGGTCGTAAACGAGGATTATATCGGTATTGTGGGATTCTGGTGTTCGTGGAGGTTGTGTTCCATTGGAATTGCTTTTGATAATGATACATTACATATTATTGATTCATTTTTATCTTGAAAGGAGGGCTTTTTTGTATTACGAAAATAATAAGAAACTGAGAAAAAATTAATATTTGTAAATTTCAGATCAAAGTTTTATGTATTTATATATTTATAAAAAAGACGATATTGTATCTTCAAAAGAAAATTGTTCAATTTCTTATTTAACACTCAAAGATCATTGTATCGTCCATCTGCAAAGCTCAATAAAGCCATCGTCTATTGGAAATACGTCGCGTGTAACCACATGTCACCCGTCTCCATTACGTGCAGCAGTAACCAGCATCTTAATAAAAAGATCATGAACGTTACGCCCTAAAGAAGAGAAAAGAACAAAATGATACACGTTGTTCACAGGCAGTTGGTTGATTAGCGAAATAAAGAATATAGCGAGTACACCTTGATAGGTGTCATTGAAAGCGCGTGACGTCCAAGTCTGTTGACTATTAACATTAATGAAACAAAGTATGTATAGCTTTATACCGAGCCTTCTTGGTGGCTGAAGACGGAACGAGCGAAGATCTACGATAAGAAACGCGCTAAAGCGGCACACGTTGTTGCTACCTGTGCGCGCGATGGTAAAGAAGGAGAATCGTGTTCCGGTCACTCACGGCCTTTTCGAAACTGCTAGGTTTCCCAGCTGCTTTCTCGCTTATAATACGCTTGCCGATTGGATAACTCGCGCGCTCCATCAGCAGGCCTCCGCTCTTTTTTCGTCGCGCATCGGGCTAGAAAATGTCAATGTTGTCGCACACAATCAAACAGCTCGACGTTGCGTCGTGAACACGGTGATCACGCGATTCTGATAATAGCGCTTGTTAGCGGGTAATTAAATCGATATCCTATCTATTCTCTGTCGTGGCTGGCGATTCAACGCGTAAATTGGTTTGAGATTCTAAGAAAAATTTCATTGGACATTTGCCATTTTTAGTATTGGAGTGGATAAGATATTTTTATTGTAGTAATTTTTGTAGTTTTGTGATAGTATAGGATTTAATAAACGAGGAGCTATATTTTATATTATCTCTTTACTAATAATTATTCTGCTTGAAGGTATTTTAAATTTGGAAGATACGTGAGTTATTTGGCAGAGGTAGTTTTGAGAACAATGAGAAAATTAGGTAGCTTCTGATACAGTCTGTCACACAAGAGCGTGTCTGCGATATTTCTGTAAATATTTATATATTTGTAAAAAAATTTATATGAATTGAATCTAAATCTAAAACACTAATACGCTATTACAGTAGGGTGTCCAATCTCCTCCATTAGCGATTATAGCTTGACATCGTTTCGGCATACTCTCGACTAATTTTTGAGCGTAGGATTCTGGTAACGACCTCCATATCTTTCGAATGTGATGTACAAGTGTTCTTATTTTTGTGATACGTCTTCCTCTCAGCTTGCCTAATAGGACACCATGCCCAAAACGAAGATTCATCAGTGAATATTATATTACTCCAATCACGATCTCTGTTTTCATTCGCCCATGCCAGACAATTTTCGACGTTTCGCGTACGCGGCACTCATATTAAAAAGCTCTGTTCCTTTCACTGTTTCAAATGAAACTGAAAGGTATTCAGCAACGCGTATTAGAGAAGTTTTCGTTTGTTTACATTCTTTTTATCTCATTCTGATTAGGTGTCAGGTTTCGCAGATATCGCAGACACGCTCTTGTGTGACAGACTGTAGTTCGATACCTAGAGATCGATGCCGAGGGAGATAACTATGTGATTATCATTTGTTATTAAGAATTAATTTCTGTTTTTAAACAAAGCAAAGTTTTCGTAAAAAATATTTAGAGTAATCACCTTTATCTGATCTTGGTAAAATTTCTTCGTGAAAAAGTAATATTCTTATTGAATATTTTTCAATATTTGTTATAGATAAAAGTAGTAATAAGAATAAGAAGAAGAATCATAATCGTAAAGATATTCTTAAAAACTGCAAAATATTAGTTTAGAGTTGTTGAAAGTTTATCTTAAGATTTTATTTAGTAGCCTTATTATTTACGATGTGGGAAAGAATTATTTGGACGTTCAGTATGTTAACAGAAAGACTAGATTTACTACTTAACTAATTTGACATGATTTCCTCCTTTTCACCACTGCTTGATTTCAATACAATTTTTTAACGAAGCATTCCTGATCACCGACATATGGGAACATCTCTGCTTCCATTGATTCAAACAACACGCTCTTCAGACATTGCCCCATTAAAATTCATACGGCCCGAGTAATTACATAATTATATCTTAAGGTTACATTATATTTCCTTCAGACATGTGAATCTTTGAAAGCTGCAATAATCAGGCAAAACATCTCTCTATCTCGAGAACATCAAAACACAAACGCTGTAAGTTATATTTTACAGCAGTATTGTTAAGAAAATGAAAAGAAGAACCATTGAATACAACAAAATACATATTTCTTTTTCAAATCATTTTCTTTTCCTCTATTTCAAATTTGTTGCACAATTTACCGTTAGTATTTAATCGAAACCCATAATTATACTTTAATGCAGAGCTTTATTCAAGTTTGAAGAACTTATACGATACTAGATCGGAGGTAGCGTATAAGATTTAAATTTGATCATTCACGAAATGTGTGTTTTGCGTTCTATCTTCTCTTATTTTTTTAAATTATTAGTGTCATTACTTCCTTAATTCGAAACACTAGAAATTTTCCAAATCCAAATTCATAAAAAATCTATACAGAACTTACGAAACATTTAGTGCAACTATATATCTCGCAGAAATCATAGAAGTATTTAAATAGCCAATTATATAATAATAAGCCACAATATTCAATGGGATCATAGTTAATGCTTATTATATGTTCAAGATACTTATTCATACTGTGTAATAGTATTTTTCCAAATATATGTTCGCAGTAAAAATTTTCAACTTCCAAATACATTTTTAAATTGATTTCGAACTTTACCAATATAATCGCGACAACCGAGTCTCATTACTTAAAAGCAGGTTATATCCCGTATCTGGTCAAAAATACACGTCGTCAATTTTCCTTAGACTCTTGGTGGATTAATTGCGCTCGTTTCATCCTCTCTAGAAACTATGATTAAAATATTCAAATTATCGTATCCCCGCCACCGTACATTGTCTTTTATCCTTTATCATACGGACATAAAGGAGGCCAATGTAGCTTTGTTTCGCAACAAAGTCGCAGGATCTCGCGCGGGCAGCTCGCGACGTCTTCGCTGGTGCCCGGGGCTCTCTTGTCGATCGGAAAGGTTTTCACGGTGGTCTCCGCGCGGTCGTTCGCGTGGAATCGGTCGGTGGCGCACTCAGAGGTCGCCTGGTGAAATGGCCGCGGACGGTTGGTCTCCTCCGCACTCTTCGGGTCCTCCTCGGTCGCGGAGGCACACAGGAGGCGGCAGGAGGATGTGAGGGCGTGAGACTCCTTGAGTGTGGGAGAGTACAAGGCGCATTGTGGAAGTCGGAACGCCGACACCGCCGTCTAGCTGCCGTATAACGCGAGTCTTCGTTGCAAAGAAGACCCCCCCCCCTCCTCTCTCTCTCTCTCTCTCTGTCCCTCTTTTACTCTAACTAAACTCTACATCAACACGAGAGGCCGTGTGTACCGGGATATACCCGTATTCGAGGAGTACAGAGTCTTCGTTGCTCGTGTGAACTGACCACCATGGGTCACGTACCTATTATCATTTCCCGCTGCCTAAGCGGAGGAAAGAATGAAATCTAGATCGCCGGAAGCCGCTCATAATTAACGCGCCGCGAACGAGACGAAAGAGGTAACGTGGAACTATGGCGTGCACAGTCCACGCTGGTTGCACGTCCACGAGGAGTACAGGTCGCGGAGATAGGAGGAAATAGAGTAAGAGCTATGGTTGTTTTGATAGAGTAAGAAAGCTAGAGGAGGGAGGAAAGGTTGGGAAGGAGGCAAGAGGAAGAAGATATTCGCACGTGGACCCTGGCTGGCTTCCTCCTCGTCGTTCCAGCCAGCCCGTTAATGCCGCTCTTAATGAACGCTCAATAACCAGAATCTTCTCTTAGGTCGCGTTCGAAGTTCGACTACAAAGCCGTTTAATTATAGCCTGGATAATCAGCAGGATTTTTATTTCCGGCTATTGGGGTAGGATACTTGGGAAAAGGATTTTGGAATTTTTGGTAGGGAAGTGGTAATACGGAAAGGAATTTTTGCTACAAGAATTTTAACTTGTAAGTGTTTCTTCTACGTGACAAACAGGAACTTTCTTTTGCACGACATACATGCTGCAAGAATTGAAAGTTTTAGCGTAGGTTTCAGTCTATTTATGAATGCATTTTATGTGTTATTGAGAAGATCGCTGATATTTCTATTATATTATAGTAACAGATGCATAATGATATGTTGAAATACAATCAACAGTGTGTTGGAACATTCAACATATACTAAAGAAATTTTTGATTGAAAAATATATAATCCTAAAAGTAAGATACTCTTTCAAATCCTATTTACAATTTCATACAAGTCTCAATCGTCCCAAAATCGAGTCCAACACTCCTCAGATCGCAAATCCATTGGCAAATCAAGAAAGAATCCCAAAATGTGATCGTTCATTGTATGTAAAGGGTTACGTGGTCATAGATTCGACTGATATTTTGACGAATTCGGTGGCGTCGAGTCGTGCAGCTGTTGTTTTGTTGCGCAAGTAAGCGAACGGACAGAGCTGCCTGCAGGGGATTGTCATGGGGGTGTCGGACGACGCGTCGTCGGTCCGTCTGTCCGTCTCCTCCGTTTGCTGAAAGGGTTCCTGTTATGCTTCGGGTTCACGCATGTGGAACTGAAAGCCGTCCATGCTGCATTCCCATTATATCACCTACCACCTTGGTCCACCCCCTCGAATACATATGGCCTTTCGGGCTGCATGGGGGCACGTCATCTTGCAGCTTGCGCAATGATTGGAAGGATACTCCCTTCTTTCGTCTGTTTCTCTCTGTTTTGCTCGTTTGGGACACACGTTCACGCGTTTGAAATCCATTAAGTCATGGAACGAGAGTCGTCGCTCTTTCTGGTTATGGAGATTTAAGGGTGGATTAAGAATGACGATACAGTTTTGGAGATTCTGAACTGCATACGTGATAAGAATGTTGGTTAGAAGATAGTGAAGATTCGTTTGTTCCTTTGGTTTTTAATGCCTCGTGCGAAGGAGAAATGATTGTTGGTGTTGGTTTAAAAGGAAAAGGGGCGGATTGTGAAATTGGATAAGTAGTATAATTGAATTTTGTGCGTGTGTGTTATATGTTTGATTTATGGCTAAGTGTGATTTAAATTTGTAAATGATTGGGAAGAAACTAAAGTTCATACGTATATTGGTTGTGACTTATCAGAATTATTTAAATATCGTAATTTCAGATAAAAATAAAGTCAGAAGTAAAAGACTTCTCTACCGACAAAAAGTTCAAATTACCAGTAAATTCTTAAAAATTGTAACTTGTATATACCGAAAAATATGCTTTCACCCAACAAAGCTGTTCATACCCGATAAAATAATTCTCGTAAGAAATCAATGTCTAACCATCCCCGAAAATACGATCGCATCACTAATCGATCAGTGTACGGTATTGAGCGCGTGGTTTTTCACGATTCAGCGGAAAAAATACATTTGTCAGAGCGTTCACAGAAGCCGGAGGATCTTTATCTCCCGTGAGATTAATTACTCCGTGAGACGTGGACGAATAATTAATTAATGTCGGGAATAATGAAATGGACCGTCTTTGTTTTTCCGCTGACCCGGCGTCGAACAACGAGTAACCAAAGGGCTTATGTTGACCCTCGAGCTGACCGTCGAGCTGCGAGGATTAAAGCGAAATTACATTTTCAAGCTGTAAATATGCATCTCAAATGATTCATTCGTAACGAATGTAAAATTTTGAATTTTCTAGATTTCTTTCCTCTAAATTTTAAATCTATATAAGAAATTTTTAATTTGAACTATCGAAATTTTGAACTTTAAAGGCTTTGTAAATTATTAAAATTTTTGAATCTTATATTCATAGCTAAATATTATATATTTAGTAGATATATTCAGTATCAATATATATCAGTATATTATCAATAATTCTTATATATTTATTAAATATTAGATTTGAAATTATTTACAGTGAATGGGAAAATGAAAGCTGCAATATAATATTTATACCAATTCAGTAGTTGAATTCATTTCGCTAGGTTTCAAAACGTCAGTGATTGAGTTAGTAAGCTTTAGCCCTAAGCGATTTTATTTTACGTAGAAGATGATTAGTTGCTTTATTTGAATTTCAAATCGTATACCTATCTCTGCTAAACTTACAGATTAGAAAACTTCAAGAAATATTAACTCGACAAAACTAATCAAACGATCAGTACAACTTCCACTGTGAATGAACACAAATATTTCTATCAAGTGTCAAGAGTCAGTTCCATAAATTTACTTTTACACTTAAAGTACTATGACATCCACCTGTTCTTCTCGACACCCTGCAACATCGTTACTATTCCTTTTTTTCTCCTTTTTTCAAACACCATTGTCGTTATTTTTTTTCTCTCCACGCGAACATCATACGGCACGTTGATTCTATTGTCGCGTTCGTTCGAACGAGGAATTCTCGGTATCGAATTCGACAAAAACGTTGCACCGTGAGAGACACGAGGTCTTTCATCCCGTAGGAGCATCCTGTGCCTATCGTAGTCGGTTACCAGAGTCGGCCGTTTTTTTCTCATGCTGTTTGCAAAGGGTTACGTTACGTTAGTGGGGCATCTCGGATCCTATGCTAAACAGGGGCGAGAAAAAAATATTAATAGCCATCCAGCCTCCGGGTTTTTTCCCTGCGCCCATCCGTGGCACCCATGGTCCTTTCTCCGTGCTGCTGTCCCAGAGTTACCCCTATAAGCGGCCCTTGTGCGGTAAGATATAGCCGTGATAGCGAGCCAGAGGCTTTTCGCTCCGAGGGATAACGAATTTCTACTGTCTGTCTGTGGGACTGACTTACAAATGAACAATCACGCGAAATATTGTAATTTTTCGTGGTTACGGATGAAGGAATTTTAATTTGAATGATGGAGATTGGAAGATTGGGAAAGGGTTTGTATTGTTAAATTGTTTCACGTTTCTGAAGAAGCGTATAGACATATTTATTGATTTGGAATGAAATGGAAATTTGACTTATTTTTGTTCAATTTGAGATCCATCGAGGGCTAATTGATGTAGCTTTATTTTATTAAATGATTATTATATTATTTATTTAAATGGATCGAAATTAAATTACGTTATTAAGTAATATAATTTACGTAGAGTATCGTATAATTTGATTTGATCCAGAAAGAGAGAAGCCTTGTCATGGACATCATTATCCATCGTTTATGGTTATTGCTCGTTGTTATAATCTAAACGCAGGCTTTAAGGCGCTTGTTTTAGTTCTCAGATTACTTATTTTATAAAGAGTTCTATTACTCATACTTCGCATAAAATGTAATTTCTGAACGTTAAATTGAATAACGAACCACTGTGTCCACATCCCGAAATCTGCATGGACCACAGATTTTCCGTTCTTTCATAGACCCGCAGGGTGAGCTTAACGTATCATTACAACGAAGGTCAACGCCACCACCGCGTGGTAATTTGACTAAGCCAAACGAGCCGGGCATTCACGATCGCACACGTTTTCACGAGGGTTTTCCTGTCTCTTTTATTACGTAAAATCAATCGATCGCTATGACTAGAATCGTCCTAGCCTTCACATATGGTCAAACGGTCAAAAAAAGAGGGTGGCCCGGAAAAATGACCAAATAGACGTGACTGTTCTGCGTGAAAAAGTCACCACTCTCAATGGGATATTTGCGCCCATTGCGTGCACTCTGTTGTCAAAATCGTGAGTTTTTTCTGTGGAAATTGTATATCCTCTGATTAGATAAAAAAAAAAAAAAAAAAAAAAAAAAAAAAATAGGAGGAGGAATAGAAAGTGGGGAAAGAGCTGAATGAGAAATGGGATTGGAGATATTGATGAAAATGTTCTTTGTTGCTTTGGTATTAATTTATGCTAATAAAAGTGTTTTTTGTGAAATATGTTATTGAAAATAAACATTACTATTACAATAGATCACAAATTTCAATTTTTATGAATGTAATTAAAATAACGAAACCTAAATAGAGGTTTTTATTGCAACAAAGATATTTTAAAATTTCTCGAATATCTATACCGAGTTAGTTTGTGAATTTTTATGCATTGAAATAAGACAAAAGAACGTACGTAATATACAAAGATATGCGTGTAAAATATCGAACTCGTTATAATATTTGATACATTAAATAAATCCTCTCTTATGTTCCATTTATTTGTTCGTAGTCATAAAAATACGAATTTGGACGAATATACACGATCTAATAATAAATTATATATACATCAGATTATTTTCGATCAGCCCATAAATTTTGATACGAAATCAAGCCTTTAATTTCAACGTAATTGCCACTTTAAAAAAGACAGTGCAAAAATTGTAAATTTAGACTATCGACAATCTTTATTCATCTAATCCATTTCAACGAATAAAGAAAATTTCAGAAAAGATTTCATGAAAATTTCAGAGTTCGAGAAAATTCCAATACGGTGAACGATCTTGCACGAGCAACTCGGTTGTAACGAGAACTCTTTGCTTCTATTCTGCAAGCTTCATTCTACCAGGGCGTCTCTTTGAGAAGGGCGCGTATAAATCTTGCCTGCAAACACAGCTACAGCCACGATCTCGAATTTCACGTGAGTAATTTTATAACCGTAAATCGACCTTTCAACGATCTTTCGCGAAGCGAGACAACGAGGCAAGAAGCATGAAAGCTGCGAGCTTAGAAAAACGAAAAAAAATCCTCCAGGAAAAAAGGAAGAACTAAAACTAAGAAAATACTTCCTCTTATGTCTCATCTCTCTTATATCTTCTCCTTTTTACGCATACAAAACTGGTGTAAAAACTCGTGTGTATAAATCGTGCGCAAAAACGAGGTTAGAAGCGGTCGGGCCCTTAATTTAGTTAATTTAGATTTTATCCGTTAGACGACAGAAGAAAAAAGAACACCGTACGATTCTTTATTCCGAAAGAAGGAAAAAAAAAATAGAAAAGAAAAGAAGAGAATAAGAGAAGAGCTGGTTGCGTCGTATGAAACTCACGAAGGGGTTAAAAATACCCCAATGGACCAGTATTATTATATACTTATTTAAGATCCTGCCTCTACGGTCCCCGAACGGGACGCTTTTTTCCACGATGGCCCGCATTATTTTTTTCTCTCCTCCCGTTGTCTCTATCTTCATCCCTCCGCTTCGTGTACTACCCCTTGCCCTGTTTTGTATCTCTCCACCCTTCTTCTCTATCGCACCCAGGTTTTCTAATCTTTTTTATATACCACCGCTTTATTATAATCAGTGTGAAATGATAACCGATCGAGATACATCACGGCTATGGTGCCTTCTGCGTTGTTTTTCTTATTGCAAAAACTAAGTTTTCATGGTATATATGTATGCGTAGATACGTAAGGTTGTATATGTGTATGCATTAGTTTGGTGTAAGAAAAAAAAGTCGCAGAGGCTGGCGGTGGTTAAAGGGTAAAAAATTTACGGTTTTAAAATCACGCGAGAAATTATTATGCCCGGCACCACTATCCCCCTTTTTCACGCAAGATTCGTTAACTTTTTACCACCACTCATCCTTATCGTTAATCGTACCTTCTTCATTTTTTATTTTCAAACATTACATTCGTCTTCGCTCTTCTTAATCTTCCTTCATTTTTCAAAATTTTCCCTCTTCTGCCAAACCGTTTCAGCTTCCTGAACAGAGAGAATAATCCCTCTCTTTAAGCCGTCCCACAAATTCTCACGTTGAAAAAACTTAAACCAAACTGAAAAGGAGGAGATAGAAAAAAAAAAAACAAGAAAGTATGACGCGACAGAATCTGCAGAAAATCCTCTTCCTCGTATCTTTTTTACAAAACCTTGGTATATACGTGACTTAACGCAACGGAAGAGGGATAGCGAGCCGGGGGGTGACTTTCGGTGGACATGTGCAATTTGACCTGTTGACCTCCGTGGCGCGGCGCTAGGGGCGAAATGTATTTGGGGTAAAAATAATACAATTTACACATAATAGGGGAGAAACGGGGCAGCGTATTCAAATGACGCGCGCACGTGGACCAGTGGGAGAAGATGCACCGTTAAGAAGAGCGGGGATCACCAGGGGGTTGATGAACAATGGACATCGTTCGATCGATCGATACCAGTTCGACTTCGATCGCTCATGAATACGAAACAAACGCAATTTCGTCTCGTCCACTGTGTTTTCCCTCTCGTAGTTGTTTTTTCTGTGGTTTCTACGTCGTCGAAGTGCTTCTCTAGTTAAGGATGAAAAAAAAAAAAAAAAAAAAAAAGAAAAAGAAGAGACGTCGACGGATTTCTCACGATATCCTCTCAGCTGGCCCTGCGTAAAAAATCGCCGACTGAAATCTGTGGATTCTCGGGGAATTTTTCAGCGGGGAAAAATGCCCGAGTCCGCGATTTCCCACGGGCAAGCAGTTTTTTCTCCGCAAAATTCCTTGACACTCTGCTTCGCGATCAACGGAGCAGGATGACGAATGGCGTCGATACCTCGATGATCGAGAGGTTCGTCTTTTTCTTCCTCTTGGAGATAATTGGGAAATTGGTATGGTGAATTTTTCTTATTGAAGCAATTGGAATTTCCATACAGATATTATTTTGCAGCATGTCAAACATTACACAATGGCAAACAAATTGCAATTGTAAAAGATTTTCATTTTTGCTGATTTCGTGACTTTTATATCACTTGGTGGCTGAAATGAAGTATTTTAATACGTTAAAAAAGCGTATAACTTGATAAATTCTGAAATACAAGCTTTTTGAAAATAAGTATAGGCAAACCCTCAATGTCTTTTTTAAGAACGAATAATAATATTAAATAATAATAAATTGTTTAGATGATTAGTTTTATTTTATTAATAATAACCTACGTGTTAATAATGTAAACATAACAGTACCATAACGGTATCATAATAATTTAAACATATTTCAATAATGCATAACATATACTCAATAATTTACTTTCTAAATATAACGATAAAATTTTTAATCAAATCATGGCAAATTTTAATTATTGTCAACAGAAAGCTTTAAAGGGACGATTGACCTAACTAACCTAGTAATAAAATAGATAATTGTAAAAAGAATAGAACATAATGTTTTGATCCCTGGAGCAGAGAGTTAAGGTTAATTAGCATAATCAGATATTGCGCTAGATCGAAGATAAAAGTGCGTAGCACGAGCTGCGACCTGACATCGTAATTTCTGGCTACAGGGAAAAGGTTGTACGATCGCCACTTGCCATATCGAAAGACCTGTAATTTCCAACGCGAAATATTCGTGCACGTACGTCTGCGTGAGGTTCCATGAAATAATTGGCCGTAAGCAGGGTTAAAAATCATAGTTTTTGATGTACTTGTGAAAACGGGCACACGATGAGTTTGACTGACTGGTGTATATAATTTTAAGTCACTTCGTATCCAAATGATTGTTGTGAAAGAAATTGTTTAGAATATTAATTTATAACGGTTAATCGAACTTTCTAGTGATAATTATTAGTAAAACTTGTTTAAAATTTTCAACGAAAATAAACAACATAATTAATAAGATACAGATATTACATGATAAGAAAAAGTGATATAAAGTAAAGGGTAGAGACAAATAATCGTTACACTACTTACATACGTTTCAAAGTTTTTGACACAAGTAAAAGAAGTTTAAAATCATCAGAAAACCACAAACGTTAAAAATAACCAAGGAACGAGATTACGTTACAATTGAAAAACGACAAAAAGTATTTGGAAACTCCTGCATAGTCTACATCTACTTCATCATAAAATTCACGGATATTATACAGAAAATATATTTACTACAGTAGAGATTCATTTATTTGTACCTCGTTTATTTGATTGAACTTCTATTACATAAAGTGATAATTAAGTATAAGCAAAAACCTTATGAATCTAGTTCCACTCTTTATTCGCTACGTAGATAATCCTTGAACAAAGCAAATTTTCGATGAACTTCCTGAAACATCTACACACGTCCAAACTAAGTTATGTAACAAGTAAAATTGTACAAAATAGCTCTCTACTCGGCACTATTCTTGAAGCGAGGATAAATCGGTTCTCCAAAAGCCAAGAATCTCGAAAAGCAGCCGTTCTTCGCGCCATAGATCCACCGTGTAATGGCTCGTGCTGCCGAGTACGTTGCTATTTCTGTCCCCCTAGGTCCTAGGGCCTAGAGAAAGGGGGTATCCGCGTCTAACGTTGGAAAATCCTAACATCCCTCAAGACTTACCCCTCTTCCCCCTTTTGCTCGCTCCTTATCGAGTGCTTACCCCCGGCGTCGTGTTGCTCACAAGGCGAATCCGCCCATTCGTTCTGACTCATCTGCCGTGTTCGTGGGCGTGAAAGAGACAGCAAAACACATCCGTGCTGCTAAATCCTAGCGGCGACGAAGATGTTACGTCGAACCGTTAGCCTTCTCCGGTGAAATTGTCGCGCCTACGCTACCTTCCGTTTCCTTCGACGGCTGCATCGTGTTTGAGGAATCGGCCGGCTCTTCCTATTGTTCCACTCGCGTCAACCACAAGCTACGTAGTTACTGGGTTTTGGATCTTTTAACCCATTACTTACATGCTTCCCATTTGGAAGGTTTACAAGGAGTTTGTATTTTTGGTCACATTGTGTTTGGTAAGGTCAATCGTGATTTGTAAACGGAGATTGTTTTATATGTATATTAAATAAATAAATATATTTATTTATAATAATGTACAATTCGTTTAACTGGAAACGGTGGTTATCTCGAGGAGGATTTATGTTATCAAAAAATTGTTCTTATTCGATTGTTTCGAAGAGCATATCTTTTCACGTCATTGTTTTATTTTATTAGAAAGAAGCAAAAAAGACAATCTTAGATCTTAAATGGAATAGTCTTAATGGAATAGAGAAGTTAGGATCAAAGAAAGGTAACCGCTAAACAAAGAGATTATAAGAAAAGAGGAAAAAAGGAAGAATATTTAATTTTTAATCGAGAAAACTATGATTATGTTAACAGCAACGAGCTGATATTGTTAATTCGATATCGTGAAGAATAAAGAAATAACGGAATATATTAATTAGAAGGAGGAAAATGGTTAATTAAAGAAGAGGAAGTAAAAGTGATCGTGGTAAAATAAAAGGAAAAAAGGAAGAAGAGTAGCTAATTAATTGCAGATCAGAGAAATGGAAAATAAAAGAAACGATGGACTGTGGAGAATAAGCGAAGACAAGAGAGGAGTAATTGTGGTGAAGATAGACTAAAAAGAAAATAATTAACTGACAGCGTGGAGGGAGGACATATCGATTAAATAAAAACGGAAAAGAAGACAGTGAGAGTTAAACGTGGAACGAAAGGAACAACGATCGATGAATATTGATAATGTAGATTATTTCATACAATCACTGTATTATTAAAGTAAACTTATATAAATGTTATTTTACTTATATTATATTTACAAATTAACTATTCTTCTGAATTTTCATTTCTCAATTGTCTTCGAACAATTTCTATTTTACATCTAACGATAAAACATTTCTTAAGATATTAATAAAATTAATAAGGATTAATTAATTCAAGAGTTATTTATGTTCAAAGATTCTTATTTTTCTTGATATTGTTGGAAATAGCAGCCAATCCAAATATTGATTATGACAGATTTTATATAAATGATTCTCAAGTCTATCTATAATTTTAGCGATTTAATCAGACAAGTAAGTGATATAACAAATTCAAATTACATTATTAAAACAATTCGTCTGCGCAGATTTAACTGTCCTTAATGAATAATAGTTACACTAACTATCTAAATAATTAACAAAAATGTGTCAATATTTAAAGGAATTCAATTTCATAGACTGATCGATCAAACCTGTTCTACTTCTACTTTAGATGAAATAAAATGGGATTGATATTTGATATTTAATATTTAAATTAATTTTTAATATTTAACAATTCTAGCAGTCGCATATACGTATATCAGTTCTATAATGCCTAGACCACTAATTGAACTACTAACTGAACCAGCTTTATTTCTATCTCAAATAAAATGCCAATCTTCTGCATTCTCTAACTATTTAAAGGATGCACCATAGCATTATTCGATTACTTTGCTTGCCTAAATAATTCTGTTGCTTATTGGATATCTATTTATTACTAACAAGTAAAACTTTGTTCCCTAATTTTATCCGTTATCTGTTATTAGAATAAAATTTTGCTCAATATTGCCTCCCAAGCAACAGACAACCACGTTTAAATAAATCAAGAAATTTACTATGCACTAAACTACCCCCTTTCACCTATAACAATCAACTTGATCGTCTAACATCGGCGGTTGCATCGGGACACCCGTTATCACGGTTACGTGCGCACACGTGCTTAGGTGTATCGCACGCGAATCCGATCTTCGATAATAAGCGAACCGTTTGCCAACGATAGAAAGCTGCATCGTTACGTGTATCGGCCCCCATGCATGCATGACTCTAAATACACACGAGAACCAGGGATGTAGCGCGTACGTAGCATCGTCGTCGCGCACGTAGGAACGATATTTATTGCCTCAGGCCTGAAAACAATTCATTATTCCCCGGTCGATGGTAATTAGTATAGTCGAAAGGGCGCTCGAAAGTCACGTCTGTCTACGTTTTCGACTGTCTTGCATTCTGGGGGTAATTTCCAAAGAGAGAACTACTAAAGGGTGGGGAAAAAGGGATTTCCCTCAAATCTGGCGAAGAAACACAGGCACATAGTTCTGATTTTAAGTATGGTTCAGTACTTTCATATTTGTTTCGAGTGAATTATTATTAAGAGGAACCTCTGCTCGAATGAATTTTTATTCCGATAAGGGATTATTCGAACGAATCTTGGTTACAATAAAATATTGTTCAAACGTATCTTTATTCGAATAAAGCAGCGATTCGTGTTTGCCGAATAATTCCATTTATTTGAAATTTTATTCGAATAATACATTTAATTCTAGTTGCATGACATGGATGATCTAGTAAATAATAATACGTGATGCGATGAAACGATACGGATGGATGATAGACTTTCAATTGAAGTTTTGTGGCCAATATATTATTATTATTACGGTCGTACGTAATTAGAACAAATCCTTGTCGAGAGCTTGCTTGATGGTATATCATCGGTTTAGTGGAGAATGAATACCTTTACATGAGCTGGAGGAGTTGTTGCAGTGATAAAATTGTTGTGCATTTATTATATTAAAATATAATCTACTAAAGAGATAATGTACTAGGGATTAAAGACTAAACTTAAAACATACTTAAAAAAAAAAAGAATACCTAATTGCAAAAGTTAGGGAATACCGTAAAAAGGCTTTGGTATTTCCACTGTTAAACAGACGTCCCGATCCATTAAATCTCATTCATCCATTTATCCACAAATCTTCGTCGTTGTCAAACGAAGTATCATCGAAGTTCCTCGTGATCCGTGATCGCATGCTATTTAGTCCACGGTTCGGTACCATGCACGAGGCTCGATTTCGACCAAAGACCAAGCTTAGCTGGCATTCTCTGCTTACGTTTTTCGCGTTGTTCCGAAGGTCTGGAGGTATTGACCGGTGGCCCTCTTGGTACAGCTCGGTACCAAGGCCCCTGTAAGGCGTACCAGGTATATGGCCATCCGTGCTGGCTGGCACCAACTATCGAACAAACTGACCAGTAGTCACGATATCCTGACGAAAGTTAAGCCCTTACACCACCTGTTCTCGATTGTCTTTTAGTTGTCGGGATTTTTAATACCCGCTACTGGACAATAATCGTTTGCCGCAATTTAGCTTGTCAAGCCGATTTCGAATAAAATTTTCAATTCTTTCAACTTTGACACTTTCACTGTGAAATGGAATAACCGTGAAATACGCATCGATGTTGATTTAGTTTTGTATTTTAGTATGTTCGTAATTGTAATTGTTCAACTTTTTAATGCTATAATTATACGAGATAAATTTAAATGAACAAGATAGTAATGTGGTTTTTGATGTTAAGAGAGTTTTTGTACACCCTATAACAAGGCAATTTTTACTGTAAAATTAACGCGATCTGTTTCAAGCAAAGAAAGAAGGGTTTCGTTATTTCTGTACATCTTAAAAAATAAATACGTATGTACGTCATTCTATTTGGTTTATATTTATGGTTGATCGTATTTGCAATGAGCCGATAATTGTTGACGACAAGATATGGAATCTTAATGTTTTAATTTAATTTCTTTATTTCTGTCTCCAAAACATTAGTCGTTAAACAGAGAACGTCTCGCAAATATATATATATATATATATATATATATATATATATATATATATATATATATTTCTGTATACTCTTAAAACATTAAAACATACGTTCATCGCAGCAACGAATTGAAACAAAACATTCATCGTAGATTGTATTCTATTTCTTGTTCTTTTGCGTAATATATTTAATAACACTACAATAATATTTTTAATATATACCATAACTGTCTAAGGTTCTAACAAAATCGATTAAAAATCACGAGAAATCCAAAGAGAAACAAACCAACAACCTCTAAACATCTTCCATCCTCAAAGAACAATTTTTCCATTCTCAAAATCGCAGCACAATTCACGCGTACGTGTTGCGCGTGATCTGACCCACGAGAGATCTTCCTCGATCTGACCCATTCATCCTGAACGAACCTTAACAGAGACAGAAACCATTAAAGAAAGGAGAGAGCGTAGAGACAAGAAGGCGACAGTTGCGCAAGAAGGGGCGCAACGCTCCTTCTCCGATGGCATCGTTGGTAAAAGGGTTCGTAAAAAAAATGATCGGCCAGGATCTAAGATATAAAAAAGATTTGTCCCCCCATAGAGAGACGGTATCCTTTCCTGAGGGTAAGAGAACGCACGGTGATCATCGACGACGGGGGACGACGGTTTTTGCAGCTGGGCCCCGTCCTGAATTACCAACGAAAAGGATTCGGGGGTCCATTCTTCTGACCTGGACGAATAAACTCGAAAGGACCTGCGTCCATGCAGGAGATGCATCTGACCTGCTTTTGCTTCTTCTTCCTGCGCCACTCTTGCCCTCGATTCACGCGACCCAGACCCTTTTTCGTTCCTCCACTTATCGCTTCTTCCACCCATCGAATCCGCTGCCCTTTACGAACAGATTCTCTTCGTCCTTCTTTCGCTTTCTCGACATGTATCCCTTTGTGTATGTGAATCTTTTTTCTTCCGGGGACGTTATTGGGCCTATGATGTACTTCTGATCTGGTATACACTTCTTCTTTATTGGGACCATGGTTGATGATACTTACGTGATTGATGGATGGTCAGGTTTTAGAATTAATTTCTGGGTTTTTTTTATTGTTGATTTTTAACATGTGGTTAGGGCAGAGGTTATACCGTTTATCGTGTAGCGAAATTTTTGATGCTTGCTATAAAAGTGTGTTTTTTAGGGTGTTAGATTATATATGAAATATTTTTAATAGTTAGTTCTTGATTGAATTTTAAGCCGAGCGCGTACAAATTGGAAAAGGTGCTGTCAGTTTTCCTCTATTAAAGAACGAAAATACAAAGTCAGAATTTTTTCTTCCTTACATCTGAAGCATTGTTTTATGAAGCTTATAATAAAAGATACGTAATCGTAAATGACGTAATTATTTTATAGTATCTTTCTTTAACTGATGCATAGTTCTCTCCGGCTTGTTTCGAGTATCTAGTTATTCAATAAGACTTCTCAAAGTCTGCAGCTAATTGCAATATTAAATCACAATATTAAAATATTCATTCATTAAATTAAAATATTAAATTGCATAGACAATAAACAATATAACTATTACATCGGGACATATTCATCTACCTAACGCATATGACTACTAAATCCAAACATGTCCATTCGACCAATGCATATAACTATTACACTAAAATTGGCAACAATTGAGATGTCTATCAAAAACAAGTACATAAATCTATATTAACAACGCTTGTGCCTAACAAAACCTAAGCAAAGATATTTCTCGCAAAAAGCCACCAGCTCGACAATACTATCGTCCTATGCAAAATTTACCTCGTCGAAAATCCTTCATTTCCAAACAATCTCTCAAGCATTATCACACGCTACCCCATTCATTGTCACGGCAAAATCAGCGGCAAACAAGCAGCCTCGCTTTATCACGCACCACTTTACGTTCCTCCGAGCTCTCGTTTCTGCCCGCTTCGAACGACGAATGTTTAACCGCCTTATCAGCTAGGCACCGTGAAACTCCTGGAACCAGATCAATCCGGTAACCAGAGAAAATCATAAGTTCTTTTCCAACAAGCTATCGAGAGGCTGACAAGAATCTTTTAATCAAATGCAGATAAAAGGCACGGATACTCGTTCAAATCGACAAGGACGGGGAATACGAACGTGCCGGGTCATAAGTATTTGGCTACTTTCCTATATTCATAGTAACTACGTATATGGGAATTTTTGTCGAATTGTGAACTTTAATGAAATTAATGGCAAATTGATAACTGAAATTGGTACTTGCTGTGTTCTTGTAAAATTGTCGCTATAAATTTAGATTACTTATTATAAAATATAAATGTTTTATTGACATTTGTTTCTTCACATCGATTCGTCGTATTAAATATTTTTTTAGTAACTTTTTATACACGAGAATCATCGTGGTGCTTACGCATAGGCTTCTTATTAGATTACAATATTAAATTATTATGAAAAATAAATAAATGCTTAGGTACTTTTGAATAGTTTCGTACTTTCTTATTGCATACTTTGTATCATTGTTTTATCGTATACACATTAAAGATCAATTTTACTGTATCAAATATTTTTTGTTATTTTTTTATAGTACTTTACACATACGCAATGATTTTATATTGATGCATAATAAGAGATATTTGATACGATAAAATTCTATTTTTTTTTTTTTTTTTTATGACGGGCCAGATGTTTTTTTAACAACAATAATACGTAAATACAAATTTCTAGCACATCCCTAGTTTTTCTTTTCTCGTATAGGTTTGCTTTTTGGTATTTATGGGAACGGTTAACGTCCTCCCTCGGGATCCGTGTCCTAACGCGCGCGATCAGCCGGCGGGACAAAGCGTCCGACAGGATTATGTCACACGGTCTGGCACGTTGGTCTATGTCTGGAAACAGGATTCGTTTTTCGTGCCTCGACGAGGATCGTGAATGATCGCAAATTGCTCGGACAATTTTCTACGGAGGATGATCGATCTCCCGTTCGAAGGCATACGCGGCCACATCGGATGGGATTACGCGAAAGAAACACAGATTTCGTGGGTCCCTTCCAGCACGTTGCCACGGAAAACGTAGCTTTTACGTCTCGTGATACTCTTTGAAATATATAGTACTCTTTATGAAATTCCGCCAAGTATGGAAAAGGTAGATTAAACGTTGGACATTTCACGTTGCTACGTAATAATTTAAAATAAATGACTAATAATTCAAAATAAGTGGCTTATTAAACAAAGTACAGTTGTTTACAGTAGAATTGCGTTTAGAAGTAGAATTCACATATCTGAACGTGAGCTGCTATTATGTGAACGAATTAATTATGTGGACAAATTTAAATGGAGATCTACTGTATCGTAGTATCATGTATCATAGTATGGTAGCGTAGTATCACGACGATTTTAAATTATATTTAAAATTAGACCATCGTGGAGCATGGAATCTCCCAAAACCTAGTCAGAAGTCTGAGCTGGAAGCCAAACCGAAGCAAGCTAATTGCACACCGTCGTTACGATTACGCCGACGAGTCTAATCAGCCGTCTTAGCGTCAAAGATCCTATTCTTATCTTCGTCTCGAGGTTGTCACGGCGATTCGGGTCTCGTCACAGCGACACCGAACTGTCAGCTTGCAAACACCTGGCTCAAACACGTGAATCACACATCTCTTTACGCCTTACATTGTCGTCATCGACTATAATCGACTCGTAACACGAATATCATGCGAAATTCGTTCGAACGATTCGGCGAATTCTAAACCTTAGTCCGGAATTTTTTCGTCCGTGGTCATGCAGAAGGTGGCGTCGCCGCGGCGAGAGGGAGCAAACAATTGTACAAATACCGCCGTATTTCATGATAACACATGTACAAACAGCCTTACGTAAAGCTGGCAATTACGATAAAACTGGACGGACGAGAAAAAACACGGAGCGAGCGCACTTTTCGTGTACACAAGACCGCGGATCGGTGTTCTTAAGTCGGTGGCGGCGGGACAAGGGCGAACTGCGGCGACGCACGTGCGTCTCCGCTTTTGGGTCATCGCTTGCTGGATAACGAGACGCTTGCTGGATAACGAGAATTTTGGTCTGTTAACTGATTTTTATTGAAAAAAAAAAAAAAAAAAAAGAATTTTATCCCAGCTACGTTTTTTCGGTCATTTTTGACTCGACTTTTCTGAAATATCTTCAGCTTGGGTGATATACTAGAAACGGTTATGCATTAGTATGTCATAATTTCTTGTATGAATTTTATGTTGAGTTCATCTTCTGAAAACATTGTAGATACTTTTTGTTTTCTAACTGCGATGCAAGATCGAAATATAAAAATTCAAGATTTCTATGTTTATGCATTTATGGAAAACTAAAAAATTATAGATTTGTAGAATGCGCATGATATGCAATACGTCGAATATCTAGTAAAGGATTCATAATTATAATATTTAGTGGGTGGAGGAAATTTGCGTTTCATTTGTTTAATTATGTTCGTAAATAGTATATGACAAACATCCACAATCTAATAATGAAAAAATGAAAAGAAAAGGAATAATAAATGAGAAATACATAGATAAAGACGATCCCTGTTAGACTACCTGTTTCGGTAGTGTAGAAGAGATCACACAAAGAGGTTGCCTACGTACAGGTGCTAACGGAAGCTTCCAAATAAATCAAATAAAATCGATCGACATAAAGTAATTATGAACTCATTCCTTTAGTATCACATTCGAATCTATTAAATCGATCAATTCTGTCATAGTTATAATTCGAATATTTTAATAAAAATTCATTGTTGCACTAAATTTTGATTCTCCCTTTCTCCAGAAAATCAAAATTACATTCTTAACGATGAAGTCATTAGAAAACACACATAATACAGCTACCATTAAATAGTAAAATTCTTCTTCCCAAGATCGGGTAAAGTACTTAGTAATTTCCCGAGAACTCACCTACCTGGCTTAAGTCGTCCATAAAATTAAAAAGCTAAAATCATTATTATACCAAATTATCAAATATAATTGTCGTTGCTCATCTAAAATCTTTCCTAAGACCGTCAAGCAATTATATCATAAAACCAGCCACTACGATCTTCTCTCAACAGAACAAAACGAAATCGTTCTTCTCATCCCACTCACTCATCCTTATAAAATTCTTTAGCCCAGCGAGACTCCGGAAACGTAGCTGTGCGCACTCTGGCGGTGGCCGCGGTAAGCTTGACTACGGTACGGCCGAAGGGCATGCGCCGCAGCCGTACGTCAGGGAACTGCCGTATCGATCGTGGCGAAGGGTGGCGAAGGGCGAAGGAAACTAAAACGGGCGTGCGTGTCCCGGGTTTGCACATGTGTGAACGGGCCCCGGGAGCCAAGGATCCTGTGGCTAGGCAACCCAACTTACACGAGATTACGCGGAGCCAATAGCGTCGCAGGAGCGGCCGTCAAAGGCATATCGCAATGCGTGGTATGAGCCGAGTCTCTAAAAGGGGATTAGAGCTTCTCGTATTCCAGGATATGCGCGTATACACATACATATATATACATGTGCATACACACACACACATATATGTATTAGAGGTTAGTTGCTTCTCTTCTCACACACAGTTATACGTGATCCCCGGTTGCACGCATATGTACGTGGCTGGATATCGTGGCCCAGGTACATATGCGGACGAGGAGTATATATAAAACGTGGGTGTGGAGGTAACATCCGCGTAAGCGGTGCAGGAAGTCTTTGCCGCTACGGGGAATGGATTCTCGAAGACGCGATCGCGGTGCAAGAAGGACGGATGCCCCCGACGAAAGATACGTTTTTCCGAGGACATAAAGCGGGGATCTGTAATGTCGCTTCAGCTACACGATACGACTATTAAGATCCCGGTGTGCTTTCCTTTGGGAGAGGTATTAATGCCATGTCGACGGATCTTTCAACGTATTTGGTGCACCTAAACTAGGGTGCAAGGGTGAGCCGCTTTCTTTACGAAGCTGCTATTTAGACGAATCGTAACACTGATTTTGATGATATCGAAAGATCTTGTTGAGGGAAAAACTGGAGGATCAAGTGAAAGGCAAATTTTGTCAGATTTTGTAATTTTATTAATTTCGGTTTCGATATATAATAAAAATATGTATCGTCTCTTATGATGACCGTCATCATTTATACCTTGACAAGTACTTTATTGAAATATTTTTCGTTCCTTTTTTAAAATAATGAATTGTTTCAAATAATTTTGATAAGCCCTTAAGGTGTTCAATTTTATTCAATATTTAGTAGAATATAGTGTAGAATATATGAATTGTTAAAATACTACAAATTTTTTCAACAATAAATCCAACCTAATACTGAAAGAGACTAAATAACAAGTAACCCTTCTTAATGTTAATCCCTTAACGTATGAATTAGTCGCTCGTTTATCGCTGAAAACGGCAACAAATTTTTTTAAAGAAGTCATCCAAAAATTGTCATACTTTTCAGCTTTTCAGTAAAACATATTTATATAATATATTCCGAATTACAAAAGTGAATATTCTATATATGAAATCAATTCGTTAGCCAGGAATTATACATGCTTCCTTCATAACAAGCTTCCTTCAAACAATCTCCTATCTTACATCCCAAGAACTCATCTCTGTCAGTAAAAACGATAAAACTGATTACGCTGCCACCGATTATCGGAAAACTGGTGGTATGCTGATGAGGTGGGGCGGTACGAACGTCAGCTGGGAATTTATCGTGGGGCTATGGGGGCTGAGTTTCTTTAAATAAGCATCCGGTGTCGGTAGGCGATCGCGGGAAAACTTGGACGGCGAAGTTCGGCCGCGTGAAAGTTCGCTCGTCGAACGAAACTCCGCGGCGTGAAATAGGGGCGGTTTTCAAAGTCGTCGACTTTCACCGTCGCCAATTATCCCGGCACTTTCGATTTTTCCGCCGGTTCGTAAACTCCCCGGGCCGCTTAATTTGAATAAATTTCTAAGCGAACAAGCTGGTGCTCCTACCCTCTCGTCTGCCTCGTCCTACTTCCGCTTGCCGCTACCTCTTACCCCCTCTACACAGTCTGCCTGTACCCCTTTCTCACCCTTACCCCTCCTTCTTTCTCTTTCTTCATCCTACGAAGCATTTCTCTCTCGGCGTGCCGCCGTAAATCGCGAGTTCACTTTCCACACTTTTCACCTAGTTGGCGCGACGCCAGCTCGCTGAAAGAGGACGCGAAAAAAAGAGGGAGAAGGAGGAACAGGAAGAAGCTGGCCCGAGGAACTTTGCTTTCGCGAAACTTCCCCTTTAAGACGGTGACGAGATTTCGCTCGCGGAGACTGGCTTACCCTCCAATTATTCCTGATTTCTCCTTTATTCTTAGCCCGGAACCGCAAAGACAAATTCCACAGGAATACGATAAATAAACGTCGCCCGATGGAAAATTAATTTTCGCGGGACACGGAGGTGAGTAGTTTGTTAGTTTTGTTTGAAGCGCAGTTTGCAGAATAAATATGGCTGTACAATGATGTGGATGATGCTGGCCACTGTTATTTAAAATATTCAGAAAGAAGATTCATCAACTTCATTTTTTTTTTTTTCTTTAAGTTTCCTCTTTTATTTTAAATTTCTCAATATTAGCATCAAATTAGTTTAATTTCCTTTCTTTATTTTGATATCAAAGTACATGATTAGTATTTATTATTTTGAGTCCTTCGGAAATTAAAGAATTAGGCTGGGTGGAATCAATTTAACAATGTTTGGTTATTTTATTTCATCGATAACATTTTCAAATGTTTAAAACGATACAAATAGCAATTACCTCGGCAATCCTCGTTCTGATAATTTTATTCCTAATTTCTATAATCGCCCAGTAGTTCATGTAGGTATTTGCGTTTAACGACTTGAAGATAATACGAGGTATAAAGAAAAATATTCTTCGAAACAGCTTCATCAGAAGTTAGGCCCTTTGCTAAAACTTTCCGAAACAAGATACACTCGTTAGTTCGTTGAAGAAAGAGAAGTAGGCTACCTACTAGCTACCTGGACATCAGAATTATCGTGGACACGTGCGGACAAGGGTGAAAGGGGGTAGGTCAGCGTGATGTCCAGTTCGTCGAGTACAGGACCTGCGCGTTTGCTTCGTACTCGAATCATACGGCAGAGAGTGGAAGCCGATTGGAGCAGCCAGTTTCGTCGGGGCGGGTTCTAAGCCGGTTTAGGGGCAGTTTACGCGCGGAACCACCCTCCTTCTTCTGACCATGGAGGTCTGACCCAGGGTCAGGTGTCTTCTTCGAATCCGATTTCGTTGTAACGCGTTTGACGCGTGGCACACGCGTGCTGTCAGGTGACGACGGTTGTCTTCTTCATGAAGATGGTCGTGATTTGGTTTGAATTTTAGGTGAAATTCCGTGGAGTAGGTTTAGGTTACTATATTAGTAGAAAATAGGAACTTGTTCAAGATCAGATCGTTTGTTAGACTTTAACAACTATTTATCGTAACTTAAAAATTGTCGAGTAGATTTAGGTAGAATAATAAGGTAAGTTGAAACTTGTTGAGGAATACGCTTTGATTTAGAAGTAGATTCGTCTGTTCTAATTTTAGTTCCCGTGGGGTAGTTTGAGGGTAAAATAGCAAGGTATTAAAATGCGGGCACGTGTGTGTGATTGCGGAATTGATTTCCATTTAGAAGTAGAATGAATTTTGGATTCTACGTAGACGTTAGTCTTGCTCGCAACGAAGAAACACTTGAATCTTATTACGCAGATATATTTTTTTCTCTTTCAATTAAGAGCTGAATGTTGCATCGGTACCTTTCTTTGTTTTGCTTCTACTTTTAGCAGTTTTATTTTACGAGTTAAGTAGAAAAGTTAATGTAGAAGAAATGAAAGAACTACTTATCAGTTCAATATCATAGAAGATGATATGTATCGTTACGAGTAATGCTTCTAGTAGTTAGAAGCACGCAATAAACATACTTCGACTTGGGAATCAAGCTAATATATTTCTCATTTCCGAGCGGGAGAATTAAGAGAATTAGTTTCCTTACCTGAGCTGAACTTTAAACAAAAGTCTAGAGCGTAAGAGTAGACTGATCTATTATGCAGCTTAGTTTCCAGAACACAGCTTTAAAAGACTAACTACCCTTCGTCATAAACTTTCACCCCGTTTCTTCTTTCACTGTATTTTACTTTGCTGGAAACAGTCTCCATAATTTATTGACCCCTTCACCTAGACGTATTCCTACCTCTTTTACATTCTTCTATACCCTTGTTCATAAGTATCAGGGTACTTATAAAGAATTAAGTAAACTTCAGTAGATGATCATTTCACAGAATCATTAAGAAATTATTAGGATCACATAAGGATTATTATTTCATTTGAAATATTCTTTCTACTATACGAACTTGGACAATCAAGAATTTATTAAAATGGACTGTTTCATTTGAAATAAACTTGCCAAATTAAGTACATTTAAATAAAATTTCTTTTTCGTCTACAACGTTCGCCACGTTTCTCTATAACTAGCTAATTCAATCTCAATATTGATATTATTTAGTTTTCTATCGTACCTGCTTTTTGTGCTTTCGAAGTAATTAATAGCTAACAATGCTTGTATATAGGACTTTATTAGTAATTATCGATATTTCTCCACTTTTGTAAATTAAACATTATTTAAAGTTAAACATGGTCACTTCTTTCAATCCAAAATTCAAAATTTGCAAACAAATCAAAAGATACATGAAAAATATCGATGCAGAACGGGGAAATGAGTAGAATTGTTTCGTCGTAGCGTGGAGGCAGATGATGAAGGCTCACGCATCCCGGAAAAACGACAACGATTTTCCCAGGCGGAGAGCAGGGCAGGCCGGGCGAAGAGGGTGGTCGTGTGACACACGAGCCACCCCTGCGAATGGCCGAGCGGAGCCCGGCCGCCAAACAATCGATATATGCGTTCAAAATGGCCGCCAGAAACGCCACCCACCCTACTATATCCCTCTACATCCCAACCCACGTAACCACCACGTCCTCACCCCACCACCTTACTCACACCCTCATGCTCTTTCTACATCCCTCTCACGTATGCCCCCGAAGCTCTTTAACTTCAGGACCCAGCCACTGACTGCCAACCAGGCAATACCACTCTTGCTCACCCTCTTTGTCTTTCCACCCTCTTTTACCTCCTCCTCGGTTTTACCACTTTTCCTCTTCTTCCTCTTCTTCTCCTCCTTCTTTTCTTTATTGAGATTATTTATTCCTTCTTTTATTGTCCTCTGTCGTTTAGTCTTTGGTCATCGCATTAGGATCGTACAAAATTCCCGGGCTTTCTTTCGTTTTTAGCAAAATTGAGGGGCGTGATAGAATTTTATGTAGGTATTACCATTGTTCAGTCTCTTTGTCTTTCGCCCTCTATCTCCTTCTCGTTCGACCACTCTTTTTCCTCTCTGTTTTTTTTTTTTCTGTTTTTATTTGCTCTCGTATGGTCTTTGGACATCGAATTAAAATTTTCAAGCTTTCTTAAGTCTTTAGCAAATTGCTAAAGTCGTATGAATGAATCGTATATATAGATACTTAATAGAAAACTGTAGCAACTGTCAGGCTGTTACGCGCCTATTATTTTATTAATTTTATATCTACGTTCCTCTTGTTTAGTTTATATAGTTTGTACTATTTTTGGCATAAATCGTATGATGAGTAAGTTACAGGGATAAAAGGTGATGAGTAGATTGCGAATTTGAATACATTTGTGGAAAATACTGTATAAAACTACATAAAATATTTGAATTAAGTTATACAAAATTGTTGAATATTTCAAACAACGTTTCCATAGAAACTTCAAAGAAACTGTAGATAATACCTTCGTCGAATAATAACGCCAACTTTCTACCATCTATCCCGTCGAAACCGCGAAATTTATTGGCACGCTGTGTGCATCGTGTTCGCGAGGGATGCAATGCCAAGGGTAAACACGCGCGAGCGATAATTTTCTTTTCGCGCTGAGAGTTGAGAATGGTGGTCGTAGAGTGGCGGCGTGTGCACGCGGGTCTGAAATCGAGGGTGCCTTTCGTATATGGGGGAACGTATGGGGGATCCCCGCGCGCGAAAATTCACCGGAAATCGGGCTAAAATGCATCCCACCCGAACGTTGCCGGATCTAGAGATTACCGGCGCGAGTTGATCACGAGAACTGCTGTGGAATGCCAATCTGAATAAGTATGTTTTTTGAGTACAGGAAGAGATGCGGCATTTTTAAAAAATCCATGTGTAGATGGTATTATAAATGACCTTCGTGTTTTATATTGTTGCGATCTTTAAAATAACAAATACGAAGACTACGAGGCGGAGGATGTAGATGAATTACATTTTTCGTGTTCTATAGAATACTAGAATTTTTTAATTAAATACGTTGTTCAGCGATTTAATATGAAATATTAAAATTGTCTTTTTATTAATTACCCCCTTGAACATTTTAAAAATATTGATTGGCATAACGTCACGTATGTGCATGACGTATTAGTTGTGTTCTAGGAACACAGTAATTTCTATGAGATCTACCAATTGACACGTAACATGGATAAGGGAAAATGAATATGTTAATCGCCTATAAATTAATCCCAAACGACTTAAATCTTACTAAAGCATTTCAAACCTTCCACCAAAAGAAACCATCAGAATTTCACCCCTCCCCTTCTAAATAGAATCTAGTCCAAAAATAACTCGAACCAATCATCCTAATGGATTTTTCGGGGTTCATGACCGCGAGGGGAAGAAATCATAAAAAGCTGAATCCCGTTTCTCGGTTACCAGCGCGAAAAGTGTTCTCCTAGAATCTTACTCATCCACGCTCGCGATTCTCTAGAGCGGAAGAAGAAGAAGACGAAGAAGAAGAAGAAGAGGAAGAAGAAGTCGAAACGATGAACCATTACACAGGAGCGAAAGAGAACGAAGACTACGACAAATAGACGAGAAACGAGTTAGTATAGGAGCGAGGAAGACGGCACGCGACGGGTTTATTAAAATATAATGGCATTATCAGGCGGGAGAACGAAGGGAGAGGCGTCAGCTTTAAGAGGGAAGTTTTCTTAAGTGTTCTTAATTAGAAGGGACCTGTTGCTTCGGAAAAAACCGGGTCACGGCCGTAGACACGCTCACGACGCCCCTCCAGCCCCTTTTCTGTTCCTCCTACGCGACGCCCCCTCAGACGCTCGCAGACTCGGCCGCCGCTCCAGACTCGTAAGAGTCATTATTTTCTTCTTATTCTCCTTCCTGTTCGCGCCTCAACCCACCCCCTTACTCGTTTCCGTGGCCCCGTTTTCTTCGCGGTTTCACTAGGTTCAATCCCTAGTCGGTCGCTTCTACTCTTCCTTTTTCTACTTTCTCTTCTTCTACCACTGCTGCTGAGTTTATTCCGGTGCTCGTTTACTTGTTATCCCTCAGGTACTACGATACTTCGTGGAATATTTAGCAAGTTACACTTCTTTGCGTCGCGGTTCAACGTCGTTGTTTCAAGGGATGCAATCGGCGGTAAGGACGCTTTTGGTATACGACGGAGATAACGAATTAAATTAATGTCGAGAATTAATGTTATCTTAAAACTAGTGTAACTTCATAAAAAATAAAACCAGGACTATGTACAGTCAGCCACGGAAATCTTCTTATGCAGTCAGACGTAACAATAATCACTGAACCATCTCACGTCTTATTGTATTAATACCTTTCATCATAAACCTTTTCTCAAGATACAAAGCGAAACATCGAGACGTTAAATCATTCTTACTCCATGTCCCTCAATTTTTCACCCGGAGACTATCCGTCGAAGAAGCTTTTCTCAAGATCAAGGGGGACGTATCGTAGTGAATACACAGTAAAATCTGTCAGAGGGGGCGAAAACGCGGATCGAAGGTTTCCGTGCATCTGCCAGTGTCGTTTCCGCTCCAGTTTCGCGAGTATCGACGACGAAACGATATCACACACATACACGCACACACAAAATAAAAGGAAGAAAAAAAAAGAAAACAGAATGCAAATTCCTTTCCATTCTTTCGTTTTCCTCTTGTCGACCCCAATGGCAACGCGACGACGGTTATTCGTCGCTGAGAGGGCGCGAAACGTGTCCTCGACCGGCTGAGAAGAAGGGTGGGAAGAACGTGAACCTTCCGTCGAATATAAATTTGAATATCGATGCCCATTGAATCCGATCGAAGGGTTCGGCAGAAGTCTCCTTTCACGGTCGAAAGGGTTGCGATTTGAATATTCTTCGTAAGGGGTAACTAGATGGGGTTTATGTCCTTCGAAGGGTTGACAGCAGCTCTCACTCTCCCCTCTTTTCTTCCTCCTCCTTTTTTTCTTTTCTCTTCCATTTTTTTCTATTTGTATACTTCGCGAGCTGCATTGTGCACGCGAGTAAAAACCCAACACCCAGCCACCAGCCCCGGGGCCATTCCGTTCCATTATTAAAGTAATCAGCGGCATTGTGACGGGTGTTCGGTTTTGACTAATACATTAGTGAGGCGGGACACGATCGACACAGGTAACCGTTTCCAAGGGAAATCGAACGTCGAACGAACGGTTTTCACGTTCCATAGGGGATTTAGCTCCTACCTGACCCAATTTTTACTGTTGGATTTTTTCAGCATGCAAAAGCGGATTTGATGCTGTTGGTATCGCTATTTAAACATTGTCTTCGTTGATTTTTCTTGTTTCCAGAGATTCCTCTTCGGTATTTTTGCCGTGGAGTATTGCGATTGTTGGAGGATTTCCTGAATAAGCCAGCTTCGAGAGGTTGGAAATGGTGAGCATTTGTTTTGCGCATTGGTTGATTGAAGTGGTTGAGAAAAATAAGAATTTTTAGGAAACTATAGGAAGTAAATATGGATACAAGCAGAAAATAAGTTCGTATAACATCGGCATTTATAATTTGTCAACGAAATTACATTAAATGAACATACAATATTAACAAGCATTTCACTCAAACAAACACAAACACACACATAAATATAAAATATGAACTGAAGTAAAGCCAAAAATTGTAAATATACAATTTTAACATTTGTAGTAATACGCACAATCCGTGAACGATAAAAATCCCAAACTCAAAGCCACTCCATCACATTCCATTCTAGCGTCAAATCGAGTCAGACTTGCACGCAACCCCAAGCAGCAAAAGCGCAACCACGGAATCCCTCCATCACCATCATCAACTACACTTCACCACTCGAACATAGACTCCGAAAAATTCCAACCATTGAACAAAACTACCCAACTCTCTCTCTTGATGAAATCACCACCAGGGTCCGTGACATGATTCGAATCACTCGATTCCAGGTTCGTCGCGCATGCAAATGAAACGACCTCTACTTGGCTTATCTGTCAATAAGATCGCAGCTCGAGGTACCCCGTTAAAGAGGACTTTAAACCATGGCAATCGTATTAACTCGTTTCGAGGGACACTTCTTTTGATTCTCGCCGTCCATCCTTGCGACAGATGTGGAAAATCGCGACCTCCTGACCGGTGGAACCCGGAACACCTATTGGAAACCAGGTCGACCCTTGTTCCTGTCTTTTTTCATCAAACGTCCATCGTTTTTCTATGCTTTTTCAGACTATTCTATACATGTGTAGGACTTAGTTAAGACGTCAGAGGAACGAACAATACGGTCAGCCATGCGTGGCTGGGCTTCGCACCTTTGGCTCCGCGCGTACAATTTGATTTTTATCTTGGAGGGCACTCGATGGGTGCCGCGATTTCGAGATAGCCTGCATCGTTTCGAGAGCTCTTCGGGACACTCGTCCCTTTTCAATTTGGGCCCCGATGATGTTCGTCACACTCCACGAATGCGCAGTTCGCTGAAACTTGTAACATCGGGACTGTATCCGCGGGTTTTACGCCCTCAGGTAGAACTCGGTTGGATCACGTTGGGAAACATTTGGTTAGCACGAGCTTGACGAGACTGTGGTTTAATAAAGCTACTCGGTCAAACCTTTTTTTGGGGTATCGTTGTCTGTATCTGCTTGTTGAGGAAGATTTTGTTTAATATTGGAATTATCAAGCTCGAAGAAAGTTTTGTTTAATATTAGGACTGTCAATCAGACTTGACAAAATGGTGGCTCTTGGAATTTTGTTGATGAACTAGTCAAGATATACAGGTGCCTTCGGTAAAATTAAAGTTGAGTTTTGTTAAGAAAAAATTATGATTACTTGCAATCAGCAACCAAAAACATCATACATATTGTAAAAAGAATTGTTTTATTAAAGTAAAATTAATATAAAATACTAGAAAATTTTCCTACAAAGTTAGCTCGTGAGTGTATATTAGACGCTGATAGTTCTACTGCTAAATTTTAGTGTTAAATGCATAGTAAATAATAAAATACATTATTGTCACGTGTCTTTTAATATATAATTTATGTTGATGGTCTGTTGATTGTACAAGGCTGTAGCAAGTTCTGTTTCTAATTACTAATTCATTAATTCCAACACTGTGACTAAATAAATAAAACCATCAAAGTATCCTGATACCTGCATACTACTGTAATAATCGATGTTGAATGACAGAATATAGTAAGTACCATAGAAACACAATATACTCCCGCTTTTCAATTCCAAACACGAATACAAACGAAGTATCAAAAAATCAATTCCTAAACGTTAATTTTAATCATCTATCCCTAATTGTTTCAAGCCTGTCTCAAGCCAATCGACGAGTCAATCTGACGTCCCGATCTAACGTCGTGAAAAGCCGATTCGATCCGCGCTATTACAAAAACCTATCGAACGCATCAGCTCCAGCCGTGTCCTCGAAACCTTGAAATCCTCCAAACCCAATTCTATTCGTCACCGTGTTCGCAAACCGTGTCCCCTCTCTATAACATTCTCTCGT
This sequence comes from Bombus campestris, assembly GCA_905333015.3. NCBI lineage: Eukaryota > Metazoa > Arthropoda > Insecta > Hymenoptera > Apidae > Bombus > Bombus campestris. The sequence goes on from HG995146.1 coordinate 2,819,401, forward strand.
TAATCCTCGATAATTACCCATCGATCGAACCATCTCGATTCCACCTCCCATTCACGATTTTCTTCAGGGCGGTTTCATTGCATGAAAGCAACGCAAGAGCAGAGAGTCGAATCTGATATTTTGCGCTTGGTAACTAGAAAGTTCTCTTTTGGTTTTCGTTTGATCATTAATAATCGTCGAACGATCCGTCAGGTTCGCCGTATGAAAATCACATCACGATAAGCAATAGTTGTCACACGGAGACTGCCAGAAGGTATTTCAACCTTTCGCCCATTTATAATGACGCGATCGTGAAATCGAGGATTCAGGTAGCCACGATGCTTCGTGCGTACACGTTCTCCATGCGTTTATTGGAGGGCCCCACCTGGGCCCTGTGCGTGTGCACGCATACAACGATACGCTAGTATCAGGGTAGGAGACGCACATGGGACCCCATAGAATATGCATGTGTTTTGTATTCAGGAATATGTTAACCCTTTCGCTTAGTCTTTCGATTGGCACCACCGAGGCAACACCTCGCTGCTAACCAAGATGCCTCTTATTTCATTTTCAGTTTTGCTTCTTCGTCGGTTTCGTAATTTTCTTCTTGTTTCTTGGAAATTTTTGTGACGATTATTTTTGTGGCGATGGCAGTAGTGCAGGTGGATAGCGGTTCTGCAGCTTCTTCTGCGGAGAGTTGTTCGAGGTAGGTGAATTATTGATTGTTTTTAACGTGTTCTATGTTAACTATCGTTTCTTGTGATTTATGTCGTGATTGATCGATCAGTTGATTTTCGGATGATGTGGGAATTCTTGGCAATAAAGTATTGTGGTATGAGAGTTGCAAAGATTTAGCAACGAGTAATTATTAAAAATAGATGGTGCATTAACTGGCATAATGGTATGTTAATAAGATATAATTCCACAGAATAAATGTGGGATTATTGTTAAAATTACCGAAAATTAAAATTGACTCTGGAGATTAATTAACTGAAGGATTAATTAATTATCATGGGAAATGTATAAACTTTAAGGTGAATGTTAAGAATGATACTTAAACTCAAGAGAAATTATTGATAAACGTACAATAGCAAGAGTTTGGTACATATTTTAGCAAATATTTTACAGAATTAATTTTAAACGATATCACAACTATTTTTATCAGTATATAATAGAAAAATCATCGAATTTTATAGATGTATCCAATATTGCAAGAAACTTCATTTTGTTACACGAGGTATGTATTTACGTGCCTCAAGTAGAAATCAGGAAAATTGCAGTCCCGTTTCTGAACAAAGTAAAAAGATGAATTTAAAAACATTCTTGAGAAAACTTCAAACTAAACAAAAAAGAAGAGATTAAAATTTTCTGACAGGATGAACTTTCCTGTTTTCGAAGTAAACTTTAAACCCTGCCGCCGAATCTGGCGATGTACAAAATAGATCAGTTTTCCAGTTACAAAATACAACTGTTTGCAGACATTTGCACAAAACTTGTCGTTGATAATAATTAAACTCGTATCATACACAGATAATAATTTGTGTCTTTTTATTTGATTTATCTATTCGAGTTGCTGAAGGGAGCAATGTATATGACAATTGAAAACAATAGTACATATCTCTAAACTTCTAAATTTAAATTACTGCATCTATAAAAAGTAATATCTACATGCCCTTATTTTACAACGAAGGTTTTCATAGATTCTACATTTCATTTTCGCAGTATCAAATCTTCATAGTCATATGAGAGTATCACTAAAAAATAAATTTTATATACTTGAACTTAATTAATTAGTACCTACATAAACGTTATAATAATTACAACAATGGGAAAATACTTTTTGTAGACATTGCAAGTTTAAAATTAAAAAGAATGGAAAAAGAAACGAACGTTGAATCCAGCTCATTAAACATTAACAACATATGAGACCACAGAGGATTAATGAAATATTTTCCCGTTTCTTATTTAACCTACTGTTCCATAAAATTCAATCGTTGCGACCAATTTTGATTTTTATTATAATCACAGTACCATAAAGAAAGCTTCTTCCTTTTTTTTCCTTCTTCTTTGTAGCTTTTTTCTTTCCATTTTAACACGATATATTTCCGACGGGAAACATTTCCACGGCGGACATTCGGATCGCTTTTATACGCGTCGAAGAATCGGAATAATGCAAAAGTAATATCAGGCTCGAAGCATCATGTAATGGCTGCCTTAAAATATGATCGACAGGAAAAATGGAGCGATAAAGTTCTCATTGAGTCATCCGTCGTTAAGGAATGCTCGAATGCTCTCGTTTTGCCTGTTTTATCCCGTCATGCAGGCGACAGGAATAAAACTATTTGTCGCCCATTCGCCGTCATGTAAGATCCACCATCGGAAGATGAAGTTTATCGCTGTTCGAATATCGGCTCGGTCTATCTTTTTATCAAATTGTTTATCATACGTGGAAAAATATTTTCGTGAAAGAATTTTTTCGGTGGTTCGTTCCATAAATCAAAGCGCATCTCGTAACTTAAATTCTGTTTTTTTGACACGTTGTGTAAGGAGATAGGTGTTCGACCGTGTCACGAGGAGACATGTTCGCGGTATAACGCGTTAATATAGTTTATGGTAGAGTCACAGGATGTAACAATAGGATATATAGTTAATTGTTCGTTTTATTACTCGCGAGTATTTTTTATTTTCAATAAAATTTGTAAATTTAGGTATTGATTTCATCTTTACATTGATTTTTTTACCATTGTAACAATTTGATACCGAAGGATAAATTAAATTGGGAAAATATGAGACGGATGAAAGTTAATTCGCGGTAATTGAAGTAATGAGATTGTCGAGTATTTAGATAATCGTGAGAGAAATTTATATAATACATTGAATTTTCATCTTATAATTCGTAAAACTTACATTTATATTTATGTCAAAGTAGAAAAAAAAAAAAAATGAAACAACCGTTAATAAACGTAAGCTTATTCTAGATTGAGAAAGTTTTTAATTTTACAATGATAAAAGAATTATGATGCAGAATAAACTAGCAAAAGAAATATTTGACAAATAAATCGCAAAGTGGAAAACAATGAATGCAAGGTTCATTTTGCTGATCTTTCATCAAAACACATAAAGTGAAAAAATATAATTGGAAACGAACTTCATACGCTATAGTTACAAATAAATATATAAAATACTGGTATAAAAATCTTTTACAAATGTCTTTTCTTTTAAGAGAATAAATTTTTCTCAACAAAAGAGGACCGAGAAAGGGAAACGTCGTTCAAAAAAGAATGGAATATTGTTTCACCCTCGACATTCAGGAATATGTAAGGTTAGTCGTTTTCTGCGATGTGAAAATGGCTCGCAGCCATTTTGTAAAGGTCACCCTTCGATACCACCCCTGCAGCAGGCCAGCCACCAACCCCTGAACTGGAATCGGTTCAATTACCCCGAAATGGCGTGGTTCACTGACTTCTTCGACGATTTCCCGCTGCGAAACGGTTGACCGCTGGTCACTCCTTACTTGACCGTGAATAATTCGATTCTACACCGGACGTAGTGGCCATTGAAAAGGAATGGAGCGTGTGCGATATTGAATTTGACGTTAAACACGCGCCTCCCTTGAAAACTTACTTTCACCTGTCATATATTTTTTTTAGTAAAAACCAAGAATTTTTATGCAGGGCAGTTGCAGATTTGTAAAAAAATCTGTTTCGATACTTTATCCAAATGCTTCGTTTTGATTAGTTTAATTTGGAAATTGGTAAATTAACAGTTTAGTAATTTATTTATATTTTTATATCATAACGAGGAATTGTAATTGTAATTTAATTGTTTAGTAGAGAAGTGTACCTTTTTATAGGCACAAACATGAAACGAGGATGATCTTAATTATCAAAATATTTTTCAAATTCCCAAATCATTATAAACATAATTAAAGAAACAGAATCTAAGCAGAAACTCTTTATTTACTTTTTACTCATTAAATATTATAGTAAGTACTGCATTTTTGTATACCTAAATATTTCTATATTTCATGTATCATTATCAACTGCGTACATTCTATCCAATTATGCACATACTAAATTTTCAAAAAATCTCTACACATAAATCTTTATCGATAAAGATCCAAGAAACTCATAGACACCTCATCGTTAAATAACCTTGGACATATTGAAATTACGCAATATTACAAACTCAAATAAGCTTCTAAAAAATTCCAAGCAATTGCAACCCTCCCGAAAAGGGTAGGCCAGTGCATGCAATATTTACTAATACCTGCGGCAATGAAGAGGGTAGGAAAGTGGAAAATAAACGATTAAAAATCGACAGTGAAGTAATCGTGGTCCTGTGCGACCCGTCGATAAATCACCGCCTAATACTCTCTCCAGGGCGCGTGCCGTAGAAAAGGAGTGACCGGACATTATCGTTCAGGTCAATTCGCCGAGGAAGACGGAGGAGAAGTGGAATTTCCGGTTTTGCGTCTGGTGGCCAATCCGGCGGAGGTCAGCGGGTCCCCTGACCCAGGTCGAGGGTCAGCCCAAACAATCTTTCCTCGGGGTCAGCCCACCGCGTTTACGCCACTGATTTATGGCCTGCCTTCATTCTACATATTTTTCTGGCGGTTTTCGCGGTCGAAAAACGACCGTATTCCATCGACTTTCGCGACAGAGACTAATTGTCAGTGACTGATTTGTTAGGAGTGTGATTCTTCCCGCATATTTTTTGGTTGAAAGAGTTTTCTAGTGATTTTTCTGCACAGGAATTGTAGTGCAGTTTTAATTGGAAACAAAGTGTTGTGAAGCGTAGAAGGAAGTGCTGTAGTTGATAATATTGAAATGTTAGAATTTTTCTTCCCTTGACGTTTCACAAATTGGTGAAGTGTTTTAAGAAGTTTTGTATTTTCACTGATACTTTAAAATATTTAAAGGGAGTATTTTTAAAATATGTATTTTTCAGAACTTATAAAACAGGAATATTAGTTTGTTGCTGCGATTTCTAAATCAGAAATCAATAATTACTATAAATAAATTACTTATGGAAATAATAATATAGTTGTTGCAATATCGATACAGTAGATACAATAATACAATTACAAAATACAGTAATATTGTGATTCGCGAGTAAAACAAAATTAAAGGGACATCTATATTTAAGCAAAAAGATAAAAAACACAAATTTCTAATAACTTTCAAATGTCATCTTCTAGAATACATAAGTAACAACGATATGAAAAATCATTGAAATACAATCTGCAAGTAACATAACGAATAAATCACTCTATGACTAATATTCCTTCGCCTTTTCTTGCTACTAAACAATTCGACATCTCCAACACTCTTGTCTTAATAAGAACCAAACGAAATCAAACAATCTTCATACACCTCAACCGAAAGAAAACCTAAAAAAGCAGAAAATCCAGCGTTTCTACGTGTCTCTGAAACTCCTGTCCCGGAAAGCCACGAGACTATTCGCCAGTGGCAAAGAAGAGAGCGGAAAACAGCGGCGGGCAGAGAGTGTCAGCGGCGGTGGGAAAGAGAAATAGAGATTTCCAAGGAGCGGCGATGGTAAACGCAAATTGGCGCAAATTGGCGCAGGACGTAAAGCTGCATAAGACGGTAAGCCAGTGGCAAGCAATCGTGAGGACGAGTCAGCCAGGATCCAAGAGAACCGGAAGAAGACCGAGAGAAGAGATACATTCAGAAAGAGAAAGAGAAAGGCAAATGGGTAGAACAGCATGTTAGAGCAAAGAGAAAGGAGAATAGAGGAGCGAAGGGATGGAGAATTGTGGAGAAAGCGGGCTAGAGAGGCAGGATTCGACAAAAGGGTACGGTGCTGAGGAGGCAAGAGGAAACTGGAGGATAGGAAGAGATGGTATAGAGGAGAGGGAAGAGATCGTTAGGCATGTTACGTCTTGCATCCTGCCAGGACGATGGAACAGCCGGCAGACTCTATCGTGTACCGTTGCACGTACACCGTGCCCCTTCTGTTCGTTTCGTTGCATGTACGCGCGAGGACGCGCGAGCACGCCGGGACTGCTTTTGGCAAGCCCATCCCATGAGCCTGTCTTTCGAAAACCACCCCCTCGTGGATAGCGAGGGCGACGAACTGACGCTACGCCCGTGCAACATGGCTCGCCATCGTCCGTGAAATGGCGCTTCCTACGTAGACGTCAACTTTATTTGGATTAAAACCAGCTGGTTTTAACCTGTTGACTAGGTCATTTGATAATTAAAAAGTTTTATCATTGAAGAATTTGTCCGGAATGAAGAGGTGCAGGCTCCATATTTCATTTAAAAGTCTCGCATCAGGTAACGCAGGTTACGATTGTAAATATTAGCTGATCACGAATTTATAGCACTTTCGGAAAAATACTTGATTTTTAGTAGGTTTTCATAATTTATATTTCAGTTCGTTATTAGCATCGAGGGACAGAGGTGTTTCTTTATCACGGTCCCCGAGATTATAGAATGAAAAGTTGATAGAGACAAATCAATTCCAGCTAGGTCGATTCTAGTCCTTGAAAATATGAATATGCTATAATTTATTTCTAATGGAAATGATACGATTTGTTAAAAAATAGGGGATGCGTAGGGAAGGAAATAATTATATTTGAAAGATTAGAAACTTGATCGTCTATGGTTCTTGAATTTTTATCCCTCAGTTTCAAATGTCAAGTCAGTGTCAATGTCAAAAGTTATACGTATCTTAACTTATTGGAAATTTAAAACAACAAATTCCTCAGGTCGTGAATAACGTAATTTAATTTTCGACCAATTTTCTAGCGAATTTTTAATAAAACCACACAGCTTTAATTAATTGCTTAACATGGACATATCTCGCAGAAGTCAGCAAAAGTAGAACCGACGTATAGGTCGATTCCTTTCCTAGATATTCTCGGGAAGGTAAGTTCAAAACTGCTTCGTCGGGTAGTCCTTATTGACTGGCAAGGAACAGGGGGAAGGGGATTCTTGGAAACGCGATGGGGTTGCTTAGGCAACTTCAAATTAATTTCAAACATAGGGAGAAACAATACTTAATGCCGTAGAGGGCGGTCGGGTCTCGAGTAGCGGAGCATCCCATAATAATTATTTTCCAATGAAAACTCAAATTGTCGGTGGGATTGGGGCTCAGTAGCTACCCCCATCGCGTCAGGGGAAAACTTTGCTTTGGGATGTCTGCTAGGGATGTCAAGATGACATCGAGACCATTGGATGCGACTCCGGAATGAATAAACGCTTCTGATACATATAATAAGAGACAAAATGTCTGGAAGTTTGACAACCTGAAGATTCTTCGAAACTATTCTCCGTTAATTCAATTTGCTTTTAATAAGATGACAGGATAAGATTATTCTTCTCGACAGTTTTACTTTGAGATATTATTTTGAGAGTTTGTTTTTTAACAAAATAATTGTTGTATAGAAGAATTGGTCTAATTAGAACACTAAAAACTTCCATATCTGTTTTTACGCGTAATTTGAAGAAAATTCTATTACATACTTCCAATATAATATTTCTATCTTACCAATCTCTGGAGAAATTTCTCTGTTTGAAGATGAATCTGTTATTCGAAAATACATTTCCACAATAAATCTCATATTACTAAAAATTTCAATAGCAGCTATAGCAAGTAGCTTGAAAAAGATTTCTCCACACATTTCTGATATAATATTCTCATCTTACCAAACTCTGAAGACATTTTTCTTTTTTGACAATAGGAAAAGCTTGACACATATATTCGCTATACAATAATTTCATCTTAAATTGTATATCCTACTGAAGAATTAATTTGCGTAACAAACTTTATCCGAAAATTAATTGATACGATAAATAACTTTTTGTAATAATTTGTTTTCGACAAATAATAAATAATTTTTATAATAAATCTAATTTATAAATTCTCCAATTTATAAACTCCAAAAAAGAGAATCTCCACCCTCGAAACTCTGCAACCGATTCATAGCCTCCTCGTTCTGAAAGTGAACAAGAAAGTCCCGAGCACCGTCTATAGATGCGCGAATTAAAAGCAACCTTGTCGCAAGATCCACTTAACGCCGAATTGCTCTCTCTTCCCGGTAACTTCCTCTACGAATCAGCGACCAAATCGTACAAACGTGTCCCAAAGAACGCGTCGGTCGTCGCGCGGCAAAATGCGGAAATGTTGTCGACGGTTTTCGAAGGCGGAGACGAGCGATACGTTTCGCTCGTTCGCCGGAGCAAGGAGACACGGGCGGCGTTAATGGAATTCGATCCGGACCAGGCGGTTTTCGGGACCTCGTCTTACCACCCTGAATACGGAGAAACGCGAAACGCCTCGCGGAGAGATCGTGTAATTACGAGGAGAAGGCTCAAAGATGCTGCCGTTGCAGTCTGCCGCTCCGCCTCGTTGGTTGAAGCCGTTCTCGCGCCCTGAGGACACGTTACGTGCACGCTTAATCGCGCCGCTTTATTCGACGATGTACTCACGAGAAATAAGAGCGGAGAGATCACGCTCTCAAGTTCATGAAGACACATTGAAACACTTGCCAGCCGCAGAATTTACGTCACTAAGGCTTGTTGATGCATCATATTTCGTGGCTACCTGAGAATTTAAAATATAACTCGAACTGATTTATTACTCGCCTAATTCAATCAATCTCTATTGACCTTTCCCTAACAGGAACGTAATAATCTTTGGTTAAAAACTTCCTTCTGTTTTAACCCCCCCCCCCTTTTGTAGACCAAACCCTATCTGCTCATCGATCTTCAACAATTACAGAAACCTTACCTTCACCTACTGGACCATTTTTAGCATCCGTCTTCTATACACAGCTTCTCTATGGATTCTATAAGAATTCTCTAAAAAAAACACGTGCTTTTCGAGTTTTAGACTTCCCGAACCTTCATCACCTAGGCGATGCGTAACGCTACACAACGAGGCGCGGCAAAAGAAATCTCAGATTTAAAGTTCGTTAACATTTGGTAAAATAGGCAACAGCCTATCTGTTGTGAAAATATTCTCAAGTATATACGTAAGCTGAAAATATTCTCTGTACAATTTGAGTAATTATCGTAGAGAACTCTGTGTCAAATGGGCAGATACCTTGCCGCCTATTTGAGAGCAAAGATCTTCGAATCTACGCTGAAGCGGCTATGCGACCTGAACATATTTTCGAGGATAACTGTCGTACAAAACTCTGAAATGGATATCTACCTGCAACATTCGTTGTTCGCAAGTTGCAGTGTGGACGCAGCATTACGTATGCGTGAGGAGATCCCGTAGCCGTAGGATATCAGGATCCCTGGTCGTCTGGAGCGGTAACACGCCGCCGATCCCCTCTTGGCAAGCCCAGAAGGTTACCATGACGACGAAATGCGTGACGTAACCACCCACCAGCGGGCCCGCTGAAACAAATGAAGGCACGTCCTCCTTCGTATACCACCCCCCTTTCCACCTGACTCCCTTCCAGAGCCTGTCCCGCTCTTTGCCTTCGCGATTCCCAGCCTCCACTTGCGGCATCACACCGCGAGCAAGTGGTCCAGAACGTGGGACGTAGTAGTATATAGAGGTAAAAGAGAGGAGGTGAAAGAGAAGGAGGTGGAGGAAAGAGGATACGCGCTAAAGGAGACGATGCTGGCAGGCAAAATTACAAGGACCCAGCCAGGTTCTCCGGGAAACTTGCCTATGAAGTCCTCGTTGCGGGGAATATGCAGCCAGTACCGGCGTCTGAGCAAGTTTCTATTTTACGAGATCTGTTTCTCCGGGGCACAAAGAGGATCCGTGGAATTTCGTTGTGCCACGAGAATCGAGGCTTTCTCGGAGCTCGATGCTGAAAAGAGAGAAACGAGCAAATGTTAGATGCAAAAGATAGATTTGTAATTGTATGCATGTATGTTGAATCTTCTATTATCCGAGATTTTTTTGGTAGATTATGATGGTCGTGGTTAATGATTAATGATCCACGTTGTGAATTTGTTGCATTTAATTGTTTGCTAAGAAACACTTCTATTTCACGATGATAAAAACGAAATAGAAAGAAAGATACGTAATGCACGAAGAATTGGTGTGTATGTGACGACTATAATCGAAATAACACGTTAAACATGAACCAAAAACATCTTGCAAAGAACATCTGTATTCTTTATTTGTCTTTAGTAATTTCAAATACGAGAAGTTCGAAGTTTCTCAATTTTAGATCACAATTTTAGAATTCTAAAGTGTTTCACAGAATCTGATAATCCTACGTGTAATACTATGAATTCCCATCTCAATGCACTTGTTCGCGTGACAGCCACACGGCTACATATTTAGAATTAGAAGCATGAAGAATTACTAAGCATAAAGAAAACCTACAATCTCAAGCAAATTTATATGGAAAAAACGTTAAGAAAAAGGGAGGTTCGTCTTCATGCATGAACAGACCCCCTCGATAAATACGGTACAGTGTCCTATAAAACCAAGAACATTCCAAAGCTAAGTCGAACCATAGAAAACGAGGGTGGTTCATAGATACAACGTTCGAGTTTCTTTGATAGAAGCCACCCCTTCGATAGCCAGGTTGTTCATCCCCGCGACGAGAGATTCAATTCGGTGCTCGCAACACGCCTCGATTCTCACGGCTTCTTTTTATGATTCCCGGCATTCTCTTTGCCGCTCGGCTTTTCCCACTTTCCTTCCGGCGGACTTCCATCCCGGTTCGCCGGGGAATACGTAACGAAAGGGCGCGTGGTCGAAATTCGAATCAGCGAGCCCCGGGCCACGGAAATGGCTGTCGCTATGGAAAGGTTTCTCTGGTTTCCATGGGTCGAAACTCTTGCTTCAATCTTTTTCCCTTTTCGTCGAAGCTAGTTGCTCTTAGAACCAGCCGCTTTTAATGTTTCTACCCCTCTATTTTCCAAAAGCTTTAAGACACTTTCCTTATAAATCTCCACTCTTCCTTATGAATTTTAAATTGTATGCATTGTTTAACGAAATTATTTTTATATTCGTAGTGTATGTTTTTTCTATACAAGCAAGGTTTTTACGTTAATAAATAAACCCCAAGACTTTTAAGGTGGGAGGAGTGTGGAGGAGGGTGCGAATCTCGTTCTGCAGATGAAGTTTAAGGGGAAAGATATATTTTACGATAAATTTATTTTAGATAAATTATAGACGTTGCTTAAGATGGTTATACAAATTGCTACGAGCAAATTTTAATTATCCGATACATATTGATGTGAACTTTTATTAGAAGTAGGGAAGATACACGAGCAAAAGATACGTAAGAGTAAAAAGTTGACAAATGAAAATATTTTAAGGAAACATTATTATATAGTACTTGTAAAGAAATTGTTAAATTCTTTAACACAAACGTAATCATTTTCGGATACTTTTAATTTCACTTTATTATCTAAAAGTGAAGTGTAAATTAAGTTAAAAAATTACAGGTTATGGTTCGGACATGATTCCTCTACATGAATTTGTTACATTTTCTAATTGGTTTCTCTTTCTTGTCAAAGATTTAGTATTCCAAATATCTTCCAAATTTGCACGATTTCATTCTACGAATTGTTGATTTTCTTCACATATAAAGGAACATAAAGGAGAATTGAAGTTTTGTGGATGTATGGGGCTCAGTCAAGACTAATCTTAATCCTTCGTCAAGCTTATACCGCTGGGAAGATTGAATAGAAACAGCGGGGGTGGCACGCTCGTAAAGCATATTGAGAAACTTTTTTATCGTTGCCTGTATCACAAAACACTGGTTTTATTAAATTGTATATGGGAAGGGAAGGAATGTTACGAAGGAGTGTTACATCACGGTGTCGCAAGTTACCTTTTGACGTTGTAATTACCGATGATTAATGAAGGCTAAAGATATTAAGGGTGGTTCGAAACAGATTCTGAGAAACTGGAAATGACATGACACTTCTATTTCTACTATATAAAATGTTATTTCAGTTTTGTGGATCGAGAAGAATTTGTTTGATAGTAGAGATAATTTTAATTGTTATCCGGTAATTATTTAAATTATGATACAGTTATACTTGTAATTATTACGCGAAAGAAAATCGTAATAAATTTTATAAAATTCTCTGTATCGTATTCTTACTATATGTACGTGTCACGCTCGAAACTGAGATCCGAAGTCAACGAAGTCGTGGCCATCGTCGTCATCGAGTGTCAAAAAGGGTCGGGGGAAGAACAGGTTCGTGGTCGATAGGTAGAATCGGATTACGTATCGAATCGAACCCTTTCAATCCCAATTAATTGAGAAATAATTAGCAGAGTTGAGCGTGCACGATGTGACACGATGGCAGAGGAAGAGAAAGAGAGAGAGAGAGAGAGAGAGAGAGTCGATGCACCGGAGGGTAGGAGCAACGAGAAGGGTGGAACAAAGGGTGACACGGAACGTTTGTCCCGGACGTCACCGGTTCGCCGGTATTATCCTCTCAAATTGGTTATTTTCGGTAAATACCGTTTTGAAAAGCCAATAACGCTGTTTCCCCATTGTGAGATCTCACCCCGCTAGCCTCGATATATTTACGATTTTACCCCCTTCGCGACTCTTCACAGGGGTGTTCCCAAAGGTGAAACCGACAAAAGTAATCCTGAAAACGGCACAGGTGATGCCGCTGCTTTTCACTGGGAAAAAAAATATCGACGACTCCCTGTGGAATGTAAGGTAGCAGGGAAAAATCGCGCCAGGTAGAAAACTACCCTTTTCGTGATTGATGGTGGTTTCGTAGATAAAGTAGATTTTTGCTGATATAGTAAAGTACGGTTACTTGTGTCAAGTCTTAAACTTCAACGTCTCAAAATTCGATCTTGAATTTTGCAGAACAATTAAATTTGTTGCCTATTATGACGAGATATCATTTAGTTTTTAATATAATAACCAATGAACTAGAAAATATCTCTCATAAAACATTGCTTTCCCAGGAATATACGAAAAATGTTACACAAATCTTTGGAGTTTTCTTTCATAGATACGATGTTAAGAAACAAAATTTGATAATATAAGTTGAGTGCAAAAAATTGCAAGTAGAATATTGTGTTAACGCAACGTTGTATCCTAAACAACCCTCGATTTTTTCGTGGCGCTCGAATGAGTTCGCGTTGCCAAATTCGATGTGTATTGAGAAAAGAGAGAGAGAGAGGGAGATGCTGAAGAGCAGGTCGAAAGTGCGGAAGCCAATTTTTCGAGTGGAGGGTGCCGACGAGAACGAGACTGGGTACAGATAAAGGGATGCTCTTGCTGCGTTGACGAGCAGTAAAGTCAGGTTCTGTCGCTGACGGCGACTTTCTCATTGGGTGTTCACAAGTGGTTATAGCGTGTTTCAGAAACTGTTTTTGTATTCAGGGAAATTGGAATTGGGGTTGGGGAGGTGGGAAGTTGAAAATGTTTGCAGTTTCCGAGGGTCGATAGGTTGGAGGTTGGAGATATGTGCTTAATTGTAAGATAATGGCTATTGTCAAATGGGGAGGAATGGTTAATTTATAAGAAAAGTAAAAAGGATTATTTGAAGGAAAGATAGGTTTATAATTTGATGAATTATAAAAGTTGATTAAAATCATTTTATAAATTTCTAGGGGCGAATTTTGCTTATCTGACAAAAATTAGTACACATTTTGTATAAGTATACGAAGTATACAAAATTAAATTTTTAAATCCATTGTGTTTTCTTTTTTTTACTTCAAAATATACTATACAAATAATTTACGAATAAAGAAGATGTATTCTTCGAACAACCCTTTAAATTCTATGAATCGCACAATCAGTTAAAGACTTCATCCATACATATGATCACCCTCTTTCAACAACCGAACTTGCAAACACTGACAAAATTAAATCCAGTGCAATCTTAATCCGCGTCCCACTAAACTCATTAAAATCTCACGACTCTCCCGCGAGACGTGGCCGGAAAGGAAGTCGACGGCCGTGGAAGAAAATGCAAGAAACGTCTAAAAGCGAGAAAGAGAAAGAAACAGTGAGAACGAAAGAGTGGCACGTGAAATTGTGCACGCCGACGCGGCACGAAACGCGCGACGACGACGACGATGCCGAGATGGAAGAGAAGGCGACGCGGGGTGATGTGAAAGCAAACAGACGATAGACGTAGAAAGAGAGGAAGCGAGAGGGCGCGAGAAAAGTGAGAACGAAGAGAAAGAGGGCTCAAGGTAAACCTCCCCCGGGGCGTCGGCCTTGAACTACATTTTTAATTGCGACTTCCTCGCGCTCTTCGCCCTGCTGTTCCTCCAGACGATAAAAACAAAGGAGAAACAGTTTTCTGTCGGCGGTGCCGCGCCGCCAACCACCGGCCCACCCCCTTATTCCTTTCGCCCCGTTAACCCCCTCCAGAGGCAGCGTTACCAACGGGGGCCAACTTCCAACCACCCCCCCTCTTTTCTCTCTTCCGCATCCGCCAGTACCCGCTCCACCTCTTCTCTAACTCCTACTCCTACAACTTCCTCTCCTCCGACTGCAACCTCCACCCCTTTTCTCCGTGCAACAAGTAGCGCGTTCATTTAAGACGTGTCGGCGTTCTTTTGTTCGTTTTAAAAAGGCAAAGCACCGACGAAGTTCCTCTTTAAGGGGGTTGGAACTGTCTCCAACCACCACGTTCGCGAAATCTGTCCGTGAGATGAAATTGCGAGGTAGAGACACGTTACGAGTTGTTCTGTCGCCTTCGTAAGAAGGTTAGTTAGATAGGATGTGAAAGAGGGGTTGACGGAAGTTTTCTGGATTTCCATTGAATTTTCCATTTGGTGGATTTGAGTAATTGGTGCTTTGCAGCTGGTAAGGATAATTCGTTGTTGATATTGCTAGTTTGGAGTGTGGAGTGTTATGGTCGTTGAGATTCGAGGGGTGGTTTGTTGGTTTCGTTCGAAACGATAGTATACAACAGTGGAACTAAGAGTGGATGATTGATTGTAAATGTTCGATTGGAGAAACGTCAAATGGGATAGTATGGTGGATAATAGATTGCAGTACGGTTAAGAGACTGATTCTTGTAAAATAAAAAATATAAAGAGATTATATAATCTTAAATTATATGTATGTATGTATAAACGATTAGATACATTTCTTTAACTACTTAACAAAATTTTGTTTGAATGAATTGTTATCCTTTGTTCGTTCATTCGTTCATTAGTCAATTGCAATTATTTTTTCTTTGGTGTTACTTACATATAGCATTCGTGAGTCGTTATTTGCATGAAATCCGTAATTCTTCTAATTTCCCAATATCCCCATCCTCTTCCCCTGCCAATACACCGAACCTCTAATATACTATCTCTTCTCAAATTTCATTCACGAATGTATCAAAATTCACGGACTACCCTACCTATTCTAGAACTTTGATTTTACAATATCTAAGCATTCAAGTCTTCCAAAAGGAATCCTTCACGCTCCATAATAGGAAGCTTGGAAGACAGCAGCAGGCAACCTGACCTTTCTCATCGGATGACATATGGTTGCCTCGCTTGCTATATCCGCCTAGTTAACGCACACACGGTGTTACGGAGACGCATATACAAACTTCGCGTGGAAAAAGATGCGAGGAAGGTCCCAGCATCCCATTCAGCCCCATTCAATGGACCACCTCGCTTCGTTAACCAGTCTGTCGCATTTTTTATCCATCACCTATACGCATATATATGTATACATAGATACGGAGCCAACCCTTTTTCTCGCAATTTGAATACATTGTACCCCCGGCCGACATACATATGTATATCCGACCGATACTTTCGGTTCCTCTGATTCACCCTCTCTCCCCTTCACAGGGTGCCCTGGCAATCATTGTGCAGAATATACGAAACAAGTTGAAAATGTAGAACAAAATTTTTTCATACGACGCATGGTTTTCGAAGAAATCGAGTTTGAACATTTGTTAAGTATATTTGAACTTTTGTCGAATTCCAGACACGAGAAAAGTGAATAATTAATTGGACGTTATTCTACGCGTGAAAATAAGTCAACAATGTGGAATAAATTTTTCTCATAGGACATTTTGTTTACGGGAAAATACAATTTGAAAATTTATCATGCGCGGATACTTTGGGTTCTTTAGTTCTTAATTAACGCATTCGCTGCGAGACGTAATTGGCGAAATGGGCAACTACTACAATTAAATATAATTACAGAGAATATGTTAGGCACGTTCAAACTCTATTTTCTCAAAGCCAGTCCTTAAGCGGATAAATTTTGCTCTACATTTTTCACTTATTTTCGCATGTAAAGTTATTATATTTCTTCAGAAGGAAATAAAGTAGATTTAGATTTCAAATATACTTGAAAAACTTTTATCTCGATTTTCTCGGAAACGAAACGTTATATAAAAAAATTTTATTTCATGTAAATTTTCGACTTGCTCTTTTACAGAGAAAGCATTACAGAATTGCCTCTTTGCCGATTGCACCATGATTGCTGGGACACCCTGTATATTTCTAGGTACCCCTAGTTTCATCTCAGTCTGTTTCATTCGTTCTTCCACGTCGATTCCCTCACACGCGTATCGCAGTTTCTACCTGGCTAACCCGACGGGGGGTTTTGTGTCGTAGCTTGACCGAGTTTCTCGTCTCTGCTTCCTTTGCTCCTTTCTTTCTACCTTCCTCCCCTACACACAACCTTCAATAAACGTGGTCCCCATGTACGGGCCGATTCTTCGACAATGCTTCTGATTTTGATTTATATGACACGAACGACAGCTTCGAATCACCGAAGGGTGCATTGCCACGGAAATTATAAATTCATGTCCCCCACCCCTTAAACGCGAGCTGGCGTTTCGCTTCGGGTGATTTGCGTTCCGCGATCCAACGCGTGTCTTCTTCATCCCCCTAACGTGATTCTGTACGTGAACTAGGTTCAACGTTCATTCACTCTGTTTTGCCTTTTACAAGCCTTTGTCCCATCTGTTGATCGATCGTGACGCTGCGTGGATTCGCAAAATGCGTGTATATGGTCCTTGAAATACGTGAATGGGAAATGCGAGGGTTCGATGCGCCGCTTTGGTTTGCTGGAAGAGCGAACAAAACCGATACCAGAGAACGTGCAGTTAGAGGATTTGGATTAGCTCGTTTTTGATTACGGTGACTTGTTGATAATTTGACTGTAGCTTTCATTTTTAAACCAAAAAACTCCCTCATTTTCTTAGATGTTCTGAAAATGTTCACATTTGTCGACCTAGTAGATTCTTGATTTTCGACTCTATTGTAATCTATACATCTTATTCAATGCAGGAAACTTCTTTATTAACCCCTGTTACAAAGGAAAAAATCCTTAATCCTCTCGCTTTCAATTCGAAAAATTCAAAAGCGCTTCTGTTTAACGATTCTCCAGCTTCAATTTATATTAATTAATAAATAATTCAGCTGAAGGATAAAATTTTCTTCTTAGTTTGTATGTAATAGCTTCATCGTTGATGATTCTATGGTTAGTGATGCAACATTCGGGGAGCTGGTTCATGCCAAAGGGAGGCGACCCGACGGGGGCGTAAACGGAGGTGGGTTTCGCATGATCGGGAACGGAACGCAGAAACGCGCTTCGAAATTAACCCCGTGCATAATTCTACACGTCGACTCGACGTCACTAGATCCGATTTGGCCTGATTTGTCCCTATAGACAGGGAACTTACGTGGATGTAATCCCAACTCGAAAGCCTGTCCTTCGTCTCATCTCGATACTTCGTAGGTCGCTGTCTCTTCGCGCGGATGCTACTCCATCAATAACTGATACTCGTCTCGTAGCTAAGGATCCTGAGTGCTTCATAGTACCCTCCTGACACACATAAGCGGAAACAGCCGCACCTAACCGTTCCAACGCGAGATTCTGCTCCCCGGATGTACTTTGTGCCGCTACTCTACTCCACTACGTGGGTTAATTTTCATGATAGTCGCTCTGGATAAAGAGGATTTGCGACGAGATCGAGATAGAGCGATTTTCGTGTCGCGATAGAGAACTTCGCGATGCGACTGATGTTTTCGTTGCTCAAGTAATTAGTAGATATTGTGTAATTTGCATTCTTTTGGAGGGGGAGGATTTTAATTTCGGAGTTTTGTATTATGATTTCGTGGTATTTTTTCTTTTTCAGTTGCATCTTTTACTGATATATGTTTTGGAACCTTTTGGGGTAGATCCGTTTAGTTCTTGAAGATTAATGAAATAATTAAGGATTCGAAAGCAAACGTAATTAAAAAAAAAGTAAGGTAAAAGATACAAAATGTAGTATGACACGACTAAGCAATGATTGTAATATCATATAATGGCATACATATAATGTAAATGCATAATACCATGTATTGTAGTATAATAGTAATAATACGTAGGTATAAAATCATAGAATGTATATAGGATAAGACAAGTAAAATGTGCAGTTCGATTTATTCTACACATCCGACTTATTCAACCACTGACTCTTTCCAATCATACGTTTAAAGATTTCACACGGACAACATACAATCCTGCCACGTGTCACCACGCATTTCAGTCTCCATGTGCATTCTTAGAAACCCTCCTCTCTTGTAACCGATATTCTGACATAGATATTCCATCTTTTCCACTCTGTGCTCAAGCACTCGTCAGCCTTGCTACACCCACAAGTTACTCAATTACATATCACAGTATTTCTTTCTCGAGAAAAGATCTGACATGACGAAATTACGATAATTTTACTCAAATTGCACATTTGTTATTTATCGATAAGAGTGAAAAAATACAATTTGAATTATAATTTGCAGGCTTTTAATTTAAAGTCTCGTTGAGGAACCGCGGCAGGTTCGATATTACACAAATATTTAATACATTTTCGAAAGCTGTATTAAGGAATTTCAGAAGCTTGTTCTCAAGAAGAACCATCCTGATTTTCAGACTGGTAACGTTACGTAACGAATCTCGAAATGGGAAAAGGGCCAGAGGATTCGTGGTTGAAGGGTGTCGCAGCTCTCACGGCTTTCCGACGGCTGTCGTAGCGAAAGGGTTACATGAAAACTCCTCGTCTCGACGACAAAGGGGGTCTTATCTCGAATTTCTAAAGTCCTACCTTCCTGTCTCTCGCAATGCTCGACGTTCCTTCACCCCTTAGCTACCTCGGCCCTTTTCATCCCCGCGCAAACCTTTCACGGGAGGATTCCTCGCTTGAGATATCGTTCGTTATTAGCGGCGTTTCATACGGTATAGCGGTGTATCCTGATATTTTTTTCCTTCCTTTCTCACAGAGGTATGCTGTCTTTTAAAGGATCGCAACGTGAAGAAGAACGGTACCGACGAGTGCGAAACGCCAGGGGAGTTCGCGATGCAAGAAAAAATCGCTTGGGGTGGAGATGCTGGTTAATGAGTTCAAATGTAAGTAATTTCAACATGATCTGTTCCTTTGTGGAGAAGGATATTAATTTTAGAGATTGAGTTAAGCAGAGTTGAGTGGATTATCTTATAATGATTTGAGTTATTTGATTAATTTATTATGGTCACATTTTGGGTATAAATAGATATGATGAATATACAGTGGCTAGAAAAAGTATGTACACATACTCCTCTTTCGAAATAAAACACTTTTTATCATATTCTACATTTCATTTTCACAGTATCAAAGTTTAATAGTTATACGAAGCTAAATGATTTATAGAAAAATTATTTTACAAAAAAATCACTTGTACTTTGAAATTATTCTACTCAAGTGTGAGATTGTATAGATAAATTGAATTTATTAGCTTCTACCATCGTCTAAAAAAAGATACAGTGCCAAATGCATACCAAAGTACATCAATTTTTATGTAAATTAATAATCCATATAGTATGTATCTTATATGATCCGATATCATTTAGCGTTTCTGAATGCAATCTTGAAATCGTTTAACATATTTATAATTTATACAAGGTTTCTTGGAAACGAAAAAGTATTAAGTTTAGAAATCATTCTCTGGCGTATAAAGTATTTAAAATAATTGAAATCAGGTTTCCTCTTCATTCTCTATTTTACTTAAAGTATTTCATGATCCACCGCTAATACATTGCAGCATTAGATACAATCATTTCTGAACAACATCTACATATACAAACATCTCTATAACAGCGATGCTTACCTATCATTTGCACGAAGTATACGATAAACACTCCCTTTCCACCAAGAATTTAAAGACAGCCGCAAGATGGAAATAGGGGAAAAGGAGAATCACGTCTCGCGTGAAATTCAGTGCACGTAATAAATTCACGGAGAAAGTTGTCGCAGTAAAAGTAAAAGAGCGGAATGGGGTAGGAGGGGTTTGGAAGGAGTAACCGCATGCTAAGAGTCGCTGAACGAACGAACGGGTCCGCTTAAATAACGCATCGTGGCGCGCTGGATCCTGGTGAACAGCGCGAAGTAGTTAGAAAAATGTCTTACTTAAGAGAGAAAGTTCGTCGACCGGGGATCGTTGCGACGACGACGACGACGACGACGACGACGACGACGACCCTGGCCCAGAAACAAAAGCGGGAAGAAGAAGCTTGTGAATAATTCAAGTGCGCGCGAAATGAGGAAAGAGTTCGCCGTTGAAAAGTTTTCTCGAGGAATTTTACGCGGCCTGCTTTTCTTTGATCGCCGTGCGCGCCCTTGAAAACTCTTCGCAGGAAGCCGTCTCTTAATTGAACTGCCGCCCCCTCGAAGGCCTTTAAAGACGTTCCCTCGTTACCTATCTCGAATCGATTCTCATCGACGTCGCACAAGTAATTTGTACCTTTGAAACGCGATAAAAAACGTTTTAATTTTCTTCGCCGTATAATTTGATACGCACAGTGAACCTTAAGATTCGAATACCACTGTTCAAAAGATTATTATTACTTTATACATTCGTTTATAATAAAGTGACTTGATTGATTGTTTTTTTAATTCTACTCTAGTTGGTATATGTATTCTAGTTAGTAAAAACATGAACTTTATTCATACAATGTTGTATAAGTGATAAACTACATAATAGAAAAATATGTTTATTAAATTAAACAGAATTAAGAATAGTAAAAAGATTCCACTTCTTTTGTTGTATTCATAAAAACATCAATTTCCATGAATAGCCTCAGTCTGGTAATAAACACTTATAGATGATCTATAAGCCGCAAATTTATAGAATGCACCTAATATGTAGAAGTATATGAATCATCTAAACCAAAATACTTGACATAAAATACCAATAATATTTAATACTTACAATAAATTTCTATATTCCATTTTCTTAGTCATGAGTCGTCAAAAATATAAAACTGCATAAAAATCCGCGATCTACTTATCATTACCAAACCATTCCGCTTCAACTAAATCAACACCCAACTTCTCTCTTTCTTACGCGATATTACATCAAACACGAGAAGCAGAGCATTCGCCAGGACCTACCTCAAGAACTCGCTCGAAAGGGAGGAAAGGGTTTAGAGCTCGACGACGTCGGCGTAACCGTAAAATTCACGTTTCACAAAGGGGAGGGGATTCGTGTCTGGTTATGTTAGTCGAAGGGAAAGGTAACGGCCGAGAAAAGGCCCGGTGGAGAGGAGAGGGACAGCACGGGGTCCCTAAAAACAAAAGGCAACGCGGGGGCAAATTATGGATTCAAACGGCCGTCTTTTGTCTTTTCATGTTTATTTCTTTGTTTTACCGTCGTCGGTATTGTTTCAGTGGAGCGACAGAAAGCCAAAGGGGTTGCGTTGGGGGGGGGGGAAGGTCAGGCTTTGCTTTTGTGGGAACTACGGTAGCTTTGTTATTCCTCGAGCTTTTTTCTCTGTCCGCGAGCCTGTCCTCTCTTTCTTCCTCTTGTTTCACCGGCTGACCCGTGCCGCTGTTTTTCCTTTCCCTTCTGTCTTTTCTCATGTTTCTCCCTTTTTCTTCACCCTTTTGTATTCTTGAAACGCGCGTCGTGCGTCGTGGCAACTGACAGCAACGGCGGAGTTCGATCCCTCGTTCATGGACCTCGGGAGGTCGTACCGGCTGCTCTCCGTGAAACGTTCCGCTATTATTCGCTGCAATTGCGATCGCTTCTTGTTAGTCCAATGAGACCATTTTTTGGAACTGCTGCAAGCCCGTTCTGTTCGATGTCTTCTTTGCTTTTGTACGAGTCATGATGGGTTGCTACCTATTGGTTTATTATGTTCACTGCATATTACATTTGTGTCACGTATGCTGCATGGTGGTTTCGCATAATCTTTGTAGAAATATTTCTATATCAGTTGTTGGTATTAATACCGACGGGAATATAAAAGATTTGGTTTTGATTTTATCGAACATGTGCACTTTAAAGACATATAGGTCTTTTATCATATAAAATGATACAATTTTTGTCCCTGTTAGTATCACGTCAAAGCGTAAATATAATGATGCGATGAATGATAAATTAGGCAACTATAAAATTATTTAATACAATTATTTAGTCTTATAATGTAGCATCAAATACGAACGACGGAGTCTTGCAAAACTAGTGGTACCATTTATTGAGCGTGTATATGATATATTATACTAATACATAATTTAAGTATAATGTATCTTTAAGATTGAAAATTACCGAGATCAATTAGAGATCTCTCATTCTCTTTTACAATTTACTACACACTTAAAATATATTCTTACTTGAAAGAATAAATTTTCACATACGAATTTCTTTACTTCCCTTACAGTTTACCATACACTTGAAAACTGATTTAAAACCCACGACTCTTTTCATTTCTGTTATATTCAATCTCTCCGAATCCCGTCATATATTCCAAACTACTACGAGAAATTCCTCAATGTACACACAATATGCTCATCCTCTCGATCAAGTCGCAAGTAGGCCAACTAAAATTCCACGTAAATCGAGACGATCGAAACCGAATGAATTTTGCATGGATTCTCGACTACTTCGAGGATGCTGAACGATCGTCCGCGAAAACGATAGCTGGACGGTTATTTCGAGTTGATTAAATGACTCGATTACTCGGCGGACTATCGTCCTCTATGCCCTTAGGTTGCAGGCATGAATCTTTTACTGGAACAGAACGTGGAACGTCGAAACGAAAGGGATGGAAAGGAAACATCTTACTGTGCACGAAATTTACACGCGCAAACGACCCAGCTCATAGTGCTAAGCTGACAACGAACATGACGTCGTTTAAAGATTCACGAGAATCGACGAATCTTTGAACTGGAAGAATCGGGAAAATTCTCGGGATTTTCGACAGGGGAGAAATGTCATTTTTGGCCACCGCCAGGACGAAGACCTTTATCGAGACGAAGATTAATTTTCGATCGTCCAGAGATCCTCAGATAGCCACGTAAAATTTGTTAGACGTTATAAAGGAGTCATTAGTTTGTGAAATTTATGGACAGTTTTAAAAAGGTCACAAATTTGTCAAATTTGTGGGTAGTCATAAGATATTAAGGAGTTAGCGATTTATGAAATTTCTCAAATTTATTGGAGAGTAATGTGAAATTTACGAAGCGGTTGGGAATTTGTGAAATATATGAGAAGATTATGAAGATATCATAAAACTTATTAACAATTGTTATAAATTTCATGCTTTTTATACCGAAAATAACTGACATAATAAGTCCAGCACGTCATTATAATGCACAAGAGAATCATCAAAGTTTTGAAGCTATTTTTTTTTTTTTAATTTTCGGGTAAATTTACTCTCGCCCAAGTCACATAATAATTTATCAAGAACGATCATTAAAACAGTTTTAAAGTTTCGTCCGGAGGAGATTCCCTAATTCACTTTAAACTTCAAAAATATCGACAGCAACTCGTTTCCTGTTCGACAAGAATTCTGAAGAAGAGAAAGCAGCTTTCCAGTGAAATTACATCGATTAATCTCCCAGAAAATCTCACTCCTTATTTACTAAGGCGAGTGCGACATAATAGACAACAGAAGCGAAGAATGCGGAACGAGCTGGTTACTTGATCCAAGAACCTTTGAATTAATCGAGGGAGGCTCAAATAGAGCAATAATTGAATGTTCATAGCACTATTAAGCCGCCAACTAGAATCTCAATTACCATATATCCTCCCCCTTTCCAATCCCACAAAAAACACATTATACATCAACCAAATAATCATACACTACTATAAAATAACAACTATACATCATATCTATGAAACTACCCAAAATTTATCGATTTCTATGCGTAATAGTTCATCTGGCGTGGCATATTATTAAGGAACAATGTTTTTCTCCAAACAATATATATTCATTGCAGAAAAAAAGCAGTAGGAACATAGTATACTCTTGTTTTATACATATATAGAGCCAGCATATTTAATATGTAAAGAATGTAAAGAATATTTGATCATTAGAAATTTCGCTTCTCTACTTGCAAGTGGAATGTGTCATACGTTGTCAGACAAATAGCAAATTGTCTTTGGTTGTCCAAACCATAGGCGTTCGAGTATGTATAGTCATTATTTATTAATTTAATTTATTACTATACCATATCATAGAATACGATATTGAAATGATATTGACAATAATGATTTATGAGCTTGATTACCTAATCATTCTAAATTTTGGAGTACTATATCATCCAATTTGTGGACAAACATTTAAAACGTTTATCGAAATAATGAAGACGCAAAAACAGAATATCAATATTTACTAATATAATAAATAATCGATTGTTTGATTACTTTTATAATCGCTGCGAAATATATACTTGCACCAAATATTTTGTAGCTCCTATGTACATTTACAGAACTGTCTTAAGCTTTACTTATATAATCACTACGATGCTAGTGAAATTTCAAAATATTTCGTTAATAGATTATCTTCATAAAAAATTTCTACTGGTATTCGAATACTTTTTTCAGCAACTCTATTTTTCACTGATAGCCTACATCAAACAATTAATCAGCCTCATTCCTCTTCCCTCAACTTCGCCAAACAGCTACTTTGTGTTTCGACCAGAGTCGTTCCATCGCTCGAACAATCTCTATTCCGCGCGACTCAACGCGGTAACGCCGTCGGAAACGAGACGTCTCTGTGCTCCTCGTTCTACCGCCTCTCGCCAACCCACCCCCCGTTGGTGAAACGAGGTCCGTGAAAAACCAGACGCCGCCGCTTACTTTCGAAATTTCCTTGCACGCTGGTCAGGCACACGACCTTCTCTCTCTCGGTCGTCGAGGGATCGTCGATGGGGGTTGAAGGGACACGTTCGGGGGTAGGGACGCGGTATATAGAAAAGGACACTCTCAGTTGAACGAACATTGGATAAAAAGAGATAAACTGGGAGGTAGAACAGGAATGGGTGATGCGAAGGGTGGCAGAGCGGGTTGGCGCGGCGCGGCGGTCGGCCAGGACCACGAGATCAATATGTATGTTGGGGGATGTGGACCACGTGGGTCGGGGGTGGCCAGCAACTGGCGGCTGCTGATTGGCCAACGGCCACCCCATGGCCACGCCCACTCCCACACACGCTGTCTTAAAGCCTCGACGAAGCGGCAGCCACCCTATATACCTTGGTGAACAGCCACCGCAAAAGCAGAGGGACGCTGGGGGTAGCTGGATGCACGATGCCAACACTCTCTACCTCGCTAACACTGTTACCGAATTCGGTGGAATCATCGAAAATTGAAAACCGGCTTGGCTTGTCCTTTCTTTTTCTCTTTCTAGTCTATCGACGAATTTTCTGGGAAATTACCCACTCCCCGCGTTTCCCCTTTTGAGTTTATAGCGGTGTAATCTGATTAAACGGATACTGGAGTGTAGGTAGAATGGTTGGAATTTTGGAGAATAGTAGGGAACAGGTTTCTGGAGGATAACAGGTGAACGAGAGACCAATGGATAGTATGGAATACTGGTTTCGCGAGCGGCCAAGCTTGTTTCATCGTGGCAGCTTTCTCGTCTGATTTACATTCGCGCTGACTCGGGCGTCATGATCGAGTCGAGGGGTGCACGGAAGAACAGGTTACGGAATGATGGATAACTTTATATGTGTACGTGATAATGAGAAGAGACTTTGTAGAGATCTGTGGGTGTGTTTAGAAGTTTTACTTATCGTGATTTTTTGTTTCTCCTATGTAAAATTCTTTTAAATAATACTGACAGAACAAATGAAAGTTTAAAAATCAGTTTTATAAATCACAAGTTATTTAATCGTTCTACTTATTGTCAAATTGTGAACGAGATAATTATATTTTCCAATTGCAACTTTTGCCTTCATTAATATCATTAGATGGTAAATTATTGCGTAAAAAAATGGGCATCTACATTTTGTTTATCTTTTTGGGTTATATTTATCTTGTATATACGCTATACGATACATAAAGGTTCCTCTTATCATAGAGCTCATGAAACTGCTAGGAAACAATATCCATATATAAGAATGTTAGTCGTGAAATATATCAGTGATAGCTACAAGTATAATACACACGATACAATACATAATGATAAGTACGATACATAAGACCCAAGTTTTAAAAATTATGGGATGAGACACCTATTGAAACTTAGAATCTCCTATAACAAATTATCAAATACGACACAAATTTGAAATTGACAATGAAATATTTAAATAAAAAAAATTAACTCTAAAGTTACATACTTACCTTTCAATCGAATCGAAGTCGTACAATAATGGATAAAATTATTTCATGAAATCGTTTAAACACGAGATAAGTCGTTCTCTCGCCTTGGAGAAGTCGAGAAAATTGAATATCATTTCCCATGGTGTAACCGCGAGATTAAAGAAACGAAGTCTCATTACACCAATTAACATTCGATAAAACGATTTCATCGATCGATCGATCGATCGAGGTTCGTCAAGCGTACACGACTCACCAATGGATTTAATTAGCCGTATAGATCTGGAAACGAAAGCGGGACGAGAATGGCTAACGACGTTATCCGACCCTTCTGACGATCGTCGATAAACGGGAATCACCTCTGACTAATTCTCTTCTCAACCCCTCGTTCGCGTAGATTCGAAAAGAAATCGGAAATTGCGTGTTTGACGGCCACGAAAAATCCCTTTAAAAGTCAGATTCATCGAATGATCATTTTAAGTGAATTTTAATCGATGGAACAATTTTTTAAGATAGACTTTATATTCGTCTTAGCTACATCGACACGTACAGAAATAAAAAATTTAAAACAATACTAAACGTGACGACTTTAAATAATTTGATGTAATAATTCCTTCCTTCAAAAGTATATAGAAAATAATTCAATTCATTCGAAAATCTCAATCTTCCTCAATTTTGAAATGCCAGAAAATGTTCCACACAATTTACACAACGTTTTCATTTCATACATAATTATAAATAACATATTTATTATCAAAATTAACACACATCCATCAAAACTGAAATGAAACTCATTCCTCAACCTTAACATTTTAAAATCTTGAATCTGTAAAAGACATTGTAGATAAAATATCACAATTATACTTTGATTCTAAAAACAATTATAAATTACCATTTATCATCAAACTCGCCAATTCCTATACTCTCTACACTTACTGATTTTCCAAATCCGAATAATATAACAAAATCAGAGAAAATTCCCAATTAATTCACCCCAGTGTCGCGTGTTCCTCCATCTGCTACAACCCCTCCGTCAATTAATCCCCAAAATACTTCCATCTCGTTGATCCTCGACGTTCAACCACCTCAAAATACCATTACGAGGACACCAAGAGTTCTGCTACCTTGCTGAAATTTTGGAAATTCTATGTTCTTTTTCGCGACAAGAAACAGAAACGGACCGATTAAATCCGCAGGTACCGAGTTGGTGAGCAACAAGACGGCTGAAAGTTTCATCCGTCGTTTCCGCCCAATTCTGTCTCCGATTCGTTCTCCCTCTTGTTCCAGCGGCCGACGCTCGTAAAATATTCAAGCTCCATGGACGTCGCGCGAGATTTCAGCGCGGTGCGACGCGATTCACGCCGCAATAACAGCCGAGGGATCACGGTCTGCCGCGAACGGTTGTTCGTGTTCTATTAAAATGGCACCGATAGCTTCGCTAATTAGTCGATGAGGTACCACTTAAACACGGCGTAGTAATTACAGCAAGTCGCGGGGCGATGTCGACGCGGATGCGGCGGATAAATCGTTCATCCGGCGCTGCGGATAAATTGTTCATCCGTCGCGGCGTTCCGACGCCGATCGCTTCTTTACCCCCTCGAACGCTAGCCGTTTTGTCGAATATTCGTTGTATCCTGATCGAACATTTTGATCGAAGATTCGTTAATTGGATTGTACTATGAGATTGAAATTGTCTTTATTTTTTATTTACTTATTTACATATTGACTTATTCAAACTTTGTTCTCTTATTTTTCTGTTTTCTTTTTTTTTATATTAAGTCCTTCATACATGTAATTTTCTTAAGCGATTGTTATCTGTATCGTCATTGAACGTTTTGATCGAGAATTAGTTGATATATCGGGCTGTGAAATTAATTTTTTTATTTATATATCAGTTTCGTGTGCTCTTCTTTCTTTTCTGTTTCCTATTAATTTCTTCTTTTATCTGTATGATTTCTTCAAATAATCATCGAAGCATTTTTATCGGGGATTCGTTGATGATTTGTGAAAATTCGTTGTGAAATTACTCTTTTTCCTTTTTGCTTTGTTTTTATTCACACACATACACACAAGCATATATGTGTATATCGATCAATTCCTTTTTTACTTGTACTATTTCTTCAGACGAATATTTGTTCCACTCTGATTAAATGTCTTGACCTCGTCTTCTCTAGTTAGCAGGTTAACGGATGAGATGAAAACAAACCCCATAGGCATGCTTTAGCTTATGCCCTTATAATGGGAAATGAGGCCCTGGCGATTCTCGATTATCGTGGGTACTTGCGGCAATGATAGCCGTTTCATAATTAAACGCACTATTCCCATGAACATACAATGCGTTTGTCGTGTCCCATGAAACATATTAATGGATACAATCACGTTGAATCTGAAGCGATGCGCTTGTTTCTAATAAGCCGTTTACGAGCTTGCGTTTGATTCGTGTCTTGTAACTTGCTTCAGTATTTCTCTGGAAGAATAATCTATTAATTGGAGCCTTTCTCAGACGAAGAGTGTGTTTGGAACAAGAAAGAAGATTTGGAATTTGGTAGTTTCTATTTTCTCGTTTGCTTAAAGAAGAAACAAGTATTACTGCTTGTTCAATATTTAAAGATTGCGGATGTTGGATGTCGTAATTTAATCGATGTAATAGTTGTCTAACAATGAGATTGTTAGATTGTTGTGATAAAACAGCTGAGAGAAAATATGATTAAATGTGATATACTTCATGCGTAAATGTAACTGATATCATTGTAAAATCTCCCGCTCTCTAGTTTACGCATAACTCAAAAAATATTTGATGCGATCCGAAAAAGTTATAAGGAGACTGTACCATAATCATACTATTATCAGAATATTAATCCATATCGATTAATACACGCTTCTCATACATATACTAAAACATTTTGAAATTGTCAGTATTTATTATACATGTAAACATATTTATTTATCATGTATATCATAACAGGTGTATAAAAAATGAAGGAATGGCAAAGTTAAACTTCTTCGAGTCCCAATTTCTTGCAAGAATCATCCTCCCAGAATCGGATGAATAAATTTGCTACGAGACATTTTTCGCGGCGTGTACGCTTTTGTTTTAAGTCCGTGGGCGCTTTATCCTGCGGAATAAAACGAGTACAAACTGTCAGCGGCAAAACGGCGCGCGACAGGGAACGTCAAACTTTACGATAATGCGGTTTTCCCGTGGAAAGCGAGTTTTCCGGACGTGAGAGAAGGAGAGAGAGGAGAAGGGGCGGGTGGAAAGGTTAGGGAGGAAAACTAAAAGTACCCACTAGCCGAGTCGGCGCGACGAAAGAAGAGTTCGCGTGTTTCCCTCTCCACTTCTTCCCTCACCCCCTCTCCCTTTTTTACTCCTCCAACCCCTCTGCGCGACACTTGCCGAAGTTTTCATTCATAATTAGAGGGAAAAAAGGGGTAAAAGTGGGTCAGCTGGCGCGCGACAACGGAACCACCACTTGTAGCGACGATAAGAAAACAAAGCCATCCGCGAAATCGTTCGCTCAACTTCCCCTGTTACGATTAAGCACCCATTTCATTCGTATTTCTTATTATTTTTTCTTTCCTTCCGCGATTATTATTCGTAATTTCTATTCATTTCTTTATATGTTTCGTATTATTTTATTAAGATCTCTTCTATTTTGTTTTCGTTTATTTTATTAGGATTTCGTTTTCTAACTATTTCCTTTGGGTTTATCGTCGATTTAATTGCGGGAAAATCAACCCCGTCACATCTGCAAGATTAATTAATGTTTATAGTAGTTTCTTTTCTTTCGTAGCTTTTCTTTCGTAGCTTTTTATCTTCGTTCTTTACTCTCTTCCTCCCTTTGCCATTTTTAAGTTGCTTTTCTGCAGCCTTTTCCCCTCCCTTATCGTTTCTTTTCTTCCTTCGATGTGTTAAATGTACACCATCAGTAATCGCTGGTTTACTACTTTGTTATTAAGTAACTCACAGTCTTTATCTTGATACTGACTACAATTACGCCCCAATAGATAATTAATATTATGAATAACTTCATACAGCCGAAACCATTTGGTCCATTTGTAACGCAAGAAAATGATAAAACGCTGCAAACAGATAACACGACATCTCACGAAGAAGAAACTCTGACGCGCCTTTTGCCGCTCGAAAACCGACTGTTTCATCCACTTATCCCTCAAAGCATCCAAAACACAATTCCAAAGAAGCAATCGCTTCAAAACCATCGCTCGAGCAATCCAAAAACAACAGCAGCTATTAAACAAAGCGCCTAACATAGGAGAACAAGTTAATCCAGTAAAAGGCACTCTGGCAAAAACGTTTTAAGACGACCCAGAAAACAATGCAATTTAGCATCTGGTAACGGGGCCAGCGAGGCTGAAGAGTTGGCCGTGGAAAAGCCGTCCCAAGGATAGTAGGAAAAAGGCGGTCGCGGAGGAAGTCGTTCCGTGAACTTAAAGCATCGTGGAAAGAGCAAGAGCTTGCTCGAAGGAGGGCCAAGATGGTTGAAGAGATGTTCAGCGGAGCGGCGGCGTTTTCATTCATAATTAGAGAAAAATCAGAGGTGGCAGGCGTGCAAAAGGGAAGGCACGCCTCGAAATAAGACGGTGAAACAAGGGAGAGAGACAAAGGTTGAACGAAGAAGGAGAACCAACTCTCGTAGTACGCTCTCTCGTAGTAGAAAGAAAGAGTCAATGAAGAAAGTGGCGAGCCACCGTTACTGGTAGTGGGGGTGCTCAATGAATAAGACGGTAAGAGAGGAAGAATGGTGGCGAAGACGATGGTGGAACGAGGAAAAACGACAGAGCTGAAGGAAGTTGGGGATGAAACGGGGTGAGTGGAGGCGCGCGCCGGAAGCTGGGACGGGGAAACCGAGTTGCGGGGAATCTTAAAGACTTTCGCCATTCTGTTAATTTTCTTCTTAAAGTGGGTTAAATTATTTTATGACTTCCGCCGCTCTCCGTCTCCTTTATGCTCCTTTTCTCTCTTCGGATGGGAGGGAGGGGGTGCTGTGAGTCACCCCTGAATCTAATCCAGCGCGCCTCTCCGGCGCGTTCGCGACTTCGTGAAAAGCGTAATTCTCTCTTTGTCTCGTTTTCTCCTCCAACCATCTACGCCTTTTCCTTCAACTTTGGTTCTGCTCTTTCTTCAGCGAACGACTTCAGCCACCCTTTTCTTTCCAGACTTCTCTATGCAACTGGAAGTATCAGCCACGTCTTTTCTTACGCTTTCCTAGCACCCTTTCTCGCTCGATTCTTCGCCAACTGTACACAAAGTTTCCACGTCTTCCGTGCCCTGACCCGAACCTCTCGACCTCGACACTCTTACCGTCAGCTGATCATTTCATTTTCCACAACCGCCTTCGATAACGGCCCGCTCGTTAATTTCATTCAACCCAGCATTTTATCGCCGCTCTCAGACAATTGTATAGTTCTCTTCGTTGGTTCTTTAGGGGAGATTTTGTGGATGCTGGATAATGTTAACCAGAGACGTGTGAGAATGTCTCGGGAATTTTTAAGAGGTACAATTCTCTTAGCAGATTTTATTTTTCGTTTCAGATTATTTGTGATTTGTTAGCTCTGAGAATGAAAAGAGATGATATTCGCCAGATATGTCTTTGACTTTTTCAATTCTTAAAAGACTTTATCGAAATTTTAAGAATTTTGTTGTCAACTGACGATAAGTAAAATACGACGAATGTAAAAATTCAGGTTCCAAACTATATAAAAAATGACTTTACTTCAAAATGTATAAGGCAAAAGAATGTAATAGATCACCTCATAAATTTTAAAAGAAATTTCCATTATGTACAGTAGAAATTCAGAAGTCTGTACAAAAATCAAATGTTAGTTACTTTTAATACAACTTTACTGACATCGCATGAACACAAATAACACAGCGAAACATCAAAATTAGTTACGTTCTTAAAATTTCACTAATTATTTATCTATTAATTCTTAATTCTTATTCAATATCAATATCGTTATATCGTTGAATACAATTCTACTGATATTGCAACAACCTATACAATAACATTATCGCACAAATACAGTCTGTCACACAAGAGCGTGTCTGCGATATCTGCGAAACCTGACACCTAATCAGAATGAGATAAAAAGAATGTAAACAAACGAAAACTTCTCTAATACGCGTTGCTGAATACCTTTCAGTTTCATTTGAAACAGTGAAAGGAACAGAGCTTTTTAATATGAGTGCCGCGTACGCGAAACGTCGAAAATCGTCTGGCATGGGCGAATGAAAACAGAGATCGTGATTGGAGTAATATAATATTCACTGATGAATCTTCGTTTTGGGCATGGTGTCCTATTAGGCGTGCTTGGACTATCCATGGAAGAAGGATGATTCAAAGAAGTGTAAAACACCCTATAAAAGTGCATGTTTGGGGTTGCTTTAACGCACGCGGTTTTGGGACTTTGTGCGTCTTTACAGACAATCTGAATGCACAAAAGATGGTGAAATTGTACCAAAGGGGACTTCTCACATCCGTGAAACGTTGGTTCAACCAAACCGAGGACCAATGGATATTGCAAGAAGACAACGACCCTAAACATCGAAGTCGCATCTGCACCCAATGGAAAGCGAAAAACGCCATCACAGTACTTCCTTGGCCATCGCAGTCCCCTGATGCAAACCCTATCGAAAATGTGTGGTCCCTAATGAAATGCAAGCTGAGAGGAAGACGTATCACAAAAATAAGAACACTTGTACATCACATTCGAAAGATATGGAGGTCGTTACCAGAATCCTACGCTCAAAAATTAGTCGAGAGTATGCCGAAACGATGTCAAGCTATAATCGCTAATGGAGGAGATTGGACACCCTACTAAGTAATAGCGTATTAGTGTTTTAGATGTAGATTCAATTCATATAAATTTTTTTACAAATATATAAATATTTACAGAAATATCGCAGACACGCTCTTGTGTGACAGACTGTAAATAGCATGAAAATATTTAAATTACTTACTCTCTTTAAAAAGCCTGAAAAACATATCAATTTTATATGTATTTTAATTGGAAGCGTAACGCGAAGATCCCTCGTTTCCGTTCTAAACGGGACGATCGTCGAAGGAGAGCTTCTGGTATTTCCACCGCCGAGAAACTTACCCGATGTTGCAAACTTTATAAAGTTTCGCCATTAACTCGAGCAAAAACGAGGAAACTGGTACGAGCAAACAAAATCATGGTTCGAAAAGTACTCTCCGACCTTCGACATCTTTCCAGAGTTTAACGGACGCGATTATTACTTTACACCGCAGCTCTTACTTTTCACTCTCAACGTTGTTCGTTTCCAAACAATTTTACACGGACGTCTCTACCTTAAATTCAACGTTTCGCACTGGAACGACCTCTTTCTTCTCAATTTTCCTGAATCTCTACGTTTCCAGCACATTTAAGCTCCTTTCATAATTGTTTATTTAGTAAAATATTAGATCAAACAAAAAATTCTTTTAAATCTGGCTATATTTTTTGATTTAACATAGTTTCTTTCCCGTTACACATTATTATCGTATTTAAATTAATAATTTATATTTCTATTTATTGTTCTGGAAGTTGTTTAAATTTCTGTCATAGCTGTCTATTTAGTAAAATATAAAATGAAACACAAACTGAAGTCAAAATAAAAACTTCTGTATAAAATTTTACATAAAATTTGATTAGGATTCCTTTCTTATATTTCGCTCATAATTACGTATTTAATAAAATGTGAAATTTAATGAAAAATTTAAAAAATGTGAATTATTGTGAATTATATGGGTCAACAGTCGTATGAAATTTTCCAATACTGATTCAATTTAATAATCCAACTATTGTTATGACGTTTTCAATGATTATCACACGAATTCAATATTGCAAAATAAGCAGAATCTAGAATTTTTTAATTATCGATTTATTTCGACAAAACATAAAAAGACAATGCTTTCCTGCAACCGTTGGCAAAATATATCAAGACATTCTTCCGTAACTTCGACCGACGACAATCTTGACGGGAATAAAATTTACGGTCAAAGAACAGAGCCATGGAAACCTGCTGGAACCCTGAAATCGCGGTATTCCTACTTCCGGCAAGTAATTATTCTTTCTCGACGCGTCGCCGGTGATAAACAAGCCACCTGTAAGTCGCGTCTCCGGATGCAGACGGGCGAACGCATCGGGGACGAGAATAAAACAAGACATTGGCCAAGAGAAGATTGTCGAGGAAGAATTATCGACCCTATCTCTCCATCTAAAAGTCAAATAGAAATCCAGAAAAACCGGAATCAATCAATAAAGTTTTTATTTCTCTCCTATTTACGTAAATTCGCTCGGTTTAAACGTTCTTTCGGTCGTTTTAAACTAGATTTTTTTATTATTACAAGATTCATTAATCCTTTTGAGGTAAAAGTAAATTATAGAAAAACTGTCAGATCGTCGTAATTTTTCTGATATTATTTACTTTTATATTATATTACGGATATATACCATGTTATACTCTGCTTTGAAAATTATGCTTAACCTTCTCTTTCAAATTTACGATAGAATAGTTTTATCCTCGTTGTTTCGACAATGTGAAGAATAACAAAGAATACAGAGTTGCGTCGATGCACGCTGGCTAGAGAAAGTGAACGCTAGTTCACATTTTCCATTAAGAGAACCGTCAAACAGCTATTAACCCCAATCCCTCTTTTCAAAAGTCAAACAAAACACCACAAAAATGGCGAATAATCAACGAACTTCTCAAGCGAATCTGCATCTACGTAAATTCATCCAGCTTAACAACAACCATTAAAGTCTCTGCCAAAGAACAATCTCATCCCCATTGTCTGAACGTGAAGGACAAACAAGAACAAAAGAAAGAAGAAAAAACTAGAAAGCTCCATCGATGGACACTGGCTAGAGAAAGTGAGTGCTGGTTCACCCTTTTCTCTACGAGAAGAGATCTACACGGCATACGTAGACGCCGATACAAAGACAGACACAGGGGTGGGCCACGATCGGTCGAGACCCTGCGCCGGCCAATGGCGTTTCACCCCCGTGGTGAGGGTGGGTTGCCATGGTAACCCCTCACCATACACGTACGTGTACGTAAAGGCACACCGTATACGTGTACGCGTGACGCTCAACTCTCGGGCTTCACCAAGCCGAGGGGGATGACTACAGGGGAGGGAGAGGGCGAGAGGGGAGGCTGGGCCGGTTAGAGGAGGGTGGCGGTGTGGTGTGGTGGCGAAGGTGAGGTTGAGTGAACGGCGCGGGGGAAGCGAAGAAGAGGAAGAGGAGGAGGAGGAGAGACGGGATACCTCTTCCACCCTTGGACAAGCCCAATCGATCGAGGTGTGCTTCGGCCGGACGAAACTCACCCTCTGTCAGCCCGCCCTCCGATCTAGCTTGCCTCGTACCACCGTTACCATCGGCACCACCGCCACCATCGCCACCACACCACCATCTACCTCTCTCCTCTACCCTCGAAAGCAACGGTGCCTGTTATTTGAATGGGGAGAGAGCGAAGAGAGAGGCGAAGAGGGGTGGCGGACTGGCGACGGTGGTCGGGGGTTGAATGTGACAGAGTGCCACCCCCGAGGGCCTCTACCGTTGAAAGTGCGGCGAGCAGAGTCTTCTCTCTGTCTCTCCGTGTCTCTCTAGTTATCTCTCTTCCACATTCTGTCCTTTGCTCTCTATTCTGCACGGCATTCTGTTCCTTCTCTTCCGTTCCTATCTCTCGCACACTGTCTCTCCTGTGTCCAACCCCCACACCTGCTCCGCTTGGCGCTGCCTCCTGGCTCGACTGCGTAGGGTGGCTCGCAGGGGCTGCGGAGGCACGGCGGGGGTGGCGTGGACAGAAATCAATATAAGACGGGCCTCCACGTATTTCTGCCCTCTCGCTCATACCCTCCCAGTCTCCCTTATGTTTGTCTCCCCAGCTGTATACCCGTCCTTTTCGCACCCTCCTCGAACTTCAATTGCGTTCCTCGTTCGTCGAACCGAGGGGACCCATCGGTCTCGTCTCTGTCCCGCTCTCTATCTGGGTTTCACCGGCCGCCCTCACCCCTCTCCCTGCCCTCCATCCCTCATCCACTCTGCCACACCACCGTTCCCTCGAGGGTGGACTAACACACACACGCGCGAGCAGAAACATACATACGTGCACGTGCAAACACGTAGCGAGGAACGCGAGCGCACTCTCTGGCAAACCAAGCATTTCTGTACAGGGTGTGTTTCGACATGTAACGGGTGGCTGTACAATGCAGGAAGAATTCTTGGGAATTCACTTACCATTAAGGAATAAACGCACGTGAAAAATGAAATCTTCTAGTTGAGAAACAAAAAGAGTGTAAGAATACATGGATAAACGAATTTGAAAGAGGACGAGAATAAGTTCGTTAGTTGGATACTTTTCAGATTGATCTATAAGACGTAAGAGTTGACCAATTACGTAGCGTAGCGTGCGACTTTCACCGGTTGCTGAGATACGCGGCAAGTTGTGGATGAAAAGTTCCCGCGTCGATGAAACTCTCTCCATAAATTCAGGAAAGAAAAAGGAGCAGCGAAGCCTCGGTAGAAAACGAAGAAGCGTAAGAATAAGGACAAGAATAAGACAGAAAGAGAGAGAGAGAGAGAGTTACGTGAAAGTAGGGGCAAAGGAGAAAGCGATCTGAAAAATCTGAATTACAAATCTCCCGTCTCGCTTCAGCTGCTGAATTAACTTTCGCTTTCCTTAACCTCGCAGAAAAGTGCTTAAGGATCTGTAGGATCGTGAGGACACGCGAACTTTCTGGACACCCGTTTCGTCGCGGTATATAGGATCGATAGAAGGACAGCAAACGTGTGGGGAGAGTTGAGTTCGTATCCTGCGGATAAGGGAACGGCATCCATAAATTACGACGCAACTCTGCAGGGTAAAAGTCTTGTACAAGAGACCTCCTATGTACGGCTGAGGTCTCTTCTAGCCTCCCTTTTCGTTTCTTCGTTCTCTTCTCCCTCTCCTCTTCTGATCTCCTTTACGACCAAAGCCCCGCGAGGGTAGGCGTGCTGTGGAACTATAAATTTTATCGTTAAGTTGTTTAGAATCGCGGCCCCGTGAACCATTCCACTATCCATGGAATACCATCCCCATTCTCCACGTGGCCACGTCCCTTGACGGCACTGAACCGGGGATTCTTGATTTCCAGCATTCACTTTCTACCAATTTCTCGGCACCGGATACGGGGCGCGTGACTGCAACGACAGGGAAATCGTATCTCTGCGAACGCCATTCAAACACCGCAGTGATCTAGCGATCGGAGAATTGGTACGGAGTTTCTTTGATGGAGCAGCGGAGAACGTGTGTGACAGGGTTCAGGTGTGTAGAGGTCTCGGTTAGGTTTATATAGTGGATATTTAGGGTTTGTTGAAGAAGATTGATGTTTGGTGGCTTTACGAGGGAAGAAGATGGAAATGGTAGAGGTTTTTGGATATTATTAGTGAGAAAGGAAAAGAGGAGTATTTTTGCCATCATGATTAAAGTCAAAATTTAGTAATTTTGAAATAGGGGGAAGATGGAGATGGTTATTATCGGGAATAAACAGAGTCGGGTGTTATTTATATGATTAAAAGTAAAGTTTGACAATTTTATGGATTTTCAAAATATTCTGTGTATTTCTGCGTCTTTAAATTCCGCATAAAAATTCTAATCGCAGGGAATTGCAACTTAGAAAAAGTCCTATAAATCATCTAGTTTACTATACAGCTTTCAAAACAATCAACTTGTCGCATTAAAAATTTTCTGAAAATAACATCAGCAGCAATAACGCACAATCCCATTTTCACCGTCAATTTCAAACTCGTGTCTATTAGCTTTGGATTCCCAATCACCCACAGCCTCTCCCTGAATTAAATCTCTTTGTCAATTTTTATCCTTAAATCTTTGAAACCATTCCATCGAACAAATAAAAAAAGAAAAAAAAGGAAAGAAGGTTTCACGTGGCACGCAAAGCAAAAAGAAACAAAGAAGCTTCTGCCGTCATCGTCCTCGGAGGGTGGCACGTAAACCTAAGTGGGGTTGGGAGGGGGATGGTCTGACAGGGTGGTATCGAGGGGGCTGGTGAGGGTTTGGTCGAAAACGTGGGTGGTGGCCGGGCTTCGGCCCGTTAGGGGGGAAAATAGGAGCGGGTGAAAGGGTGGCTAAAGGGGGTGGAGGGGGTGGATTCGATTCCTCGAAAAACTGTACGTTTTTCTCGCCGATAGAATGGCCGGGACGTCACCTGAATACATTATGTGTTTTCCACCCCTGGGGCTAGGATATTGAAATTTTTAATATCGAAGGGTGGCGGCCGAGGGGGTTGGTCGGGCGACGGACGAGGACGGATGGATGGAGAGCAGTCGAACGTCTATGGCTTCACGAAGCATCCCTCATGTAGCCACCCTCCCACGGCGATCCCTTATTTTGCCGTCGATATAGCCGCTGCGTATGCACGTGTATGTGTGTATGTATATTTACACGGCTACTGTACAGCACGCGTATTTGTGGATTTGTGTTTGTATTTATGTTCTCGTGTGAGTAAACGGCGACCGGGTATATGCACGAGGAACTCCGCGGAAGTTGTTGCATTATCGTTAGCCGTTACTTCTTCCAGAGGACGAGATCGATAGCTGGTTGCTTTTAATTACGGTAAAGTTTTGCTTAGGTTTAGGTGTTTCATGGTTAGTTGATTGGAAATTTGTAAACCTTAGGATAGAGTATTTTCGTGTTACAGTTAAATCTTTGTATGGACATCAGAGGTTAAACTGAAGGGATGAAATGAAAATTTTTCCATTATTCAGGAATTTTATATAGGCTTGTAGAAGAAGAAGATTTACTATTTTTCTACATTTATGATTAGTTATTAAGTATTTGCTATCCGGTCTCATCATATATAATTATAGCGTCATAGACACATAAATATTTATATTATCCTGTTGTATCTACAATTATTATGCGACAAGTTCTTTAATATCAATCATTTTCTACATAAGTAAATAAGATAAGTAGATTATATTGATATTATTATTTCAATAAATTTAGACTTTATAAGTATTATACATGAAAAAATTTGTCTTCTTTAAATAAAGTCTATTGTATCCTATTAAAATTTTGCACGATGTGATCAATTTTACGAAAAGTAAGGTATTTATATATCTTATTCGATAATTAGAAAGGATTAGACTCTTGGACAACGAATACTTCGTCGACGTTCATCGATAGAATAGTTGACAACAGGAAAATATGGAGAAAACAGAAACAAAGGATGTCTGTGTCTTTTCCTGTTCAATGGTTTTCGACTCGTTCGATGGTTAAAGAGGGTCTAAAGAATTCTTCGCTTTGAGATCTGTGCCATTCAGTCTTTGATCAGCTTTCTTTGCAACTTGAAAAGCTCATTTCGTACTTGTTGCTGCTTTTGAATTGCATTTCTTAATGGCGACATGGGAATAAGTTCAAAGTAGGAAGGTCCACGTAATTTCAAAGACGAGATAAAGAAAAACCAAGCAAAGTAAACGAAAGGAACAATGCGATGAATAGTTTCTTTGATCATTCTTTATCGTGTCCGCTGCCTTTGCTTTGAGGAAACATTTATATGATACGATAGAAAATAAAAGATCGATTTGATAAATAATTGTTTACTGATCAACTCGTCTAAGCAAATTTATCAATTGAAATATATTTTAAAATGAAAGATATATAATCACCACTTAATGCATAAAATATTTGCAAAATTCTCAAACGTGTCGGTGATAATAAAAGTTGGCTAAGTCATAGATCTTTCATTTCGAGATATTTAAAGTTTTGCGTTTAATACATAAACTGAATTCTATTTAACGACGCAATGATTCAATCCAAATGTTCAATTTCTACTGTTTTGCAAAAATGTAAAATAGTAATGCAAAATAAACGATGAACTCACTTTTCTTTTTTTCTAGCCACTTTTATAATTACCGGCACAAATATTTAT
Source organism: Bombus campestris (assembly GCA_905333015.3). Classification (NCBI taxonomy): domain Eukaryota; kingdom Metazoa; phylum Arthropoda; class Insecta; order Hymenoptera; family Apidae; genus Bombus; species Bombus campestris. The sequence continues at coordinate 2,859,804 of HG995146.1, forward strand.
ATGATTTCAAAATGTTGAACAGATTCAGAACACATGATTTCAACCACCGCTATAATTTCATTTCTGTCCTAAGTAGAGTCGAGATTGAGACATTCATGAATTAAAATTTCTGCTTTCAGACTCTCAGAATAGCATGGTATTCGTGGTAACTGACATTTGACTGATATCGCAATTACAAAAGTGACGAGTTCAAAACAGTTAGATGGTGAAGAATAGGAACAGTAAAACGCTGATCTCAATTCGAAGTTCGATAATACGAGCATAATCAAGGGAATTTTTCGCATAATGGAACGTAATATTATCAATTATCACTGATTGCCACGTAATTAATATAACCAGCGCAAGAGTTATAACTGGTTTCGAATAGCGGGACCCATACTGAGAGAGAAAGTTCAAAGAGAAAGGTTTTATGCTTTAATTTCAATTAATTTTTTCATTTATATAGCTTATGCCAAAATTTTCTGTATGTAACAGAATATTTCAAACGAAATTTATGAATTCAAAATAAAAATAAGAAATAAGGTATAATAATGTGATTCACTAACACATATGTAATATATTATCGTACAATTCACTATAATTGTCTTTTCCAAGAGTTCAAAAGTTTTCTAAATGTTTATTACAATTTGAAAAAATGTTGAAGTCCTTCCTAATTAATAAATAGATATTGTTATCATTCATCAGACGTTCAATACATATTATTATCAACTTTGATTAGAAAAAATTTCCACGTAAAACACATAGAAATGAGGAATATATAGTTGAAAGCTTTCAATAAAAGCAATAATAACCATAATTGTGTGACAAACCATTCTTAGTATGGTGCTATACAAAGGAAAGTAAGTACATGCAATTTAACGATAAAGTCATGGATGCTCCGGCGTCTCTTTTTCTGCGAGAAGAGCAGTGGCTTTTCACGATGATTTACCAACATGAAAACAAGAATCAAAGGAAAAGAAGAACGATGCCCTCCGCTTCAATAAGGCCATCCACTTTTATTCGTCCGAGAGTTCCATTACAAGCCTGTAAAGTGGCGTGCGTACTTGCCGGTGAGATTACATCGGCCCTTTGTTGAACTGGATCCGTCATTTAATTCAATTTTCCTGTTCCGGCTCTGCACATATATTAAAGCATCTGTTTCCATCAGTGAAGAACGTAACGAAGAAAGTAGCGATTGAGAGGGAAACGACATTTTGACGCTTGCCACTTCAGAATCGGTGCCAGTTGGATCAAACGCCGACTCGCCCTACTCGCTCTAAAATTATTTCCGCAGATGGAATAGTTGAATTATACCATTTATAATCCTCGACGACGGTTAGCGGATTTCATGGTTAATAAAGTCTCTCGGCATTCTCTGCTTTAAAACATTTGTTATACAACAAATATAGAAAAATCAAGTACGAAACGCAGTTTCAGAATACCGATGAAAAGATACGATTGTTATTTTTCAAATATTTGATTTAAGTACCTCGAAACATTATTCTCTCAAGTTGTTCGCAGAACACTCAATTGTTTTTATGTAAAGCGAAGAAAGAAGAAGATTAACGTTACATTCCTAGTTGCATATAAGGAATTTTATTGAAACGTAATACAAAGTTGAACAAAGATATCGAAGAGCTTGTAGAATTTCTATATTCATACTTTGTATATGAGAAATTTTCAATGACGTAAACTATACAATTTTCTTTTTATATTCATGGTGAATTTGTATTTTCTTGCTACCATTTACAATTTCATCAAAAAACAATTGTAACATGTCAGTTCTAAAACATGCACATTTTATTATCCCCTAATTTCATCGCTATTATATAATATACATTTTACTTTCCAAAGTAGAACCCTAATAAAGTACATAATCCACAAATTACAAAAAAACCTCGATATCACCCAGAAAGCCAAAGGACAAATATATATGTATACATATTGAAAGTAGGTCATGCGGCAGAAGCGCTGCGCGGTCAAACGACACCGATCTTCGAAAGCTGTCCGATCCTGAAAATCGTGGATCCAGTTTCGACTCGAAACCGTGGGCAGGTGACGATGCACGACAATACCGCGGTAGAAAATAGCAGGCCTACAAGATCGTTGAAACGTACTTTCGACCGCGACCCATATATTTCAGCCTCCATTTCATCCTCATACCTGAGCCGCCATATATAGCAGACACTCTGATAATTTGGACTTTTCTGACCGGTATACAGCGCGACCCTATGGCCTCGAAGGACCCTTTTCCTCCGACCAGGGCAAAGGACTTATGGGCGCGTGCTATGGGTGCCCCTCTCAAGGTCTCGGGGCGCGACCAGCATAGTCTGAAAGGGTCATCCCTTGACCCTGGGCGTGCTGCCCAACCCTAACCCCCCTCGGCGGTCAAAACAGGCGGAAACATGGCCTGACCCTCGTATATCACCGTTCTGGTTCTGCTGACCACGCGTACTGGACGCGCCACCACGGTCACGCGTCCGCCAATTAAAAGTAAATTCGTTTCGTCTCGTGGACCAGACTCGCTCGCGCGAATTATTGGATGGGGAAGGGCGGTTGGGTTCGACGGCCATCGAGGAAGGGATGAAATATCACGGGACACGATTAAGGCGTGAATTATTTATTGCGGGATGAGTCGCGTCTGTATTGGACTTGCTTGTTTATTGGTGGACACAGAAGGTAAAAGCAAAGGTGGGGTGATTTTTTTATAAATTGGGGGTGGCGTGTTTGAGGATATTAACATTTGAGATACTGCAGGTCAGAATGGTATTATGTGGAATTAAAATTAGGGGTTTGTGGAAAGTGTGATAAGATGGGTTCTCCGGGATGACAGACTTTTTGCATCGATTTGTGTTTGAGAAGTTGATAATGATAGATAAGAAATTAATTTTATATTTGTAGTTTCAACGTTATATTTCTTATTTGAAATTTGATCCTCAGTTTATCTATTTTATTGTAATTTTGTTCATGTAATTATTAATAATGTGATTAATAGATAATAAATAATATGAAAGTTAATATAAACACATTATTAAAAATAATATTAATACACTAATAGAAGTAATGTTAAAAGTAATGGTAATATGTATTAAATATAAATAATATCTAATAGATATCAAATACTGTGCGTTTTATGTTACATGAACTAAAAATACGGATAATAAATAATAAAAATACATTAAAACGCATATACTATATCAAACATGATCATCCCAACGTATTCAAAAGAAACATCGTACCTGTAGAACAAAGACTGTAACAAATATCAATTCCTCTAATACTCTCTTCTCCTTTCTATTATTTCCAATGAAACTAATATCGTGGCAACGGGTTAGTTCGGCGCATTCTTTTTATTATTCGGCGCATTCTTTTTACTATTCGGCGCATTTTCATCCGGAAATCAACAAAAAGTATTTCCCGGTGGAGGTTTTATATGCTTCCACGGTATCGTACAAAGTAATCGATGTTATACTCACCGAGTGGAAAGTGCGTTTCGCATTCAGCCGCATTGACGAGGCATAAAACCGCAGTAGAAAATTCCGACCGTGCTCGCATAACGGCGTCGACATACATACACGCGTGCTTCAACGTTGTTCTTTCCCTTCTCTCTTTTTCTCACCGTTTCCACGTCGTGCAATCCCCGAAAAACCGGAGGAATTTTTATTCGTGAACCGACACGACGTTGACCTAACTTCGGTCGAGCTACTTATCGCGCCAGCTCCACTTTGTCTTGAGTGAAATCCAAGGTAATTCGAGATCAAGCTGCATAATTCATGGCTTCTACGAACGTTCTTTAGAGGTAAGAACCGAAAAAAAAATTTGATTCTGGTAAACGGTTCCGTTTGCGGTTATTTTTGGATGTTGGCGAGAAATGTTTTTATACCGTATTGCTCGTACTGGTGAAATTCAAACGACTATATCTTCCATATTTTCTCTCTTTTTTTCTATTTGGTTTGTAAATTGATTTTAGTTGTTTGATACTTAATAAAAAAATTCTGTGGTTCAGAATATAGATACTTTTTAATTATTTTGAGCAGATTTATCGAAATCGGCGATGAAAATGGAATTTTTTTACGATATAAATGATTATATCGTTCATATAATATTGATATGGTTATATATATGGCCCTGAGCTGGCCCTGAGCTGGCCCTAAGCTGGCCCGGAGCTGGCCCGGAGCTGGCCCGGAGCTGGCCCGGAGCTGGCCCGGAGCTGGCCCGGAGCTGGCCCGGAGTTGGCCCGAACTGAACCTCAGTTCGAGTGGAACTGCCCTTATATACCCCCCTCCGTATTGCTCATGTCAATTCCTGTTTTAAGGTGAGTCATTCAACTACTTCATACCTCTGTTAGGTACACGCCCCTCCCGTGACTGCGGCTACGTTCAGTGACCAATTATGTCAACTTCGAGCCCAAGCCCACTGTCATAAATCTCGGATAGTCATAATTGACTCTTCATCTCCGACATATATATTCTTCTATTTTATTCGTAAACATTTGTTGTTGTAATTGTAAATAATCAAGTTACATCCTAAAGAAATGTATCAGAGCATATAACTATTATCACATAGATTAAACAATCTTTGATTCATAAAATATTCTTGGAGAAATGCTGAATAGAATGTTATATTTACGTACAATTTGCTAACAAATTAGTCATATACGTATAATCAGAATAACTCTCTCCGTGCTAAATCTGTTTGAACCATAATCACGATTATACTTGATATTCACCCTCAAACAGGAGGGAAATATTAAATTAGCTTGATGAAAATGACTCAAAGCATTTATATATTATGCATTTAGTATATTTGATAATGTTTATACTTTTCATTCTAAGCAACAGTGATATTAATTCATGTTATTTTGTATAAGAAACATTTTACAACAACAATGAAATTCATTATAAATCACTTAGAAATCAAGATATTAAATGTTTTACGATATTAATAATAATATCGAAGCAATCCATGTTCAAAAATATATACTTGCTATAGATCACATTTCTTTCTCAAAGAATATCGCAAGATCAGGATTAACTTATATTTATTCAACCAATATTTACTCGATATACCTACGCGCCATATTTATCTAACTAAAATCACAAAATTAAACTTCCCAACGTGATATATTGAGAATGTATTAATATACGTATTTATGTTACTAATATTAATTATACATCAAAATTCTAATACCAATACTATTCCCTTGTACTATCGCTTTCTCAAAAACTCCAAAACCTATCATATCCATAGAAAACTACTCTGCTTCCACTCATCGAGCAAACTAACTTCCAATCAATTTCCTGTTACCTCAAAACCTCTTTAACAAGAAAAACTGAAAATCCCAATAGCAAAGCCAACCCAACCTAACTCTTGTAGGTCTCACGTTCCCCGTCTTTCACCTGGTGGCTTCGTGCGTCGCGATTATTTGGTTCGCGAACGCGACCTGTCCCGGGGGTTGAGCGTCGTCGTCGTCTTCTTGGGGTACGACGTTCGCCGGCTCTGCTCAGTGTGCTCGTTACAGCGCCTCCACTTTGCAAGATTCAATATTCTAACCAAAATCCCCGGGGCTAAGGGTGGGCGGTGCAGGGCAAAAGTTTCTAGGCGTGGAGCCGCGTGAACCGCACACGGAGCATCCGGACGGGTCTAAAGTTTCCCGCTTCGTCGACGTGTGCCTCCCGTCGTCCTCGTCCTCTCATCGTTTCGCCGACGGTAAACTCGCAGTCCACACACGAGGTACGCGGCGGCAGCAGAAGGGGACGAGGGGAGGGACGAGCGAGCGAGCGAGTTACTTGACGGACTCGACGTTTCTGACGTCGTACAGTTACCGCCAAGAATTCGGAGCCTGGTGAATTTCCCGGCTCGAGAGCAAGGAATTCGAAGGGCTGAGAAGCGACGACGATGACGCCGACCACCACCACGCGATCCTACGATATCGAGAATTTTATTTGCCCAAGGAAAGAGATTCCAAAGGGTGGGAAGCGAGGTACGACGCGGTGAAAACGCGCAATTGGATTTGTTTTTGACTAACGACACGTGACGCTCTGTTTGCGGTAAAAAGGTCGTTTTTAGTATATTTGAGTTATTATTGTTGGATCAAAGGGCTGAGTAATTTTTATTGGGTTGGTTCGGTTCCACATGTTTTTGTTTTAAATTATTTTCCGAGGCTTATTATTAGAAATTGAATATTTGTATAAGATGAAATTTTGAATCATAATAAGAAAGTATTTGTGTTGCTCACATCCAAGTAAAATAGTGTATACCAACTAGGTAAAATATTATACGTGAATATTGTCAACCCGATAATCATCTTGGATACTTCATTGTAATTTACACATCTAATATTATTTCTTCAACTTAACCTTCCGTATTGAACATCCACACATGACGATTCTACATTAATAAGTCACGACATCGACTTCCAAATACTCCCACGTGAGACTAATAAAACTACCTAGTACAACAAACACCTGTGTATTTAGATATACCAAATAAACCAACACTGTGTATTTAGATATACTATATATAAACAACTATAATTGAGCATTAAGACTATATACATACATACGTATATGTATATTCCTAAACGTTCCGTACATCAAAATAACCATTATTTCTCTACGAAGATCTACAAATATTCTATACGATTTTCTCAACTTTGAAATTGTTGTCTAATTTTTCTTCATATAACATATTTTTTCAGTTATTTTTTCAATTGCATCCAAAAAGCTCGTATCTCAACGATCGTAAGAAAGTCTCGAGGTACGCAGACATGCAGAGTCGTGATAAAATTTTCTCCTGCCATCCTCTCTCTAAAGCGCACATGCCCACATCTATTTTACCCAAGTTGGCCAACCTGCCCCATCCCCAGGACCAATCGAAGTCTGCCGCTTTATCGGGAAAACCGAGGGTGTTCTTCGGGCAGACGGAACTGCCCCTGCGTTCCGGTGGCTTTATCGCCGAAAATAGGGGTGGTTTTTGAAGGGGGTGGCCGTCGATTTTGCGCGGACTGTACCCTCCACAGAGCATACAGAGCGGCCTCCATACAGAAGAAAGGCCTCCGGCTATGGCCTTCCATCTTATCCCTCTTCCAACCCCCTTCTTCTGCCTTCAACCACCCTCCCTCGTGTCTACATCGTTCCCATGCTTCGACGATGTTCGTCCGTCTATCTTCGCGTGTTTGCGCGTGCACGCGACGCGATACGGATAATGGAATGTATCGATGATGCAAGTTGTGCATTCTATGGTAGAACGAGGCGAAGTTTCTACGAGATTGGCTGGAAGGGGAGGTTTACGGAAAATGGGGTGAAACGATTTATAGGCGTGTTAGTTTGATATTTGGATTCCTTTTGATGTAAGTTTGTAGTTCGTTTGATTGTAGGAATGAAATTGGGTGGTTAGAATATGGAAGATTGTGGAAAAGCGAATTGGAGATATTTGGGGCTGAAGAAATTTGTGTCATGACTTGTAATTATGTAATCATAGATTATGGGTTTATGCTTGGGATAAATAAAACATTGATGTTGCAATAAAAATAAAAATTTCGTCAAAAATTATGTATTATGAAGAAATGTAATATAGAATTGCTATGCAAGCATTAATGATAAAATTCAGTTCAATAGTCGGGATTAGGTAAAGATAAATCTAGCTAAATCATACGAATTTAACTCTGCCAATTAATAACCAAACTCATTATAAAATATTATAGTAAATAGTTGACGAGTTCTTGGTGCAGAATAGCACGAGAAATTTCTTCTCCCACATCGATGATCAAAGGCATATTTCCAACGATATACTGCAGAATATACTGTAGAATTTCAGTTTGAAACATGGTACACTCTCCACAAGGAACTTCAAATTTTAATAAAACAGAATTTTCAGCTTCTACTACGTAATTCTAATCGATAATAATGCATTCTAGAACAATCAGTACTTCCAAATCTCTCTCTTCTCTAAACCATAAAAATTACGATTCCTCCCTTACCCTCTACCTCGTTAAACGAAATTCCATCGTTCAACCGTCACACGTAGCGCGATAAGCCTATTCGTAATTCAGCATCGACACCATCGCATTATTCTCAGCGCGGTGACACCTTTTCTCCATCCTGGGCGCTACAGCCGCGAAGGGTGGCGATAGACAGAGAGAAAACTACCCCCGGCGCATCGGATTTAACGTTGAACGCGGCTCTAATGAGGTGCGCCGCGTTCACGATCCTTTTCTCCCCAAGTTGTTCGTCGTTCCTTTCGCCAGGTAGGCACAGCGGATTTTTAATGGGGCACCGCGGCGTGCTCTCCTTTTTTCTCCCTCTCCCTCTCCTCGTCCGTGTTCCAGTGGCGTTCGACAGCAACCCCTTCGACCGATGGTTACCTGAGAATCCGTGGTGCAGGCAGAACCAGGCAGATACATAGGTAACGGTCCCCGGGGGTAAAAAGCAACGAGAGGAAAACTGTCCGCGTAGCGAGATTGAAATTCAAATGAGACCGCGAGGATATTCTAATTCCGTGCGGCAACCCCTTTTTTGCATATCGGGACCCACGCAGCTGCCATCCCGGGGACCCAAATTATATACATCTTTTTTCCTCCTTTCTCTTTCCCTTTTTAGGTTCCCTCCCGAAAGAACGTTTCTCTTATATTTTCTTTCTTTTTTTTTATTTTCATTTCGGTATACTCACCTTTGTCGCTCACGTTGCACGCGGCGATGTTCAGAGCGTTTTTCCCGCTTGCGCCGCCGCGCGTGATCCGCAACAATTGAGAATCGACAGTATTCAAATCCGAAGGCGACGGTAGCTAGCTACCTAAGCCCCCAGGCTTACCGGCTGCCTTCCGCGGATCCGATCGATTTTATGTTGCGGAAAAACGGAACGGGAAAAGAGGGAACACGCCTGGCCCGATATTCGCCGATTATCGCCAGAATATACACCCACGTTCAGAAGTAACAGGACACTTATGAAAATTTAAGTAAGCCTAGAAGACTGGGAAATTAGCGAAACGCTTAAGAGTGATTATTTCGTCTCGAATTTTAGGCTGTAAATCATAAGTTTCTCTTCTTCTCTATCTATGTACATCGGTTACGTGTTTCGTGATTGCCATTTTCAACAATTCCAATACATGTCTACATTATTACCGTATTTCTTCTATTCTCTTCGTGCACGCTACAGATGATTTTACAATATAGATTCGGATCTTGAATAGACTTCTTGGAGTATGCTATCAAACTTAGGTTTAGATTAGAAAACATTATTTTTTAAAATGGATCTGTTACTTCGCGTAAGACGGTCCGTGCGACGTCCCTCATGGTCTGGCCGCCGAGGCCCACACACCGTTACACTGACCCTCGATAAACCCAAGGAACCACCATAAACCGAATCTTTTCAGTTTAATTTCTATTCATATAAGTATTTTCGGTTTATGGATGGTCCTTAAAACAGTCCTTAGCTTTATTACACGCTCTTATAACTTACGGAGAAAGCGGTTGTTTGTCTATCAATATAACAGGTTTTTCTCATTCAAAAAGAACACCCATATCGAGCTTTCCTCCGTAATTGTACGAGACGGGTCACTACTGTTCTTCCAAACGTCGTGCAGTCAACACTACTGTTCTTCCAAGCTTCGTATAGTCAACGCAAGTATCTAACTCTTGGAGCAGTCAGTCTTTTCTTGAATCGAGTCAACTGGGGATCTTCCAATATCACTTCAAACTTAGTCCTCGCTATGATCTAGGTGACTGTTACGACGGCCGACCCTATACCTGGGCCAGGCTACACACCGCGGGCAGGACGGCAGCCACATGTCCGCACATCCTTGTCGCGTACCCTCAATACCCTCAAGGGCTCGTCATAAATCTTACAAAAATCTATCTAAGATCCTACGAGCCGGATGTAGCATCTGCTTAGCAAATATTCGCTTGTCTATTACGGGAAAGTTAGTTTCGCACGTGCGATACCTCCCACTATCAACTTTCCTCCGAGGGCGGCTAAGACCCTTCCTAGTCTACCAGTCATCGTATTAACCAATGAGAAACAATGTTCACTACCCTCACTTTCCTAACCAATAATGTTATGAACAAATCCGCTGGTCTCATACGCTAGACACACCCATCACTAGCTTTCCTCTGCCACCGCATCATTGCCAAACGCCACTGATTTACCATCTTTCGAGCGGTCAACACCTTTGACCGAGTTTCTACCATTAGATCAGTCATATACTCAACTTGTACATACGCAACAGCGTAACTATTCATAACAAGGTTGTTGGAATAAACTGTGAATCATACATTATCATATCCGTGTCGCATTCACTTAATTACCCCTGTTATCCTAAACGAAATAGGGGATCGGTCATTTCGCGGCGTCGATTATCAAATCGTAACGGGAATTTACGACTCCCGTTGACGTGCTTCTTCGCGATCGCGTCTCTCCCCGAGTGAACGAAACAGTGACATTACATCAATCTACTCTCTATTAATACAACTCATCTATCAAGTGTACTATTATTCGTCATTTATATCAATTATATTTATCATTTATTATTATTTATAATCATTTATTATTATCAATTATATATATCATTTATATCATTTATATCAATTATATCTTCCGACACGACGGAACCTCAAGTGTAATAAGTTGTTAAAAATACAAATATTATAAGACTGTAGACTACAGTTTTATTCCCCAACAAATACCCCTATTATCCCACAAGAAATAAGAGGATCGACCTGTTCGTGGTGTCGATTGTTGTAATCGTAACGGGAATTTACGACTCCCGTTGACGCGCTTCGACGCGAACGCGTCTCTCCGTGACTAGACGAAAATACAGGATCTTTAAATTTCCGTTCGTTACGAAATGTTTGAAAATCGATTGAAGCGTGAATCTGATATTTGCTTCGTGAAAATCCGTAAAATTTCTAGTACATCGTTCGCAGCGTTTAATACTTCCATGAAAACGCGTCAAATACGACGCAAGTACATCACAAAATCTATCAGAATAGATCAGTTTCGAATAAAAGAATATCAAATTTTTCATAATTCGCAATTTCACAATTTTGTTTTAATTTTTCATGTATTAAAAATAAAGTGACGTGAATGTTGATCGAAGATGCACGTTTGGTTGCCTTGAAAAGTCGCTCGTTACAGCTAAATGAAATGATGGCGTGGCAACACATTGTTCAGTGGCTCGTTGCAACTCAAGCGGACGAGAAGATTTATACCGCTGAAGAAAATTTGCCCCGATAAAGTGTTTCCGTGTGCTGTGCTCACGGCGAACACTTATCGTCTCGTTATTCCGCATTTTGCAGCGAAAGTTAGGCAAGTGAAAGGGAACCGTTTTCATTCATAAATGTAACGTTCTTTGACAGATTGATTGTATCTAATTCTCTCGATTCTTATCGATTGATAATTCTTTTCCGTTATTTGGTCTTGTACTTGAAAATTATTCTGTATTCATATTGGAGAAAAACTTAAATAGCTCAAGCAGTCGTATTTAATTCAAAGTATTAAATGCACAGTTTGAGAAAGATATTATTCACTGGGTTATTAATTGGAAAAAGTAGAAAGAAAATTTAATAATTTTTTGATAAAACATATAGAGTAAACGATTCTTCAATGTTTGAATAAATCAACGTTTCATGTGGATACAGAGTAAAATATATTATCTGAACTTGACATACGCCATCAACATTCACAATTATTCACTAAAGTATCAATAAAATATTCATGTACGTTGTTGAACAGGTTTTCAACTGCATAGTAAATTGATAATAATGAAAATAAATTATCTGCTTTTTTGAAATTATCATAACATACTCCAAGATGTTATGCCTGTATAGTAAATGATAATAAACACAGTAGAACTGAGTACAAGACATTTTACCATGTAAAATACTTGAGGTATGATATGATAATATGCATATAATACGCAAACACCATATGATAAAAAATTCTATTTTATATACACAATAAAAGAAAATAAATAATAGATTTTTATTTCACACGTGTTATAAACATTATATTACTTATACGATCTAATATTTACTTCATAATTTTACGTAGACTCATCCCAATTATCTACTGCTTAATATTCAATGTTTATTCACTCTTGAAGTAAATGAAAGAACAAAAATAAACCGCCTTCCTTTCATCTTCATATTATAAACACTGTACTTCCTACGTAACTTTCTCAAAAAGAAAAAAGAAAGAGAACAGAAAGATACAAGAAGATAAATCAAAAAAATTACGAAAAGAGACGTGCAAACACGATGGTACATAATCGCGGCGAGTATCCCGCGGCAGCGAGCGTTTTCAATTTTCATAAACGGCCGGAATAATCCCGATAAAAACCCTGTGCAGGTGAAATTCCACGGGACGGTTCGGTGAAAGTCAGTGTGACTTGATGGGCCGCCTACGTGTCCAGGGAGAGAAAAGAACCTTAGATTCAGGACTCAGCGGTAGGAGACCAGGAGAACGAAGAAAAAGAGAGAAGAAGAAAAGTGCAAACGGCCTAAGGGGGCCGCCGCTTTGCATAATCAAATCCTGGGATGATGTAGCAGAATGCGAAGTACCCCGTCGTCACGGGTGCGCCGAAAAAGGGGCTGAGAATCCCGCGGGCACGCGAGTACTTCGAAAAATGCAGCCTCGTGTTCCCTTCGCAGCCTTCGTTGCCTTTCGGCTCGGTCATAAGGCCGCAGCACCCCTTACCAGACATCCAGCCCTTACAGAATTCCCGGAGTAACCCGGAAACATCTACTCGTTTTGCAACATAGACACCACGAATTCTTGTTCCTCAGGGCTGACGTGAAAAGAATGGTGAGTCTTCGTTGGTGGCTGATCGAACGCGAAGAGTCGACTGGTAGACATCTCTTTTCGAGCGTCTTTTTGGAACATTGTTCATTATATATATGGAGGTGATTAGGTTTCCACGATCTTCTATTGCAAATGGGTATTTTTCGGTAATTGTTTGTTGCAAATCATCGAATCTTGGGGGTTTGATATCTGTAGTGTATTATTAGGATTCATAAGCACGTAAATACTTGGTTTAATTTGGGGTGGTATTTAGTTATAGAATTATCGACAGGAAGATTCAGAATGATTTTATATTTTATTAGAACTTGGGAATATCAGGGAATTGTAAGGATATTGTGGAAGAATTAATTTTTGTATTTTTAAAAGTTAGTATGCAATAAAAGAATCGGTGTCTATGGATTAATTTTGCTATTTAACGAATACATATTTAATTGTACGTACGATACAATAGAATATATACTATATAAAATATAATAAAAATTCCTACAATCTTTAGAGAGAAATTTTTGGAGAGTTTAAAGGCCTGATTTTGTTACAGAAACTGATGGTGGAGGAAGCATGGTGAAGTTGAGGAACTAAGTCTGGGTTTAACGAAGAGTGATGTTAGGTGTCTTGTAAGTTGTGCGATGGGGTATGTCGGTAAATTTTATGCTTTATATTTCCTTTGAAATTGGTGTACCATGCAAAATAGTTGTAACTACCAAATTTTGAATTTGAAATATATTGTTGATATATATTGTCATTTTGAAATAATTACGTATTTTATAATATCCTGAAATTTGAAGCGGAAGCTTTAATTTAGAATTGTGTAATTTTAATACTTCAGACCTTCATTTCTAAAAAAGGTAATGTTCAATTTGAGGAAAATTAATTTAAGGAAGAATTTTATATTTTATAAAAGCGAATCACAATATACATATATAAATATATACAATCTAAAATCTTAATTGACACCGTATCTTAGTCGTTAACCTATCCATCCCCAATAAGAAAAAAAAAATTAACTTGCTCCTGAAAATGTAAAAACTTCTAAAGGCCAGCAGGCACGTCCGCCGGCATTTGGAAAAGCTTCGGTGTATCAAGACGGAAAAAAACACCGTGGAATTCCGCAAGAGGCGCGAGGAAATAAGGTGGCTGGCTCGCAGAGTTGGCACGTACCCCCTCGTCAAAATGGACGGGCTAAGCCCGTATAAGTCTAACGGGATTTTCGATCGTGGGCGGGCGGGGTGAGTGCAGGCCGCGGTTCGGTGGTGGCTGTATGTAGGGGAGTAAAGTGTGCGGGGGTTGAACGCGATGGTAAGGGCACTATGGAAGGGGGTGGCTGGGAGTCCTTCAAGATGGCGGCTATAAGGGATGGTTTAGGGCGCGTGAGGGTTGCGGGTGAGGCAATATATCAGAGCTAGAGGGAGCGAGAGGAAGAGAGATCTTTGTGGAGGGTTGCTTCACCCCCGATGATGGCCGTTACCACCCGCTTCGCTGGTCCTTTCCTCTTCTCTCTCTTCTTCATCTTCCGACCTCGTCTTATCCTTCCTTTTTCCTTTCTCTTCCCTCGCTTCGCGTCCGCGTATCGCCTTTTCTGCCTTTGCTCACCCTCGATCAAGACCATCGCCCCCTCTCCATCCCTTAACTCGTCCCGGTGGAGCCCTCGGGTCCGTTCACGAAAGTATAAACGTCAGAGGAGAGTGATGGAAATGGACGAGACGAGGGGGAAGAGCGGACGATCGGGAAATAGTGGAAAATCGAATGGTTGAAGGGTGGAAAGTACGAGAAGACGGGGATGGGGGACGACGACAATTCGTTGCTTCCAGGGATTGAAGGCTTTTCGTTCAGCCGGGCTTTCTCTCTTTACCTTTGCCGCGCTGATATCAGGGGCCGATGGAAATATGCCAGCCGGAAGTCGTCGAAACCGGTAGCCGCCGATGCTTGTTGATGGATTCGTGTAAACGTTCCGAAAGGGCTCTCCTCTATCTCCTCGATGAAGGGAAATGCGATCGACGATGCGTTTTGTTTCGAAGGTTCGTGGAAATGGCGGTAGTAGGGAATGATGGAACATGGTTGAAAGGAGCTTTATGATTGCTTTAGAAGGAATTAGTTACGTGAACTAGGAAATTGACAATTAACCCTTTTATATATAACATACAAATGTATGGATGGTTATTGCTAGATTAGGGATACTCGTGGAATTTAAAATTTTGTGAATATAATTAAAGAAACCTATATAGATATTTATTTCATGCAATATGTACTATAATATATATTTCACTTTGGATATTGTTGAATTATTAAATGAGTAATTTAAATATTTTCAGAGAATGCATATTTCTTAAATCCAATTTCTTAAATGTAAAAATCTTACAAATAACGTTGAAAACGAAAATTTCTTATTGAATCGGGAATAGATTTGTTAAGTTATAACATATAAAATGCCAAATTCTGAATGATTCATATTTCACTAGATCTTAAGAGGAATGAAGATATTTATCATCTATAAATATGTGAAAAAGAAAACTCTCACGATACACTAATACATTAACGAAGGTAAAATTATTTATTAAAAAAAGAGATTTTAAAAATTGATATAACAAAACCTTCGACGTAGCGTATCCACCTCCTTGAATCATTAAAAAAAAATGGCTACCATCAAATTCGTATAGATGCACGATAAGGATATGATGCTGTAAATGTTAATCAAAGGGACATCCAAACGTTTGGCGTGAATATTTGAAACCGCGCGATTTTCAGCAGGCAGAATAATCGTCACGTACAAGTATGTCGTAAATCCAGGCGTACCAAAAGCGGGCTAAGTGTCGCGGTCGGTTAAAAGGCATTATGATAAATTCACGAAGAATTTATCGCGCGGTCGGTATCACGAAGGACCAACCTCGAAAACGATAAAGATGAAGGCAAAGAAAGCAGAGAGGGGAGAAATAGGCTAGAGGAACAAGTTAAAACGAAGAGAGGGAAAGAAACGAACACGCTTATAAAGATTTCAGCTTGCATCCAGTCGCCCCTCGCGACGTATCCAGCAAAGAGGAGCGGTAATGAGCTTCAAATTCTTTCCCCTTGGCGTGTACTTTAACTGCGTTTCGCTGCGTTTTCCCGCGGCACGGAGCAGAGAGGTGGAATTCCTAAAAGAAATCAAATCCAGAAAGTAAATGAAAAAAGTAGAAGACAAGATGAAAATAAAGTAAAAGAGAATCAAGAGAATAGCGGTCTGGAAGGGCGTGACAATGGCCGACTCGTTAATCGACGTCGGGATGGAAAACGGGCCGAGGAAATCGCGTATCTCAAAGCGGTGCGAGAACGCGGCAAGAAATTTCCCCGATAAAGGGGAAGAAAAACGAGCGGGGACGAAATCTCGTGGAACGGAATCGCCGGCTTTTTCACCTGCCGATCGTTCCACCCACCTTCCACTGAGGTCCTCGAGAAGCTCGTTTTCATCCCTTCCCTTATAGCCCGAGTGTTTTCGACCACGCCAGACCTCCGGGAAATTCTAAGTGAACGAAGAAGAAAAAAGAAAAAGAGGAGAAAACGTAGAGTGTAGAGAAAGAACCGTAGCAAGAGAAGAATCGTAATCGGTGATCTCTGGTGATCCAGAGAAAGAGAGAGAGAGAAAGAGAGGAAGTATGAGAAATTATCGAAGAGGAACGAAGAGGAGCGGAGTCTTCGAAGCGTAAAAGAAACGGGAGGACCTCGTTTTTATTTCTTCGTCGTATTCCGAATAAACGGGACGGAGAAGGGTATAAGTACACGAGTGATCGAGAAAGATGAAAGAAGGAAGAGAGTCAGAGAGAAACAGAAATGGTTGGAAAAAGATGGGGAAAGGGAACGGGACGAATGAAAAGCTTCAAGCTTGCGGTAAACATCGAGCGTGTAATTCGCTCTTTAAAGAACACTTGGACGATAATTAAGCCGGCATGGGGGCACGCTGCAGCCTGATGATAAGGGGCGAAAGAAACGCTGGTGCAACGAGGATGGAAACTCAGATCGAAAGAAGACAGAGGAAGGGTGCAGCGGAGGGTGCAGAGGAGAAGCGAAGAGAGGGCGAAACGACGAGTTTCAGGCACCGTTGAAAAGATCTTTTTCCGTTTATTTTTCGTGACCATGGCTCGGAAAGACACGTGGTCTGATTTTAATTAGCACCGGGCTGCACTCACGGCACAGCGCGCGCGCACCCACGGATGTAGAAAGAGAAAGAGAGGGAGACAGAGAGAGAGAGAGAGAATCCTCCGGGCTTAGAATTTACCTGTCCCCAGAACTCTGTTCGGTTTCCTTTCCTCTTGGCTACCCCCTCGCTAAATCCGCAAAATACTCCCCGCTACGTTTCTTTGGCCATGTTCTCGCGCTCGGTCAAGAGGGTTAATCCGGCAGCGAAACTCTTGGTTCTTTCTAGCAAAGAGAGACGACAGCGGTTTTGATAAACGTTAATTCGCGGCGTTATGTCACGAGGATCGGGAAAACTACGTCGAGGATGTACAATTTTTGGCAGTTGCTACCCTGAGCAGACTTCTGTGTTCGAATTTCAATGAAATACTTTCTATAACATTCAATAAGAAAAATATTTTCTACTAAGTCTGTATTTTTACCTTTTTAATTATATTCACAAAAATATGAATTTTAAATATCCGCGATCTAATTATTAATGATCCAAAATGCATTTTATAGATGTCTTTTTTCTAGAGAATATATATTACAATTAAATTTAAGAACAATTTTGAAAGTAAATAAGCAAGTGATCAGATACTTTCGAACAATAGTATACCCTTTTACCTGTTCATATCACTCTCATAAAACTTTCTCTTAATTAGAGAACTAAGAATAATAGTAGTCAGTAGATTGCCATTTTTCATAAAATAGCGTTCTGTGATTATTGTCTTAAAAAATTTATTATATTTTTTAAATCATGAAAATGTATAACAAAAACTACATTATTGTTAACTAAAATCCATTACCTATTCCATTTAGTCAAATCAGTTTCCATATATTAGATCATAAATCATCATAGTAGATCATCACCATCTTTTCAGAATCACCTCCAATCTATAACTCCTATAACTTCCCTACACAAAACCCACCCTCCCAACAAAAAAAACTCAAATTTCCCCCAGTTAACTTTACGTACAGGTAAATGTGAAACTCCGCCACATTAGCAAAGCCTGGTGAACAGAGATCGACACGTTATTCAGAATCGAATAACGAGTATCAACGAGAGCAAATTGCGTGTCCGTCTCCTCTTTCTTTCTCCCAGCCTCTACCCTCTCTGTCAAGTAAAAAAAAAAAAAAAAGAAAACAAAAGGGTGACGACTCCCGGTGGCTTTTCTTCCCCCGTTCGGTGAGCAGGGGGTGGGCGCGATGCTAGGGGTTGAATCGTCGCGCTCACCGACGTTTTATACGTCGTCGGGTTTCATGCGACGGCGGTAATTTTTTTATTAGCTTGAAAACCACTCGACTCGTCGTCGTCGTCGTCGTCGTCAACGTCGTCGTTGGCGTCGCCGTGGTCGTCGTTGGTGATCGTTGTGCCGCTGTTAGTCGGTGAGACTCGCCTCCCAAACAGGGTTGGAAAAAAAATCGTCCAACTTCTCCGAGTAGACACTCGTTTTCCTCTCTTTTTTTATCTTCGTTGCACCCTACCATGAGCGTCCCTTCGCCCTTCACAGCCACCCCCTTCGCCGTGGATCGTCGAACGGTGAAAAGAAGCACGCGTTCATTTGCCTTATTAAGTAGTTTCGCAGAAATTAAAAGCGTGTCGCTTTGTCGTAGTTCACCCTCCCCATTGTTCCGTTCTCGTGGACTCGTTCCGTTCGTTTGTTTCTGGCAAGAAGTGCCGACGAAAAACCTTGAAAAAGTTCCCGCCGGGCCAGCCACTTTTCCAGGGACACGGTGAGCCCTGCGTTTTAAGGGTTGCGAATGACCAACCTCATTTACGGCGGTTTCTTTGCCTTCGAACACCCGGTCTCCGGGTAATGCACGACTCTCTTGTTTTGGCGTTATTGATCACTGCTTGAATGGATTTATGGTGGCTTTTTGTTAGGCTGTTTTAAGACGCTGGCTTTATAGAAGCGGATATGTATAATTCTTTGGTAGAACACTTTTTTCTTGATACAAATTTTATAGATTATACATTATATGTTTACAGATGTAGATATAATTAATTTGTGAGGTGTTCTTCTTTCTTAGCTGTTTTGTTTCATACTTTGTATGTAGTCAAAGATAATCTGATATTACGAAAATAATTTCAATTGATAATATAATCGATAGTATAAATTCAATATATCAATTCAATAAATATCACATTCACTAAATGATACAAAATGTTCAAGTGTCGTTAAATGTTACAGCAACAAATAATGAAATTACTAATAAACTGTTATACCAAATAGAAAAAAAGATATATCGAATTCTACATCAAATTTTAATACATTATGTTAGGTAATATAAAGAAGTTCTGTTCCTTTCTGGTTTAATACTATACTTTCTTCTTGCATGACGACAGAACTCGTTTTCCATGAAAAATCGGCACCTTTGAACCTGACCCATATAATTTTTAACGCGCGTGCCAACTCCAACTGAGGTGAAATTGAAATACTTTTGCCGACAGGTGACGGTATGAAGAACTTAAGACTTCGTACAACCCCTTTCCGGTTCTACTGGTGCTTAGAAACTCTTACAGCGCAATAAACTTGTTTCGTGTACACGCGCTGTTCATTATAGTGAATCGTGGAAACGTGTGCGCGGTAAGTATCATATTCTTTCATCGTCACTAAAATATTTGTCTGAAAACGTGTTTAAAAAAAACTGATAACCATTTACTCTTAAAGAAAAATGAGATATATTTAATTCTGTAATAAGTCACGAACAAGGAGAATACTAATATTATTTGTCGGAGATGAAAGGACACCGGAGCCTTTCTTTCGGAATGTTTGGGGAAGTCCCCAAATACTTTAGTCCAGACTTTTTATTATAGCCATACTTAAACAATAAAACTGAGAAATAGCTCTTCATGAGCTAAGTCAATTATGATTGTCCGAGATTTACGACAGTGGGCTTGAGCTCGAAGTGACATAATGGGTCATTGAACGTAGCCACGGTCACGGGAGGGACGTGTACCTACCAGAGGTATAAAGTAATTAAATAACTCTCCTTAAAACAGGGATTCACCTGAGGAATACGGAGAGGGGTATGTAAGGGCAGTTCCACTTGGACTGAGGTTCAATTCGATAAGTTCTACTAGTACAGGGAACACGTGTATCAAGTTCAATATCGCATTTGTCTTCCCGTTGACCGCGTATTCGTTGTTTAACATAAATTCATCGTCATAGACATCTCGTTCATTCAATCACCAATATCACTTGTAATACTTTCTCATACGTAACCACCATCTGGCATAAGACAAATATGGACAACTCGCAGCAAGACTCATTACGCGCCCCGGCTTCCGACATATTTATATATTATAGTAGTAGTTTTAGTCTTTAATATAGTAATTATCTGTTTCATAATATATATATAATTTCGTAATATATTTATATGTCGGAGATGAAAGGACGTCAGAGCCTTTGTTTCGGAATGTTTGGGATGGCCCCAAATACTTTAGTCCAGACTTTTTATTACGGCCGTACTTAAACAATAAAACCGAGAAATAGCTGTTCATGAGCTAAATCGAATAGGATTATTCGAGATTTATGACAGTGGGCTTGGGCTCGAGGTGACATAATGAGTCACTGAACGTAGCCGCGGTCACGGGAGGGACGTGTACCTAAGAGAGGTATGAAGTAATTAAATAACTCTCCTTACAACAGGGATTGACCTGAGGAATATGGAGAGGGGTATATAAGGGCAGTTCCACTTTGACTGTGGCCAGTATTGAGTATGCAGTATTGAGTATTCAATATCCAGTATAGTTTGATTCAGTGGAGTCAGTGCGGTTCGAGAAGTTTGACTAGTACAGGGAACAAGTGTACTAAGTCCAATATTGTGTTTGTCATCCCGTTGATCGCGGATTCGTTATCGAACCCGAGACCATTGTCAGTAGCGTCGCGAGCGTCTGATCACCGTGAACAATTGTTAACCTTGTACCAAATCCATTGTTGTAATAGACTACACTTGCGTTGTACCGTATCAATGTCTGATCCAAGTGCAGGTTCATTTGACGCCCACAACCCTAATCCGAGTCCTACTCCGACATCAGAAGTGGGATCAGTGCCGAATGAGACGGTGCAAAGGCTTACCATCGTAGTGCGTGAGTTAACTCAGTCGCTAATGCAAAATTCGAGTGCGGAACCTAAAAATTTCTCGCCACCGCGTTTTAACCCTGGGACCGCGGGTTCCGATCCTGCTGCATGGTGCACAGCAGTCAATTTGATTATGGAGGAAAATCCTTTACAAATTAGTAACCTGGAAGGAAACTATAATCTCAATAACGAACGTTGAGTCGACTTCTACGTAGCGGAAGTACTAACCAATAGATCAAGTCATCTGGGTGAGTCGTTTCCATTTTACCCCGATTCTGGAGCCGAACGTTCATTAATTAAAGAATTCGTAGTCTTGAGATTTTCTGGCGAAAGAACGACTGATATGATAGTAATGCGATGGATAGAAAATATTTGTACACGTACATCTCAAATCTTGCCCATTGTATGCATTAATGGTTTTTTTTTCCTCTTTACATTGTAAATAATTCTCCATGTCCTTGCCGATCGTTATTTAAAAATATGATATCGTGAGTCGTTTCAATTTTGCTTCGATTCGGGAGCCGAATGCTCGTTAATCAAGGAGTCCGTAGCCTTAAAATTTTCAGGTAAAAGAATGACCGATACAGTAGTAATGCGAGGAATCGGGAATACTTGCGTTAAAAATAGTTACTTGAAGCATGATATTATGATTGGTCGCGAAATCCTAAGCCAAGGATCGACGTAAATATTACGCGCAATAGTCTCGATATTTGCAAAACGAAGATAGTTAATGCCTGCAATAAAACCGCCGAAGATAAGGTCAATCTCGATACAGTAGACACCGAGGTATTTGGTAAAGATAAAAGCCAATTAATTTCCATTCTTCAAACTTTCAAAGAGTCATTTATTACGGGTTTCCCACGTACACGCGTAAATACGGGCCAGTTAGAAATTCGATTAATTGACCCCCACATCACCGTGCAAAGAAGTCCTTATAGACTTAACGAGGAGGAGCGGAAAATAGTCCGAGAGAGAATAAGCGAAGTAATTGGAACAGGAAATCATAAGGCCTAGCAATTCACTGTTCTCGAACCCTATGATACTCATCAAGAAGAAAGATGACTCAGATAGATTGTGTGAAGATTTTCGAGAACTAAATAATAGTACGGTCGCGGAATGGTATTCTCTAGCCCTTATTGCGGATCAAATCGCGAGATTACAAGAAGCGAGATACTTTATTAGTCCGGATATACCCAACGGGTTTCACCAAATCCCTATTTATCTCAATCCTACGGAGTATACAGCGTTTGTTACCCCGACGGACTATACGACTATACAACGATGCTGTTTGGATTGAAAAACGCACCGTCCGTTTTTCAAAAGGCCATTTTCAAAACCCTAGGCGACTTCGCGTATTCGTACGTAATCGTTTATTTGGACGACGTCCTAATTATTGCCGACTCGGTAGACCAGGCGTTCGAAAGGTTGAACACCGTCTTAGATACCCTCGTAAAAGCCAGATTCTCCTTCAACTTTTCGAAATGCTCTTTTTTAAAGTCGCCGATACTTTACTTGGGATACGTAATCCATAACGGGGAAGTTCGTCCCAACCCAGGTAAAATACTCGCGTTGAGTTCGTTACCTGCGCCAACGACAGTTACACAGCTCAGGCAGTTTTATAGGCCTAGCCTCCTATTTTCGGAAATTTGTCCCCAAATTCTCGCAAATCATGAAACCCCTATATTCACTCATATCAAACAATAAAAACATAACCTGGGCAGAGAAACACGAGGAGATCAGACAAAAGGTAATTTCCGTTCTGACCGACGCGCCAGTACTAATGATGTTTGACCCTAATTATCCCATAGAATTGCATACTGACGCTAGTTCTGACGGTTATGAGGCCATTTTAATGCACAAGGTCGATGGGAAAAAAACGGGTCGTTGAGTATTACAGTAAAAGGACCAGTCCCGCGGAATCCAGGTATCATTTGTATGAACTGGAAATATTAACAGTTGTGAACGCCATCAAACATTTTCGACGCTATTTGCACGGGCGGGAGTTCCTAGTTGTTACCGACTGTAATTCGTTAAAAGCCTCCAGCAACAAGGTAAATCTAAACGACCGGGTCTACAGGTGGTGGGCCTACTTACAAACCTTCACTTTTGACATTATGTATCGAGAAGGTAGACGAATGTCCCATGTAGATTTTTTTTTCGCGAAACCCCATAGACACTGACCGTAATGTAATTACCAAGGTCGAAGAAAAGGAAATTAATCTGGCCGAAATTTCAGAAGACTGGCTATTAGCAGAACAACGCCGCGACCCCCAAATTTCGGAAATAGTTAGGAAGATACAAAACGATGATCTCGCGGAAGATATAGCGAACACGTACGAGATACGATCCGGCACCCTTTGTCGTAAGATACAAAGGAAAGGTAGAACTCTTTGCTTGCCCATTGTCCCCAGGGGTTTTAGGTGGTCTGTCATTAATCATGTGCACCAGTCAATTATGCACTTAGGTTGGGATAAAACGCTCGAGAAACTGTACGAGTATTACTGGTTCGAGGGAATGGCGAAATATGTTCGCAAATTCGTCGAGAACTGTCATGCTTGTCGAGTTTCGAAGGCTAGTTCGGGTAAAGTACAAGCCGAACTATATCCTATACCTAAGACCAGTATACCTTGGCATACGGTGCACATGGACATAACAGGCAAGTTGAGCGGGAAAAATGATTCCAAGGAGTATGTTATTGTTTTGGTCGATGCCTTCACTAAATTCGTATACCTGCACCACACGCATAAAATAGATTCTTTTAACGTCATTAAAGCATTTAAATCCGCTATATTTTTATTCGGCTGTCCCTGCCGGATAATAGCGGACCAAGGAAGATGTTTTACGGGCAAAGAATTCCAAGAGTTCTGCGCAAGTAAACAAATTAAAATCCATTTAATTGCAACGGGTGCTAGTAGAGCTAATGGACAGGTAGAGCGTACTATGTCCACATTAAAGAATATGTTTACGACGGCAGAAACCACCGGGCGGTCATGGCAGGATGCGATCGGTGAAATACAGTTGGCCCTAAATTGCACCACCAATCGTGTAACTAGGTCGAGCCCGCTAGAATTGTTAATCGGTAAGACGGCAAGACCCTTCGGGTTATCGCTACCCGAAAACATTGAAGAAAGGGAGGTAGATATCTCAGACGTAAGGCAACAGGCAATAAAACATATGGAAATCGATGCTAATTATGATAAAGATCGGTTCGATAAAACTAAAGCCAAAGTGGTTAGATTTAATCTCGGTGATTTCGTATTACGTAAAAACGAGGAAAGAAATCAAACCAAGCTAGATCCAAAGTTCAGGGGTCCATTTGTAGTAGCAGAGATTTTGGAAGGAGACAGGTACACCTTAAAAACGTTAGACGGTAAACGATCCTACAAGTACAGCCATGACAAGTTAAGGAAGATGCCAGATGGTTGCATTCCTGCTGAGTTGGATGTCTGTAGTGGTGACGGGGACAGTCGCCACGACGGTATACGCACCCCGATCTCGGAAGATCGGTAACACGGGTGGTGGAGTTTGGACTCGTCGATGAGCGGAGAAAAGGGTTACCGGGCCTGGCGAGGTGGGGGTATGGACTCACATACACTTTCCGATTTGTCCTGGAGGAGGTGGAGTGAATAATTCACAGGCACTTCGTGGACGGGGAAAGTGGGAATTATGTGAGTCTGAAAGGAAGGAGACAGATATGTTTTACAAACGTTAGATGGCAAACGATCGTACAAGTACAGCCACGATAGATTGAGAAAAATGCCGGATGGCTGCGTTCCCGCTGAGTTGGACGTCTGCAGTGAGGACGATGGCAGTGAAAATGACGATGTGAGTACACCGGTCTCACAGGATCACTAACACTATGACCTTAACATCCAACATAGTGTTCTCATACACGCCTATTGCAACAATGCGATGACATTCGATGCTTTTGTAGCGAGGTGCGTTTGCACGACTCGCGTGGTGTGGCGAGGTGCGTTTGCACGACTCGCGTGGTGTGGCGAGGTGCGTTTGCACGACTCGCGTGGTGTGGCGAGGTGCGTTTGCACGACTCGCGTGGTGTGGCGGGGTGCGTTTGCACGACTCGCGTGGTGTGGCGGGGTGCGTTTGCACGACTCGCGTGGTGTGGCGGGGTGCGTTTGCACGACTCGCGTGGTGTGGCGGGGTGCGTTTGCACGACTCGCGTGGTGTGGCGGGGTGCGTTTGCACGACTCGCGTGGTGTGGCGGGGTGCGTTTGCACGACTCGCGTGGTGTGGCAATGTAATGAAGTACAATGCTTTTGTATACGCCCAGCGCGGCAATGTGATGGATTTTTGTGTGATAACCACTATGACCATAACATCTAGCATAGTGTTTTCACATGTGTATAGTGAGGTAATCGGGTGTAAGATCACCGTTACCAAGTTCAGTTCAAGTATCATCCGCATTAGAGCTATAACATCTGGCTCAGTGTGTCCTCATACACACAGCGCGGCAATGTAATGGATTTTTGTGTGATAACCACTATGACCATAACATCTAGCATAGTGTTTTCACATGTGTATAGCGAGGTAATCGGGTGTAAGATCACCGTTACCAAGTTCAGTTCAAGTGTCATCCGCATTAGAGCTATAACATCTGGCTCAGTGTGTCCTCAAACACACAGTGTGTCCTCATACACACAGCGTGGCAATGTGATCTAGAGATGTGAGATTCATGCACGTACGAAATCGAAAAATGATCTGTCATGCCATCACGATTAGACCGACAACCCACAGAATGCAACTACTAACCATAATACTACTGAATTCTGCTTTCCTTTATTTTCCTTGTTATCAAACATCCAACCAAAATTTTTGCCGTCGAACTGGACTTTTGACCCATCTGAATATTCATTGTAAATAACATCAGTTAATATCGGGTCTAATGTTAAGAAAATTCAATATTGTAGATACACCCGAGGACGTGTGATTGTCAGGATGGCCGTATCGGAGATGAAAGGACGTCAGAGCCTTTGTTTCGGAATGTTTGGGATGGCCCCAAATACTTTAGTCCAGACTTTTTATTACGGCCGTACTTAAACAATAAAACCGAGAAATAGCTGTTCATGAGCTAAATCGAATAGGATTATTCGAGATTTATGACAGTGGGCTTGGGCTCGAGGTGACATAATGAGTCACTGAACGTAGCCGCGGTCACGGGAGGGACGTGTACCTAAGAGAGGTATGAAGTAATTAAATAACTCTCCTTACAACAGGGATTGACCTGAGGAATATGGAGAGGGGTATATAAGGGCAGTTCCACTTTGACTGTGGCCAGTATTGAGTATGCAGTATTGAGTATTCAATATCCAGTATAGTTTGATTCAGTGGAGTCAGTGCGGTTCGAGAAGTTTGACTAGTACAGGGAACAAGTGTACTAAGTCCAATATTGTGTTTGTCATCCCGTTGATCGCGGATTCGTTATCGAACCCGAGACCATTGTCAGTAGCGTCGCGAGCGTCTGATCACCGTGAACAATTGTTAACCTTGTACCAAATCCATTGTTGTAATAGACTACACTTGCGTTGTACCGTATCAATGTCTGATCCAAGTGCAGGTTCATTTGACGCCCACAACCCTAATCCGAGTCCTACTCCGACATATATATTTCAGTTGCAATTAAACTCTCTTTATATTATATCATGAAATTATTATATTGAAGTGTTGTTATTTTTATATTTAGAGGTAGGATCGCGTTAGTCATTATTATATTATTGAGATAAAAACACTACACTTCTCGGAGCCGAAAAACCTTTATTGCACACTTGAAAAGGAACACACAACGAACGAAAAAACAAAAGAAGTCTTAAAACTATCGATCAAGTCTATCGACCGTGTCTGGTAATATCTTCTAGTTACTCTTTTTGTAACTGGCCGTCAGCATATAGATGGCGAGCGAGAACTCACGTTGTCATTTTCAACATGAAGTTATAAATAATTATATAATTAATACCAAGTTTCATATAATATTTTTCATTCCAATTTCACCTTTTCTGACACTACGCTTATCATCTTAAAATAGCCAATTCGTAGCTTTATAAATATACATTATAAATGCATATTTTCAAAGATTTGAATGACTTTCTCCAAAATATATCTGACTTACCCCTTGTACCATATATTTTTTGATATATCTTCTATTTTGATTCCTTTGGTACAAATGTCATATACTTTAGTCGTCGGTAATACCAGCGTCAATACTTGTTGCATAAAGAAGTAATTTAGAATCACACGATATGGAAAATGAGAAACTTGTTGCACTTGGAATTTTCATTTTAACTCAATTAGAAGGTAACAAAATGGTCTCTAATTTCGTCTCAAGCTTTTTTTTAGATTAAAGCAATTTTAATATACCATTTACTTAAGTTTCCTTGATAAAATTAATTTACTCTTCGTAAGAAGAAATTATCAAAGGAAACAAACGCATAGTAATCGAACGTTCCACCTACTTATATGTCAAATAATTACGGGGAAACGTAATGTTCGTCAAAGGAAACCCTCGCCCCGGTTCGACTTAAGGTAAAGGCTGACAGGAGAATTTGTACAAAGGACAATTTTTACCGTCGATCACGACATATCGTCCTATCAGGACGACAGGCACAGAAGCCACCCTCCAGTTGGCTCTTAGTATTAATGCAAAGGAAGCCCTTGCCTCCCTGGCTCGCAATCACCGACATAAATAAATCGACCTCCCCGTCTATTTCTCTCCCCCTCGCGTCGGCCCAGAATCCCTGTACTCGATCAGACATCGAAATACGTCCGCATAAAAAGGAGAAGAAGAACCGATCGAGGAGAGGACCGATTGTTCCACTCGTGTAGATCGGATCTGTCGTTAAGCCACGCTTACTCTCTGCCAATCCCACGGACGATCTGTAATCAAAACGACGTTCACGATTTATTTCAGACGATTTTATCGCTGATACAACGTCACGCAATATGTTCAACCGTTATTAACCATTGAGGATCGAATTTTAGAACTTTCACGATGATTTTAGGCATATTTTGTTGGGGTATATGAAAATTGATTTATATTTAATAGTTACTTCTTTAAAAGTATCATATTTGTATTGAAATTATTCAGAGACGAATTTATCGAAAGTAGGAAAAGATAATTAATTCTTATTTTACATTGTTAGTTGTATCTACGCAGGATATATTTATAAATATTAAATGAGACACTCGATTCAAGGCATCGTATAATTAACCACTTGAGGCAAGCATTTATCAAAGTCAAAAGAAGAGAATTACATACTTCTCATTTCTAATTCAGCTGCAGAAATTATTTTAAAATGCTCGAAGAAAATGATATTCAGATTTTCTATACATTTATACCTTTTATCATTTGTTAATTATACTTGAAGATAAATATCCTAATTTCTACGTGACCCGATATAACTTTAAATAAATTTAAAACGACAATGTCTATGTTCCACTTTCAAATTCATGAAACTAAAATGAAACTAAAAATGATTCCATAATAACATTTCATTTTTAACACTTATATAACTATAAACATCATGTAATTAACGTTAGTGTGATTATTAAGTAGTTAAATTCTCACATTAATTCTAATTTCACGATGGCCACAAGTTGCTCTTTAAGGCCGAACGGTTCGCAAGAAAAAAAGAGTATAGAGCATCTTAACTGAAAATGAAAGCGTCTTTAGAATCAACTTCGCACGCAGCAACGACAATTCATCGAAAGAAACCGGGGCCGAAGTAACTAAGATAAATTTTTGTTCAATGATGGTTTCACCGTAGGATAGAGAAACTTGCAACTCGCAGAGGCGAATGTTCACGATGAACACTTAAACAACAGCTTCCATCGTTAGTCTACGACCCATTAAGTAAATTATGCAAGTCCTGCCTTCGGATTCCTTGGACCGGTGGAAGCGTAAACTTTGACCGTCGCCGTTGAATCGAGGTCGATCAAATTGTTTTTCATCTCCTTAATCCTCCTCCCACTACTAGGAACACTCTTTCAAACTTATATTACCGAGCTTTCGACTTTCCGGGGCAAGTGTGTCTAGTGGTACTCGATTCGATCGAACAAGATCACAACGAATGAGAAGGAGATACGATCGAATTGTTTCTCGTTACGAGAGTTTGTTACGGAGAGATAGATATGAAATGTTAACTTGTTGCTTGATGATCTTGAGCTATATTTCAGATCTTGATATAGATCTTGATAGGTAGCAGCATGATTTGGTAGTTTGTGGTTTAGAGGTTGGGAAACATTGAATTTGTTGAAGTATATGACGATTTAAAAGAATTTTGTTTACGTTGTAATATTAATTGTACCGGCTACGAATGAAATTTTTTTGTGTATAATATTAATT
The DNA here is from genome assembly GCA_905333015.3 of Bombus campestris. Lineage (NCBI taxonomy): Eukaryota > Metazoa > Arthropoda > Insecta > Hymenoptera > Apidae > Bombus > Bombus campestris. The sequence continues at coordinate 2,889,168 of HG995146.1, forward strand.
ATGTTATATGTTCACCGTAATTTATTACGCTCGTCATGTTAGATCTGAATTATTATTCGTGTCACGTGAATAAGGCAACAGGTTGTAAAACATATAAAAAACGATGAAAACAGTCACGAAGCTTATGTAGTTCTTAACATCACATAGATATTATATCCTTTTTTAACCTTTCACGTTCCCAAAACCTGCCAACATTTAAACACTAAAATTATCCTTTCATAGAATTAACAACCGTTCCATCGAATAAAATACGAGCAATCCAGCTCTTACTCATCGCAGAAAGTAATTTTTCCGCATGACCCTTTGATCCCGATTTCCATACCGTGGTCAATCCACCGATTCGGATCTACAGCGGATTATCAGCAACCGACCGTCAAGCACGGTCACAAAAGGGTCGTTACCGTGGCAGCCTCGCGACTTAACTCCCGGCAATTAATCTCCCCGCGCTAATTATTTAGCCGGTTAGCAGGAGTTCCGTGCGGCCGAACGTAGTTCCGTTATCAGATGTAGTAGGGGTTCGTTCGAGAGGGATCGCGAATAAGTCGGTGCTGGAGGATGAGGTGGAAACTACAAGGGAGGATGGAAGCTCGACGTGGGACGTCGCGGGGGTGATACGGGAAGAGAGGTAGCGCGCGGTTGAGGTTCAGTCGTGCTCAGGAGGATACACGAGGGGTTGAGGCTCGCGCAAGAGTAAATTGATTAGAATTAAAGGGTTGGCTGGCAGGTGCTGCTGCCGGGTTACTACGGACCATAAGAGAGAGAGGTCGACTCATGCGACGAGAGGGTGAGAGAAGCAGAGCTGAGGAACCATAGAGAACATAGGAACAGAGAGATACGAGGGAGGAAGGGAGCTAGGGTACAACGGTGACCACAGCCTCGACGCTGATTGGTCGAGTCAAGTTTGTGGCAAGATGGCTGGCTGGTACTGGTGGTGCTGCTGCTGCTGCTTCTCTCTGCCGTTCTCTTCTTCTGTCTCGCTCTCTAACCCTCTCCCACCCTCTCTTCCACCGTACTAGGCAGCAGCCCGTACTCCAGTTTCTTCTCCAGTTCACCTCAACCTCCTCCTGTGTGTCTCGTCCTCAGGCTTCTCTCTTCCCATCGTACTAGGTTCCCTTCTACGGCGGTCTCTAAGATGCTTTATCTATGTGCCAAATAGATGTATGTACGTGTACACGCCTGTTCGAAACAATGCCGGGCGTGCAACCACCCCCGAGTTGCTACCAGCCACCCTTTCTGCGAGCACTACACTACCAGCGGGTCTCTCTGCCTCTTACCTCTACCATCGTTCCACACCCGCCTCCTGGCCCCTGTCCTTTTCCTCCTTGCCCTATCATCCCTTGCGTGCTCTCTCGCCTCAACCCTTACCACCCACATCCACCTCTTTTCTCTCGCCCAACCAACCACCCACCCCTACGTCGACATCGTCACCATTTCTGCCAACGTTCTCCGGGTCCTCCCGATCCTCCCCTCCTATCCACATCGCTTTCGTGTCCCTCGTCATCGTCATCTTCGTTCCTTCCTGCCGTACCCTTGCTCCCTCCCTCTGTGTCTTCCTTTCTCTTCTCGTTTCTCTGTTAGCGTCGCGTCCTATTTCCATCCCGCTGTTTCCACCCCTCGGCCACGATGTTCGGCCCGCGTTCGGCCCCCAGCCATCCGCGAATGCGAGAATACCAAGCCGGCCTCAAAGAGAATGCGATAATACGAAGAACTTCGACTAATGAGTTAATAGTTGGTGCCTCACGTTATACCGTCACACCGCGGGTACTTTATTCAACGTCGCCCCGAGCAACGAGATTATAACGCGGGGGCGGTTGTGAAATACACGTACAGTTTGCTTCCAATGTTTTAAGCGTGTGTACAGTATACATGTGTATATATATGTTGAATATGTTAGTGTCCATGAACACATAGGTGAAAGGTATAGATACATTGTTAAGAAATGTAAGTAGAGCCACGGATAATCGGAGAAAATCGTGTCAGCGAGTTTTCACTTTCATCAACCCGGTGTCGGTCACCTTTTTGCCGCCACGTTAATTGACCCCCGTTCCACCGTCGCTGAATTTTATCTCCGTTGTCGGGAAATTCGTTTCCAGAGAGGCAGGGGTTGATATTAAAATCGTGGTAAGGGAGCTCAGATACCCGGCGAGGATTACCCGTTATCGAATCGACGACGAACGTGTTTTATTGGGAAATGGGAATGATTTAACAAAGATCCCGGCGCATGTCACGATTAAAGTTGTAGGTTGGATTCTGGTCGATTGGTTCTACATGTATGTTGATTGGATGCTGGTTATTCGAGATATTTTCCTTTCATTGGACATTTAAAATCTCAATGGAAATTTCTGCATGAATTCGTTTCTAGACATATGTTATATATGTATTTGTATACACACACATGGACGCACATTATCTGTATTCATACAAGTACATAATTGGCAGTTGTACAATATTTATTTTAAAAATCATTAAAAATATCTTCAAACTTTTTTTGTCAAAATCATTTGATGAACCAAGATTTTACGAACACTTAGAAAATTCAAATTAACATTAAAATCCAAGCTATGTATTTGTTATTACTTTTATACCATTTGATCTTAACGAGTCATAGTCGTTTTTCCTACGTTATTCCTAAAATGAAAATAATAATATACCTAATTGCAATAATTCGTTATATCAAACTATTATCTTGTTTCTTTATGTCAAATAAAATTTGCCGCTACCTAATGTAAGATAATTGAATGTAGCCGGCCTACAAACACTAATAGATAAACACATCTATCCTGTACTTTGCCCAAAGAAGATAAAAAATAGCTAAGCGAAAGAAAGAAAAATAAGGAAAGATGAAATATAAGATATAAACAATAGAAAAATAAGAACAAACGAAAGTAAAGTATCTTTAGAAAAAACTTCCACGAAGTTAATCGAAAAGTCGGCGACGCGTATAGCGTTCCGTAAACGAGTTAATCATTGGCAGTTCGTGATCGAGGGAATTTAAAAACAAGCGACTCACGGGCAATAGGCCTGGCTGGTCTAAGAGAGAGAGAGAGAGAGAGAGAGAGAGAGAGAGAGAGAGAGAGAGAGAGAGATCGTTCTCAAATTTACATTTCTAACCGCGGCTAAGAAACGGCGCGTTATGGAGATTGCGAAGGTAAACTGCGCGATATCAGCATATCAAACGGCCTCTTTGAGCAGGCTCTCGGCGGGCGACCGTGTCGGCGACAGCCGCGGGGCGCTTTTTAAAACGCGTGGCCCGCAGAAAACTCTCGGGCTGGTTTCGAGTGTGTGCACACCCGTGTCGTGTCGTGTCGTGCCGTGTCGTGTCGATTCGTCGTTGCCGTCAAGCCACCACGTGTCGAAGATAAAAAGAGCCGAGCCGTCAGCGCGAGAAAAGTGCAACCAATAATTTTATTTTCCGCGATAAAGCACGGGCTCTCATCGCGGCGACGTTCCAAGGTGGCACGACTGTGGAAAGGAGGCGGTGGGTCGCGTATCTTTAGTAAGTAAACAGAGCGCCTTATGAATTTTAAGCAGCGCGACGAGGAAAGTACGTCGACCTTCTTCTTCTTCTTCTTCTTATCTGACCTTCTTCCTTCTATCTCTGCCTCCTCTTTCGGCATCGTTTCATGTTCTCATTCAACTTCTTCGTCATCTCCCTCATCTCACTTTGTCGTGGTTTTCAATAATTTAATGAGAACGAGTAAAAGTAGATAAGTAGGCTGTAAAGGTACGTATATGGCAAACTAGTGATTTCTAGAGGTGTGAAATATCTAATAAAAGTGCAAAGTTAGAGAATTTCAATGTAAATTCAATATTTGCCATTATTTCGAAGTATGTATATGGTTAAATAATTTAAATAACAGTTTGATGTTTGCGCTTGTGCCAAAGTGCGAAATTGGATAATTCCAATGCAAGGTTAGACATTTCGAAAACCTTTAAACTCTATCAAAAACGATGTCTGATATTCATGAAACAATAGTTTCATCTATTTTGGGAAAAAATAGATTTTGCAAAAAAAAAAAAAAAAAAAAAAAACGATTCTAGATATTGAAGTCATGTCTATACCGAATAGAAGTCTAAAAACAACATGTGTTGCAATATTAGATTGGTCATCCTAATTCCTTGATGCAAAACCAATAGAAAATATCTGATCTATAATGAAGTATATAAATTAAAAAAAAAAAAAAACATGTCTTGACGTTGAGGATACTGTGGAATTTCTCTACAGTCATAAAGGAAAATCATATTTTCTTAATTTTTAACGAAAACGATGAAAGGTAACTATTAGAAAAACTAGTTTATTAGATTTATTAAAAAACTAATTTATTAGATACGATAAGTACGTGTCGGTTTTTTCTTCGTTTAATCTTCGAGCGGGACAACAGCTAGTCTCTGGCGAACTACGCGTATACAGACTGCGTGCAGACACGATTAACGAGGCTAGAGAAGCAGAGAACTCTGTCCCCTTTGAGGTGAACGCGCGGTTTGCTCTAGGAGGGTGAAACCGTGCGTATGCGAAAAAGTTTCCCGCGAAGAGGTCAGTCGTTACGCGGGTCGCCACCGCAAACCAAGAGTTCGCGTAGGCTAAAGATGGTGGATGTCGTTCCTCATTTATGACAGCATTTCGACGTCTTTGAGCGAGACACTGCTTCTCATTTTAGCAATGCTCGATATAGTTTTCACGGGGTCGACGAACCTTTGCTCAAAAATGTCGAAGAATTTAGTTACATGGAGATCAATTCTTTCTTCCTTTTTTTTAAAGTTAAAACAAATAAATGTATAAATACTCATAATTAAATTCCACTAAAATATAGCTTTTCCATAAACATCGCAATCATTCGAACATGCCAAAAATAAATTTGGATTCCAATCCTACGATACTATTCTTGCCAAAAAAACTCAATAATTGAATTTCCTAAATCAATAACTATCCTCGATTCAATAAAAATATATAAAAATAAAACTTTTCCAATCAAAGAAAAAAAGTCAGTCTCCCAGGAAATGATGCATCGTATCGCAACACAAAACACAAAATATTGGATATTGTGCGGGAGACGAGTTTCCGAGGAAGCATGTCGGCTCTCTCCCCGGTGGATTTTCCGTGAGAGTGGGCGGTCATGCGGCGTTGTTTTGATATTGATCTCCGGATACAACACCGTCTAAGCATTCTAATGGCAAGGGACGAGGATTCTGCGCGCTGCATGGCGCACGTGTTTCTAATGATTTTAGTGGTACCGAGGTCTACCTACGGGCAATGTATAGTTATAGTCGGCTACGAACACGTATTACATCCACTCCGCCGGGGCACCGTGTAATATGTCGGAATTGCGGAAAGGGGTAACGCGGCCTGGAAGGCGGAGAAGGCCCGCGAGGACGGTCTTGCGGGATTCTTAATGGCAAAAGGCCTCCGAGGTAACACTACGGCTATTAAACGCAGACCCTGCTACTCTACCTCTTCTCTCTCTTTCCCTCTTTCTTTCTCCCTTTCCCTCCTTTCTTACCTCTAACGATATATCCTTCTTTTTTTTTCAAGTTACCTACGTCGTGTATATCGAGGGTAGTTTTTCAGTTCCGTGGCGTGCATTGGAATGCAATGGAATATGTCATTTATCCGTACAGATGGTAGAGTATTTTGATGGATGATGAGGTATCGTGTGGCACGTTTGGTTTTTGAGGTCGTGGTAGAAAAATGGAATGGGTTATGAGTATTTGATGAACGAGCAATGACAGTAAATTGCAGATGTTACTTCAGTAATTTATATTATAGTTTGAACACTCTTGCGAGTTTGTTAATCATCGAAATGAAGTTTTGTCACATCATAACCATGTTATAATTTTGACACGTATTTTCCACTAATCATGGTCTCTCCAAATATATCTAAGAATTTCTAGAAATAATTAACAAACACAGTAGCCGTAAAATCATACGTTATAACTATTAGTTACTAGCGATATCGATAATAAAATGTAAATAATACTGACAGTATAATAAACGCCGTTATCAAAAATTATAGCTCTAATAGTTATCATTACCTATAACTATCGTAATTACTCTATACAGTGCAATTAATTCCAATTTATGTACCTTATTTTCTCAATCATCCAATGTTTCAAGCTTCATTATGCTCTCAATCGACCATCGATCAATCATTAATAATAATTAATACACATTAGAATAGGCTATGAAACTCGTAAGAAAACGAACCAAGAGGAAAGATACACGGATACTGGAAGATCGCGAACGCAAGGATAAGTAACGAAAATGTAAAGCCCGGATGAACCGCGCTCATCCCCTTTGGCGTCGGCGTTTGACGCGACCGCTGAAATTTTTACTTCGTTCGATTTGGTCTTTCGGGGATTCCCCGCCCTCTGATTGGTGGACTCTGGCCACGCCCTGCATATAAGGGTGGCTTGCTCGCCGGAGCACTATCAACCCTTATGTATGCCCGATGTGAGTACACTTATGTGTATAGGGTACATATATGTAACCGGTGCAGATTTCGCGCGTACATATATGTATCCAGGGTGAAGTACATAGGCGTAGGAACGTGTGTACACCCCTGGGGTGGGGCTCTCGCAGGACTGCTGCGGGAGGCAGCCGACGGTGAACACTCGATACGACACGGTCGATCGAACCAGTCGTAATTTTAGTATGAAACTGTTATCTAAAAATGAACGATTCAACGACACTCGCTATTCTTTTCGCGAAACTCTCGCAGGACTCGAGAGACGTGGGAGTGGGATAACTGGAATCGAAGGTTCTAATACTTTTTTTCGATACTTGAGACAAGAGGAGTATATAGATATAAAGGGTGAAGTTAAATTAGAAGTTATATTTTTGATGTATAGAATATTTACAAAGATTAGATAACAATTTTGGTATATACGTATCGCTTATATTTATATATATCACCGTTCCAAAGTCTTAGAACATTTTTTACTTTTAGGACATTTTTTAATAAAACTTTAGTATTTGATTTTAAATTACACGCACGTTTGAATAAAATTGTTATTATACTATGACGTCGTTATGTATATGTCAATATGTCAGTTTTTTTATTTAAAAAAATACTATTTCTTGATGTTTTTATTGCGTGCTTAATTTTCTTCAATTTTGAAACTGATCTGCCGAGTATCCTAAAACTTCTGAATGGGTATGTACCTGTGTAGTTTGTACTTTAGGTAATGTACCTTAGAGTTTCTATTTTAGGTATACAGTATGTTTCAACGAGATGTGATTGGATAGAAATTTAAATATAAATTGATTATAGATATGATGCTGATACTCGGTTCTGGAAAAATGTATACATACATATAAGGACGTTGTTGAAGTAGAAGTTATAATTGAAGTATCCAGGATGTTTCAAGAAGGTTGAAGAAAAATTTGGATTATGAATTTTTTAATAATTAAGGTATATTAATTTATCATTTTTGACATATGAAAAAAGATATAGTTACCGACCATTTTCATGTATTAAGAATTTTCCTTTAAAAAAGGAGGCAATAAAATGATTACAATATAAAAATTCTGTAATTCCTTAACACTACATATTGGAACAACGAGTGAGGGTCTATTTGAAACCCGATTAACCTCACAGACGTCGACTTTATTGCCTGTAATTAGTCGGTATAAATAACGTCATCGAAATAAAGGTGGTGGGTTGGTAAGTAACATCGGAAATTTCAACGATGTTTCAAGTATGACTTCGCATTAGTGGCCGGATACACGGAAAGGGTATTTACGTAATCTCGCGGGCGCTGGATTGTTTTGTGCGCTGAATTGAATAGAATAAGATGTCACTTCACCAGGGAAGAGAATATTTTCATGCTGGGAATATTTTATACGAAATTTATGCCTCAGAGGGATAGACAGAGAACGTGGGAAGGAACTTACCGTGTCTACGTATAGATATTACTATTTTACAGCGGACGGAGTAGAATAAGATGTCACCTCAAATTGTCTCGAGTGACTAAAATAGCTTTACGTTACAAACCTTAAAAGCAACGACGAAGACGCCAGCCGAAGGAGACTCGTATGAAATACACGCGCGAAACGGTACGGCGTTACTCTAAATTCACCTGTTTCCAAATGATATGCATTTCTGAATTAATTGCGTGCAAGTGCGAGCATCTTTCATGATGTATCGCTGTAACCCCGCTACTCACCTCCGTATCTTCCTTTGAATTATTCTTAATTACGTCGCATATGCACCTCGACGACCCATCATATTATTAAGGGGGATTTTATTTGATGTCACTCACGAGTACGAGTTTCCATTATACTTCCCTTTTAGCTCCCTTTCAGATATTAATAAATTATACTTTACACCCCTTAGTTTTCGTATCTAATTTTGAATTTGTCAAAACTTGAGGTATTTACATCTATCTTGGATATAAATTTAATATGACATCTTTGTTGGGATAGCAAAAGAGTATAAGTCAAATTTTTGTCAAAACAGACTACGCTAATATATTCTACATTGCTGTCTATGTTACATTATGGTATATTAGAAGTGTTTTTCTGAAAAATTAATAATTCTATTATACTGTATACTTTATTATACTTTATAATATCTACTATAATTTTACACAGTGATATGTGTATAATAATTATATAATATTTTCTTTATTATTGTATATGCTATTATATCGTGTTACTATTTTAATAAAAAGTAATGAAATAAAAAGAGCGACTAATTTTGTAGTGCTTTGAGTTTAGAACGAATTTCGCGGGGATCGTAAATATTTCGATATTCGACGGAGATATTTCGATTGAAATGTTTCGATAGTGCGGGAAATGATTTGAACCTAGTTCTTCTTATGTGCGAAGCCAATAGAGGAGCGCTCGCGCTAGTGTCGTGAGTGCTTCAAAACAAAATCGTGTTCGGTAGAAAGTTTCTTCAATTGTGATTAAAATGATTGAGGAACACGACGAACGCGAAACAATATGCGACTCAGTGGTAAATATTACGATCTACTAAACACGATAACGTTAATATTTTCTTAGTGAGAAGTCGATAATTACGAATATTTGAATGTTATAGTGTCTTAACCTTACTTTCAGAATTCATTGGTGGAAGGCTGTCGTTTACCAGTTAGAATGCACGGGACGGATGATTGGCGTGAGTAAAATATCCATTTGCATTCTTCTTCTTTAATCATATGATGATCTGTTTTGAGAAAATCGTGATCTTTTTCTCTAAATCATGTATGACATTTTATACAATAAAGATCATTTAGAAAGTGTGTCATTGGTTCGCATTATTTAACCATTTCATAGACATATGGATATTTCTGTTGATTAAAATCGTATCCTGAATATAGGAAATACATTTAATAAAATATTGGCGTTCATTTATCATACATTATGTTTATTTCAACTTTTAGGTTATGTTTAGGTATCTCAGACAGTAATAGATTGTGTACATTCGGTCTTTTATTGTTTCTTCAGAAGTGCATTATGACTCCATTTATTTAGGTGTAATAATGAGATTTTATCAAAACTGTGCTTTTGTCATCCACAGCTCTTGCTGAAATCATCAGTGTTAAAGACGTACATGGTGTCAAGTGTTATTATGTTCACTATGTAGATTGTAAGTATAACGGGAATTAAGAAGAGAGCTGTTGTATGTATGTACATAGACAACCATTTAACTAAATGTGCAATATTTTAGTCAATAAACGATTAGATGAATGGGTTACGGAAGATTGTTTGGACACTCGGAAAGTCCAATACCCTCGTCGAGATGGAACCACACCAGGAACTGGTGCAGCAACCCCCAAAAAACAAGCACCTAGTAGACCTCCTAGTCCTAGCAGCCTTAGTAATGAACCAGTCAATGGTTCTGCAGTTTTACAAGCTGCGTTACAAAAAAAAATGTCTAGAAAGAGAAAGGCAACATTTATAGAAAATGAGGATTCTCAGGATGGCCCACCACAGACACCTGGTCCAAGGCCAACTGGATCATTGGTTGCGCATCACCACGATGATATAGTTACTAGAATGAAAAATGTAGAACTAATAGAATTAGGTCGTCATAGAATAAGACCCTGGTATTTTAGCCCTTATCCACAAGAAATGGTAAACCTACCATGTATATATATCTGTGAATTCTGTCTGAAGTATAGAAAGAGTCGAAAATGTCTGGAGCGTCATTTAGCAAAGTGCAATTTGAGACATCCACCTGGCAATGAGATATATAGAAAAGGCTCAATATCATTTTTCGAGATTGACGGCCGAAAGAACAAAAATTATGCACAAAACCTTTGTCTACTAGCAAAATTATTTTTGGATCATAAAACGCTTTACTATGATACAGATCCTTTCTTGTTTTATGTAATGACAGATTTTGACAGTAGAGGATTCCATATAGTTGGCTATTTCTCGAAAGAGAAAGAATCGACTGAGGATCATAACGTAGCTTGTATTCTTACACTACCACCTTATCAAAGAAGGGGCTATGGAAAATTACTAATAGAATTCTCATACGAGCTATCCAAATTCGAAGGTAAAACAGGTTCACCTGAAAAACCTTTGTCAGATTTGGGATTGCTGTCTTATAGAAGTTACTGGGCACACACCATATTGGACATTCTGTTGAATATAAAGCCATTAGTAGAAAATGAGAAGCCTCAGATTACGATAAGTGAAATATGTGAGCTGACCTCGATTAAGAAAGAAGACGTAATATCGACGCTTCAGAACTTGAATCTCATTAATTACTACAAAGGACAATATATTGTTACATTGAATAGGTAATTGGCTAAATAGTCAATCCGTCGTTAGGAAAAAAAAAACGAGTCGTGCAGACAGTTTGTATAGATATTTCGCTTCTTTCCAAAAACAGAGGATTTCTTCCAATATGTCACTGACAAAACATGTTTATTCACAGGGAGATTATCGAGCAACACGCAGCTGCAATGGAAAAGAGGCAAATCAGGATAGATCCTAAGTGTCTTCATTGGACACCAAAAGACTGGAGTGTTAGGGCAAAATGGTGAAGTGACATTCAAAATCGACAATAAGATTATGTTAATTCGTCTCTAAGTGATTTTCAGGATCCCCTGGAAGCGTGACCATTGTACCATTTATTGAATGTAGATACAAAAACTGTATATAATATATGCGACCATACTGGTCTGCGTTTTTTAATAAGACTGTGTCAAGCTTTGCACGTGACTGCAATGATTAAAGATGATAACATGAAAACGAAAAAGAACACAGAAGTAATAATAATTTTTACGTTTGCATGCGTATCTCGGTTACGCAGTATACTGAATAACCATGTTTACAGAATATTTTACGCGATAAAAAAAAAGTATCTGTTAAATAATATACTGGCTTACATCTAGAGTCAGAAACAATGTTTTAATATGGTGACTAGGATTTTTTAAAACATTTGCATACATATTTGCGAATCAACGACTTGTACAGGGATATAAATCGGTCTTGTAGAATTGTAAATAAATCTGTTTTTATAATGTGCACCACATTCACTGCTAAAATACGAAAGCGATATCTAATTTTAAAACAAAAGAATATATATATGTAATTATAGTATTTCGAAGCTTCGAGTAAAACGACGAAGCGTATGTGACCATTTTGAAATTCAGTGAAACTGATTGGTACAATACAGAATATTCGCACAATTGTGCACACACCTTTAAAACAAGTATTAGGCGATATTCAAATTTGCGTGTGCTCGTATTAGAGACGGATGGTAATCGAAAATCCATCGTTAAGAAAACAAATAAATAAACAAATGAAAAATAATCGGAAAGGTGGGAGAAAAATAGAGACCCATTCAAAGAAATCGGATTCACTCATAATCACATCGCATTGAACAAAAACACACGAGTTTTCATTCCTCATTGTATTATAAACGGCTGTGTTTGATCAAGTTCAAAACGCTCGAGCATAAATTATCCGTCTGAATCCGATTCGAGATTATTCTACCAAAACGAAGAGTTACCTATGAACTGCGAAATAAAAAGTATTTTTCTCTGAAAGTGTGTATTTTTGATAGCGTCGATCGATGCCATTAGTTAGAGCAGGTGAAACGAAAGAAAAGTAGAAAAGGGAACTATGTTCCAATTTTTTCACTTTACGATCTCTTTCATTTCCACCTTCTCAACTTTCTATAATTATTCCACAATTAACACAGTTACACAGAATCGTTCTTAGCAAGAAGGTGTAAATAAGAAAACACACTAGGTACAATTTTTAAATACAGCATCTTTTTTATGTATATATATATTTTTTTTATATTCAACAGTAACATCACAGTAGCTTCATATACAATAAACTTTTTTTTATCATAATTTCAGTTACCTTTGTATTCGTAACACCACGCGACAACGTGACACACAGCGAGTCCCGAACATTCGCCAATTTACAAAAATTTGCTAGTAGGTTTTTCGCGCATTGTCAGCAATAGGATGAAAAAAAAGGAGAGGAATCTTGTGAACATTAATGTGCACGATGTATGTCTACGTATTACAACACGCATATGACTAGCCGAACAGTACGAACTTAGGACCGCAAATATTATTCGGATCCTCGTGTGTGTGTGTGTGTGTGTGTGTGCGCGCGCGCGTGCGTGCGCGCTCGTGTATGTATGTATTTTTCATATATTCTTTAAAAGATATATGATTGATTTCCTTTCTTCTCTTCCACACGAGAATACGAAGTATATCCGCGAATAAACGCGAACACAACGATACGTCTGGATACGACGAATTGGGGGAATGCAGAGGACAGAAATCCGAATGATATTGCTGACTCGTCCATGAAGCATTGTTATAATATTTGAGCCTAGCGAACAAACGAAAACCGTTCCCGGCGATTGTTAGAAACGAATAAAATGACGAATTTGCGTCGAAGCGATCGGAGCCTCTTACGATATATTAAAATACCGACTCGATTTTCTATAGATATATTATATCTTATCTGAACGATAAACGCATAATACCGATCATAAACGCATGACGAAACTCCTTTTTTTTTTTTTTCATTGTTTCTTCTTCACATTCATAAAACACACACATATATAATAATATATATATATAATTACACGCATACATAAAACACGCATACCGAATTATTATTAGTGTCTGTTGATTGTATTCGTGTTCCGCAGACACAACGAGAGTATCCGGGTACTTGAGAAACACTTGATGAACATTAGGCGAGGACTCGGATACCCCGAGAACGCTATTTTTACTGGACCTGTAAAATTGTGAGTATTACAATTTAAAAAAGAGAGGAAGAAAATATGAGTTTGAATAATACCTACTCGACGAATATGTAACACGATTGGAATATTGAAATAAAGAAATGAGAAACTATGAGTTGGTTGTTGGTGTTTCTTGGTTTGGTCGATCAGTTGATTAGTGTAATTCTTTCGCTACAAATGCTTTATGTACGTATACCACCAGTTATTAAATTGTAAATGAAGATAAATTTTTCCTTCGAAAATATTATAATTATATGATTATTATAGATAGAGAAATCTGTAAAACACGTTACTCTATGCACTCATAAATGAAAATTCTTATAATAGAGTTTCTTTCAAGAATAAGCCATTTTAATTCTTTGACTTTTATACCAATAGTGATTTCAATTTTGAAATTACGGTAGCGAAAGGATTAAACAGTTACTTCCAGATCGAAGTCGTGTAATTTGAATATTTGTTAGGATGATTATAATTTTAAAATGTTGGGATATTTAATATTTAGTGACTTTTTTTGGAAAATAAAGATCTTTAAACAGACGGATAGGTATTTAAATTATTCTTTTGAGGATATTTTCGTGTACTCGAGCACTCGGTTAATCTTCGTTCTACTCAGCGTTCAGGACCAGTGATCGTATATAGATGTAGAAATTGGCGGATAGATTTATAACAACAATAACAACAACAACAATGACAATGAGAGTCCGATGTCGACGAGAGTCGTCGGTAAAAATGGACAGTGAATATCTTTTAACAGTGATTAGCGTTAGAACGATGACAATGAGAACATTGATAGTGGTCGGGGAATACTTAACCCTTTTGCACTTTCGTGTATTGTAAATATTGAAAATCTTTGTGTATACGTATATATGGGAAAAGATAGATTGAATAGTTAAACGAAAGCATTAAAATTTAATTAACCCTGTGTAATCCATTATTTAATTATCTAGTGATATTTACGTATGTTCTATATGTTTCTTTTTTCTAAATAACATTTAACAAAATTCAAAATTCAACAAAATAGAAACGGAGTATGTAACGTTTCGATATGATTGTATTTTATAGTATCAAATTGTATACTTCTCAACCTTGTTCTTGATACATCTCATTGTGGTAAAAGGCTTTTAATTTTTCTCGAATTTCTGGTAATGATTAAATGTAATCCACGAGTAACAAGAATTTCCAAGAGAAGATATCTTCGATATAAAAGTTCTTCTCGCAGAATATACAATACGATTCAAAATTCGTAGATATAAATTCTACAACAACTAGATGCGACTTCAAAAATCTATTAAACCAGATGGCTTTTTTTTACTTTCTTATATTAAATTATAGTTAATTCGAAAACAAGTTATTCTTAATGTTATTTTTCTCGAAACAACATTTTCTATAACTTCGGATAGATAACTTCGAGCAGAAGCTGATACAACATTCTCGCCTCCTGCAAAATAAATTCAAATGAGGAATAAAATATATATCACTGCTAGTGAAACTAGCGGAACTGTATGTAATCGCAACAGAATTTCCTTTCGAGTCTTAAAAAATGTCATAAAATTGATATGTATAATATAAAAACACAGTCTTACATCTGGAAATCTGTGATTTCCATTCCATTTTGATGCGAAGTCTTGTTCAAGTGCAAAAGGGATAAAATATCACCGCGTCGCGGCATGCAGTCCTTGTTACGATATATTCTCGCGTAAGGATACTCGATAAGCGTTGTATCATTACAAACAACAACCATCTTCGTTGTCGATGACGTGCCTCGTAATCGAGAATTCCTCGAGATACTTGAAATTCAAATTCAAAGTGCGACATATTCGATACTCGCCGCGATCTGGCCACGTAGCGGTTCTTGGTATCTTTGCCACACGATAATTCTCGTCTTTCTGTGTTGCATTAGTCGTGCATGTGTGTGTATGTGTTACGTGTGCGCGTGTGTGTACGTCATATATGTATATATATTATATATATTTATATACGAATATATATATAGTTTTTCCTTCATTCATACTTTGTATCTTTTTTCTTTTTTGTCCAAGATAATCCTCTCTTCCCCTTTGCTTCTCTTTGTATTTTTTTTTTTTTTTTTTTTTTTTTTTTATATGAATACATCTACAGTTGAACAGTAGTTGGCAATGGCTGGACAGAATCGCTTTCGATGAAAATACTTTTGTTTTTGCTAATCAGTTCCTCTTCGTCTATCGAGCCTGTTACGAGGTATCCTGTTTCGTTCCCATTTTTGTTGCCGTTCCTGGTCTTACTAATTTTCTCGTCTCACCTCTCTTTTCTGTCTTTATCTCGCGGTTTGCATCGGAACAACGCAACTGGACTGTCATCGAGCGCGGGAAAACTATTCGCTTTTGTACATCAGTGCACGCATATCGGATCGCAGAAATTGTGGGCATACGGAAGCGTAATTTTATCGCTGACTCGCTGTAATTTTTATGAATTCGTAAGTTTCCTTACCTAGATTGATAGTGTCCAATTTTTTAAACAATAAATTACTTAATTTTATAGGTTTATTTGTCGTAAGAATATGATATAAATAATAATGGATTTTAAGGTACATTTGTATCTGGCTAAAATGAGAAAATTTCTAGTTTTAAAAAGTTTCGCTCTTTTCTTTAAATTCGACAAGAAGAACTGAAAAAGAAATATATTAAATTGTAAGTGTAAACGTGTTCCGTATAAATATCGTGAACGTTTAGACTGCTTTTTCGCGAGTCTGCGTCAATTACGCCCCGAGGTTTCCATCACATCGTGACAAATGAGCTCTCTGGTGTTCCTCGAACCACCAGAAGCAATTAATGAATCATTGCTGCGATCAATTACACTTCGACCACACACTAAAACATCTACGCTTACACACACATATGCCACAGAATCTCCAACAACACGTAGTCCACGGTTCTTTCGCAAATGTTTCTACAAATATTCTCTTCAACAACAATTTCTTATATTTCTTATCTATATGATCCAACTCAATACGTTAAATGAAATTTCTCAAATTTCTATATTTTTCGTGGACATAACGTGTCGCAGAAAATTCGTCATAGTTCGCACTTACGAAGATGAACGACAATGTGAGAGCACAGTGACGTTTAGAAGTTTAGACGATGATCTTGTCAGAATTTACACGAAATCTCGAAATATGTGACACATTACTATACGCTATCATATACATTACTAACACGCTATCTATGGAATGTTTTCATTAACGTTCGTTTCATTAACAATGATTTGTGAATCGCATTATTCCACGTAATGAACAAAGAACTATGAATCACAAATTGTTGCATTTTTCTTGAACGTCGAGTATGGCTTAACATGCAGCGTTCCAATTGTATCGACCAGCGACGCACTGCAAGTCTCGTATTATATACATATATGTATAACGTTTCACGTGTATCGACCAGCGATTAATTGTATATCACGTAGTAGTACGTTTACGACTATCAGTGATAAACCACGGATCAAGCAGTATCACACAGCTGCCCGAGATTTATGCTAAATTACGGTACATAGGTATTATTCATTTATAGCGACATTTATAGTAGTATTACATTTATTTGGCAAACGGAGCGCTTACGTGACGCTATGTTATTCCAGATCATCGCTAAACTCACAATTATCCGTATTTTCGATGAATAGCGAATTTTGTCTGATTAATTTGTTATGTTGCCGCGAATTGACAAATCTATAACTTCGCAAAAGAAGTCTGCGGTTTTAATTGTTATTTAAATTTAGTAGAAAGCGATGATTTGTTTCATTTATAATTAGTAAGAAAATATAAATAACGTGAAAATATCTAAACAGTTCAGTTTGATAAGATCACGTATCAGAGCATTTTCCTTTTTCTTATACCTTATATTACGTAATTAATTTTCTCTGCCTGTTTTTCATTGACCGATTGAAAAGAAAGGATTCATCAGTTTCAAACTTCCTTTGTATTTTTGTATTTCCATATAACATTTTTGTTTTCGTATCTGTTGGGAAGAATTTAATGACGTCCAATAGATAGCACGTTAATTTTTACGACCAAGATCGCGAAATCTAATTGCCGCGATCAAATGTAAACACGCGAATCGTGACAGATCATCGTCCAGGGATCGTCCACGGATCATCCATACGATTTTCTTTGAAAACCTTCACGTTTACGAGACGTGTTTCTTTACGTACATATATGTATCTTTTTTTTATCGTTTTTCCATTCTTTTCTTTATTTAGCTTGTTTTACAGCTACACGTACGGTTTGCATATTTAGTTAGTTTATCTTAATTATTAACACTCTCTTTCACATATACATACATACACACACACACACATTCACGCACATACACACATACATACACAGTCTGTCTCACGACTCTGCTCGTACACTGCACGTCACATATGGTATTTGTACCTTCTTGTTTTCTCTAGTATTCTGTAAAAATATTACAAAGGACCATCTTTCTACCACGTGTTAGATCGAATAATTCAAATCCATATGGAATCCATATTCAAATTTCATTATGTCATTTTAAATCTACCATATTTTATGTGATTACAGTGTCGAGGGAGCGTCGATTTGTATTCTACAAGCGATAGTCTCGTTTCGCCTGCGAGACGACGCGAAGAAAAGATCTATTTTCGTCCAGCCGTTTGCCTGAACAATAAGACACTTAACAGTTGGACGATCCCCATATCTGGGAATCGATGAATGTTTTTTTTTTTTACACCTTTTTCCCTTTCTATTTTTCCTTTTTTTTTTTTTGTTAGTTTTCTTTTGTTCTTTTTCTGCGTCTCTTAAACAATTGTGTCTCGACGTTACATTTGCGTATAACAAACAGAATACACACGAGGGAGGGATCGAAAACGGCATTAAATCGTCGACGAGTGTGTAAAAAATATCTCTTCTTCTTGGAACCTACGAGAGAAGTTGCGTCGAGGACAATCGAGAAGCGAGAGCGAAAGCGAAACGGGGACAGAGTCAGGGGGACGAAAATCAGCCTCTTCCGCGTGTATTATAAAACCACGCGTTTTTCTTCCTTTTCTTTGTGTTCATGTGTGTATGTGTACTCTCCTTTTTTCTCTTTTTTTTTCCTCTTTTCGATTTTTCTCGTGAAAATGCAGTCAATGGAACTTGGGAACCAGGCCAGGCTAAATTATCGAACGATTCTTGTTTGCGAAAAAAAAAAAAATGTCTGACGATGGGATCTTTTATTATCACATACTGTGTGAGAGTTAGAAATTAATGGATACACCAATTTTTATTCCTTGGTTTGTATATACTAAAAGAAATTTTGTTTCTACGTCGATATTTAGAAAAAATAAAAAAAAGAAAGAAATCTTTGTCAAGATAATTGTTTATTTTTATATTTCTTTCCTTCCTAGCCTGTTCCTGTGAATTTTAGAATATCTGCCTTAGAGTATTGAAGATACAAAAACTACGATAGAAAACAGAACAGACTTCGAATACTTTTGTTGTTTCAGTTTGCTCCTTATTCTTCATTTCCATTTATATTTCACACTCAACATCAACGTCATATTTATTTATGTATTTTTATTTTTTTCTTGTTGTTATTACTATTATTATTCCTCTTATAATTATTTATTAATATTATTGTTATCATTAGTGTCACTCTTAATACGTACATATATACACACACATGTTTATGCATGTATACATACAATTAAATTCACTCAAGCTTACCAAATAATTAATCGTTACGTTTATATAATGTATATCGTATTATCAATAGCGTTTCTCTGTTTACGAGTTTTCTTTTTGGTTTGTATTTTTCTTTTTATGATACAGATTGTCATAATCGGCATGGTATTGCCGTCTTTCTTTCAGCCTCTGGCGCTTTCCCTTCTTTTTGAAGAATCTTCCTTTTTTCTATTTTATTCTGTCTTCTTTTTCATTCGAAACAATGTCGTCACCAAGTTACTTTCAACGTCCTCCACTTTGTCCTATTCTTATACAATATGAAATTTGTGCATTTTCCCTTGCTTCCCGTTGATTGATAATGACTGAAACTACGAGTCCATCTTCTCGTTTAATCAACGAACTTTCACAATCCATTTTCTCATCCCTTTTTCTCGTATTTTAAGCTTCCTTTGCGTAGTATCGAAGTCTATTACTTTCCTGACGATTTTTCCAAGAAAATAATTACTTCCCTTCCTATTGTATAGATCGTGCATTTCAATCTTCTTCCTAGAACAAGATGTTTCTTTCTAAAACAAGACTTTGTAATAGAAAAGCGATCGTAAATCTGTCACAACTTAGATTCACTACTTTTCACATTATTCAATTTTTCCAATTTTTGAAATTATTTCCATCGATTAACATCTACACTTTCTATGGGTGATTTTGATCATGTTAATAGTTGACTATTCGATGAAACAATTTCGAGAATCTCCCAGAAAAATGATTAACTGTCGCAGATAATTTATTGTTGCTTTTAACACATGTTAATCATTGAATTTTTTCTCGCTTTTAATTAAGGAACAGTTCTACGAGTAACTAGCAAAGTTCATGATCGACACAATTCTTGACTAAAATCTCGGAAAGATCACCCTCATTTATTGGCGAACTACTATTTAGAGTTTACTCTCCTCAGGTACGAGTTGTTATTTCCATTTTTATAAGGGTGAAGGTTAAGGATTGCTTGGAATTGGTACACAATGTGCAATAGTCTTTTACATGCCACAGTCGAAACTCTCCTGATTTTGCACCTTTTTCTGGTAAGCTTCCAAATAGCTGTCGACGTTCCTGTAGATGCCAGAGTTTGCTTGGTACATCAGAGTTTCCAGGATTCTCTCGTTTCTGATTGCTTTGGATGGCAAGACAATCTGAAAGACCCGTTGAAGAAATTAGTTTTATCGTTATATTTTATTAATGTGGATTTGTTAAAGTACTTATAAAGAGAAATTTAAAAATAGTTGTTAATTGGAATCTTTTCTTATAGTACCATATTCGATAGCTTGCTCAATATTCTCTCGTATTACATTGTGAAAGAGTTAAAAACATTTTCTATGAAACTTACCCTAATAAGTTCTTGAGGCGTTATTCTATACAATTTCAAGTCTCTACTGAGCCTCTCCATAATACACTTGAACTCAACTTTCGGGTCTACTTTGGTCGATTTCCTGTCTTTAATCCTATTCTTCGCCCACTCGAGCATCGCCTCGAATTTCCTAATTTCGCCAACTTCCAGACCTCTGCACATGATCATTTGAACCATAGACTCACTTAATGTGAGAAAATCAGGATTCTGGAACAATTGGTACGCTCTGGTCTCGATGAAGGCGAGGATCATATTAACTAGCTCCGAGGCAGACGTGTAACGCCAGCAGTAGTTTTCCAACGCACATAGCATCACGCAGACAATTTCAATTCGTAAAAATTGCTTCGCGTGATGGAAACACGCCTGTAGAAGCTCTGGTAGATCATAGTGCTCCGCTGCACAGATCAGGCCTGGTATGTTGCTGCATGTCAATGGACAAGAACCTGTCTGCAGGTAGTTGAGCAGAATCTTGAACGTCTTCGGGTCGAATTCGATGATATTGAACTATATAATAAAAAAAAATTAGTGATATATGGAGATGTTTGCCTTTTATTTTAAGCAACTTTTATCGTTTAGTCTGTCATGTAGTTTAAAAAAGTTATTTGTGCAAACTGTTCTATTCTAATCTCCAGAGACAAATATCTTGAGAGATATGGAATGTATTGTTTACTTCTACCTCTTGTTACTTTACAATAAATGAAAATATAGATTCTAATCTTTTTTGCACTATTAAGCTAATTTCTCCTCCTCTATCAACTCATCCTATTATTATACCTACTCTTCTTTATTAAGTTTGATGAATTTATCTTCTAAAAAATTCCAATTTCTTCTTCCATTTAATTTTTACAGTATTTCTGCTTCAGAAGCACCAATCATAGCCTTATCATATCATTATTAAACATGTACTTGTAATATCAAAGAATACTGATAACATTAATATCAAATTAATACAAGAAAAGTTCCTTCCAAACATTACATAATATATCTGTACATACCATAAGTAGACTGTTATAATTAACACCATTAGAAGCTTAAAATCTTACCCTTTAAAACGATTTGTATCTCATTTTGATACCATTTCCCGTTTTGAAGATATGCTCGTTCAAAGTAAAGCGTAATTTCCAGTATTTCGCTATTGCTATCTTATTCGTGTACTCGGTTCTTTCACTCGCACGCCTTCGCTGACCTACCGCACATGTGGCACGTGCGAATGGTCAGTGACGGACGATGAGTCACAGCTTTTTTTTTACGTCACTACTACTACTACTACTACTCGCGACATACGTAATTCTTGGAAAAAAGTGGGTCACGACGTTTCTAAGAATTTCAATCGCCATTCAGCTTTCTGCACGTTCTACACACAATACTTCGAAGCTTCGCATCTCATAAACGGATTGAGATATCGAATTAAAACAAATTGTGGGTTATAGGGCGTATCTTTCTCTGTCTTTAGAATGCATTCGTTTAAAAATCTTGTAACTTTTGTCTTCTTTTCGTTTTTAATTTTTTAACGTTATGGTACATTTTAAGTATGTAACTCCTTTTCTATTTGTTTCTCTTGAGTGTTATATGGAATGTGTGTTACATGTGTGCTAGGTGTTAAGAGACAGTCTTGTAAATATTGATTGGTGAATGTT
Source organism: Bombus campestris (assembly GCA_905333015.3). Lineage (NCBI taxonomy): Eukaryota > Metazoa > Arthropoda > Insecta > Hymenoptera > Apidae > Bombus > Bombus campestris. The sequence continues at coordinate 2,911,089 of HG995146.1, forward strand.
GATACTGATATGTAGAGTGTAAGAAGCTGAGCATCTTGTTGTTAATACTGAATAAATAAGATATACGGACGAAGAAGAAATAAATTGAAAATAAATTGAACGATTAGAATATAATGATAACAATTGACATTGATGTAACGTGTGATTGGTTTCTTCACTTGTTGAAAAAATTCTGTATCAAATATAATGTGTAAATAAATCATTAACTTGAAGAAACAGGAAGAGAAAGGAACAGTAATGTGTGATACAGAAGTTTTACGATAAAATAGGAAATATTATTGAAAAAATAATAAATTATCATTTGTCAGGAATAAAAATAAGTATACTGTGTTATTACCGTGAATAGTGTATTTTTCAGTGTTTAAATATATCAGTAATGGAACATCATTAATAATAATATTGTTACTGCAAATTAATTAAATTTACCTCAGTTTGTGCCAATTTTGCTCTATCAACTTTCTGCGCATCCGCACATACGCTGAGTCTCGGTACCGCCAACTGTTGAGCTGCCTTCTCCTTTTCCTTCGCCTCTTTATCTAAAATTTTAGATTGAAAATTTACAATGAATCACAGAAACAAAAATTCTTACATACACGTATTCAAATCCAATATTTCTACGTATTCGATATACATATTTAATACTTCTATATCTATTAACAATTAATTTTACCGTATACTGTTGATGGAAGAAATGTAACGACATAATTAAACAGTTAAGACTCTGCCTGTCTTATAGAAACATGTATTACCTTGTATCTTAGATTACAAAAATCTTTTGCGAACCAATATAATTAATTAATATAAAGTTTGCTTAAATTATGTATTTATAATATTTAATATCTATACAGATATTCAAATATTAGAATCATAATAAATATTTCTTAAACGCGCTATCCTATATACAAACTTTTTAAATATGCAACAAAAGCATATACCAAAATAAAATAATTCTTTTACCTTTCTATTCTTTTTACCTTTTATCTTTCCTTTACCTACGTGTTTGAAATTGTTGTTTAGTCTCTCGAAATATGCATAAAATTTAATACCTGATAATAACTTTGACAATTCCTTAACAGTATCTTTATCTTAACTGTATCCTTATTAACAGTATCTTTTTTACAGCTAGTATTTCTAAACATATAAAACCATAGACGAAGCACGATATTTAGTCGTATAATAGAGTCAATAATATACATACTGCTGCAATCCTGCGAACTAGCCCAACGTTTCCGATCCTCGCTTTGCAGCGTATTTCCGCTTCCGTGTTTCTTAATGCTCCGTCCCCAGCCTGCCGTGATTGTGCCGAGCCTCGAGAACGCTCGCTTCATCATCGGTGACGAGGGCACGCTTTTAGGTCTAAACAAGTCAGAGCCAGTATCTCACAGAAACCGCAGAGCGGCACCTCAGGGTACGGAGAGGAAATTCTTCTCGAGGAAGAATCTTTGATCAAGGACAGAGGACAGCAGGGAAAGTAGAAAGGAAGATTGAAATCGATAAAAAGGAAATCGGTGATGACGGATTTCTCAAGTAGACCTTACAGTTCCTGAATGCATCGAATAATAGCAATAAGGAAAAAAACGAACAGTACGAGACAACGACGAAAGCTCGTCTCCTTCGTTCGCAAAATCGGAAAGATTGGAAACGTGAATGCGAATATAGAAATACCGAAGTAAAGGCGAGATAATCAGAGCTTGCTGTTACAGTTACTCGAGGAGAAAAATTGTTCACGAGACACGTCGACTCAAGTTCACTGCATGCCGATAGCCAAATTACCAAATCGAATAAAATTCAGAAACAAAGTGTCAGTGTTTAGATTGGAAAAAAAAAGGAACCGAGAATTCGATAGAAGACATACAGAGCAGCCGCAAGAACACAGAAAAATATAAAATAAAGGAAAAATCGATACGTCGATCTCGACCGAAGCTAATAAGATAGATATGATAATAATTAGCGTGACTGGTGTGATACTTCGAGTTACTCTTGCAGTGCTTTTGTTTTTTTTTTTTTTTTGTTCTTTATTCTTTCATCGATTGCTTTCAAATAGTAAAACATACTACACAGTTAATCATTCAAATACAATAGAAAGATATAGCGAATAAGAAAGTGAATAATATTCATAATCAACATGCGGTGCTGTGTGTATGTTCTGTAGGTGTACGTGTTCATGTGTGTGTGTGAGGATAGGAGACATGGAAGTGCCGTAAAAAATACACATAATTACGATTAAATATGTACGATATATAATATATAATATATAGATATGTATATATAGTATACATTCGACAACGACACCAAAGGCAAGTTCAATCTCTCACCGTTAGTCTCCCGGCTTTTTTAATCGCTAAATAAATCCAGTTATATCGTTTATGCATCTCGTTTCACTTCATTTGTATTAACCCATTTTACAGACTAATTATGCAATTAATTGGACTGGAAAATAAAATTTTTTGAAACTAGGACCGATTACATTCAGATTGGCACACATTTGTTCTCGTGCAAGTAATAAGTGCTTTTTAACTGAAAAGACAAGTTCTTCAGATTGATATTCGAAGATTCCAGGAAATAAACTTTATGAATCCACTTTTTTTTTTTTTTAGATTTTTGTAATTCATTCAGAAAGGAATTTAATATAAAGATGGTTGATAAATGCAAAAGATTTGCTTTATTTTAAATGTGCGAGTTCTCCTTTAAAAATTCTCCTTTAAGGAAAATATAAAAATGTAAATCATACTTACATCATGTTCTTCCCCTGCAATCTTCATTTCAAATTTTTAATTACTACAGCTACAAAAAGGATTCTAACTAAAGAGATACGGGAGAAGATAATATTTTAAATATTTTTAACACGGAAAGGAAGTTGCGAATAAAATATGACGATTAATAAAATAAGCTATTATTTTGATTCACAAAATACAATATAGATGATTATAAACGGAATATTGTATTAATAGCAAAAATAATAAAATAAAAAATATTAATAATAAAATGAAAAAAGTTACTATTACAATCACACAAAAAGAAACTATTACAATCGTTTTATCATTAGCGAAGAATGGGTTAATACATCATATATTGCGTGGATTATATCATAAAATCACTCAAACAAGATGATAGATTTTATTTATGTTTTTTGATTCACGTATTGAATATAAACTGGACTCTTGAAGATAAAAAATGCATAATCCCGATTAACAGAAATAATTCACAAGATACGAACCTTGGACTTTCGACATCAGGAACTTGAAGGAAGTTAGAACTTCGTGGCTTCTGTGGGCTCAACAAGGTGGGTACTGGTCTGGCAAGTAATTCAGCAACCGGCACTTGTGGACTTCCGAAACCCGCTTGAATACCATACAACATCTCTTGGAATACTCTAAAGAAATCAAATAAGTTAGCAATTTTTACTCCTTACCAATGTCAATTTGTACAAAGTTCAATTTTTTATTGCCAGTATTTTTAACGAGATTAATAATTATTATAATACTACTTTAAAGATATTTTTAACAAAATTAATTTTCACTTCAATCAAGATTGAAATATGATTGTATTCTTTATTCTTCATTTTCTGAATTATCCGAAAACGTAAATCAATTGTTTGACTAATCACCTGCTCCTAACTGCCAAAATCGCTCTAACGCCAAAGAATCGGACTTTCTGTTTCTGTGGTCCATGTACCAGGAAACAAACATCAAACAGGTTCGTATTTAACGTGGTATTCTCTTCATTGTTCAAAAATACTTTAGTGAAGTCTTTGGCAAGTTGATCATGATCTTCGAATTGATCTCTGACAGAATCCAAAAGTGGGGAAGATGGTCTCATATGACCAATTGGTCTCCACGAACCGCGTCTAAAGCAATAAATTTCGTTCTCATTGATTCGTTTATTCTTTTAAAATAGCTTTCTTTTTTTTTTAAATACAATAAAATATTTTAATTAGAATATAATTAATTTCTTTGTGGTCGTTGTCGTTCATGTTCGTTCACCTGTATGGTTTCGGAATTTGCCCTGTTTCTGCGTGATTAGCCAAGTTGGCCACGATATCTTCCAACATCTGAGTTCTCGTTCTTTCTTGCATCTTCGCGAATTTTGGTGCAGAATAACTTGCTCGCTCTCCGTTCACAATTTTCGTCAATAACCACTCACGGAACATGGGACCTGTTGCATTGAGAGATCGTTAAATTTGCTTTTACAGCTCCCCGATAACTTTCTTCAAAGTAGTAAAAGCTAGTTTTATCTCCAAGTTACTACCTTGCGTTTTAGATGGTTCATTTTAAAATCAAACTATTCTTTTTCTAATCTTTTTCTGATTTTCTTTTTTCCTTTTAAAATAATTCTTGTATTTTTCACAATAATACAAATGTTATTTAATAAACTTTGAATATATTTTCAAATTATTAATAGAATTTTAATGAATTTTCTAGTTGAACAATAAAAAGTATTTCATTTGTTAGACTCCAATTACAAGTTATATAACAAACCAATGTTGAATTTAAGCTCATAGTGTGTCCATTAGAATATTTAAACATTCATATATTATGTATCATTACCCTTTTTAAAAACATTCTGTTCCCAAAGATAGGGTTTGTATGCTCCAACCTCGTCCCTAGTGGCAACTGATACTTCATATCTGGTGACTTTCCTTTTTATTCGTGGACTAACTCGAACTAGAATGAACGTGTAGAGAAAATGTGACTTCATACAGGCTGGATTAAACGGAGTCTTGTCTGCTTCCAAGAACACGACACACACTATGTCGTTACCGATGTGTCGTTTTTTTTGTACCTAAACAATACAATCTCTTTTAATATAATTATGATATAAGTAACTATTAGCCTGTAATTATCACTATTCATACAATCAAAGTTCATGAAAACAGCATTGTTTTCAATTAACTTTTTGAACTAACTCTATTTAATTAAGTTTTAATTAACTCTTTTTTCTATTAACAATATGTTATTTTATTTCTGAAAAATTAAACATTCCTATTTACTTTTGAAATTCAATTTTAAATATTTTGTACCTAAACAATACAATCTCTTTTAATATAATTATGATGTAAGTAACTACTAGCCTGTAATTATCACTATTCATACAACCAAAGTTCATGAAAACAGCATTGTTTCCAATTAATTCTTTGAACTAACTCTTTTTAATTAATTTTGAATTAACTCTTTTTTCTAACAATAACGTTATTTTATTTCTGAAAAATTCCTATTTACTTTTGAAGTTGAATTTTAAATATTTCTGATGTTTATGATCGCTATTCATAGTAATAAGTATTAACTGCATATAGTTTAATATCATGTCAAATAATACAATATTGATATATGCGTAACTCGTATCATATACATCATGAATCACATATTATACATAGTTCTAAATTGATAATTACGTCAATAAGTCAATAATAAATAAATAATAAATAAATGAATAAACAAATAAACAATAAATAAATAAATAGGTCAATAATTAAACAATTAATAATTCTCAATTTGAGGACTTGGAACCGAGAATTTCATTCAACCAAAATTCTGAATGCAATCTACCTTTGTCGAATTGGAATTATAATCCTTGCTATGCGTGTAACGCGATATGTGTTACAAAGCCGAGTTTAATTAGTCTTCAATGTTCCTAATATCTATTTGTCTATTCTCTATTGTCCTCCATCTGTATGGTAAATTAGTTACTACGTCACAGTAATATTTGCGAACTCTATCATCAGAATATTCTTATAGTTCTCTTACAATTTTATACGCGGTTAAAAAATTGTCTAAAAGTTGAAACAATTGAAAATTGTTTTACTTATCAAATACTATAAAAATCATTATATTTTGTACAGTTTATATGTTTTCTCATATTATTACATTTTATGCGATTTTACATTTTCAAATCTTCCGAATGCATAAAAGTTTGCAGTCCAATAATAACTAATAAATAGTAAAATAATGTATAATGAAATTTAAACACAAGACATTCCGATTAATGTATTAGACTTCAATTTACCTATTTAATTTAAGCAAGATATGAAAAGATTGATTAAAACGCTATAGGTGGTAAACGTGTCAGCAACGATAACAAATTTATTTTACCCTTTGCACGTCGTGTTTCTCATTAGGTAGGAACGTGGACACGTGGTACATGATCTCGATGCCTCGCCAATTCGTGTACACAGAGTATAATCCAGTCAGGTCGTGAATCGTATCCAAGCCACCCTTGTACTTATCGAAACCCTTCAGACGAATTTTATCACCGAGAATTTGTAGGAATTCGTCGAAAAGAGGTGAATTCTCGTGGTTGTCCAATATCTCCTCCTCGGTACGCTGGTCCTCTTGAACGTACAGCACGCCGACTTTCAACTCCGATTTTATGAACACCTGATCCAGCTTCAGCAGCTCATCCTGAGTGTCAGGTAATTGACCTAACGTTAATGGCGGATTCACGTTCACCTCTTTGCCTAAGCTGCGGACCACTTCCTCGCGATTGTACCTGTGAGAAATGAGAAACTCGTGCATGTTCGTTTTACGAGAAGAACGGTATTTAATTGATTTCTAACGACATTTAACCCTTACGCTACGTGAAGTTAAGAGTCGAAAGCGGTTTTTGGAATATAGACGGGAAGTTGCTTTACTAAAATTTGGAGATTCTAAACGGCGACAAACATAATAAATACAGGGAATGTTCTTCTTATACCAAATTTAATTTAGTACGACTACTTCTAGTCCGTTTCACTTGTAATTATTATTCGAAATTATAGTTTGTATGCTGTTCTATTTTTCTATAATAGTTTAAGGAAAAAGAAGCTTATTTTTGTATTTTACATCATAAATACAAAGAATTTCGGTTTACACAGAATGTATATCTCTTTTAGCAAATGATTTTTAAAAGTGTACATGTACTCTTCGTAGAGATAGAGTTAAGTGCTATTTACACTACAAACAACATTTCGCGGATTTCACGCTAGGTCAAGTGTAATATATCTTAAATATCTTCAAGAGTATAGTGTTATATGTAATTCACGTATGCGAAATTGAATTAAGAGCGTAGAATAATATTTTTTTGCTCGAGTCTGATTTTGCGAGAAAATCGATCTTGAAAGATTGATTAAAAATTTATATTTGTGAAAATATAATTTGCCGAAGGACGTTATAATGCTTATTGTTTCTATATATAACACCTACGTGACTTTTACGAGTTATTAAACTGAAGAAGCATAAAGGAGAATTTTATCAAGCGTACTTTATTTTATCCGGCTATCTAAAAATCTATTTTCATGAAAATTAAACCTTGCATGATCAAATTTTATTTTACACTTTCAATCTATTTTCAGGAATCACCTTTCACCCACATATATAACACTTTCGGTTTTACCCTGTACGCATATATTTTATAAATATGCTTCTGAAAATATTTAAATAAATCTGAAATGTTTTCAAAAACACTTCATCATAACAAAAATATTTTTTATAACTTTATAATTATTTTTTTACATTGTTATATTTACATCAGATATGAAGTGATCAGATAAGAGAAAATAAAAAAAAAAAAATGGATGAAGTGAAGACAATTAAAATTTGTTAATATTATTCAATTGTTTAGAATTTTAGTGAAAGAATGGGATTATGTTTCTAATCAGTCAAATAACGTAGCTACGATAAATTTTGATAAAAGAAAGATTTGTCTAAGTCGAAGCTTATGTATTCTATTAGTTTGTTATTTCTACGTAGCTCCAAGAGTAGAATTAATTTTACCTTGATTCTACCATGTAGTTTAACCTAATTAGGCGGTATTAAAGGCTCCTGTGAGAGGTAGGATATTACTATTGCTTACTTACACTGTTTAGTCTCTAAACTGTGCCACTGGATACGTCTATATTACGCTTGTAAGCGAAATGTTTGACTTGTACTACTTGTTTGATGTCTAATTTTCGTTATAGAACTTTCCAAACTGTTTCATTTCTACTTCATTTAATATTACTTTTGCAGTTGGGATTTTCAAGAGGTTCCAATTAGTTCTACATTTACATTGACAATTTTTTATGAAATACTTAATCGACATTTATGAAGTTTTAGATTGTCCTATCCATTTACTTTCCAAAATATTATTCAAAAAGACTCCTAGATACTTATAATTTTTCTGACATCAATGATCTATTCGGATACACTAGTCCACGATAAATTAAACCATTTAATATTCTATTTTAACAATGATGTTTAACTTATATTTCTTTCAAATTTTAATAATTTATAATCCATGCCATTATATTAGTGTGGTTACCGTTTCTCTGTATCAATATAACACTGTATCTGTTAACAATTACAAAATATGACATATTTGTGATCTTTTTCGTATTTGAAATAACACATTGCGCTTTGTTCCAACTTATCGCGAACCTTCTAGTTCATTTCTTCAGGACAAACCTGAAACCAGTGCTTAGAATGACTATTACATTCAGGAATTTCGAAACCCGAAAAACCATAAATACGTCATCTAAATATCATGAAAATTTAAAATCTAAAGCTACGCAAAGTATTCGAAAATGCTTCCAAAAAATACAAAAAGTCGCCAAATACCTGTCAGCAAATACACAGCTCGCAGGAATTAGCCCGTGTACAGTGTAACTGATGGCCCTGACGAGAATTCTGAATTGATCTCGGCTATTCAATGTTTCCTGCTTGATACTCAGTATCACCGGACCAAGATCTTCGTCATTGGCAAAATAATTCCAATGTTCAGTCCCGTAGAAATATTTTTCATAGGTCTCTTGTTCGACAGAGGTCAGCTCGAATCCTTGATTCTTTTCCCATTGTTCCTCGATCGTGGTCTTCTTCCTGGGCACTTCGTCGGTATCCGACTCTTGTTGAACCTCAGCCAATTCAGTGTCAGTCGCTTCTCCGCTCTCGCTCTCATCCCAGATCGTGTCAGAAGTGATTTGCTGTCTAGAGCACTCGATCCAGTAGCCAGGTGTAGGTACCAGATTGTGAGGGAACTCGTTGCAGAACTCATCTATGGAAATATTTAATATTCTACTTAATGGTGTGATATAGTTTGAGCCGAAAGGAGTGTAAAGTGGTTGAATCCGTTTGGAATTTTTAGGATTAAATAGGATTAATGGGGATTTAGGATTAAATAATAAGGAGTAAATTAAATACTGTGGGGGATAATAATTTTTAGAAACATATATATTAATTTTATGAATAATATTATATGGATCTAGGTAAATTGTAATGTCAATTTTAGGAATGACAGAATATTGATAATATCTAGAATGATATAATAATATTCATAACAATTTTTACAATAATTTCGTAGATAAAAGTATCATTTGACGTTGTAGAAAATTAATCCAAAGTAAATTTCTCTTTGACAAACAAAAATTTCAATCAATCTCAACGTCGTCAGCGTAACTTTCCTCAAGATCTCAAGTAAACCGAAAACCATTTCAGTAACACGCAAGTACGATACTCTGCACGCTTCGAAATCCATTTTCTCCGCAAATTTCATTTTCCAATATTATTATCAGTTCAACCTGTTGCCCTCGTTTTTTGAGACAACACTTGAAACGCGGCAGAAATTTCAGTGAATCCAATCTCTTTACAGTTGATCTACTTAAAGTAATCTATACTATTTATCCATAGTGATGTATAAAATTTGAATGCTCGGAACTTTAAAGCTCAATCTTAAACGAGTTTCTAGCATTGACATCAAATAGGGTTCAAACTTTCGATAGTTTGAAGTGGACGTTTCGAATCTCAGTTGCAGATATTTTTTGAGTTGCACGTAAAGAAATGAATAATAATTCCGTGGTAATTTATAGAATAAGAAATGTCGTTTGAGGCTTATTTTTCCAGTTACAATTTAATTTCACGAAAATTCGCCTCTGTTTCATTCATGCTTCCTATTTCTTACTCTAACAATGTAATTAATAGAGCGTTTCTAGCATAAAGGTAAATTGTTTACAACTGAAAAATATGCTTCAAGTATTTTATACACAGCATATAAATATCGCTAACTTTTCTAACCTGAACACCCTAACTCCCTTCTAAACACCCCATACTTATTCGTACAGTGCTCAAAACAAGTATACAATCTAGTACAAAAATCTAAGAAAAATCTAAAATTAGAAGACCGTATCCCTTTTCATTTCAATGTGTCCGCATATCCCACTGATATATCCATATTCTTTTCAATAATAGTATGCAAATAAATCTTTATTACAGTATCACACAAATAAAACGTCGATTCGTATTAAGCCTATAGGAACTTTTCCATCCATCACGAAGCAACAGCTTCATCGATCTAAACGATCTCCCTTTCTTCCAGAACATTTTTCCAAACCACGTGAAAACGCGAGTAGGAAAATGGAGGCCAGGAAATCATTAAAGGAAGCAATCCGATCCGTCCTTCTTACAGTCGAATCCGACCTATATCGAACCTTCGCTACTGGGGCTGACCTGTTTCACGGATTTCTCCTTCCACGTGCAACGCCAACTATCCGTCCACTTAGGCACGTATCATCGATAACGCGTTTTCCCCTTCCTAACAGCCAGCTTTTCGTTCGTCGATTCGCCCTTTTTCCTTCTCATTCTCTCTCTCTCTCTTTTTATCTTTCTCTCTTATTTTTTCCTATAGAACGTCGACGATACCGCGGTCGACTCACTGTAAGGTAGAACACCAAACTGTTTATAGACAGGCTTGGTATTCGAACTTAAAGTGAACCGGCCCCGGTGCATCCCCGTCTTCTGGTCGTCTTACCACTCCTTTAATCTCAGCTTTCTCTCAGCAGGAACTAATGGTCTGTAGCGCTTCGTAAATTCGATCGTCGATACTTGAGAGGGGACAGGGGGGTAGCACGTTCCAGTTTTTCACTCCTCCTGATGCTGCTCTTCTTGCCGCTTCTTCTTCGTTCGTTTCTTACGGGTACAGGATCGCGAGATCCCCTTCGAAGTGATAAAATAACGATCGAGGGTTGATTCCTGTGAAAACTCTCGGTTTCTTTCGATCGAAGATGAGTTTAAGCGGAAAGGTTCGGTGAGCTTCTTTTGCTGGTTTTTTGAAGAATGAAGGTGGTGTTATCACGATGTCGAATGAAATTTTTGATGGATCGAGGCTGGTTGTATGTGAGGAAGCTTTCTCTGGCGGCAAATATGGATTGAAAATTTTCTCTTGTTTTTAACTTTGTATTTGCTGCGTTCTTCTTTTTAATCATTTAGTATCCGGGTTTATGTGTATTTTATATGTTTATCGTATTTGTAGGTGTTTTAGTAATTGCAGAGGACAGAGTGAAATTGAGATGTAGAAACACTCCTGATACTTATGAAATTATATAGAATATTTATACCGTAGTCAGGTACATTTGAAAATCTTACTACTTGCATCAGAAGTAGTAATGTTACGAATAAGATGAAATAAAAATTGTATTTCATAATATTTCTTATATTTTACTTTGGTATCCTTCAGAATCTTTTTTTTTTTATATCGAAAACACTAACGTTGAAAACGAGATGCAACGAAACTCCAAATCTTTTTATATCTCGTGTTAAATTACTCGTAATATTTGCATTTTACTTGGGTGCCCTTTAAAATCTACATCTACCGAAAATAGCAATGTTTTGTACCTGCTGTGAATATTATTTTTAATAAAACTAGACAAATTTACCTATACTATCCCATACATGTTTTAATTACATCGTTTATGTTATATCGATTTTGTTGGCCTTTTAGTAAATTCTATAATAGTAGAACTGTCGTTATGTTGCTGTTAATAGAAATTCCGTATAAACATTTATTTGATCTTTTGCATTCGATAGGATTCGTCGAATGATTCGTGCAAAATGAATGTTTGTTACTGCAAGGGAATATTTTTAAAGTAGCATCTGCATGAATTTACGTGAACTTTATTAATTTTGTGTATGAACGGTGCTGCGGTTGTCACTTTGTTTCAGTGTATCAAATTAAATAACGATTAAGTTATATATATGAGAATAAATTTACAAAATATTTACTGTGCTGTGTAAACGTACAGAATATTAAATTATTCATAATTTTGTCAAATTATAGTAGTGTCCCTTTTATTAAGCTTCCCAAAAGTGGAGGACAATCGTTGATGAAACAGATTCGCCATTTTCGTTGCATTTTGTTGTACACTTAATTACATTGGGCGATATGTTATGGAATATATCAAATATTATTATTCAGCCGTTGAAAGATGCAAATTACACACAATTGTCTTGTTACAATGGGTATTTTTATGCATGAAATATATTGAAATTGCAAATTTTTTGGAACGAAATTTCATTCACGTTCTTTGTAAACGTTGATTGAAATTGCTGAAAAATTGAACATTTTCAGGAATTGAGTAAAAATTTCTTTATTAAATTCCTTACCAATTATTGTGTATATCTAATAACAAATATAATAATATATATTGGTACCATGTGAAATGTATTGATTGTATATTTATAGTGTGATAAATTTTATTTGAAATAAACCTTGGACTTACAGGTTACACATTTCAGTAAATGCTAGCAGCTTTGAAATTAAATTTGAAAATTTTTAGATCGTGTATAATTAAATTATACGTAGACAATAACTTTTTAAGCAATTTCAAGTGGAATCATATTTACCATTTTCAAATATTTGCCACTGAACTAAAGCTGAACAATATTTCAACTTTTGTGAATTAGTAAATAACACGATTGTTTCTCTCACGATGACAAACATGTCCCTTGAAATAACAAATAACTGGAATATGTGAAACACGTTCGCTGAATTAAGAGGCTCAATATTGCAAAACATGTTTATTTGCTTAAATGATTCGAGGATGCAAAACATGTATATTCGTCTCACGTTCCTTCAAATATATCGAGATATATTCCAGCACCATTAAATGGAAATATGTTTACTACTGTGATAAGGTTTTAATATGATTTTTGTGCCTTTATAAATTAATCTCTTTGATAGAAAATTTTTTTTCGAAATCAACCTCTGTTCATTAAAAAAGCTACGAAATATATTATGAAATATCTTTCTCCATACATAATCCCATGATCTATCCATCGTAACAAACTTCAATTTTTAACATATTTTTTAACGCTACTGTCTAAAGTACACTTTTTATAAATCAAATCCAAATGTTTTCTCAATAAAAGTTCTATAAAATAACAAGATACTGTAATGCACCGATATCTAACCATAATTCCTTCTCTTTCTTCAATTCTTATTACATTAAAGTCGATTCATGAATATTTATTATCTTTCATCTATCTCCTACAATGTTATTAAAATTTTATTAAATTTAAAAATCAGTTCAATCAAGGAAACGCGATTTGTGACAAGTCTTTAATTAAAAAGGCTTATAGCAATAAATATTTACGATCCAAAATATGGTACTCGCCAAAGCTGACGAGTTAACTCGTCTTTTCTAGTTAACATCTTAAGAAAATCGACGAAAATAAGTCGAGAGGAAGGAAAGAGATCGCCAACTTGTACCAGCGTGCACATGTATGAGTCGATGCTACAGGTGGTTTCCCTTGTCTTGGATTATACGCTTTTGCATACAAGCTGGTGGCTTCGTTTGCTGTCAGATATCGAAATCGACCGTCTCGAATTAAAACGAGATGATTAACACGTTATCTTTGCTTAACACCTTATACCGTGGAATATTGTATGTAGAAGATTCATAAATTAATTAACCATACCTGAGCAAGCTTGCGGTGGTAAAGGGAAGATTAAGGTTGTCGATGATTTTCTTCGAGCAACTGCGCAGCCTAAACTTTGTGGTTTGAAGCTGCGCAACTGCTGCATGAAGTCCGAGCACTCCATCAGCGCCACGTCAGCGAAGTGAAGATCGCAAAGTATTTGGTTCTTGAACCTACAGAACAGAAGAAATTGATGATCCTTCGCGTCGTTTGGGTAAGTGCACTATACAGAACACAGTTTTTGATTAATGAACGTCGAACATGCTGCATAACGAGCTGATGGAACATCTTTTCCTCATTTCCAATATTATCTTTTGCTTTATCTGTTTATGCATATAATAGTTGTTCAAGCAGATTTTTAACAAAATCTGGTTTGAAGATTGAAAATTGTTCGTTACTCAATGATTTTCAAGTGGACAAATTCTGTTTTCTTTTGAAATTTAACTAAAGATCTTTGGGTTTTTATGATTTATGTATAGACTACGAATATTCACGCTGGCTAACAATCAGCGAATTTTTATAAATATGATTTAAAAGTCGAAACCTCGACAGAAATATTTTATCATGTTTATGCATATGCTTCCTACATTTTTGAAGCTTTGCAATTTTCTATTGATTTCTGGGTCCGAACGTTTCGAAGAAATGTTTGGTACATCAGCTGTAAAATTTCGAATTTTCATATCAAATGTAGAAAAGTGTCACTTGCTATTTCGTTCTCATATTATTTGATATTTTTGTCTCTATATGGAGTCGTAACTTTTTATTCCTACGCTAATTAAATAACGGAAAACTATTGAAACTTAATCCTGTTATTGTACAATTAAAAAATTTCTCATGTCGTACCAAAGCATGAAAAAATTATTGTTGATACTTGTTATTTTTCGTCTCAATCTTATACTACAGTTTTTATTACTACATGTTGCGTATATTGACGATATATCGGCTGGTAAAATTTGTTTCAGTATCTCAACTAAATTGTATATATTTATAGGTCGATGAGTAATAAAAATAACTGTTCTTCCCTCAGGACGTATGGTAAAACGAAGACTATACATATTTTCATTCTATAAATTTAATAGCTTCTGAAGCTATATACTTCGATATTACTTCACGTTCAACGATATAATATTCACAACATTCACGTTCTCTGTTATCGTATTAAACCAATCCGAATATTTTAATACTAATACATACATTATATTTATTCCAATTAAGCGATAAAAAGATATGATAAAAATTTATTATCATATAGATTTATTTCTTTATATTATTACTACATACATATGTTTATTTCTTATTTCTTTCAGGTGGTAGAATATCCAATTATTCTATCCTATATGCACTAAAAACGTATACGATACGATTTTCGTTCTATGGATCGATTCCCCGATCCAGTTCACCACAAATGCGGCGATGCATTTCGAGAATCACGATCGTTCCAATTCCGATCGACCGAATCGTATTTCCAACGATATGACGTTTTTCCACGTCATGTGGAAATGCGTTTTACGATGAAAAATCCGCAGTGAAGCGATCCTGAGGTCTTTCAAACCTAGACCAACCGCTAGAAAATAGACAACCTGAATCCAAGTGTTTTTTTATTAGAAAAATTGATATACGAAACACCTGCAGAATAAAAGTTACCTTTCCATATAAACTTAAAATAACAATCGCGATCTATACAACGGTATACTACGTACAACGACGATTTTTATAATTTTACGATTCTCAGGCAATTGTAACGATACGATTTTAATTTACAATTTTTAAATTACCAAACAACTTTCATAATTTTATTCGACAATTTTGTAATTATGTAGAGACTTTAAGAGGAATGACAATGTAAAAAAGGAAGAGATAGATAATAAATTCATAGCTTAGTTTCTGCATTGACGTGATAAGCAAGATGGAATTGTTAATTATATGTTCGTCTACATTTTTATAACTTTCTTCGTGTATTAACATTTTTTACTCACCGCCTAGCCCGTTTCTGGTTGGGTCCCGTGAGATTCAAACCACAGCTATTACATTTTAGGCATTCCTCATGGTAGTGATTGTTGTCGTACAGCGGCGACGGTTCTTGAAACAATAAAAACAATACTTGGTTGATTTAACCCTTCGGCAATTATTCTACAGACAATTTTACACTCTCTTGTATTTAATATATGTGATCTTTTATTTATCATGATATTAGATTAATTTAATAGATATGATAGGGAAATTTATATTTATTAGATAAATTTAGTTTTAGCATGTAGAAAACAATGAGACAATGAAGAGATCAATTGTTTGAAGTTGATACAATTTTATTAATCACAATTATGTGAACTGATTAAATGAAATAATAATAAAAGTGTTCTGATTAAATAGAAAAATTAAACAATTTAGTATACCTAGTCAAAAGCACCAGGTGCAGAACAAGTAAGTGAATTTCCCTATAAATACTAAGACTAGAAAAAGAAGTTTCTCGCGGGAGATTCAGGAAGAGAGAAAGTTAATAAGGTGAATTGAGAGGAAACGAAATTAAGTAGAGCGACCTGCTGTTTAAAATTCACCAAATATCTCCAATCATTTTGATTTAAGTCTTTTCACCTAAAACTTCCTTCGTCGATAACGTAACTCCCTAAGAAATTATTCCACTGAAAGAAAAAAGTTTATAAAATTAATAAAACCTTCCTCGAAACGAATTT
Organism: Bombus campestris; assembly: GCA_905333015.3. Taxonomy (NCBI): domain Eukaryota; kingdom Metazoa; phylum Arthropoda; class Insecta; order Hymenoptera; family Apidae; genus Bombus; species Bombus campestris. The sequence continues at coordinate 2,927,476 of HG995146.1, forward strand.
CCAATGATTAGTCCAAAATCAATAGAACCACCACCGTTGACAACTTTTTAGAGCTGTTAGGGTAGTTAAATTTCGTTCACAACTTTCTGGAATTTGTTAGACTCGCTAGACGTTAATTTTATCTGTAATTTACTCAAATTTTCTCAATAAAATCGTCCTATAGTTCACTTATGAGAAAGGAAATTTACTGTTTCGTTTTTCATTTTATTGTTATTATAGTACAAAAACAATAATAATTTCAGTTTGAAAATATTTCTATAAGTATAATATTTTATATACAGTGTAATGTTATTTCCATAAAATAATATTCTTAAAGTATTATAGATCATTTATTAAAAATGAAATAGCTTGAAAAATCAATACTTTGAAGATATTTCAAATGTTCGACTGAATTTTTGAAAATTAAATTACGTAGCATTCAAATATAAAAGAGCAACATAAACAGTATTAAATGCTATGAAAGATGAATATAATATAAATGGTATTGATATAGGATTTTTGTTCCAACTTTTTAAGAAGACACCTAAGAATTTATGTTTATACAATGTTTATATAATATGTTCACATTTTATGTAATATTTTTGTAAAAATTTCTTAGTTTTACTTGTGAGACGTTCACATCCTTTCATGGAAAGAAACTGGAATATTCTGCGTAAGTATTATAGTTTTTATCTCCATTGTAGTGATAGCAGTAAAAGCCCACATTAGCAAGTAGTATAGCCCAATATTTCATCCCACGACTTTACCGATTTTACATATGTATATTCTATCTACATACAATTCTTTTCTAGTTTCTTGCACTTTTTAAACAAATGTTACTGTTAGCTATTGTTCTGTTCAGTCATATTCAATTGCTTTTTTTGTTTTATTAAATTTATCATGAATTATTTTTCAATAAAGCCATGGTGAAAGTTGAATAATCAATCATTTCAGATAGAATTTTCAAAGGCAGAAATAATTCACGTGTTTTATTCAAAATACTATACATGATAAATTAATATTATATTACAAAGAAAAACGACAATTATTTAGTATTTCACACTTTAAACCTACTGTACACACTGATGCTTGATCCTGCTTACATAGCTCTAAATATGATTTCAAAGATTATATTTTTAAAAAATTGTGATTGTTCAGTTTGTTCGCCTCTCATTAGTCTATATACACTTATAATAAAACAACATATTATAATTGTAATTATATCGAATTCATACTTCTAATTTGCTCGATATTGTATAACATACAATCGACTATGAATTAATTTAATCACTGTACCGCGGATGTTTATACGATATTTTTAATGTTTCCCAACATATTTAAAGAAACGAAACCTACGTAAAAGCTTTTTTCTCACGCACCAAACATTACAAAAAGCATCCTACTTTGTCCATCTCAAATATTTGTATTATATATTACGCATTCTGCGCATTATTGCAATTTTAAATTTTCCAAAAGCGCATAAACATCCTCAGTCTAGTTATCATAAAAGTTGAAATTACTTTAACGAAACAAAAATTACATAAATCTGAAGCTTTAGCATAAAACTTAGTAGTCGCAAGATATCTTGGAAGTTCTTTTTTTTTTTTCGTGCCCTAAATCGCCTTCTTTCTTCTCTTTTTCCTCGTGTTTTATACTTAACGACCACTCGCCAAGGGTGTGGCCTCTTTTTCTTTCGTGCCGCTGCCGTGGGGACCATAAAGAATTCCAACGCGTGCCGAGCGTGGAATGTTGATATCGCCGGGTAGAAGGAAGGCGCCGCGGCGCCGGCGTCGAGACGCGTTTTCCGTGACCGACTCTCTGAAGTCTAATTGCACGCACGCACGCGTGCAGGTTATCACGCGAGTAAATTCAGATGTTTCATACTTCTCAGTGCGAATCTTTGACAGACCAGTGACCGGAAATTTACATTTTTATTGTGCCACTTTGGTAATTTCGAATGCTGCACGACTGATAAGTAAGTGGGTGTAATTTAGACGACAAAGGGATTCGCTAAGCTTTTGGAAGAGCTTTTTGCCGCTGAGTAACGGAAATGCGAGGTACTTAGTGGGATGGATTAGACGCGAGAAGTGGATTAATTGGAATCGGTTTAATACTATTTTATTTCCTCACTCTTGGAAATTCGAATAATCGCATCAAACGTGAGGAATTTAGACGAAAGGGAAGTTTCGAGAGTTTTGCATTCTTGCGAAACAAATTCTTTTCTTTTTAGATCACAGTCTTTGTATACGTGGACGACGCGATAAGGATGATGGATTTCCAATGAGGCAAAGTTTTACATTTTTATTACATTATGCCGTAATTTGAAGCAGCGTAAGAGATAAGAAGCTTGGATGAATTAAGGAAGCTCGTTTTCAGCTTTCTCAGAAATGTGAGTAGTTGGGCAGATACGAGAAGTTTTCACAAGCTATAGAGCAATGAACGAGCAGATAGAGAGTAATTAGAAATACGAAGATTATAAATATTTGTAATATAAGACATATGAAATTCTACAGTTAGAATACACAGCAATTTTTTCGAAAATACTTGTACGTGTATGGATCTATAGGTAAAATGAAAGCAAAATTAGTTTATCACGTTATTAAATAATATCATTATTAATTGTCAAATATTAACAATTTAAAGGTATGCATAAAACGCAGGCAAAATATTGTAAAACGTAGCATAATAAGCAGAAACTAAATTTTAACAGATTATAATAATATAATAAGAGCATTTGCTTCTTATCGTTGAAACAAAAAGATACGTTTTATACGTTTTATATACGATCATTTTTAATTGGACGCGGAAGGAGCATAGATTAAATGGAACAGATCTATCATTTTAATTGGAAGTACTTATATAACAGCGTATAAAAACATTCGCAAATGGTACTTACATGTAATGTAACAAACGTCAAATGAAATGAAAAACGCATCGTACTGTTCGTACGTCCTTAAAAACAATTATATCGCACAAAGTATCAGCATACATGTCATAAGAAGACATACACAAATCATGCAAATTACGGTATCTGTTCAACGTGATATCACGATCAATTTCCCAATAATCCAATTATATCACCCACGAGAAGAAATCACGCGAAACGGGAAACGTTTGCCCCGAACTGGAAGAAGTGCGCTAGCTGGGACAGGAAATTGTTGATGCAGAGCTCCCGAGAAGCTCGAGTCTAATCCCCAAGTTTAATCGATACGACTATTAGAACAAAATGAAGTATCCCACGAGGCTGTCTCTCATCTCTTCGTACGCCTCCAATCTCGTATCTTTGTAGAAACACGAAATACACGCCACACACCACTACATTATCAACACTGTAGCTAGTTGAAGGGTTAACGCTCTCCTAAACAGGAAGTGAACTTTACGTGCTGATTCGGGACGCGATAATCGAGATAAAGTTCGGAACTTGTAAAAGGCGTGCGATAAAGCCCGATTAATTAAGATTCCCGCCAGGGATAATAAAGTGTACTTCAACGAAAGATCCGTGGGGAGACGAGCCACGACAATTTTAATATTACTGTTGCAAAATTGTTCGCGTCGTTTCGTTTATGGATCTCAGGGCAACGCGTTGCGGTATTTAAGTTTGCGTTTATTAGTTTACCGGAGTAGAGGGAAGAAGGTGAAGTAAATGTAAGAGAAAGATTAATATAAGTGGAACGTTATAGGAACATATAGGTTTCATTTTTAGGATTATAGTGAATATTCAGTCGCCATAATATTTGAGCTGATTTCGGAAGTATTGTGAAAGAATGTTTTGTGTAAAAATTTATTTATAGTAAATGTAAAGAAAATATCAGTACACGTGAAAAATGATAAAAATATATTTGTTCAATTTTCTTAAATAATACAGTGCAAATATAGTGCAGGCAAATAACATTACTTGTTGTTATGTACATTGTATCGTACATAAAAAACTAAAGCATTCAAATGAGCGTTTCATACGTTATAATCTAATTATAAACAATTTTAAGGATTCTTTTATTCATGTCTGCAGACGACAAAACTATGCAATAAATTTCTTTTCAATTGCCACGGTACCGAAGCCTCTTGTTCTAGAAAATGTTCTACAAAAATCTGTTAACAGCGAGCTACAAGTTACAGAGAAATTGCGACGTGGACAAGGCTTGGTCGCGATTCTTCGTGCAGAATGGCAAACGAGAAAATGGAGAAAAAGAAGTTACGAGGCAAAAGCACGCGCGTCACCGCGGTAAGCCCGGTTTATCGGCGCTTTAACCTCCGCTTCTCTCCTCGTGCGAGCCAACAAGCATCCGGCTTATCTGGCTCGGTCGTCTGAAAGCGGGATCTCTGTCGTGGCTCGTAAAGAAAAGAAAGTAAAAAGGGAAGAAGTATCGAGGAATCGCGATCGGCGTGAAAAGGGAAACGGCTGGATTTTCCCTCGTATTGGTGAAAATCGGGTGAAAGCAAGGGACAATTAGAATATTCGTGGAAGGTGATTACGCACGAATTCGCATGATTTGTATAGCGTACTCCTGGTGGGAAAATATAGCGAGTAATAAAAATATAAAAAAATATAGTCGTACAATTAGCCAGGCCCAATAGTATACGAGTTTCGAATATCAAAATATAATAGAAATAGAAATAGAAATAGAATAGAAAGAGAAATCTGACAAGATAAATTGCTTACGCTTTGTCAAAAGTGCATATAACGCGTCAACTGAGAGCTAATTCTTCTTTTCCAGTTGCAGGTTAATTTTTATCTGTTAGGGTTGTCTATCGTCCCTGAATATTGCACGATGGTGACATCTAAACTGTAAAAATACCTGTATTTCTGACTCAGTTGATGATATTGATATGATAAAATAAAAAATTATTTGAAAGATTGGGAAATATTTATTCATATATAAAATAATAAATTATTACTTTGATAATTATGCAATTAAATGATTTGTATATTTAAATAAATAGCTCATGGTTATTGCAAAATGAATTTACTGAAATAAAATGATATATTATTTAAACAACCATTCCATAAATATTTCATTTATATAATGCTTAAGTCTTGTTTGGTTACACAACCGAGGCAAGCAAATGATCGTTATAAAACCATTACGTAATCGAAACTTAAAGTTTACAACAATAGTGAACTAATCATTCGAAATTATGAAAAAAATAATACGTAATGAAATAATTTTAAATGACCAAAGAAACTTATCAAACTCCTATATATCCAAGTTACTCCTATAAGTAACTTAAAGAATAAATAACTTATATAATAAGATAATGAAAAATTTCTAAAGGTCTCGTAAATTAATAATTTCCATAAATAACTTAAACGGCATATAATTGAGATGATGAAGTAATTGAAACTTTTTAACAGCCTATAAAACTAGTTATCAGTAATCTTTAATTTATCTCCACATTCTTTTCGCGTTTTCTGAATTTTGCCTACGTTACTAACTAACTCTACGCTAACTCTTCAAAATCTCACTTTCTACTAAATTTCGTTCATAACCCAAACACTTACTGTGTCGATTTTTAACTTCTCTCTATTTCCACTACATTTAGGTTATCATCATGCAGTAGCATTATTTCTATGTGTAGATTGCACGTGACAAATCAACCAGGAGAATTCAATTTGTAACATCGAAATGCAATTGTTAATATTTAATACATCCTGTCATATTACGTCTCTATGTCAACTCTATGTATATTACGGTCATTTTCAACAAATCATTGAACAAGTCATGCGACGTACAATTGTAAACTATTCAGTTTATCATCACCAGAAATTTTATTAACCCTATTTGCAGAATATTTTTAATTTTACTATTAGAACAATTTCGCTTATCTGTGGTTCAAATAACATTTCGACAGAAGATGCACGCCTCTGATAATTCTGATAAATTGATCCGAATTTTCTCCGAAACTATAACTACAACTTCCAAAGAAACTGCCCCTATGAAATAAACTTAATTAGATGTTATCAACTTCATAAATATAGCAAGTTAAGAATTTTTATAGGCCTCTGCTATAAATATTCCTTATCGATTGCTTCAAGTATGTAATTCTCGCCGAAACTTCCTCTTTCACTTTTTACCCTCCTTTTTTCATAATTTTCTCTGTAAATTTCGTCCTAACAAATTTCAGGAATTTTTCTTCAAATTCACCGAAACTCCTTCTATCATTTTCCCTTCTGATCTTCGTTTCTTCTATCTTTCCACATCGCACGACCTTTCGAACTTCCTATTTTGTAAGCTGTTCCTTGAATTTCGTTTGAAACTCTCCTCCAAAAAATTCTCCTCGGTTCGATCTCCTTTTTTTTTTTTGTTTTTTTTTTTAAATTCCTCGCCCTAAGACTACTAAATTCCTCTACTTGGAGCGTGCCTCTACGATTCCACTGCTCGACTCTCTTTTCTTAACTCAACTTCGAAGACCCTCTCTCCTCTATCTTCTAAACCATACCATCCCTCGCTATTTCGTTCCTTAAGTACGGTCACTCCCTCGCACACCGACGTACACATACAGTTTTAAATAACCCATCTAACTCGTCAAACGAACGCACGCACTTCCTCCAGCTTTATTCTTCAAATATCACGTAGGAACCATACTGAATTATCAATTAATAGAGCGTGGAATTTTATGCAAATTCATATTCTATTATAGCAAGTATTACAAAAAGTACTATAATTTGGGTATTTTATGTCTTTCCGTGTTACGTCCATTCTGCGCTACAATTTTGCACTCTCAAGTTTCCCGTAGACGCGTAAAAATCTACAGTCTGCTAATTAACGACGCTGATTAAAAATGGGGAAGGACGAAGATTACTATGATAGGTGAGTATAATTCAAATTACAAATCTGATTCACGGTAACTCTTGTTATTTCTATATTTAGAGGTGGGATCGCAATAGTTATTGCTATATTGTACGGATAAATCTATCACACCGTTTTGAGCAGAAAAACCTTTATTGCGCACACTTACATGGACTAGGGGAAAAAGAAAGAACAAAAGAACATCTTAAAGAACTATCGATCGAGTCTATCGATTGTATCTAGAACAATCTTCTAGTTACCGTTTTTGTATCTAGCGCATCCGCATATGGAGGGCGAGCATGAACTCACGCTGTCATTTTCAACAGTAACAAACGATTCTTTTACATCCATAATATGCGTTTTCCACTTATATACGACATATATACAATGATTAAAATGTGGGTCATCCCTTTATCTGTGTTTTCTTCGTTGCCGAAGAAGAATCAAAGATTAAAAAATTAAAGAATTAAAAATACGAGTGTCTATAGATGTAATTTAATAATAACAATGAAACGATGAAAGGCTGGAATATCTAGATACATTACGATTTCATTATGGTTTCGAAAGGACGATGGATACTTGTCAAGGCCATGAATCTCGAGAAACAAGCCTTTATAGAGCTCCACCAGGGCGCAAATTGCGTCTCGAAGAATAAGGAAACCCTATTACTTTCTGCTCTAGGGAAAACGTGTTAAGAGCGCAAGCCAGCGGAGAATAGAGTTCTTGGGGTCGTACCGCAACAGGTTTCGAATTTTTCCATCAGAATAGAAAGAAAACTAGAATGGTCAACGTCGTTGAAGTATTTAGGCTTTAGAAGAATTAACTTGGGAAGATCGAAAGTTAACAAAAATTCTAAGAATTAATTTTCGTGATTCTTCCATTATATAGAATTATAATTCGATTCAGTGACTCAAGAAAATTAGAATTGTGTAATCTTAATGATTTATTAACTGCATTATACACATATTAATTAAAATATATTGTACTATATAATAACTATGTAATTACATTATACTATACTAATTAAGTGAAATAAAACTGTTACATTATATTAATTACATTTTTGCATTGACTACGCAAAGTATTCAGAATGACGTAAAATTAATAGTTTTAAGACATAAGCATCTTAATATTTCTTCGTAGTGCAATTCAAAAAGAAGATACAATTTTGCATTTAAAATGCACCAACGTATGAATATGCATGTAATATCGTTTTTCTTGTGGTAATTCAGGAGATCGATTCTGAAGTCTGAAAATCGAGTTTATTGTGAAAATACTTAAATAAAATACAGGAGTAAACAACAATTAATATCAATCTATAACAATAAATAACAATAAATCGCATAAACAATAAATTACATAAACAGTAAATAACAAATTTTGTGCAATGTCTACCTGAAAATGGAGAATCGATTTTCAACGTCTTGAGCTACCGATCTTTCTCCGTCAATCTTCAATATTTCAAATAATTAATCTGTAATCTTGTCTGTCTCTGATGTTGCTCTCTGTGCGTCCGTTTGGGAACTGAGTGTCTCTCAAAACAAAAGAAGGTCGCTTTGTCCCTGAAACAAAGGAAGTCGTGCTATCCGTAAACAGAGAGAGTCCCTATCACACATGAACTGTTACGTCGCCTGACTTTCTACCTGGGTCGGGCTGCATACGGCGGGCAGGATGGCAGCCACATGTCCGCACTTCCTTGTCGCGGGCCCTCAATAGCCTCAAGGACCCGTCATAAATCTCAGAAAAATCTAAGATCCTACGAGCCGGATGTAGCATCTGCCTAACAAATGTTCACGTGTCTAGTACGGGAAAGTTATTTTGCACGTGCGATGCCTCCCACTAACAACTTTCCTCCGAGGGCAGCTAAGACCCTTCCTAGTCTACCGGTCATCTTATTAACCAATAAGAAACAATGTTCACTACCCTCACCTTCCTAGCCAAAATTGCGACGAACAAATCACCTGATCCCATGCGCTAGACACACCCATCACTAGCTCTCCTCTGACACAGCATCGTCACTTTCAAGGAGTCGTCGTCCGTCGTCAGGACCATACACTCCGTAACGGGTTCTACCCTTACGTCTCAGTCTTCATTCGTCGTCAGAACACTAAAGTCTGTAAAGAGTTCTACTCTCAAGTAAAAGTCGTCACTCAACATTAAATCGGTCAACACGTTTGTAAAAGGTTCTATCCTTAGACTCTTACTTCATTTGCATCGACGCATCAGAGTACCTCTGTAGATTCAGAAAATTGTTATAATAAAATCAAGTTATACCTGTTAACTCAGTGTAACTTCAATATAACCACCCCTATTATCGTAACTGAAATAAGGGGAGCGATTAGTTTCGCGGCGTCGATTGTTTAATCGTAACGGGAATTTACGACTCCCGTTGACGTGCTTCCTCGCGATCGCGTCTCTCCGCGAACGGTCGTAACATGAACTCTAGAGAGTTTACATGCATAAAATTAATATAAATACACAGTCCATTCTGAATTATTTAATTTTATGGACACTTAACAAATTCGGTATTTCAAGCACAAATCACGTATCGTTACAAAATAATTCATAACGTGAAACTTAACTTTCATTACAACATAATACAACAGTAGTTCGTTAGAGTTAGTAAATCGTCTTCCATTTTATTTTCTAGATGAAGAAAAAATGCATGAAATTTGTAGCGATCTTAGAGAAAAATAAAGAAGGCGAGCAAAGTGCTTGGTAATTAAAACGTTTCTAATGATGATCGGACGATCGATCGATCGTGAGCGAATTGAGTTGACGTGTTAGATAGGAATTAGTAATGAATGCGGCTGCGTTGTCGGGAATTAATGACGAAAGACAATCGAGGCTAGACGGACTGAATTTATCGAAACTAATGAAATTCCTGGAATCGCGGGACGCTGACGATTACGGTCACGTCCTGTTAAAATGATAATTATTTCTCAGTTATTACGGCTAGAATTCCTTGACGATTCTCGCAAACGAAAGAAGAAAAGGGGAAAAAGAAGAAATCGTAGCACGACGATGTCACTTATTACAGATTTACCGATCATCGAATCGATGGAAACGATATTCGTCTGTTCATCAAGATTTTACTTCAAATTTCATATCTTTTAATTCTTTTTTCAAAGTTGAACAAATTCTCTTTGAGTTTTGTAATAATTGTTATACTACTCTTATGGCGCAAATACACGTTTTTAAATGACAAATAAAAAGAAAAAGTATAATTGAAGAAATATTTACAATTTTAATCTAAATTGATTTTCCATGACAACATGTGAAATAACTTTGAATCTTATAGGCGAAATTAAACTTATCGGTAAAAATAAAAACATGTTAGATATAAAATTTTCGGATGCATGATTCATCGATAATCGGATGAAAATTTAATAATTAGCAGTTTATAATAACCCAGTATTGATACCGATTAACTTCACTTTAGTTACTCTATTTCGAAAACTTTTTGATCGAGTAAGAAGTTTCATTTTCGTGTTTGATATCGATGCTGTACTTTTATTCAATAAAGCTTATCATCAAAACTTTTCATCTTATAATTTCATAAGTTGCAAAAGTTCTCTACAAGCCGATTTTCACACCCCTTTCAATGTTATACAATTACTTCTTTTCGAAAGATACTGTATCAAGACATTGCATGTACGAAAAATGAAAGGGAAATTCATTTTTGAACATATCGATTTCACAAAGTGATATCCATATGTCCCTTTTATTCTGAACGTGGATAACGAGCCTCATTTTATGGGATAACGAATTTCATTTGTCTTCATTCATGGGAGTTTTTGCACAATTTTTTGTGCAATTTGGAGGCATATTACGTTTCGCAGGTAAAAAATTATTTTTCTGCTTGAAAATATGTTACTTTGTTCTTGCTTATTTGTAATTTACAATGTTTCAGGATACAGGATATAGGAAATGGGTTTAGCGAAAAAGGAAATAAGGTGCAGGATATGGAATATAGAGTAGGATACACGGGGTGTGGGATATGGTCCAATAAATATTGGGCACAAGATGTGGGAAAGGGCATATGGAAAATGTGCTGTAGGATAAGGATATGGAAATATGAAATATAAAATATGAAATGGACATACACGCTGTTGAAATTAGAATGAAAGACACGGGCTAGAGATACGAAATGTGGAGCATAGAATGTGAAGAAGAGTATATGAAGACGAAGTATTAATTGTGGGATATATGATATAAGATGTGGGATGTAAGATATAGGATATGCAAGATGGGACAAGATTCGCCAAGCAAGATTGCGGTTAGTTGCACACCTACTTGTCAAGGATTCAAACTCAATTTTCTCGAAAACGGAGCTCTATATGAACAACTTCCACTCTATATTTTTGATTTACTTTTATATGAGAAATTTCTTTCTTTTCGGTTGTATCGCGACTTCGGAAACACTCTGTATAAATATTCCCATAATCATGCTATCAATGAACTTATGTAAACAGAGGTAAAACTTCATGACTTTCAGTAGTAGAACTCGATACATTACGCGACCATTTGATTCTTACCATTCTCTCAAGAAACTTCCGCTTAAATTACAATTAATAAACATCAATATCGTACATGACCACCATACTTTGATCACGTATATTCCCAGTAACCAATATATCATGTATTCGTGATAATTTCCATTCGCAAATTCTATAAGAACGAATTGCCACTGAAGTAGTAAAAGTCAACGTCGGCAAGTAGTAGGACTCAATATTTTAGTCGTCGACCTGCCATTTATCATTATTCCAAGGATTATGATTAATTCAATCAAAAAGGAAATTTTCTATCATATGCAATCACCCATTAGGAGTATTAGTTTCCAAGAATTCCAGGATTATTCAGATTATATTATAAAAGATAAATACAGTAGTTACGAAAAACTCAAATAGAGCTGTAGTTTGATCTCAAATTTTTTAATTAGATTATTGATCTTTAAAACGAACGAATATTTAAGAATAACGATATTGAATCATTTCTAACAAATACACGAGCCATTATTTAAAACTAACAATCACACGACATTTAGTACTTCGTATTTTATATTTTTCTTCTATTTGCTGAACTTTTACTTTAATCAGAACAAATCGTACAATAACATTGAACTTTCCAACTCTATAAAATCGTCTAATCGCAAAACATCTTCCAATCTACCTTCGAAATTAATCTAAATCTTAAACAAACGCGTGAAAATTCGCACACGAAGAAACTCGCAAGTCCATCCACCCTTCGGTCGATTAACATTTTTCGATTAAAAGCCCATCAAGCTGGCGTGACAAGCGGCAGGAGGAAGAGGTTAGATTAGGGAATAATGCGATCAGGCCGTTCGATTGAATTTCCATTCGTCGGGCGCAATTTCTCTTCCTCCGTCCATCGCGGTCCATCGTCTTCCATCTAATGCTGTCATTGTACTCCGCCAGTCTACTACAAATGGTCCAGAGAAGGAAACGAACCGACCGATCGACCTGCTAGCTCTGCGACTTTTTCTTTCTTTTTCCCATTTTTTCCTCTAACTTTTTCGCCCGATATCATATTCTTGTTCTTCTACCTCTTTCGATTTGTATCTTTCTCCTGTTTCATCGTTAAATGTTGATAAGTGGCATATCGTAAGCTTGTCTAACAATTTAAAACTTATGTTACGAGATGTGATAATTAGGTTTGGATGTTTATGCAAATTCACGTTTTTATGAAGACATATGAAGAAATGGAATTTAGATATGGATTTGTTTCGCTCTCTAAATGTTATAATGAGTGTTTTCGATATTTCAGATATTTTTTGAATTCTACATTTTACCATATAATAGGATTTCTAATAATCAGCGATACAACCAGATGGGGAATAATTCTGCGTAAAAAAAGAAATTGAAGACGTAAGATGAATTTTGTTTATGCGATGCATCGTTTCTGAGAAAATCGAGACCGAGAATTTGTAAAGTATATTTAAACTTTGCCAATTAACTGAACAGAAATAAATAATCGTCAGAAGGTTAAACTGCAGGTGAAAATAAGTCGAAAATGTAGGATAAATATTTTTCGCATGATGCTTTGTTTTCGAGAAGAATAAATTTCAAAATGTATCACACGTGTACAGTAGACCAATTCTTAAACTAAACATATTCAAACTTTATCTTCTTGAAAATGAGGCCTTAAATGGGAAAATTTTATTTCACATTTTTCGCATGTAGCGCAACCTCCTGTTGATTGTTCACTCATAGTCGGTACATAGCCAAGTTTAAATATACTTGACAAATTCTCAAAATCGATTCTCTCGTAAATGAAGCGTTATACGAAAAAAATGTTATTCTATGTCTTCGACTTATTCTCTAACGTAGAATTATCTCGTGCTCGACTATACCACCAGGATACCCTGTGCATTCATCCATAGATCAACATAGGTCAACAAACTAGGTCCAAGCATATTAAATTTCATGTCATTTAGCGTTGTCATGTGATCGCAAGAATTCGATATTATGAAAATGAAATATAGAACCTGATAGAGAAAACGCTTCACTGGAAAACAAGGACACGTGCAAGTATCTTTCGTAGTGGCAGTACATACAAAAATAATTTCGTTCAACTTTTCAATACAAATACGTCGCTGCGTGACAGCACCTTTATAATTCACACGTGAAAGGTCACAGTTGGAAAATAACAGTGCAATTTTCTGCAAAGCATATTTTCATGAATATATGTATATAAAGAAATGATATCTACAATTTTTCGGCCTTATGGTCGTCACTTGTTAAAACACAACACTATCTTTCCCCTATTCTTTCATCGAGAGTCAGAAAAATAAAACTGAGGAAAAGTATAATACAAAAGAAAGAAACCGTCCATCGCATGAAAGGAAGAGGAACGATGAGATTGGCTAAAGAGTGAGAAGGGCGGATGAGAGTATGTTTCACCTTATTATTCTGAGCTTCAACACGAGAATGCGGAAGCAAACCCTGACGCAATTTCGAAATGGAGCCGCGAACTGCCGGAGGATTGCATTAGTCTGCGACTCGTGAATTAAGGCCAATTCCTTTTTTTTCCTCTTCTTTTCCTTCTTTCTCGTGTTCTTTCTATTTGGTACGTGGAATGGAATGGAAGATCGACGATGGACCAAGAGGAGAGGTTGACTTCGAGACAAGAGTGTCACGAGGAATAACGATGAACCGCTGTGATAATGGAAGTGTGCTGGATGCGCCACGTGGAGAGTCAGCCCGTGTTTATTCGATAAGGAAAGGTTTGTTAAAATGTAGCGTGAATTCTTTGTGTGGATCTGACTGATGGATTTTCGGAAATTGACTTTTCGTGGATTAACTAGATAAATCTACACATATTAAATATATAATGTCTACATAAATCTATATATATATATATATCCGTTAAACATAAAATAATCTGGTACAAAAACGTTAGCTCGTAAAATAAATCCTTTTAACATGTATATTAACTCGTATATTATTCAAATGCAACACAATTTATTCACTTTGACCTTAATTAAGGAGAAAGAAGAGAAAAATAAAATTTGGAAATTTGCAATGAATGTAACAAATTATAATTTAGAAAATTCATATCGTACAATACAGGATTCAAGGCAAAATGGATCTGCGATTTGTATGAAAATAAAATGTACAAACGTGAACAAACATTTTGATTTACATCGGCAGGTTTATATATGATTTATAATTTCACGATATCGTTAATAAGATAAGATATTATCAGGATTATATTTAATTCAGTATTTTTCCTTTTTTTAGATGAATACTATGAATCCTTGAAATCTTAAACTCTTTATATTCTCATCATATATTCATTGTAAAATACTAATTTTACACGCCGCTAAAATCTCTGGTCGCATTTGAAGTTATCCTCAAAATTTCTCAAACATAAAAAAGAAATATGATCGACGATCTTCGAAACGAGCCATCAACCAAAGTGGACCATCCTTGAAGTTAACAAACCAGCAGACAAATATTTCCATTTGTTACAAAGTGAGAGATTCTACGTCTCTGACAATTGTCCAAAGTTCCCAGCGAGATCCAGCGCGGTAATTAAATTCACGAAGATAGAAACTCATTGTCAAAGCCCTATAGAAAGGAATACAACGAAGCGGTAGCCGACGAACTTTCGTCGAAAGCGTTTCGTAGCAAGAATTTCTTGTTCGACGATAATCACAGGGGAGTAGTATTCACGGGACGGAATGAAAGCTCGAGGTTGGCGCAACAGGGAGCGCCAGAAGAAGCGTTGTAACGACTTCCGGCCCGGAGTTATTCCGACTTCTTCTTCTTCTTTTCACGTAATGAACGGCCTTCTGGCTGGCGACGACGCGAATCGCATGAAACTTACATTTTCGTTGCAAATTTCGCGTGAAACGTCTTCTCGTTCTCGTTAACGAACAGAAGTTCCTTTTGTCATTGCTATGAATAAAGGGGCGATGATAAATACGAACGGTTATTATAACAGCGACTCGTGACGATTTAATGAAACGAAAGATCGCTCGAATATTTTACAGATTGGTGGTTAATCGATAAGTAGTTTAGGAATGGTGGAGTGGGCATTTAAAAGGAGAAATTGGGTAAAGGAATTTTCTTTGTGAAAGGATTGAACGATGGAGATGATTGTGCAATGAAAGGAAGACAATTTATGTAGAAGTTAAAATAAAAGTTAGCATTCGTGTAGAGATTTAATAATATGGAATGTCGACTGTTTCTTTGCGATTTAATGACATGAAAAATCTCACAAATGTTTGAAAGAATGGCGTAAAGGATGGTATAATGAAATTCCTTTAGGTAAGTAATTATAATTTCGTATAGGAATTCTATTAAAACTGAGAATTCGCATAAAGATTAATCGAAATTTTATATCTAATAGAATCAATTTATTGCCATGATTCTACATAAAATAGAATTTGTTTACTTCTATAATTTTATAAAATAGAATTATTTATACCTATATAAAGTTCCGTTAAAAAATAGGAGTCAAGTGTTCGAATATCTTTTGATACCCATTAAGAAGAATAATGCATGCTTTGTTAATTAAATTTGTTACAATGCATTTGTTTTTCCAGAAAGAAGAATGTAGCTGCTGAAACTTCCTTTTTTTTTGATACGTTTCAAAATGTTGTTAAATCCCAAGATTAATATAAAATTGGAAATTGGAAATTAGAAATCGTGTTTATTTCTCATAAATCCTTAAGCAAGGATATTTCCTGGAATATGCAATTTTAATGGAAGTTTTATCAGAATCTCTGGTTAAGTGCATTTCTCGCAGACGAAGATTAAAAACCTGACGAGAAACGAGTCCGGCATCGCAATTAGAAATTCCCTCGAATTTAATCAAAGCTCAGCGTAAACGAAAGATCGCGAGATTCATGGAAACGTCCTGTCAACGCTGATCACAAAATTTCCATTAAAGTCGCGTTGCGAAAGCTGTTCCACGCCAGTCATAATGCATACGGACGCACGCGTTGTATTTTCAACACGCGGGAGGAAGCCTCTGACGTGGCTCCAACAATGAAAGCATTCTAACGAGCGGCGTTTCTCCGCTCCGCTAATCACGGGACTCGTAAAACCGTGCTATGAAAATACTCGCCGCTCTTTTAACGGCCGCGCGAAACGCATTTCTCCCGCACGTTTTACCACCGATATAAATATTCGATCGACATTTCTATGTAAACTACTTGACGAAGGGAAAAGAAACAAGAGACTAAGATTGGAATAAAAATATATGTTATAGTTATCGGTCATTAGTCTATAATACTTCAAACGATTTACAGCGACTACAAAAAGCATTTGTACACCGTTGTATTTGTTGAAGCATTTAGGTACTAATTAATTAGGTAATTAATTAGGTCCACGTAATATATAATATATAAAAATACATACTTTTTGCAGCCACTGTACTTTTTTTTGAACTGTACGTCAATAATATATGATTGTTATTGAGGTGTATGAATATTAATTTCCATTGGTGAAATTAATGGTCAAAAGCAATATTTACTACCTTCTTGTCGAACCGACATATAAACACACACTTATTCAACGTAGCTATAGTTTTGATGGGAACCACTATTTTATACAGTAATTTAGTTACAGGGACACAATTATGAATTTTGTGTTGACAAATAACGAATACATTTTGTATTATTATTTATCATTGTAGCGTGACAAAACTGCTTTTAAAAGGACTAAATATTCAATGAAGTATTGGTATTTTAAATAGAACAAACAACATTGGTATTTTAAGAGATAGAACAAAGATGGAATTAACAAGTAATGATAGAATGTTTCTAAGATATAGATTAGTTTTTTTGCATAGTAAGTTTCCAATATTTAAAGATTTTTATGAAAACATGTAAATACATTGATGAATTGCTTATATACGAGCGAGTAATGATTAGTAATTAAAATTTATTAGTTGATAATCTTATAGAAAGATGGTAAGTATTGCTTTTAGCCATTAGTTTCTCTTTAATTTATATAGTTTAGTGATATTCATGTACTGTTAGTACAAATTGACTAAATTAGGAGAATTAGTACACGAGAAATGGATGTGATTAATTTAACCTTTGTGCTGCAGAATTCGGCTATAGTTAAGGTATCATTGAAATTTATTATTCTTTAACATGGAATTTGATAAAAATCTACATTGCCACTCTAAAAAATGTCCGGATAAAACGTGTCTATAATAATTTTATTATATATGATCATTACTGTTGTACGTAATAGAATATTACATATAGTTTGTCATGATTATTAAACTTTGTCGAACTTTCTTGTTGGTCATAGGCAACTCCCTCATTTTTAAAACCTTTAATTTATAAACAATAAATAAGATTAAAAATAGGTTCTTCTTTAGTTTTTCAACATTAGCATAACATTATCATTATTATATATAGTTTTCTTTTTTGTATCGACAGACTATATAATTGAAAGGCCATTGTGATTAGATCAAACAGCGATACCTAAAACAGGTGGGTTCGTCGTCGAGTGGTGCGTTTAATTGTACTACTGTTTGTGGTAGATTTCTTAAAGAGATAGTTAAGACACGTTTTCTTCCAATTTGTCCAAATATTTATAAGCATTAGCATATACACCGCAAATAGGAAATACAAATAGGAAAAAAAGCAAAAATATTTTAAGAATCAACCAATTTTTTCCTATCCTCTAGAATCGATTCTTTTAAAAAATACTTTAACGAATGAACTACGCAGCATAAAAGTTAAAGGACTGCGAAGATATAGTAAATAATATGATATATACATCGTGTCCAATGACACGACGAGTGATCCTACCTCCGACGAAGCGTCAACTCGACGAAAAGCGGCAACCTCATCCCGTCGTTGGCCAAACGGAATCCTCTTTCACTATGACGAGTCCTTTTTCCCATCACACTCGTTGCACACCTTGTTTTCGCGTCACATGTCACACGAGTACACCGCGAACGCAAGCGAACATCGAACGCGCGCACCACTGACCGAAGAATCTGCTTTTAACCATCGAACAGTCCTTCGAAATTATTTCTATCCCCCCCAAAAACGTATTTAAAGGAACCAAATGCCATATGCAAGGACGTTAACCGGCTTTCAAGTGTTCGCAATACGCGATATCCGCCACACACCGCCACAAGTGGTTGCGTCCTGTCACTAGTCAGGTACTGGGTCAGTTGAAATTAGCTTTGCCAAGGACAACGCTATCCAGGGCAAGTCCTGCGACTGGACACGCTTCTAAGGGATCTAATCAGTCGATCGATTCCTCGAAAGATTCCTCGATCATCGTTTGAAGGGCACCACCCATCCTTCTAATGGAAAATCGAAGCTGTCGTCCGGTCAATAGAACAGCTGGATCCTCCGACAAAATTAGATCTTTTCTAATAAGAATACAATTTTATTCACATCGGAATAGACTCGTCGTTAAAGTAAACACAGCGTACAGATGAACAGGTGATCCCTTGAGAGGAGCTTGTCAACACACGATGCTTTTTAGTGAAAACATAGCTTCGTGTCTAGATAATTCAGAAAAATCTCGATCATTCTTGATCCATCCTTTTCCTTGATGTTAGTTCGATGGCACAAGAGATGTTGATCCTTCGAAGGTGTACAAGGATGTTGAATTATTCGATCGTCGATCTGGACAACAAGCCGATCCACGATCACTATGTCCATTTGGATTGCATGGCTACAAGGGTCACAGAGCTTTTTGCATGCCGTTGATACGACGATGGTGTTTGAGCGTCCAGGACACTAGGATGAAACCAGGAAACACGTCTCGACGTGAGAAGTACACGCACACGCTCGACAAGCAGCAGCTCATCGAGGCTGGTTTCCTCTTCGGCTGGTTGTCGACTGTCATGCACCCAGTGTCACTCCATTGGAACTAGAGTAGCTGGCACCACGCTTGCGTCCACGGAGACGCTGCACGGCGTCGCGACGCCGGCTGGATACGGCGAACGCCGCGCCGTTGCCAAGGCGCATGCTGCCGCTCGAATCCGCTTTACAGAGACATATCGAAGGCGCGAAATTCGAGCGGATATTTTGGCGCTAGTGGATGGTTCCGTGAATCTTCTGCGGCTCTTTTGTAAACCTTATGAGCGCTATGGGTTCCGAACATTGGGATAGAGTTGCGAGGAAAGCTGATGGACGTTGAAGGTCCAGATATGGAGATGAGAAGGGAGATTTAGATTTGAATTTTGATAACACCTTATGAATTTGTCGATCGATTGAGATTTGAGAGGATTCATCACATATATGTTAGTAATTTCACCGAGCAATACTAAAGCAGAAGTTTCAAGATTGTGTAATTAAGATAAGAATAATAGTATTTAAGTCGAAGTGATAAATTATTTTGGAAATCCTTTATTGTTAATATGGATATATATTGATATTGTAATGAAATTAACGTAGAAAGTACGATAATTAATATATTTTTAATTAATTTGATGTCGTACATAGTTAAAGGTTTAGCAAAATCTTCAAATTATTTAATTTAAGTCCTAAATAAATAAGCTTGATCGAGAGAAATAAATGTGAAAATAAAGAATTTGTGATATATAAATAAAGTAATGATTTCATTAGAAACAACAAATATGATAAAATAATCGTACATTTCCGTTTGTAATGAGTGATACCTTTTAAAGGACGTTTGCGTCTGACAATGTACAAACGATACTACTTAACGCGGAGCGGGAGATTTGAAATAATATTGGCCAACAGAGACCATTTATTATCACTCTATTATATATGATTTATATAGAGAAATACTTGCGTATTTCAGGATACAAGTTTCAAGTTTCCTTCTCGCGTGTTGCAATTTTCCCAATTATGAAATTTATGACTCACCAGTCTGGGTACTGCTATCGAAAAAGGTATTCGATGTCTCGACAGACATCGTAGCGAATGTGCCGTCAGTGATTTGAGTCGAACTGTCTCTTCGTCCTTGATATCTTTGAACCTAATAAAAATCAAGAATATGTATTAACAGACAAGAATTATTATCCAACAGTAATTAAATCAAAGCAATTTTTCAATTTCCAAACAAAAAAGAAACTTTAGTATTTTGCTAATTAATTAATAAAAAACCAACCATTTTTTCGCTTTGAGAGCTCTGTCTTCTAAAATTTCGACATCTTATTGTTTCTTCTGTGGTACTCTGTCGTCGAAAGCCACGAGCAATAAATATCTCGTCTGTTGTCGATTGCCTTCTGGCTATTGGAGCATGTGGTATGCCTCCCGGTGCACGAGCACAAGGACTCGGATCTCTCGAAGAACAAGAGGAGCTATCTGGAGACCTACAATGTAGAATTTTAATTCGTACTATATTTATATTAAAAACATAGACAAGTCACAAAACGATTTGAAGATATAAGATGTAAATTTTCGACTTAATTACATAAGAAAACCCACAGGAAAAAGTAAGTCATGGAACAATTTAAAAATATAAAAAAAAATCTTTTCTATTCAATTGTACTATTCTTAACTTGGAAAAAGAGATAAATTAAGAAGACAAAAATACATTTATATACATTAAATTAAGTATGGTATTCAAAGTATCATATCAAATTGAAAACAGAGTGCAAAAGAAAGCAGTGTAGTATTTTATCTTCATAAAAATGTAGCGAGGTTTCTAGTGAAGCATTTTAAATTCTGTTTCTAATTGTAATTCCTAATCTGTTCTCTATCGATAGAGTCGCATTACTAGCAGCCACCAAGAATCGATAAAATGCAGGTACCTGGGCGGCGACCGACCAGCCATAGACATTGACTGCCTTGTCAGCTGAGATCTCTCTCTGATAGGACTGATATCCCTTTTATCGACAGCCCGGTCTGGACTCAGATGGCTCCTCGAGTCCCGACGCCGAGGATATGAAGCAGAATCCGGACTTAACGAATCTTTACGAGCTCTCCGACCTTCAAACATCCCCCACAAAATTCTCTCCTATTATTAATCCTCATACAATTTTACACTATATTTTATTTTACACTATGTTAGAAGAAAGAATAAATTGAAAAAATAGTGGAAGGAAGAAAGATGAAGAAGATCTAGATTTTTCGAATAATACGATAGGAACAAGATAAACGTGGAAGTTATCGACAGCAGGAAGTGGAGGAAAGACGCTATGATTTTTACAACCCTGCTGTGAAGTTTTATCTTTCAATTTTGCTCTTATTTTAACAAACAAGCACTATATTTACAAATATAAAATATAAATACACATAACAGAATTCAATCTTTACAATATTTTCGGTTTTCGTCATTAATATTCGAATATTACATTTTGAGCATTATTTAGCTTATTTTCTTTTTTATTTAGAAGTATGAACGTTAAACAAGTAAAGTATATTTCTCTATCAACTACGATATTTATGTTAATATATTAAAAACTAATCAACTACAGTATCTATCTTAATATACCAAGGAGTAGTAAACTCGTTACCTGACATAATTCATTATAAAGAAATGTATAGTACAACACACTGTGGTGGTCGAATATTAATGCGAGTCACTGTACGTGCGATCTTGAAACCTAATCAAACAGATTTGAGAAAGGATTTGTTATGTTTTAGGAAAATGTTGAACAGAAAATTGAAACGAGAAATCATGCATATCAAGAAGAATTTGTTCATACCTATTTGAAACTTGAGATATTTTGTAAAAATACAGTTAGGTCGAAAATGATTGGAAAAATGCAGCAGGGTTAAATAAAACATCGTGCACAAAGAGAGAGATACAGGTAGTGTTAAAAGACTGTAATTAGGACATAGATACGTGTATTTATATTTAAAGTTACATTGATAGTTTCATTTGCGAAGAATGAAAGTGGTCGATAATGGTTGATGTTAATGATTGTACCTCCTTCGTCAGTATCCGGTGACAGAGTTGGCTGACTTCCGCGACGATGCCGTGCGGGTGGCATCGACTCGTCTATAGCAGCCGATTGTCGTATTAATCTTGACGCCTTGTTTGGGGAAAGCTCCTTCCCCTTCTGATAGCACTGTAACAGAATCGATAATTTAATAATAGAATGTTTCAATATCTAGTTTCTATTTCTACTTTGCGTCTAACTAGACGTGTCTGCTATTATTTCATTTAACGTGACGTATCATTTAATACGGATACGTCTGTCAGAGAAGGAAGATTGAAACATAATTTTGTTTTGAGGTTTCTGACAGCATTGAACATATTTCATATGTTATTATGTTGTGCATGCGACTGGATTAATAAATGCATACTCTATTATTAGGTAGTAACATATGAAATGTTCGACATTGAACGATCAGTGAAATCTATCGAATTTTATTTTTAGTTTGCAATTTCTAACAGTATTATCCATATTTTACACGTCATTATTTCGTATAGAAGATTGGATTACTAAATAACTAAATAAATAGTAGATGAACCAAGGATATCAAGTTACAATGTACGTAATATCCAATTTTTAAACATCCAAAAATTTTACTGAACTATACAGAAGATATATTTATACATAAAGATGTTAAAAGATACAATTCTAAATTATTAAAGACAAAATTATCAGACTTAAAATAATATATAAAGATACATATCCAAAGATAAATATATTTATTAAAAGAAGAAAGAGTTAAAAATATGATACAACAAAATCGGATATTTGATTTCTGTATTACGACTTAATAATAAATATTCTAAATTTCAGAAATTTTTCTTAAACTTCCTTCCTACGTGTTAACAAAACTTTTCTATACCTCACCTGAGTAGTCGAGTCTCTTCTAGTGCTAAGCAGAGGGTGCGTTGGCGTGTTAACATTTGGCGAACCGACAGGACTGGAGCTACCGGAAGTGGAAGTTCCGGGAAGCGGAAGGTTACTACCAACTGTCGGTGAAACGCTTGGTGGTGTCACTGATGACATCACGATAGTGGGGGGTGTGATTGATGAGTCGAGAGTTAGATTCCTGCTCTCTGTGGCGCTCTTTGGATCTAAGGTTGACGTGGTTAACGCAGCCGATGTGGTCGTTATTGTAGTGATCGTTGACGAGACTGTTGTGGTAGTGGTCGACGTTTTCGACTCAGTACTAGATGTCACGGGTGTCTTGCCTTCGATGCTGCTCGATCGGTCGCTTTTATCCATGGAATTGCGCGCTTCCAAGTGTTCCCTGATTATAAAACGTTATTTTATTAGATTTGTGAAATTTTTGTGTTTAAGTTTCATTTAGATTAGTCAAGTTATTGGAACTGAAATAATTTAGGTTCATCAACAATAATTCTTCAGTCCATAAAAATATTCATGTAAATTACTTCACTCGAAATTTCTTGTAAATAATTTGACTTTTAATGGATACCAAAATGGAAAGTGGATATCCAGAATGATGCAGACTCCTGAAATTATAAGGTTTAAGTGTCGTTCAGACTAATCGCGCTATTTAAATTAAATTAAATTTACTTGAATTTATGAATAAAGACTTCATTCCAAATTCACTCGATTCATATAAATACTGCATATTATAAAAAGGCTACAATATATTACAATTGCATGCGATAGAATAACAGAATATATCTTTGTATTATAAGATAAAAAAAAAATACTCTAAGAATTTGTCTTGCAACTTTCTTGTTAATAATGAATTTTCAGTTCCTCGGGTAAAAATTCTACGTTTTACTACAGTTGTATAATAATTATTTTCAAAGTAATCTATATCTAAAATCAACCTGACTCATGTCAGTAGCATTCAAAGCTAATCGTTTCCTCTACAGGAGATTATTCGGAATCAGCAACAAGGTAATTAAATTCCCTCCTCCAGAATTGCCCCTATCAGAGACAAGTTCGCGTATACGCGTCACAATCGAAACCAGAGACTCGAATGCGAATGTTAGGTGGACGTTATGTACCTGACAGCATTGCTGGCTGCGCTGTCAGTGCTGGAAGCACTCGGTCTTTGATCGCTTCTATAATATTTCGTGGGCATCATGCCGCTACTACTGTCCACCGATTGCTGTGATTGCTGCGACTGCCTGCGTCTGTGACGACTGCAAGTATGCTTTCGCTCTCCTTGGCTTTTGGTTCTTCCACTTTCACCGGAACCGCGTCGAGAACCTCTCGGATCACTGGAGCCTGAAAAATATTTTAATTATTCAACTATTAAAAGAGTTTTCAAAATTAAATAGCTTTATCATGGATTTTATATTGGGTAAAATTTTGTGTTTTGAAACAATGTTCTATAAAGATTTTAACATTAAAAGAACTCTATTATTTTCATTTACTAATGAATTGAAAAACTATTATTTTATTATACATCATTTATTTATACCAGCATAATTGCACACATCTGGTATTCGAATTAATATTATCAGTGAAATATTGGGAATAAGAATTCACAAATTATTAGTACTAATAAGTATCTTGCATAATAGGATCAGCAAAACGAATAACTTATACAAATTAAAAGTTCGAGATCTCTATTTGATCAGTGGAACGAACAAATTAAACGATAAGTCAATTTAGTAATGTATTATCTTAGCAAATTTTTTGGTAAAGAATCGTACATCAATAATTAATCGCATCAAGCTAATACTTTTCCCCTTCTTGCAGCGATAGAAATTATAATTGATTTCATAATATTAAACTGATATTGTATATCATTATGGAAATAGCGCGCGCGTATCAAATAATCGCGTGATTGAGCAATAACCAATACTTTGAGATCAGTATTTGGTTATTCTATTAATGCACACAACATGATCCGCGAAATTGGGTTATTCATAATATTGATAACGTACGATTTTAGACGCATCAGTTTTCAACGTCACATAATCAATTTATATAACGGCAACCTAATCCTATATAGTGTATAATGTATAACTATCACCTTAATGTCTATTTATTTACAACAATATTTTCTTTTCAAATTTTCAACATCTCCTCCATCTGTTCAACATCTTTTGTACAATTGATTCGATATTACGAGTTAGTGAAATTGTACAAGTCGTTAGAACTAATAAATTCTTTTATATAAAAGTAGAAGACTGACGATAAAACAAACGGAATTTCATAAATCAATTTTACATTACTTGTATACATTCTTAAATCCTAATCGAAGTAAAATTGTAAATTTATATAATATATTCGTTCTGTCGAACCTATATGGCGTTATAAAACAGATTGAGATCTCGTTCTTTCGAATTTAATAGAATAAGAAATTCACAAATATCGCTCGATCTTCGAAAATATATAGAATTAAAGTTACAAGATAAAAATGAACAAAAGAACGAACAAAATTAATTTCACAAAAAACCTGTGGTTTTCGTAATTACTACATTGCGGATATTCATGAACATTCAAATTTTTCTGAATATAATTACATGGAAACTAGGTAAAAACTTGTTTTATCCGCTAAACATTATAATAAGTATTCCATTTGAAATATTTGATATATTTCTGCGTATTATATTCATTATAAATTTTACATCTTCAAATTTCCTATAAACGTCTAACAATCCACAATCTAATAATTACGAAATATAAGGACTTGGTCAGTATGGTAAAGTGAATATTACGGAACATTCGTCCAACTAACCTCGATAAGTAGGCGAAATAACCGTAGGAGGTGGTTGCGCCTGTGGAGTCTCTTTCTTCCCCCACAGCCTGGCAATATCGTTCTTAAGTTCGCTGATCGTCGAATCTTTCCTCGATTTTGTCGACGCCTGGCTTCTAATCCCGCTATCGACTGAGCTTTCGCGTCTCTTGCGCAGTCTTTCCAAATGGCTTGCATCCGTGGTCGTCTGTCTGGACCACGGCAAAGATTTCGCGATATCGGCCAATGTTTCGCGACGATACAATTTATTTCCGCGTTCGCTCTTTGCGGAAGCGCCACCGCCGCTCCATTCCCGCAAAATGTCCGTCAACTGCGCCAAGCTGGATCTTCGTCGACGCTGATTCGTCGTGGAGGATTCCTGTGGCTCATTCGGCGGCGATATGGACGTGATCTGTGTCGCTGAGTCGCGTCTCCCGGTTCCTGAACGATGACAAATAAATATATATTTTATTTTATGTTTCATTTCGTTGGATTTTTTATTTATTTTTTTGAAAGTATGTGCGTGTTCTTTTTTTTTCTTTAGGGAAAGAAAGAACTGCGATGCAAAGTTTGCTATGGAGAATTTTTTGGGTCTAACGACGCAAACGCATGTATTGTGGGCAAATTGCGGGTTTTAATGTTACAGATTCCTCACATTTTTATTTTAAGGAATTTTAAGGAATGAAATTACTTAAAAAAAAAAATCCATAAAATCCTCGAGAGGTGTTCAAATATCTTCGAAAATAACAAACGTAATACGTTACTTAAGAGAACATTAACTTAAGAGGACTTGTGACAGCGAGACAAATACCCACCAAGACGTTGCCTCAAAGTAGTTTCCTCCACCTGTTCCCGCACTAGATCGTCCCAGCCGTTTCCTCCTTGCCATACCAGACCAACCTGGTGGCTCAGGATCGGTAGGTTACACACGAAACAGATCGCTGTCATGGTCCTGAAATCGAAATGTCACGTATAAGCGCTGATATTTCGTCGGGAATAGGCGGAATTAACTGAATGTGAAAGGGTGCAAGGTTTCAACGATAGAGTTTTACGTGAATCCAGGCCATGCCAACAGAGCGTTTGTGAAGTGACACTCGATCGAGATCGTGGTTTTCTTCGCTACCCTCTACGTGGATCTTTCTAGGATCATTTTCATGCTTGAAAAGTCGCGAGACGCTGTCTCCATCGACCAGAAAAGGAGAACGAAACGAAGATGAAGCGTAATCGAGTTCACTTTTCGAGCAAGCTACTGCGTTCACGATACTACTGAAAGTTCTCGCAGAAGGTTGATGGAATTTACATTGATAAAGGTTCCTTTTGTTCCTTCCTTTACATTGGAATTTTTTCATTGATTTTTAAACTAATGATTCGAACGGTAGAAATTTAGAATGTTGATAACGTATTTAATGTTTCATTTGTATATTTCAATTTTTGCATTTGATGAAACAGTCTGCGTTCTTTATATACTGAATGTAATTAGTTGTTTGGGTTGAATACAATCTTAAGATAGAATATTATTCGGATTTTATGAAAATAAAATTTCAAATATTTTAAATAAAATACGCTACACCATAAAATTGAGGGACCATTAAATTTTGCCCGAAAAATTATCGATCTTTCAACTGTTGTAGCTTCGTGAGAAAAGCTCTTGAAACAGCACACACACGAGATCGTTTGAAGGGGCAAAGTTTTTACTTTCACATCCCTGCATCGAAGTTTTTCAAAGAAGTTATATCAGAAAACGGATAGGAAAACTGAAGATGCGTTTTTCTTTTTCAAACTTTACAGACTCAAATGGATCTACTGAGTTGAAGCAATTTTTCCGTGTTTCATTTTAGAAACATAAAAACATTATTGTAACAAACAAATTGAAATAAACTACAAACATAACCATTTGTTCCGCAGAAAATTTACAATTCTGAAAATTCCTCAAATTAAAATATTCATCTTTAATCTCCATCAACTTCCTGCTCAACCGATTCTTACTTA
Source organism: Bombus campestris (assembly GCA_905333015.3). NCBI lineage: Eukaryota > Metazoa > Arthropoda > Insecta > Hymenoptera > Apidae > Bombus > Bombus campestris. The sequence goes on from HG995146.1 coordinate 2,955,280, forward strand.
CTGATCAACAAATAATACTTCTACGATACTTGTCACGTGGTAACTCACAACAACGTTATAAACATAAAGCGGAAAATCCGAGTGGGAGCGCGTCTGAAAGCAGATTTAATCAGCAGGACACGCTCCTGCTCGTTTCTTTTGAAAAATACTCCCGGTTTACGGATGTGCCACGAAAACGGTCGCTAAATGGAGCAACGCTCCAACAATATGGAGGTACAGTGACGCAAATGTGTAGCTACACAGCTGGCGTTCACGCAGCCAGCGTCATACCAAAAGCGTGGATGCAGCGGAAACCAGATATATCGTAGACGTTTTATGCACATGTGTACTCTTGTATCTAGTTTGTGCACAGGTCGTGGAACAAATTTTTAAGCAGATAAAGAACAATTCATGGTGGTACAATAAGTTGAAAATATGTAATATGTTTTTGAGGAAAATCGTGTTGAAAATGGCGAAAATGGATAATACCTAATGGTTACTGAGTATGGTTCAATTTGCGATGCAGTTTTAACTTAAAAGAAGGATATATTTATTTCAAAAATCGTATTACAATAATCTATTTTATCTTATATTTATATATTGTAGTTAATTTATGAAAGTTTACAGCGATCGTAAGAAGAAGACTTGAAGGCTTAAAAAGTTTCCAAAATGATCGAAAATAAAAAGAGGAGTTCATTATTACTGACAGAAAGTAATTTAGTCATTGGAGATATGGCAATCCTAATTTAATGTAACGTTTCACGTTTTATAAACCATATAATACGATATATCATGGATTATAAATGATTAGTATTAATAAATTTCTTCATGCAACAGCAACAAGATTTGTAATAAAACAAATGCAGCTTTTCAAGTAAGTTATTGTAGTTGAAAGTAATCTGATATTCTGGTAATTTTTATGGAATTACAAAAAAATGTATAATCTATGAATTGTTACTAATATCGTTAATCGGAAAATTATACAAAAGAACTCTAGTAATTTTGAACGTTTGTTATCGTATGAATACGTTCAAATGGATATTGAACTATTTCGAGTGGGAGATTGAATTTTTCTTTTTACGCTTTTAGTTGTTTGACGGAATTGAAAGAATCTTTGGAAAGCAAAGAAAAAACTGCTTTTACGTCAAAGTTTTCTGTATTATAGAATTCTCGAGTTGAGCATATTTTGCTATTGTTCTCTTTTAACTTGCACCAAAGCTTGCCATAACCATTCTGTGAGCATTCTATAAGCCCACTAAAGTAAGTACGTTATCGGATTTAGAAAATGTTGCACGATCTCCATGCAAACGGGATATTCTCTCAAGCATTTTACACAATTTCCAAGAATATCCTACCGATATTTTATCGAGTTTTTATTTTGTTGAACAATTATATAAAATAATATTAAACAACTAGTGATACCAGTAATAATATTAATAAATTGACAAGTTACAACTTCTTTCCTACGATTTTACAATTTCTTTGTCAAAGAAAAAAAAATCAGACGATCTATAATTTATAAAATTTCGTTTATTTCATTGCCGAAACTGTCATTGATATGGAAGAGAATTTTTCAATGCTAAAAACCTTCGATTTGTAAAATTCCATGCCTCGGACAAAGTGCATTTTACTCAGAACCATTCACGAAAGAGTAATCTTTGAAACGAATTTTTTAAGTGAAAATAACAACATAGGTCAGACTGAATCATATTTTTATGCGATGCAAATCTAAGCCGTTAGACACAATTTCTTCTAAAATACAGTTTACAGATTTTCCCCTTAATTGTACCTGGAAAAAATCACTCTATCTGTACCGCATCCTGTGCACGATTATTAAAATACTATACAGAAGAAAAGGAAATGAAAGAGAAAGATAGAGAAAGATAGAGAAAGAGCGAAGTATATAAAATACAGCCGCGTGTCTGCCCTCGTATCGATCAGCGTATTAATAAAACTGTCAGAAAACTATTCTCAAAAACGAGAACAAATCTGTATTAAATTCTGTATCTGGTCTGACGATTCGACCTGTAATGTCGAAGTCTGGGGTTCTGCAACGACATCGCATGGCAAGGATCTGGCCGACCTGCAAAAGATACATACACACAAAAATAGTTTTTTTTCTCCTCTTTCCACGAAGTCCTTCGAAACCTACAATGGAAATATGGTTGAACAGAAGTAATGAGCCTCCACGACACCTCGTGTCCCACGTAAACCACGTCACTCGCATCGATAAATAGCCTGTTTATTTGGTAAACCTACTTTCTAAAATAAATAGCCTGTTTGGTTTGAAAACCTGTTCCATTACCATTGATGGAACAGGTACAGATAATGGACGAATAACATGGTATTTGTATTAGGAAATAAAATGCTAAGAAATTGCGATCTTTGTATAATATAATTATGGTACTTCCATTTCTATAAAACTCTCTTTGTTACAGATTTATGTAAAGCTTCTTATTTTCGCAATTGTTAAGAATATTATCTATTTTCCTTGAGAATAATCTAATAGAAATAATCGACGATTCTAATTCTGACATAATAAACGATTCATAATGTGCATTCCCCTTCATCTCTATCATCAAATAATACAATCCCAAAGACAAACTTTCTCCAAAAATTATAAAACGCAATCTCCGGCATCGACCGAGTTGTTATTAAACTATCATTATATGCTTATGCTAAGTATCTTGTAACTTCTATACATATTCTCAGATTGGCTTTAAAGACCAATTTTATCACGATAGTCGTGTTCTCGGTAATTTCAAGATATTTTATGTAGCGTAGGTACACGATATAGGTAGACATAAAAATTTCCTATGGTAAATGTTCGATTACTTTAACCACTGTAAGTAATGTTTCTTTAATATCCTTGAAAACGTAACACTTAGAAACAGACCAACTTATTACAGAATCTAATATCATATTGTTAAACAAAGACCTTGAAAGGATTAAAGCAAGTGATTCATAACAACTGGCTGACACGACAGTGTAAATCTCCTTAGGCGAAACCCTCTATTAATCTTTCGAATTTATAATTTACTCAGAACGTTCATAATTCAGCAAGCAGTGACGCAAGGGTGTCGTGTAATATTCTCATGGAATGAAGAGAAAGGACGATTTATGTAACCTTGGGGTTTCGTCGTGGGACTTTCTACCCAAGGTCAACGAAACTTTGAAATGAATACGAATTTCACTGCATGCTTGGTCTCGTTTACCCTCGCCACTGCAAACCGAAAAACTTTAAGGATTTATGAAAATATGACGGTCACCGCGCCATGTAAATTTCCCAACCACGTGAAAGTTCCTGACTCGAAGTTCTCCGTTGCTTTGCGTTATCCTCCCATCAATCCTTTTCTCAGTTTTTAACCAGCCACTGGTTTTCCATATTAATGCCACAGCCTGTTCGGTGTGTAAAGTGTTCCATAAAAAAGTTCATGAGTTTCAAATTTGCGTTAGGATAAAAGCGTTGGAAATATTTTATTAAGAATAATACTTTTTTCAGAGAGATCCTTTTATTTGAAGGATTTGAAATACGAATTCGCAAATTCCTGTAGTATAATCTTTCTCGTGTATGTATTTGATGAAGAATACGTAGTATAATAATTGAATTAATATTAACAGTTTTAATAATATGATAAAAAATCGAGGTACTGTCGATGATAAAAATATTCGATACATAGATTTTGCTTTGGTTTCACGTGGCAGAAAGGGCTTTAATATTTTCGAAAAATCTTCCTTCGTCCTTTTTACATTTCCTTGGAACTTGAGAAATTTCCTGGCGATAAAAAATAGGATTCGATGAATAATAGTCCAAAGAATCGATAATAAAAGTGACATACTTTTGTAATTCCTAATTTTATGATTGATATTACAACGTGCTCTACAATTTACCCAAGGAACCCATCCTATTTTAAAAAAATATTCTGTACACTGTTTGTGATGATTGTTAATGTCCGCAACGAGCTTTTAACGAAATGATTTTAATTATCATAATTATAAAGCAAGACTCGTTGTTCCTGTGATTGAAACAAGTTACACGATAATTGCTAACATACTTGTTAAACTCAAATAGACTGAAATTAGAATCTGTTTGTCCCGTCTTTGCGAAATGTGAATGTTGGTAGCAATCGAAAAAATTGATTTATTCGTTCCAGCATAAAAAAAGCATCATCGGAGGCTGTTGTACTGGAAAGGCTTTGAAGCAGAAAGATAAAATAACTTCTAGACAAGATGCACCCTACCAAGCTGGCTATAAATCACTGGCTCTCGAGCCACAGTTAAAAATAGTCCTCGAGACAAGACAAAAGACGATGTTTTGCTTGTAGTATAGGGGTTTGTAGTATTTTGCTTTTCAAAGTATATCAGGCAGGCAAGACATTAAGTACGTAAAACACAGTATAAAAATAATTTGATGCTATTTTGTTCTTAACAAAGAGCAGTTTGTAAAATAAATTACAAGACAGTTAGGTTTAATTTTCGTACGAATTTTAAACATATTCTTCAAATTGTTAAAAATGTAAATTAATAAAATGTAGAAAACTTTTTTTTTAATTATACAAAATTGTACTGCAATTCATTGTGTTATATGTATTTATTCTACGTGCCAACATAAAGATTAAGCATTTTTTGGCAATAGCATTTGTCTAATGCTTCATCTTTCATTTTACTTGTCTTATAGTTTATTGTTTGAAGTAATATGAACTTCAACAGGAACAATATTAATAAGAACAATGTGATTTATTTAATAAAGTATTTTAGATATTATTAGGACATTTAAACTTCTATAAACAGTATACAAATTATTATTAATTGGTATCTTTTCTTAAAGCTGTACCACAGCTTTATTATTTCAAAAGTAAAATTAATTAATACGTACGATCATCTTTTCGTCTATAAAAAAGATTATAATTAAAATAATTCACAATCTTCAATAATTCAAACTTGGATCCTTGTCGCTTAATTTTTATTTCTGTGAATATATTTAAGCCACGATTCCATTTATAAGAGATATCAAATTTAACATTAAAACAACGACTTGTTTCAGAAGCTAATAGTTGTTAAAAATTACCTTAGATACAGGAAATGCAAACTAAATAGTAACAACAGATGGAACGAAACACTAATGTAATCCCAAACTTCCAATTCACATCATAATACAGCTAACAACTTGCAACAATTCCATCCAAGATCCCACTAAGAGTATTCAACATGCCTCTTTTGTAAACCAACCATGTAACTAACACCTTTACAAACTTTCTTATTCAAAACAATGTTTCAGAACAAAGTTTTCCAGTAACGTTTAATTTGCAAAATTTATCTTACAAGTTATCTGAATTTGTTTACATAATAATTTAATAACAGGTAGTGATAATTTTTTGACAAGTAACAGATTACAGAATTCTGTCCTATATAAATAATTCTCGCAATTTTACAATATTTATTACATTATACCCTGCAGAATTTGGAAATTTCCAGAAGCGTCGGTCGTTACTGCGAGAAAATTTATTTGGAATTCCCACGGACCAATTATCAAATTATACTCAGGGAACTGCTTTAATCTACCCCTCAGATTCTGTTTCCTTTTCCCAGCCCCTTTGTTGATGACTGGTCGAATTAGCATATGACCGGATTTAAAATTGCCCTACTCAAGATTCTCCCTTAAGAGAATCCGCGTGGTTAGCCCCCTTTACGAATCATGGTTTCATATTCCAACCTACGCCGGCCTTGGTAAACGCAATTAACGCGTGAACGTAATTCAGTTAGTCTGAAATCAGTTAAAAATCAATCTCGTTGGAAGAATGCGCTCGAGCGTGCGCACGAACCTCGAAATTTCGCATCGTTCAATATCGTCGTTCATTTTCTATGTTTACGGCGGTGATATTTAAGTCAGACGTGGGATTATATTATGGAACGTGGGCTGATCGGACACAGATTTGAAAGTTTTTTTTTTTAAATAGCTTTTGCGTAGCTTTGTAGGTGCTTTTTAAAAATATAGAATTACGTCAACCTTTCGAGAATTTACTAAAAGAAATAAATGTTGGTAAATGAATATTAAGATGTAAATACACATAATATTAAACAAAGGTAATAATTAAAAAAATCTGTCTACCTATTTTAAAGAAAGTGTCAAGTCCGCGATTTACATAGCGAATGTGTTACAACTTTAAAAATCTAAAATTCTACTAAATACAGATAATATAAAGATACAAGGAGATATATAAAAATATGCAAAATAAAGTACTTACTTTCTTGTAGAATTCTTGTATAAATTCCCTTTCTTTAATTATGTATATTTCCAAAATTATATAATCGTGTAAAAATCCATTAGTCTATATACAATAATTCAACTAAAAAATTTTTAATTCGCAACTTGCGAAATTTTACTCGAATTATACGAACTGCTAGGCAGAAGCCTGTAAACAGCTTTTTAATAAACACGACACGGATTGCAATAATTTGGCCGTGATATGACATCGTATAGCGGTTTGCATTAACAGCCGGTGGGACATCCACGTGTCATACGATGAATACATTCGACATTTCACGGCACGACATTAATTCTGCTGCTGATGCTCGTCCATTCGTTGAACATTACACAAACGCGTTGTTTGGTATCGAACGATCGATTGCTACGGTCGAGCTACAATTTTTTAAACCACGTATCTCTTTTAATTGACAAATAAACGACAAGTGATGAATTCGAGCGATTGCCTAATTTGTCATGACTCTGTCATCCTACACTGATTGTATTATCGTCATCCAACATTGATTATTTTATCTAGTCTGAGAGATGTCAATTAGTTTTTGATCAGATTCTATACTTTTTATTCAGAATTAGTATATTCCTCTTTTATTAAAATTAACGAGAGAAAAGTTTTCTCTATGTTTTCTTACATCGAATATCTGTATGTATTTCTTACAAAAATTATGTGCTTAATTCTTTTTCTATCAGAATAAGACATATTTTTGAAGCTTTGATTTTTCTTATAATTGTACGATTGATATGGTTAACGATCAAAACATGTTAAACATGGAAGCTTTTAAAAGTGACCTCAAAAAACGAGAATCTATTTCTTCGAGGTAGTGAAAATTTGTTTCCCGACGCGACGGACACTACGGTGATTGCATTTTTGTAGAAATAAACGATATTTCCGCGGGACCGTTACAGCAGGATATTTTCTCTCTGCTAAATTGCAAGACTTGTTTGCATTTTCGCTGACTAGCTCCACGGCTTAATAAAATCCATCCTCGAAAGTAATCTGGAAAGTGTCTCGTCTAACATCGTTCGAAAAAACTCATCTACAGAGATAGATAGATCAAGAGAGAACGAGAACAGCACGCAGTTTCTGGTATTTTCAGACGGATCCTCGCGAGTTTCTTTCGAGGCCAGTCTGACGATCGAACAGATGAAATTAACCCCTTTGCGCGCAAGAAACTGGGTAACGTACGTTAAAACAACATCCGAGTGAGTGAGCTTTATTTTACGAGGAAAAAGTGTATCTTGAGCGTGCAACTTTGAAGAAAAGAATTTTGTACAGATTCGTTTGTTCTTAGAAAAAGATTAGATTAATCTTCCTCGATGCTTCCTCAGTGGAAAATTATGAATCGTGCTATTTTATTAATCATTTACATTTATTTATTATTAGTTATGTTTTAGTATTTTATGTGAATGTTGCAATCTCATTTGAAATTTTTCCTGTCATGATAATCACCTTCGTCAAAGTTTTTCCCCAATTTAAAAATTTAAAAATATTCGTAAATCTCTCCATAAAAGTTTATCAACGAGACATTATGAATCTTTCTATTTTTGGAATTATTTCCATGCATTTTATCATCTAAGAAATGGAGCTTTAGAGATGCCAAAATTGTCAATTTATCAACGTTATTTGTTAGAAAATTTCTCGTTCAAGTGTTTTCGCTTCTTTTCAACACTTTATGAATTTTCGATCATACCTGATCATACTATCGAAACAACAATCGATGTGCACAAAGCTGGTGAGCCACAAGTGGCTCTTAAATCCTAAGGACAAATCTAATAAAACGTTTTCGAAATTATTTTATGGTCTACTTTATTTTTACGACCGACCATCATTTTCGACAGATAAGGACATAAGCTACCGACCATTTTATTCATCGAGTCATTACCATAAAAAGTAACAAGGTAATTCCAGCAGACTTCTGTTTTCGAATTATCAAACTTTCTCCCGAATTAATTCTTTGAGGACATCTTTTCTCAATAACCACGCTGTGTTTTATCGAATATTCTCGAATAATAAATTCACCTATTCGATTCATGTAGTCAACGAACTCGAATTTCATACTCTTTTCTCGAAAACATTTTTCCAAAGGACATTCTCATCTATTTTATTGAAATTTCCGCCCGATGTGGAATACCTTTTCATTTGAGTGCATCATCTTACAGTCTGTCACACAAGAGCGTGTCTGCGATATCTGCGAAACCTGACACCTAATCAGAATGAGATAAAAAGAATGTAAACAAACGAAAACTTCTCTAATACGCGTTGCTGAATACCTTTCAGTTTCATTTGAAACAGTGAAAGGAACAGAGCTTTTTAATATGAGTGCCGCGTACGCGAAACGTCGAAAATCGTCTGGCATGGGCGAATGAAAACAGAGATCGTGATTGGAGTAATATAATATTCACTGATGAATCTTCGTTTTGGGCATGGTGTCCTATTAGGCAAGCTGAGAGGAAGACGTATCACAAAAATAAGAACACTTGTACATCACATTCGAAAGATATGGAGGTCGTTACCAGAATCCTACGCTCAAAAATTAGTCGAGAGTATGCCGAAACGATGTCAAGCTATAATCGCTAATGGAGGAGATTGGACACCCTACTGTAATAGCGTATTAGTGTTTTAGATGTAGATTCAATTCATATAAATTTTTTTACAAATATATAAATATTTACAGAAATATCGCAGACACGCTCTTGTGTGACAGACTGTACATAAAGTGTCTTGTATATTAGTATGTGACAATACTATTCAGAGAAGATTGATTGTACTCTAAGAGGAGATCTAAATGACCGTGAAAATGAATCTGTCCACGCGGTTACTCTCAATGGAACTCCTTCGAGAATCGTGGAGCATGTTGTATAATTTCATTCTATCGCACATTCCAGCAAAGTACGTTAAATTGTTTACTAGCTAGACGCGTGTGTTATGAGGTTTCAGATAGTTACGAAATAAGACCAGATGAATTTGCCGCAATTGCATAAGCGTTCGCAGATGTGGGCGAAGAACAATGAAATCCATGGATTCGAAGGAATTCTGATGGACAACGAACGCCAGCTCTGTCGCAAAATCTCTATTAATGTCGGAATTACTTCGTCGGCTTGCTCGTAAGATAATGAAGCTTGACAAGTTGGTGCGAATATAGACAAATAATTTAGAATGAAAGTTAATGAACATACTTGTATAATATCTGCTTATACAATTTGCAAATTTGTTTCATTATTAAATCGTCACTAATTCATAGTTATATGAATATAATTAAAAAATGGAACTTAAGTAGAAAATTATTTTACCTATTAAACACTGTCATCTTCAAATTTCTCTAAAATACATAAAAATCCGCGGTCTAGTTATTACATATATATGTTACATGTAAATAGAAAATAAATTAATACATTTTATAATATTCACAGCTTGGTATTGTTACAAATTGTTTACTATACATAATACAAAATTAACTGTGAATATATTATAGTAAACATAATTGAAATTAATATCCATAAAGAATAAAGTGATATTTTTCCGAATGGATAACTAAATAATAAAATTTATATAGAAGAAAATGTAATTATTTATTAAAAATAGTTTACCAAAATTTAACGTTCCAAAACGGTTGAACTCTTTCTCAAAATCCATTGAAAAATTGTTTTCTGTATGTTCTTATATCAAAAAATTATTATTTCTTTTGTTAGGATATTAACAAGCTTTCAAAGTAAAATGCTGCGATACGATGTTATTGTCTCTGGTACATTTGTTCAAAAATTTTAGCGGGCGGTGAATAATCAGGTGATTCCATTCGCCGTGACGTCAATTGACACGAAGCGGATTAACCAATCAGCTGGCAGTGTTCCACTTTCAGTACACTCAATAAATTTTCATTTACGTTTGTGCACTACTACTCACTTTATCGAAAATCTACTGAAAATTTACGAAAATCCGCTCGTTTCTCTATAATACGTTACTATATCAACATCCAGCCACGCCATATAGTACTAAAGGATATCCTTGTGTATCAGTATCGTGATGGGTTACTTTGAATAGCCTTGTTTCCTAGTCACAGTACCACCAGAAAATTCAAACATGTAAAAAGTATAATAATAAGCGATAAATGCTTTTCAGCCTCTCGTTTCGATGCGTTATTGACGTTTCCATTGTTCGAAACGAGTACAATGAAAAATACGATATACAAAATTCTCTGATGCGATTTTAATAAAGGAGGAATATGGAATAGTTCATTTTCAATGTAAGTTAATTGGCGTTAATGTTAAGATGTTTTTAGGAAAAATGTCCTATTTTCTTATTGGCCTCATATTTAAATAGTAAAATAAATGTATATGTAACAAGATAAGAATTTCTTGTTTAATAAGCTAAAGTGATTGATTTTCTTTAAGATTAAGGTTCTGCAAATTTTCTAGCGAAACAGAACAATCTGTCCACCTTTCTGAGGATATCTTCACTTTAAGTAGATTAAGACCGTATCGGATTAGACGCTGGTCTTTGTCACGTTCTTCCCTTTAAGCTTGATTTATCTTTATATTTTTTATCCTTTCATTGTTTACAATAAATATAAAACACATTAATTTGTAAATAAGGTAACAAATGAAAGATGAATATACTGTTTCCTGCAAGCTCGTCATTTAATTATTCAAATTTTCATTAAATGTATTAGCTATTGTTATGAATTATATTGAATTATTCACGGAATTTGTGAATCAATTTTTGATTATATTTAAATCCTTTGTGAAATAAGGGAACGTTGTAAATAAATAAAATTGGACGAAACAAAAATAGATAAAAATGTTAGGTATTGGAATTCTCATTCCAAATAACATGCATACGCTGGTTATGACATTTAATTATACGACGTTTCCTACAATATTGGTAAATTAATTTTTAATTGAATGGACAATAAAATTTAATACGAGATGTTGAATACGTCGATAAACAAAAGATATCGTGGAAATATTTTAGATCACGTCCTGATTAATGATTTGGTAGATGTTGAAATATACTTGCTTCATTACATTAAATATTTTTTACTACTTGCTTTGACTACCTCAATGAAAATAATTTTTATTGCTTTTAGTCTCTTAAAAAGCTAATTTCCATTTTTTATTTCCTTCCATTTTGACTTAAAAATCTTATAGTTACTATCATAAAATATCCAATACGACCGCATAGCATATATAATCAGTGTATTGTACATAATCAACCATAATCCGTCTATAAACTTACGTATATGATGAACAAACATACTAAGCGAACTAAATTAATTCGAAATTCATTCGAATCTATCAGTTTCTAATAACTAACTTAAATTGAAATACTTCTATCTCTAATAACACGAGTTGAAAAAATATATTAGGTAATTTCACATAATATAGACAAATATAATATAACACAGTCAAACTTGTAGTGCACGATCCACGAATTTAATGATGTTTAATTATTTTACACAGTTAATAGCAACCAAAAATCAATAATCATTTATCAATTACATACAAAACCGACCGACCTATAAATCAAGCTAAAACAAAAAATCAATCCCTCCCCTTTAAATAATCCACGAGCAAATAAAAAACAATACATCCAGAAACGTTGATGTAATGTGAAAACTAGAAAGAAACGCCGAAACAAAACGTACAAGAAGAAAGTGAAGAATAATGTAAAAAGGGAGAATCACACGCATCGTTAGTCTAAAGCCGAACAATAGCGAAGAACAGGGTATTCCCATAGCAACGAGGGTTGTGCGTTATGTTATAGGCCGAGGAAACAGAGGGGAAGCTGGAAACTGGCAGCTGAAGACTAGAGTGACGGAAAGAGAAAGGAAGAAAACGAGGGTTTCTCGGAATTCCCTAGAGCGGAAGGAACGCTAATATCGTTTTCCTTCTTCCTACCAGTGAATTTATGTTTATGGATCACAGCAAAAAAGGGGGAAAAAACAAGAATGAAAAAGGAAGGTAAAGAAAGAAATGGAGTAGAACGAGCGGGTTAAACGAAAGTGCCATGGATAACAGTGGGATCGAGTGCGTTGCAACTATGTTTGAATTTATCTATCAAATTTTTAATTACTTGTAAATACATTAAAAACCTTTTCCTATTTTTCACTATGAGAGATATCGATGTAAATATGTATCTTATACATTTTTTTACAAATAGGATCCTTTTTATAAACGAATTCATTAAAAATCTGTTATTATCCATTTTGTGAATTTGCTAAGCACCAACTTTATATTCGAAGATACACCATGGCCATGAAGTATTAGAACACGTACTATTTCTTTTAGAGATTAACGCTATTTGAAAAACTCCTAACAAAATTTTACTTCATTTAATGTTTCATGTTAAAAAGCACATATATATTGCGAATGAAACGACTGGTACATAATGAAAAAGCTAGAGAATAAGAGCAGCGAATAGCATTTAATTTATATCAAATATCAGTAGGTATCCTATTGCTTATAATACAGTGAATTTTTATTTTTTCAAAGATATTCCTGTATGATCAATGCGTATAAATATTTTGAGCTTAATCGTTAAAATATCACGAATTGAAACTATCGTATTGAAATTTAACTGGAATTCAATGGTACCTATATCGAACGTGATCCCATTGTTAATCGTCGAACGTTCGCGGAATACGTTTCGAGAATAATTTATCGACGAGATCTGCAGCTGACGAAGATCGCCATAGATAGAAAAATGGCACTAATACCTGTTGGAATCTTGGCTCTATCATTGCGTTTACGGTGCAAATAGGATGTTGAATAGCAACGGAATTCAGGCTTTATTATCATCCCGCGAAACGTATAAAGTGCTCAAAGACATTGGTAACCTGGCGAGGTTCGTGAGTACAGAATGAAGGTATTATTGGATGCGATGTGAGACGAAATGGAGAGGAATTGGTGGAAGGAATGGGAGCAGAGGAAATTGAAAATATACAAGAGGTTCTTATGTAAGGGTTGAACACATTGTGCTGTGATCAAAGATCGTTCTGCGCAAGTAAATAAACAGGGGAGAAGTTATTTAAGGCAGATTAAGGATTTATTTTTGACTATTCTTTTCGTCGTCTGACAATTTAAATGCGTATACTTGCATGTACAATACTTGACCGCAGCGTATGGAATTTCGTTCGTTCGAGTGAAATTGCGTAAACTTGATTTATTATAGAAACACACCAACTGACGATGAAATATTCCACTATATTTATTTTCCTGGTGTTGCCGAAAAAATGCGCATAATTTCTTTGCAACGCATATACATCCTCATATAGAACTTGTGAAGAAATATGGTTATGGAAATGCACTCTTCCTTGAACCATGCATTTTCCATCTCTGCCATTTTTTTTTTTTTTTCTAATTGCAATCAGAAAAGAAATACGAGTTGTTCCAGTTACATAAATCAGCTTTTGTATGGTGTGGCGAATCGTAAGCAAGAATTTCTGGAAAATCAAATCTCCCCGCGCACAATTAAACGAACAATATACGATTTTGTTGCCAGACGTATATGAAATTCGTAATTAATATTCAAATGGCAGAAGATTTCAACGCTGATATAGTGTATGGCTACTCTTAAGTATGAATTTACGCTTCGCCATTACGATGCTGCAATTCTTGTTCAAATGAAACAAAATTCGGTTGAAAGTTTGTTTTATACGTGCTTCGAGATATCTCAATTAAATTCAGATACTAAAGTAAGTGTGTTTCGGGCAAATTGAGATTAAAATTCTTTTCTTTTTTTATACAAAGAATTGACTAGATATTTACATAATGACGTGAATCCGAATAGATAAATATGTATTGTCCTCTTTACATATTTTTACTTATTTTGGTCACAACTAAATTGCGAATTTGTATGCAATATCATACTTTTATTAACGTAATTAACCAGGAGCAGAACCAACACGAAGATTTATTTCTCCCATTACGTGTTTTAACAGCTGAGTACCTCACTTCGAATAATTTCTATATTTTTGTATATTACGTACATTCTTGCAATTTTAAATTTCCCATACATGCATAAAAATCCGCAGTCCAGTTGTGACCAACTTCTTGTAATCTTTATTATAAATTACTTTAACAGAAATTCCAACGACCTATGTTTGAATAAAAAATTTCTCTTATTTATACCCATAAAACATCCTGACAAAGTTTAACTGGAAAATGCCGGAACACTGTATTTTCAAACATTATTCGTTTCTCCTCGTTGTTCGGAATAGAAATTTTCGTTTTCATGAACAAACCGTGGCAAGTTTTCGAGGATCATACGTTATGCGTCAACGAGTACCATAATAAGACTGTAAAGAGGAATTTCCATCAATCGGATCAAGGAAGAACAGCCCGGTGAACGAGGTTTCCGGTTCGAATTTGAAAGTCAAATTCGGCAGCAGGTGAGTGTCGATGAAAGCAACCTCTGTTAAATGATAACATGCGAAGCCGGTCGAGCTTTCACTCGTACAAAGAATCGACCGAAATCGTTTTCCTTTTGTGACTATTTAATTAAAACCAGTGTAATATCCTTTGCCGGATAAACTATGCATGAAATGTTTCTTGTTTGGAAAAGAGAGAAGAAAAAGAAGAAAAAGAGGCTGATAAGTCAATCTTGAAAGTAAACAATAAAAATTGACTGAATTTCAGAGAAACGTACACACCTTATCGATTGATGGTTTCATGGAATTTGTTTATTAAAGTGTACTGGAAAAAAATTGGATAATAATGGAATGATGGAATGGATCGATATTCGAAAATAGATAATGATAATATACCATGGGTTGGAATATTCGGTTGGCTATTATGAAAGAGATCAAAGAGTAGTATGGTAATTCTGGTATCTATGGTTTCTAATTAAATTGGTGAGTATTCTGATAACTAAATTGAAAATGTTTGTGCAAAATTTTGTTTACAAATTCATTATGCAAATTTACCTATTCAATAGCGTCTTTCGTTTATTGAATATCGTAGTGGATATAATTTTTTATAATAATATAATATATTATATTATTATATAAAATTTTTGTAGTCCGTTATAATAATTTTATTTGGAAATTATTAGTTTTTCTTTAATTTAGATATCCTGGCAGATTATGTTGCACTTTTGCACCTATAATTTTAGTTCGAGGTATATATCATATATAAATTTATCTGGTTAAAGTAAGTGGATTCGTTTGCCAAGAATCAATCGAAGCTTGAATGCCAGGTGAAGCTAATATTCAGCGCGAAACGAAGAGGCAGTTATCAAACGATCTAAGCGTAAATCAAATTTGATTATCAGAGCTTTTGTGTATCTAGTTCAGAGGGAGCAAAATGAAAGAAAAGAGGGAAGAGCGGGAAAGCAGTTGAAACTGTCAGGAATGAAAAAGCTTCTCTCGAAATTGTGTCACGTGGAAGAGAATCGCGGGAAAAAAGAGAGCAAAAAACGGGAGCAGGGAAAAATAAGTACAAGGTTTCGATTCCAAAGGTAACTGACGACGTGACTAACTTCCGCACGTGCTGCGCCAACGGAACTTTGAACAGAGTCACTTAACGCGCTCCCCATCCGGATAGCTTTTTGTCAGTTTGTTTTGACAGGATATCTGAAAATTGGAGACGAGTAAAGACTCCGTAAACGATACCAAAAATTGTTGGTCATTAAAAGAGTGAGTATATCGATATATATATACTCTACTTTATACATGTACAAGCATTTTCTTCTTACAAAAAAAGATGAATTTATCAATAAATATGTGATTATCAGACTGCGGATATTTATGCAAATGTATAGTTTCATAGGAGATTAACGAAGAAATGGAATTTAGATAGCAATTTCTTTTATGTTAAATTAGCCTGGATATACTAATGAGCATTTGTCATGAACAGTGTCATTATTGTTCCTAACTATAAACAATGTAAGTGCAATAATGAGAAAAAGGAGTAGGTGAGGCTAGTGAAAGGAAAAAGTTGCAAACATCTAGACTAAAAAATCTATGTTGGTGATTTTTATATTTTTAAATAAATTCAATTCAAACATAATGATTTTAACATGATCCTAGTACATTATTCCATTAATATATAATTCTTTGGTAATGCTCTAAGTGTTGAGAGGACTTGTCAATAAATAACTTTTACTAATAACGACAACTTTTTACTAATTAAACGATCCTTTGGATGTCTAGTCCTCATATATGAAAAATATTGGATTTAGGTAAGACAATGCTCGAGTTGGTTGCTCGAGATTAAAAATTGATTAGTTATTTATTTGTTGAAAGTTGCATATAATATGTGTTGTCATATTCAAATAGGAAACTTTGCAATTTTATCCACAACATTTACAAGGGATTTAGGTTTTTTTTTATTAAATCAATATTGCGACGGAAGTTTAATGAATTTTTATATCTGATGACCTAGAAGCTTTTCGTGGATTTCGAAGGGAATATGAATGTAGTTTTTCGATACCTTTTTCACGTATAAACGTTCTTCACAAGTGTTTTTGAATTATCCATGATTTATAGGTTCCGCTTATTATTCCTGTTGTGCTCACGGAGAAACTCATTAAGATAAACTATGCATAAAGAAGGAAATGAAGGAATATGAAGGAAAACGAATGGAAATGTTTTACGGAATTCTAATTGACAAAAGCCCAATTATATTCTGCTATAATTTATAATCTAATTATATTTCACAGATATTTTAAAGTTTATATAAAATCAAAGCTGTTTATATATACGAAAGCTAATCAAAGCTCGCAAACGCTATAATTCGATTTCCAATATACTTCCACGAAAGAATTTTCATTTCACGTTCATCAGATTCCATCCATTTCCAAGCTCTCCGAAGAAAAGCCTATAAAACACAGTAGCTGGTTTTCGATCGTGAAAAAATTTTCGCGTGTTTTACATTGCCATACTCGAGCAAAAAAGCCTGCCAGCTGTTCCGACAAATGGAAATGTCTCGTATTTTCCGATTCTTTCGTTTCACTTTACTCTAAAACGATCATCGAACCTGACAAAATTACTAAGACCGTAAAAATTAATAAATTACAATTATTTTTGCACATTCGAGTTTCCTATCGATGCATAATAATCCACAGATCAATAATACGACGAAAAGTGATATGGAAGAACGATTTGCCGATAAATATTTGAATTGTCGCTTCGCGAAACGGATACGCGACGAGAGGACAAGATAAAACCATGATTTAACAAATACTGTCACAATGGTTTGTCAATTTTTTTTCCATTGGCATCGCGCGTTTCGAGAAACTTTCATCTCGTTTTTTCCTCGTCGTAGTCAACGTTGGCAGATTATCGTGTTTGCGGAACAGCTTTCTGCAAAATATAGTTATTTTTCGAATCGAAGAATTTGACTTTTACAATCAGCCTGCAGCATAGGGGGAATATTCTCTGACGGGAAAACGAATTACGATTTAATCGTTAGATTTGTTCACATCGATCATTCTGTTGTTCCTTTCGAGCGTAAAATATTGTTTCTCTTGTTGGTTCTTAATAAAAAATCGATCTGGAATCGGGAATCTATAGACTTCCGAGGGGAAAAATTCTGTGCGATTCGAGGGGAAAAGTATCCTTTGTGAGAATTTAAAGCTCCGAATTAAATTGGGAAAATTCAATTTCATTTGTGTTTGGTTGAACGGAAGAAAATTTATGTTACGTCAATATGTCGCAGATATTGATATATATGAGTAATAGAAACGTTATTAAAAATCAAGCTTTTTCTATTGCTCGAACGAATCTTTGTAGAGTGAACTTTGTTGAAATTGGCAAAAGGACAATAATAGAAAATCAATCGTTCAGTATTTTTAACTTAACGATTAGAAAAATGTTGATAAAGTGAGAAAATTGAAAAATACAACATTACAAATGTGTACAAAGTGCATAAAATTTATAAAAGAAAACGATACAAACTATATTTTTGATATATCTATAAAAATGTTATGAATCAATCGTTTTATAATAATCAGTCCGATAATTGTTAGATTTAATCAACTTTTGGGCATTCAGTTTCAGACAACACGAGAATATATTACAAAAAATTGAGGACAAATGCGGTAAAACACGATGTTCACCGTGAAGCGGAGAAATGTGACGTGCAATGATCGAATCATTTTATACCTCGATATCACTTCCATTGACGTTCGTGTTGCGAGTCCCCGACCATTATTTGCGAGAGAAAAGCGCATCGAAAACGAATACAAACAGCGTTGCTACGTTGAAATCTGCTGGCTCGAGGAAAGTACTCGAGTACTTTTCCTGTGCACATTTTTTTCCAGAGAGAATTTCATGAAAAACAGAAAAAGAAGAACTTGACCGAAAATTCGTTTGGTTCTATTGAATTTTTAAAAAATGAAGAAAGTAAGAATATATAATTTTGTATGTTTATCGTGACGTATAATGACTAACGAGGGTTACCTAAAACCTACTTTAAACTGTATCACACGCAAAAAAAGAAAAAATGATGGATTGTGTAAGTAAAAAGGATAATAATAAAACATGAGATTATTATTAATAATTTGAGATTGATTGTTCCAAGTAAAATTTTATGCGAACTTTATCAATTCTACCGTAATAAAATTTATAACGAGGCATAGAATACATTAGATTTTATTTTTCTAATTTTACTAAATTTTTTAACGTACAGTAAAATACTGCATTATCCAAACATTCTACATGTTATTTGACTACCATATTTCGTTTGTTACTTTAGTCTAAAGTTACCTAGAGTTTTCTGTGTAATGGTAC
Source organism: Bombus campestris (assembly GCA_905333015.3). NCBI lineage: Eukaryota > Metazoa > Arthropoda > Insecta > Hymenoptera > Apidae > Bombus > Bombus campestris. The sequence continues at coordinate 2,974,249 of HG995146.1, forward strand.
CAAAGGGAAAACTTATGATATTAACTGTTAAAACGAGCTCAGAGATATTCTATGAACTAGAAAATACTAAGTATAATACATTTATCATACAACATAAATGTCGCAAAAATGTAACGACTTTGACTGATAAATCGCAATTTGTAAAAAAATTTGAAATAATAAAATTTCTAAAAAAAAAAGAAGTTGTTAGATATTTGAAAATTAACAATGGACGATTTTATTTGAAAAATATATACATCTACGAAATATCAAATTTAAGTAACTTTAAATTTATAGTATGTACGAAACGTTAAAACGTATCGTTAATAAACAATGAATTATTTGAAAATGAAATTACAATACGTGGTCATGAATATAATCTTATTACTGTGTTTCATTATGTTATACATACAAGAGTCAATAATCAATAATTTATTAGAAAATCATTCCAAATTAATATAGGTCGTAATTTATTACGTTGAATTAAAATATCAAATTTCGATGAAATAACTGAAACGATATTAATTTGCAGAATTGTTTTACGGTCGTGTACGTGTATACATATTACAGAAATTATTGATAACCTACGTTCTCAGAGTGTTAAATATAAAAATAAAGAAGGAATCAATATTACAGGAAATATTCAATTCTCTTAATTTACTTAACATGAATTTTCTATTCAGACATTTTACAAATAACTCAAGCCTCTTAACAAAAAGATGTATTTTATAATAAATAATTTAAATCGCTAACAACGCATCATTACATGTAAATCTATAAAATTCCTATGAAAAGAAAATCTATAAAATTTCTCTGAAGTTGATTACTTTAGTCATTTTTACGAAGAAAGGAAAAGTATTTTTATTAATTTAAAAAACCAATTTATACGCAAGAACAATTTCACTAACATAATCGTTTCATTAAACAACTTCTCTAAGTATTCAGAATATTCTTTGTCCAAGTCTCGCTGATCTTGTCTGTCCTTTTTCCCACAAAAGCTTCGACCACCTGGAATACCGAGCTACTTTCGGAAAGTGATCATAAAGAAGTACCATCGGAGGAACGCTATAAAAGCTCGAGTAACTATTAAATCCAATTCTGTCGGTTTATCGCGCCATCACGTCGAAAGGACAATTTGTACAAGAGCCACTGTCTTTTGGTTCAACGACAAAATAAACTGACCTATGAAACTGTGCGAAAAAGATAAAGAAAGAATAAAGTTCTTTCAACTGGCTCCATCGAAGATCAGACACGGACCAGATATAAAATTCTATTAACACGCTGCTAAATTGTATCTTTATGAAACGTAATAATGCTGCGTAATAAAGCTCGGATTCTCTGCGGAGTGAAAACCACAGATAAAAGAAGTATAAATACAACAGAGGAAACTGAATGTTTGGAGAATGAGTTTGTTAAAGAAGTTCGTAAGATCAATTTCAACTTTGTATGGAGGATAATGCTGCGAGCGAATCGTGAAATAGTAACTGGTTGAAAAGAAAATACTGACTGAAAGGGAAATTGTGAAAGCGATCATGTATTTTTGTGTAAATTTCTGTTTTTGTTATGTGGTTGTTATGGTTATATTAAATATTGTTTGCTTTAAAACGTAAAAGCTCGTTCATTAAAAATTATTCAATCCTTTAAATAAAATCCTCTAAGTTTTTGAATTTATTAAAAGTGTCGTAGTTTTTATAAAAGTTAGAATTCGAGGCGTCATTTTTCATCCAAGATTTGTAGTTTATTTAAAAAGAAACTTCTGTAAATCACTATTACGATAAAAATTTTTAGTGCACGTAGAAAATTTTAAGGGCGTTCGATATTTTTTGTTTAGTTTAATTTAAAGAACCCAATTCAAGATTCAAGTAAATTTTAAGAAAATATGCTTATCGTTAAACTTTTAAACAAAAGACACTGAAGAGAAATTACTATTTAAACTCACCATAAATATCCTGTATCAATTTCATTTCAAATTTTTAAGAATCGAAGAAGTGATTTTACAAATAAATTTGATTCGCGAATACAACAGAATTCTCCAGAATTTCTTTCCTAGAATTCCAACCAAACTCTAAATCTTTCCTTTATTTCTCCTACAAAGCATCAAGCAACACTGACACATCACTAAGAAAACATACGTTTTGCACTCTCGCTGGAGGTAGTAGCTTCCTACATTTCATCTCACTATACAGGGTGTCCAGTGATCGCGGTACAATCGGAAAAATAATAAACTTTTTCATAGAATACTTCGTTTCCTAGGAATGTTAAATTAATTACCTTCATCAAGCACACGTGTACCAGACTAATTCTCAACTAAACATATTTAAACTTTATTTTCCTAAACCCGAAGCTTTAAATTATGTTATTATGCATATATTTACTTTATATTCACCATTATTTTAGTCTATCATTTTCACTTATTTTCGTACGAGAACAACCTTGTAGTAATTATTTTCTCCTACTCATAGCCCGCTAGATAATCAAATTCACGTACAAGTATTAATCAAATATTGAAACTATTTTCCCCAAAATAGAGCGTCGTATGAAAAAATTTAATTTTGCGTTGTCGATATATTTTTCCACGCTTAGACATCACCCCTATTCTCTCGATTGTACCGCGATTACTGGTACACCGTGTATAATGCAGACATCTTCCAAGCATCCTTCAATTCATACGAAAGCCAGACACACGAGACTTTTGAACGTCCTCGTCTAGGAAAAAGAGAAAAGGAAAGTAAAGAAGGAACACGATTCTTGGTTGGAAACGCGCATCGAATACGTTCGTCCTTAATCAGGCCACGAAATGAAAGTGGTTTCAGTGAATGGCCGATGAAGAAAGAAAAGAGACGGAGCATGTTGCAGAAGGAATGAACAAATACAATAAGGAAGAAGAGGTCGTGGATGGTAAGTCCTAGTTCCCAGTGGTCACTTTTCAAACCAGGACAAACTGTCATTGTATCGTGCATCTTAGATTCACGTTAATTTAAGAAATTACCGTACACGGTCCGCTCAGATCCTGGCTATTTCCATCCATTAAGTTGTTTCTTCTGGGACTAGTGAGAAACGAGATTATGGAAATATTACGTGATACCATGTGGGAGTTCGCGTGACCGAGTTTTGCTCTCGTTATGCGTATTGTATTGTTATGCGGGAATTACGGACGCTTTAAGAAAGATTAAGCCTTTAAATGTGGAAAAAAATTTGTTATCAAGTTTAGTTTTCTTTTCTTTTTTGCCCCAACTAATTGACTTTTCTGTTTAATTTATGAGAAAAATAGATTTAAAATTATCTATCGAGTAATATAAAGTAATGATTACTCGATAAATAATCCTACATTTATTTTTCCCATTTCACAGCAAGTAAAATTAACACGCACAAGCATGGTTTCCTGTCGACAATTTTCAAGGGCTAGCGGAGCGAAATAAAAAGCTAAAGAGAACCTGGACATATTCATACAACGTCTATACATTTACATACATTTAAGAACTTTGAAGTGGTATTTCTGGAAAGAACGTGGTAGTTCGAATTGCTAATTGACGATGCCAGCAGTCAAAGCACTGAGGATTACGTTTTGATATCGAGATTTTTCACGAGAAAGGAATTAGAGTTTTATATTTATACTTGTTGCATGAACATCGTCGAACTTCGTGTTAGAAAGCATCGAGTTCGTGGATCGTTTGTTAACGTAAAATCAAAAACTCGTTTACGTGGAACCTCGTTCCAAATCGTGCAACTAACAAAGTTATAATGACACTCCTCTTTGCCAATACTCAAAAAGTTCTAGTTCACGAGATATTTTTAATGGCGCCAAATGTTTTTTCAACGAGTGCTACGCGCCAGGTTTTTTTCCAATTTACGTGCAAATTTCTTTCGACCTCGCGTTTCAGGCCCCGTTTTCTTCGTGGAAGACGTAAATAAAAATTTACATTCCACGTAAAACGTGGCTAAAGAAATGCAGGCTGTTCCAGCGATAATGGTACAATTGGTAAGAGGTGATTTTACATGAGAAGATGAACCGAAAGTATGGAACAAGATCTTTTTATATGGTGCTCTATTTTAACTCTAATTCGACAAAATCGAATCTGAAAATTTTTTAATTATATGTGAATTAATCATTTATTTTGAGGACAATGGTTTTATCTTTGACTTTTGATTTCTATTTCTCGCGGAATGCATATAAAATAAAACGATATGAAGAGGAATAATTAATTTAAAGTATTTATATTATTATAATTATTTATATATTTATTATTTATATTTATATATATTATTATAAGTTTTTTCAAAACTTGTAATATCTGATGGTAAGTGGAAGAAAAAGTAATGAAAAAATGTATTAAAAAAATTCTTGACGTTGTGTTCCATCAGGATGTTGAAAAAGAAAATTCAATAACGCGAATTGACTGAAACGAATTTATAAATAAAACTGTTGCACTAATACAACATTAGCACTTAATTAAGTTTTACAAAGGATGTAATAAGCGACGGTCTATGAACTTCGCGTACAAGCTTTCGACTCCACGATTAAACAAAACTGTATCGAGGAGCACTCGTTAGCAAGTTGTTAGCTATGTTAAACTTGCTGGATCGAATATTCCGCTACATTAATTCCTATCACGATTACGAACGTTCCGCTGCCTTGTATCACGACGTTAATTTAATTGAAGTAATTAAAAATGAACATATTGAAGCAATCGTTTGATTTCTAGAATTTGTCCTGGAATCTTCGAATCTTTTTTGAAACTTCGATCTCTTCGTACAATATTTTTCAATTTAGGTATCATAAAATTTAATTTCAGAAATTCGTTGTTAGAAAGGTTGAAGAGTCTACTCGATAAGTGGCAACAAATCGCCATACATTATACAATAAAATGCTAATTCTACAGAAATAACACGTTTATATAAAAATATAATTTACGTTAAGCATAAAATATGTTGAGGTTGACTGATAGAGGAACGAGTGAATGAGTTTGTAATAGAAAAATATATTGAAATAAGTATACGTATAAGTATTAGTGTATGTTGATCCAGATCCTCACTCTTACAGTGTTATAATACAATAGAAGAATATATGATAGGGAGAACGTTCATCTATTTACAGTAAAAGACATTACCAAAAAGTTAACCTTGGTGTATAGCTCTAGTTAAAGGCTACAAGAAACAGCAATAGAAATCTACTTATAGCTCTTTTGTTTCTAGATCTTATAATCCAAAACAAAATTTATATTCAAGGCCACAATAATATCGACCTCTCCTTATTTTGAATTTTTTCACTAAATTCTATTCTCTCCGTAACAGCTGTCTCCAGGTCACGAACATACGAAAGAAAAGATGTAGAGTTTTTCTTGAAGAAATTACTTCGACAAAATAAAGAAAACATTTTTTACTATAAACTTTCCAAATAATCTGATGTGTACTAATAGCCGTAAGTTTTATTAAAATTACATAAACTCGTAAATTTATCATAAAATTATAGGTAAGACATTGAGAAACACACCAGTGCCTTGATAGAAATATTTCGAACTTAAGCGACATGATAATCCGATAAATATTTCGTCAGAAATCATCAACTCGCGATGCAATAAACACAACAAACGAAATACGTTTAATTGAAATCCTCTCATCGATCAAACTGATAACGAGCATCCTTTTAAAACTTTCCTGCGCGAATTATTCAAAGGGAAATGAACTATTCATAAAAGTTTTTCAAGTAAAAATGGAAAATAAATTGTCGTACGTTCCTTGTTTCCGTCCAATAAAACGAGAACTAAGCAATAAAGGGATAAAGTCGACGCTAAGTGAAACAAATATCCGTTTAGATTTCATTCCTTTGATCAAATTCGCAGAAATATAAATTTACGTAAACATCCGCAGTCTGTCAATAATTAAACAAAAATTTTTCAGTCGCCAAATATTACAAATATACTTTGATTTCGATATTTTATATATTATATAACGTATAACGCGTTTTTTTGTACGTATTTATATCTTTAGATTTTCCATAATCGTATAAATATTCAAAGTGTAATTATAAATATTAACATTCTAACATTCTACACTTTAGACATAAATAGTATATATTAAAAACATAACAAATACGTCTGTTTCTTTCATTTAAATACTTCAATTAATTCTAATATCGCTTGTCACGGGTGACCCCCATCGCGTCACAAGCAGATTTAAGTGTTAAACTCGAAATCTATCTGGGAATAAAGTTGTGAATAAAGCAGAAATTAATTGAAACTCGAGCTTCCTCGGGAAGAACGGTTGACGTAAAGCCAGAAGATTGGTTGGATCTTGGATAGAGATTCTCAGATTCCGTGCTAGCACTGTCCTCTTGTGATTAATGCGAGTGCTATTTCATATTAATTTACCGTGGCGTAATGGCGTACCGTTGACCTAGAATGCGTTTAGGAACTCTGCAATGATCAAAGGAGATTGTTCGCGTAGCGACATCTTGAAATTTCCAAATGCACGTAGAAACTTGGCAAAGACGCGTGGATTAATTTTTCATCAGTACGAAACGGAAGATCTGCAGGATGTGTGCGTGTATGTGTGTGTGTGCAAAACACTAAGCACTGGTTCGTCTATGAATCCATGTACATAATTTGACATAGAAATATAAATACAGATTTAAAATGAATTAGAAAGTAACTTTATATCGGACGAAGGAGGATTGGAAATGAAATGATTGAGCTGTACTACTTGAAATAAGAGGAAATTGATTTTATGAACGTTTGAAACTAATTTAACAAGTTTTGCAGATAATTTTATCGAAACATGAATATTTAGATGGATTATACAAGACATTAAGAAGTTTTGTCTTTTTTATTATTATTGAATTTTTTGTATGTGTATTAGAGGGTTTCTGTATTATATTTTTCATGTTCCGCTATACTTAATTTTTCTGGCTAATATAACAACAACATTATAGGACTATTTCAAGATGTGATACGTAATACGTAATACGATAAAAGGACATGACAGCAAGGAAACAAAATACATGAGAGATTTATTTGGTGATCCTCGCACACCTCTAATGAAATAACCCAATACAGTCAAATCGTTCGTAATATCCTCGATCGCTTGATATAATGACGAGAAATATTTAAAATTTTTAAGAAGATAAAGAAATACATGTCTAGCTGGAAAATCAACATAACATGTGAGTGATTGGCGTCTATTTTTATTGAACTTTGAAACTGTCTTCCTGTAAGATAATAAGAAACGTGACTCATGGGCAATTTCGTTTACATCAAAATAATAAATATTCATTGTATCTCAAACAACGCATAATTACATTACAACGTTAAATATTACTATATTAAACAATGTGAAATCACCATAAGCGGAGCTATTGCCATAACCAATCAACCAAAATTATCCAAAAAAGGTAATTCATCTGACAATAAATCAATGGAGAGGAACAACCTCGTGGTCTCTTCCTCAGCATCAGCATGGCCGTGTAAATTTACCCGGAAGTTCGTTATCGGAGCGATGGTAAAGAGAGCACGACCAACTAATGCGAGTGTCAATGGAGGTAAATACGGTGGCCTTACCGTACCGCGTACTACTAATACGCAGGTTCCATTATGTACACACTTGTACTGGTATATTGTGTACCAACAACGCAGATCATATTATTATACGCGCTTCGCCTATTGATCAACCGATAGGACATCAATCGAGACAATGAAGATAATACGACGGCCATGGCATACCTCGTGAACTTCCGGCTACGTACATTGCCGCTAGATCATGAAGATTGATCCAGAGACACGTAGCAGAAATCAACTGAACCACAATTCCGCGTGTATGCGCCTCGTGTTTCCGACGATCCAACGTCAGACGTCGGCTGTTAATTATTTCGTCGCGAACCATCCACGCGGCAACCGCGATAAAGATAATCTGTATCGTGAATGGTCTATTTGGTCTGCTATTACTGGAAATTCGACGTTCTCCGCAAGAATAATTAATGCTAGATAGATGTTCGTGTAATTTTATGTTTAAATATTTATTTGTTTTATGTAGAAATACATTTTGATTGTATTTGTTGATGATCATGCTCTTTAATTAAACATTTGCTTAATCGGTTAAAAATTATAAGATTTTTTGTTGGGATTGTCTTTTTATCATCTCATCTCCGTAGATCAAGGGTAGAGAGGATTAAATTTCCCACGATCTAATTGTTACTATTATTACAATGCCAAACACACTATTTTATATACCCTAATATCTACGAATCATTATTATCAAAGATACAATAATAGTTCTGCAAATAATCTTTGTAGTAGAAAATAAATAATTTGTGTTACTTTCTACTCTACAATTAAGATATCTGATTAGTGATAAATGATAAAGTGATATGAGTAGGTATAGTACATATACTCCCAACTACCAGACACACGTCGTTATCAATGTCACCTCACATGACATATTGATGAGGCCAGGGTTTCAGTGGTCACGAAACGTTATGATACAATTCCCAGTAGACAAAGCTCGAAAGCTTCGGACGATTATAAAACCTAAAATCCTTAAATATTTACTTCGCTTTTCTTCTTACTAAGTAGAATGCTAGATATTTACAAGGTTCATTATCTATTGTATAATAGATATCATGCTTTAACGACGAGAAATAATTCTTAACAGAGAAATTCACGAAGGTTTCGTTAATTCCATGTCGACTATCTGTAGTTCTAATACAGTATCCCATGTAATGTAAGTGTACCGTAAGTATTCCATGTAATAACATAATGTGCTGTAGTTGTAAGAAAAACGATCTTGAGAATCGAGGCGAGATAGAAGAAAGATCACGATAAAAGGGATCATTTACCTTGGAAATCGAGATCATAGCTTGAAGTAACTAGTTGCTTTCTACTGAATAATTGATGATTAGAAGAATTGTAGCTTTAAGCAAGGTACTAGACGTCACAGTTTTTTTCCACAAGAGAATATAAAAAAGTCGTATAAAAAAAACTAAAGAAAAATATTATACGTGTGTATAAATATCGACTCAGTTGCAATAAAATATTAAATAACAATGAATTGATTTTTCATTCGATAAAAAATAGAAATAGACCGGCGGTATTTATGTTAGATCCTAAAATAGCAAATAACCAATGTAAAGATTCAGAAAATCTTAGATTTTTACAAGTAAAATAAAATGATAGCAAATGTAATTTTACCAACTTTTCTCATGTCTATTTTTATTTCCTTAGACATTTTGTTTAATGCACAATATATCCCTCTTTACGGGAAGGAACATAACAATCTTCTACAAGAAGAACTTTGTTTTCGTCCAGAAGATTCCCTTAGTCCCATTTAAATAGTCTCAACTTGTAATTCTCTGGTCGAAGAAATCATTACCAATGCCGTGAATTCTTCCACGAAACGTAATCCCGTCTGAGAATCGAGATTCTATTCAATGGTAACGCAATTGAAAAAGTTTTTTGTAATTGTTGAATGCAACTGAAAGAAGATCGACTCAAGTTCTCTTATTTTCCACTGACCATACTCAATTTATTTCATTGCTTCCGAGCAAACTCCGTTGAAAACATACATTTTTCTACCTCCGCTTTCATTTGTTCTCTAAAATTGATTTTCGTTTTAAACGGGGCGCTCGGAGAAGAAGGTCCTTTAACGAGCGAACAACTTGTCATTTACATGCGTACGATGGGACTATTTTCTAAATTAAAAACAGATAATTATTGAAAATAAATTGCGTCAGTTCGATTTGAATTATATCCGATTACAAAAAGCAAATTGATACAATTTATTTCTTGTAAATACCAACAAAAAAATATATAGTATAAATATAACCACATACTAAAGATTCTGTGAGATTCTATGAATAAAATAATACGTCTAAAACCCAGATAACTCGAATGTCGAGTTAAGTTCCCTGACCATCAGTGTTAATTAAAAAATAATCTGGAAAGTAACTTCGAGATCGAAGTTATACTCTGGAAATTTCATGAATAGCCTAAAGACATAAACTGAAAGTCAAAGGGCAGTCTTGACGCCTGTTTAATAATTCTATCCTTTACGGAAACACGTGTATTCTACATTCAATTTTAATTTAATTCTATATCCTTTACAGAAACACGTGTATTCGATATCGCTTGAATTATACAAAAAAAAAAAAAAAAAAAATATATATATATATGTCGGATTAGCATTAAGATTAGGATTAGGATTAGGGGCGCGAAATGAATGTTCTCTTGAATTAGCCACCGAGGTTACATAATAGAGAAAGTATATACCGGTACGGATATGATCAGTACAGGATTTGACAAGTAGCCGTGGTAACTAGATACTCGAGATACTAATGACAATGATCCTAAGTTCAATAACGAATCCGCGGTCAACGGGATAGTAGTCACGTCCCTCCAGAGTCGAAGTTAGACTAATCGTCAATTAAGGTATTCGCTGATCGCAAACGTTATACTCGCTTAATGACATCGCACAAGAATGTCTCTCCGTCATCGTGATGCTGCCGAAGAAAACTATGATGGGGTGTGTCCCAGGACACTAGATCATCGGATTCGTCGAGGACAATCCTCGTTCAAAAAGTGAGGGAAATGAACGTCGCCGTTAATTGGCTAATCTCTATGTTGGTGGTTAGAAAAGGATGCTAGCCGCCCTTGAGAGAAAGTTGGTAACGGGGAGCGTTGTTCGTGAGGAAAAACAGATCTCCCATATCTTCCCGCAGCGGGTGATAGATTTGGGGACTGTTAGGATAAAGACTGTTTGTTCGTTTGGAGGACCTTAGTTAACTAAATGTCCTGTGAAGATGCATCGACATCTGGCAATCGTCTTGCCCGAAGAATAGGGTCTGCGTGTGGCAAGCCACGGGGCAGAGGCCGTTGGAATGCGCACTGTAGAGCAATGGTACTATTATCTTTTCTTAAGGAGGGCTAAGTAATTCTATACTTCCGCTAGACAAAATATCCATCCCGTGACCGCGGCTACGTTCGGCGACTAGTTGTCGCCTTGAACCCAAGCTCATTGTCTCGGCTTTTCCTACGAATTCCAACGGGGAGGCCCGATGTCTTTTCATCTCCGACACGGCCATCCTGACTATCACACGTCCTCGTGTGTGGCTAAGATATTGGATTTTCCTAACATTAGTCTCGATATGACTGACGTTATTTACAATTTTAACTAAACGTTCAAATAAGCTAGGGGTCCAGTGTAGTAACAGAACTTTGATCGAATGTTCAATGGCAAAATAACAACAATGGTTCGTGACACTATAACTAATACTCGACGTGTTAGTTGCATCCTGTGAATTATCTGTCCGGCCGCGGTGACATGATAGACCATCCTCGAATTCGCACCCAGACGAGTCTCGTTTTTCTAGATCACGCGACCAGAGGCTTCGTTCGGCGGCCTGCGAGCGTGATTACCTTTGCCACAAGTACGTTACAGGCTCCACGTGGTATAATTACATATCCGCCAAGACACACATTGGGCGGCAGGAGACACAATTACATATCCGCCAAGACACACGTTGGGCGGCAAGGGACACAATTACATATCCGCCAAGACACACGTTGGGCGGCAAGAGACACAATTACACACACATCACGATGGGCCTTACAGGTATTAAGTGGCGTAATCACAATTGCTCACGGGCGTACCCGAACTCCCCCCCCACCGGCCGCTAGTGATCTTCGAGGTCAGGGTACTCATCTCGTCATGGTCACTACTATTGCCACCACTACAAACGTCCAACTCAGCAGGAAAGCAACTACCCGGCATTTTCCGCAACCTATCGTAACAATACTTATATGACCGTTTGCCCTCTAAAGTTTTTTTTTTTTTTTTTTTGATGTACCTGTCTCCGTTCAAAATCTCTGCCACTACAAATGGGACCTTAAATTTTGGATATAATTTAGTTTGATTTCTTTCCTCATTTTTACGTAATACAAAATCACCGAGATTAAATCTAACCACACTAGCTTTGACTTTGTCAAATCTGCATCCATCATACCCAGTGCCAGCCTCTACATTCTCTATTGTCTGCTGTCTTACATCGGAGATATCTACTTCCCGTTCTTCAATGTTATCGGGTAGCGACAAAGCGTACGGTTTTGCTGATCCTATGTATAAGGCGTAACTCGGCTGGTGTTCTACCTGAACTCGCCTTAGGAACCTGACAAGTATGACAGTTCGTTACGAGTTTACGAACGTATTTTGCTATTCCTTCGAACCAGTGATATTCGGTTAGCTTTTCGAGCGTTTTATCCCAATCTAAGTGCATAATTGACTAGCGTATATGACTAATAACGGACCATCTAAAATCCCTTGGTACGATGGGTAAGCAGAGAGTTCTACTTCTCCTTCGTATTTTACGGGAAAAGGGTACCGGATCGCCATTCATATGTACTCGCTATATCTTTCGCGTGGCTCGTCCTTTTGCAATTTGTTGGTGATCTCTACAATTTGAGGACCGCGACGTTGATCCGCGAATAGCCAATCTTCCGATTTTCGGCCAGATTAATTTCCTTTTCTTCGGTTTTGTTAGATGTGGCACGGTCACTGTCTACGGGGTTTCGCGAAAAGAAATCCACGTGAGTTATTCGTTTACCTTCTCGGTACGTGATATCGAAAGTAAAAGTTTGTAAGTAAGCTCACCGCCCATAAACCCTGTCCTTTAAATTTACTCTAATACGGGTTGCCTTCAACGGGTTACAATCAGTGGCTACAAGAAATTCCCGCCCGTGTAGAGAATGACGAAAATGTTTGACGGCGTTTACCACTGCCAACATCTCCAGTTCACACGAATGATATCTGGATTCCGCGGGACTAACTTTCTTACTATAGTACTTGATTACCCGGTTTTTATCGTCAACATTATGCATTAAAAATAGCACCGTATGCACCCAAACTAACGTCAGTAGGTAATTCTATCGGGTAATTCGGGTCGAATGTCATTAACACCGCCGCGTCGGTCAAGACGGAAATTATCTTTTGTCTTATAGGTTCAAGCTTATCTGTCCAGGTTATGTCTCTATTACCGGAAGTAAGTGTGTATAACGATTTCATGACAAGTGGAAATTTAGGGACAAATTTTCTAAAATACGGAGCTAAACCCATGAACCGTCTAAGCTGTATGACAGACTTCGGCGCAAGTAAAGAATTCAAGACTCGTCTTTTTACCAGGGTTGGGGCGAATTTCTCCATGGTGAGTTAAATATCCGAAAAAGTATCGGCGTCTTTAGAAAAGAACATTTAGGAAGAAAAGATTGAGAAGAAAATCCGGCGTTTTCAAGGGTATTTAATACAGTGTACAATTTTTCCACAGTTTGATCTAACGAGTCAGCAATAATTAAAACGTCGTCTATGTCAACAACAATGTAGGAATACGCGAGGTCGCCTAGGGCATTGAAAATGGCCCTTTACAAAACGAATGGTGCATTTTTCCACTCAAACGGCATCGTCGTATACTCGTATTACCCGTCGGGGGTGACAAACGCGGTGTATTCGGTAGAGTTCGAACGAATGGGAATTTGATAGAATCCATTGGTCACGTCTAGGTTAATGAAGTACTTTGCCTTTCGTAATCTCGCGATTTGATCCGCAATAAGGGGTAGGGGGTACCGATCCGCGATCGTATTTTTATTTAACTTTAGAAAATCTACGCACAATCTATCGGAGCCGTCCTTCTCCTTCGCGAGTAATATAGGGCACGCGAACGGTGAATTACTAGGTCTTATGATTTTTGTCTTAATTAATTCGCTTATTCATTCGCGCACTATCCTTCGTTCTCCCTCGCTAGGTCTATAGGGTCTTTCTATGTACGTTAGGATCAATTAAACGTATTCCTAGTTGACCCGTATTTACGTGCGTACGTGGAAAACCCGTAATGAGTGAATTCTTGAATTTCTTCGAGGATTGAAATTAGTCGGCTTTTATCATTGCCGAGCACTCCGGCGTCGACTTCGTTAATATCGATCTCGTTTCCGTCGGTTCTATTACAGGCATCGACCGCTCTTGTCTTACAAATAGTGAGGCTATTTCGTGTAATATTTACATCGAAGCTTTGGCTCAAAATTTCGCGGCCAATCATGATATCGTACTTTAAGTAGCTATCGCTAAGAACGTGGAAGAGTATCTCTAACGTGAAACCGTTAATACATACTATCGGCAAAATTTGAGTTGTGCATTTAACGCAGGTGTTTTCCTATTCCCCGCATTACTACTACGTCGGTCATTCTCTTGCCGGAAAGTTTCAAAGCTACGGACTCTTTAATCATTGAGCATTCAGTTCCGAAATCGAAACAAAACGGTAACGACTCACGATATCATATTTTAAATAACTATCGGCAAGGACATGGAGAATTATTTCCAATGTAAAGAAAAGGGGGAAAAAAAACCATTAATGCATACAATGGGCAAGATTTGAGATGTACATGTACAAATATTTTCTATTCATCGCGTTACTATCATATCAGTCGTTCTTTCGCCAGAAAATCTCAAGACTACGAATTCTCTAATTAGTGAACATTCGGCTCCAGAATCGGAATAAAATGGAAACGACTCACCCAGATGACTTGATCTATTGGTTGGGGCTTCCACTACGTAGAAGTAGACTAGACGTTCGTTATTGAGATTATAGTTTCCTTTCAGGACACTACTTGGTAAAGGGTTTTCCTCCAGAATCAGATTGACAGCTGTGCATCTTGCAACAGGATCGGAGCCCACGGTCCCAGGGTAGAAATATGGTAGCGAGAAATTTTTAGGTTCCGCACTCGAATTTGCATTAGCGACTGAGTTAACTCACGCACTACGGTGGTAAGCTTTTGCACTGTTATATTCGGCACTGATTTTTGCTCTATACTCGATCCTCGCGACATCGCCCGGATTAGATGGTGCACGAGGTTTTGATAGTCGCGTGGTGTTAAAGTCGGATCGAATCCCACTTCTGATGTCGGATTAGCATTAAGATTAGGATTAGGATTAGGGGCGCGAAATGAATGTTCTCTTGAATTAGCCACCGAGGTTACATAATAGAGAAAGTATATACCGGTACGGATATGATCAGTACAGGATTTGACAAGTAGCCGTGGTAACTAGATACTCGAGATACTAATGACAATGATCCTAAGTTCAATAACGAATCCGCGGTCAACGGGATAGTAGTCACGTCCCTCCAGAGTCGAAGTTAGACTAATCGTCAATTAAGGTATTCGCTGATCGCAAACGTTATACTCGCTTAATGACATCGCACAAGAATGTCTCTCCGTCATCGTGATGCTGCCGAAGAAAACTATGATGGGGTGTGTCCCAGGACACTAGATCATCGGATTCGTCGAGGACAATCCTCGTTCAAAAAGTGAGGGAAATGAACGTCGCCGTTAATTGGCTAATCTCTATGTTGGTGGTTAGAAAAGGATGCTAGCCGCCCTTGAGAGAAAGTTGGTAACGGGGAGCGTTGTTCGTGAGGAAAAACAGATCTCCCATATCTTCCCGCAGCGGGTGATAGATTTGGGGACTGTTAGGATAAAGACTGTTTGTTCGTTTGGAGGACCTTAGTTAACTAAATGTCCTGTGAAGATGCATCGACATCTGGCAATCGTCTTGCCCGAAGAATAGGGTCTGCGTGTGGCAAGCCACGGGGCAGAGGCCGTTGGAATGCGCACTGTAGAGCAATGGTACTATTATCTTTTCTTAAGGAGGGCTAAGTAATTCTATACTTCCGCTAGACAAAATATCCATCCCGTGACCGCGGCTACGTTCGGCGACTAGTTGTCGCCTTGAACCCAAGCTCATTGTCTCGGCTTTTCCTACGAATTCCAACGGGGAGGCCCGATGTCTTTTCATCTCCGACATATATATATACTGCTCAGTTGATATATTTTAACGAAACACGTGAATATGTCTGTTTAGACAGCTCTATTTAAACTCGGTGATTTTATGCGTTCCATCAATTTCTATCCCTTAAAATGATACTCGCGTTTGACCCAGCTTCCCCTAATGGTTTTAAGGTATGTCTACACTCAAGACGTTTCCCTAGTGAATAGTATAATATCAGAAACCGACATACGTTTCGTTCAAGGTTTCAACATTGACCTCACGTCGCTTATCTCGTTCTTCCTTCTTCCTTCAAATATAAATAAATAAAAGAAACATTTTTACATTTCTTATCTTGTTTTCATATTAGATCGATGTGTATCAAACTCATGAATATAATAATAGAAATTAGGATATTCAAATTTATAATTTAAACAATATTGCAGGAATATTTTTAATCATCCTGATGCCGCAAAATTTATTAAATGTATTAAACGTTTAAACGTATTTAAATGTATTTACATATAATTCTCAAGAAGATATTAATTATTAACACATACAGTAGGATAATAAAAGAAAGAAAAGTGACTAAAAATTATCGAGTATTCTCGTGTTCTAGTGATATAAAAGAAGTTATATAGACAGCTATAAGACAGATTTATAAACAACTATATATACTATATATACGTAGAACAAACAAAAGAACAAAGAACTCTTTCGATAGGCAATTTCTATCGATACTTACACTCAATTAGGCTGGACGACCGCTCAAACCAAACGTTCGCATTTTCCAAGCCACTTTCCTTGATTACTGTCAACGACACGAGGCTCGAATAATTCACCAGCTCGATTACACGCCGCGTATACCGTTCGAAGAGCTCGTTGGCCATGACCGTAACGCGTATAAAAGCACAAAGTGTGTTTCCGCTTCGACGATCGTTCGTACCGGATGTTTATTGCAAGCCTCGTTCGCTCTCCGAAGGGATAGGAAACGCACGAGAAGGAAGGAGTCGTTTCTGTGTTCCCTTTGATTAACTTTCAACGACATTGCGGTCCTCACCGCAGTTTCCTTTGACTGTTCAAGAATTTTCTGATATGTCACACTCGTTCGTTCCTTTCGTACTGAACGAAAACAAATAACAAAGTATTTAAGTAACGAAATAAATATGTAACAAAATATCTGAACGATTAGCATGGAGAATTTTTATGTCCTTATCATGTTCACAAGTTTGTATACTATGCAGGTGTAATACAATATAATTTGATGATATGTATTGCATAATATTATAATATGAAATGTTATTTGATATATGATGTATTATTGCAAAGTATTCATTATGTTACACTTTATATTGTATACAATTTTTATATAAGATATAATATGTATATACGATTGTTGAGATATGTGTAATTTTATATGCTAAATTAACTGCGTAGTATGTGAGTATGGGCATGTGTGTCCGCGGTGTCTCGAAAACAAAAGAATGTAAACTGTTCTGTCCTCAGTCGTGTATAGAAGGGCATCTGGTATGGAAGGTCGTGTAGAGAAGGAAGTGCTGAGACACGCGCAAGATTGTATCGTTTAATATTTTTGGAATCGTTCACTAAATAAATACTTTTATTTCGACGGTAAAGATCCATAATCATTAACAACGATAAAATATTTTGTAACATTGTAATTATATACGTACACTACAATTTTCTATCACGACATTAAAATATAATTTCTATTATTAGATTGTTCGGAAAGTTTCTTTTGTTTCATAAGATGATAATAGATGTAGTAACCTACAAAGGTGTTCGTTTTTTATCTACAGCAAGGACAAGAAAGGATGGTTTATTCAGAGTTAAGTTCAAGTTTATTCGTACAAGCAATACTCAACACAAAACTGACTACAATCGTCGTACGTCGTAACACGGCTTCCAACTTCTCAACCTCTTAACTCAAACTGCTCCATTCAACTCCTACTACTCACCTCACTACATTCAACGGACTCTACTCAACTGAATCTCCGCAACTGACTAACTCAACTGACCCTACTCGACTACCTCTACTCGACTGCCTAACGTCTTCTGTCTGTCCTCCAGATGTGCCTGACCCATTCCCAGGTAGATCCCCTTCAATTACCCCAATGTTGTAAAGGGCCACAGGTATGACCCATTGTCAAGTACGTCCCTTTTCTAGATACAACATAGATGAACCCACAATTTCTATTTTATATTATTTTATTGAATTAGATATGATCTGTTTCGTTATATTTCTATTATTATGTTCGTGCATAATTCAATAAACTAATATAAAACAAAAAACATTCTGCGTCTAAAACGAAAGAAACTTTTCGGACAACCTAATATATAATTTCTCGACAAATATTCAACCAGAAAATGAAAATATCAAGAAGAGAAATAATGCTTCTACCTTCACCATTCTGTTATCGCTATTCATATTTCCTTTATTCCCTAATCTTGCTACATTTTCAATCGCTAAACCACGAATCCACAAATCAATTCATTTTTATGATAGTTCGGATACCGTAAAGTCTCGCCAAACGCTAAAAGTCCTCTTTCCTAATATATTCCATTTAGTCTGTCAATTTGTGATCGAGACTTCATAAATGGTAATTTCATGCGCTGGTTGAACATGCACGAACTCACAAATCTCTTTGTCCGGTATGCAAGCAAAGCGCAACACGTGGCCACGATCGATGACGAGAAGCGTCTCGTTTCGGAAAAAAAATACTTGATCAAGCTTGACGATTGCATATTACAGCGTATAGATTCGTCTTATTGAAAACGCCGATGACAAAAATGAACGTCACCGATGACAAAATCGTCGCATCGGAAAGTCAATGTGAAAATATGAGAAGAAGAACGTAGGACGTGACGAATTGTGTTTTCAGTGTTTTCAGTGTTTTCAGTCGCAAGTTTTGACACATTCGAGCAGTAGGAAATATTGTCCCTCGAATGAAGGTTAATTCAATGTTTATATTGTTTACGAAATTTTAACATTTGTCCTTTTTCATTTTTGTCCGGATTTTAATAAATGATAATTATCAAGACTATTAATTGTTTGGCATTTAATTGAAATAGAAATCAATTGATTTCTAAAGTAGAGAAATAAATCGTCGTTTTAGACTATTTTAATGATACTGAGATACTTTACAAAATGATTTTCCATAAAAATATACATATGTATGAAAATAAAGGAAAATTCTATCTGAGAAGTATACTTAAAATTTCATGATTGTAATTTCTTCTTTTACCTCATAAATTAATTCCTTACAAATATACTCCAATTGTTAGTTCAATCTCAAGTATTCCCTCAAAAACAGCGCTATAAAGAATACAACGTACATACAAATTATACAATAGAAACAACGCTATCCATGAAACACCTTGCATCGTTCGTTCAAGAAGCACAAAGCGTATGATAACAATTTGTATCCCAATTTTAAAGAATATTTTTAGAACGATACCAGAGACGACACAAGCGTTCATTCTCGATTAGAAATCAGCCATTTTATACGAAATTACATCTGTGTTACGTCGGCCGACTCTCTACCTAGACCAGGCCACACGCCGTGGGCAAGCTGGCAGCCAGATGTCTTCACATCCTTACCGCGTACCCTCAATAGTCTCAAGTACTCTCCATAAACCTCAGGAATTTCTAGCTAAAGGTCCTTCATACCGAACAAACATTCTTTCATTGAATTATGTTTCCAAAGCTTATTGTCCACCACAGGTTGGCACGGGAAAGTTGGTTCTTCTCGCGTATGAGGCCTCCCACTAGCAACCTCATCTCGCGGGTGGCTAGTACTCTTCCTCACCTACCAACCCAGAAAATAACCAATTGACAACGAAGCCTATTTCCCTCTCTCATAACGAAACCTTGTCCTTAACGAATCAGTTCATCTCATGTCCTCGGACCCACCCATCGCTAGCTTTCCTCCGCCACCCTATCATTGCCAAACGCGACTGATTTTCCATCGTTCGAACGGTCAACATCTTTGACCGAGTTTCTACTTTTAGATCAGTCACCTACTCAATTTATACATACGCACCAGCGTACTCATATTCATTACAAAGTTGTTGGAATAAACTATAATTTATACTTATGTATTAAGTCAGTGCAAATTCAATCAAACCACCCCTATTATCGTAACAGAAATAAGGGGATTGATCGGTTCGTGGCGTCGATCGTTTAATCGTAACGGGAATTTACGACTCCCGTTGACGTGCTTCCTCGCGATCGCGTCTCTCCGCGAACGGTCGTAACAATCTGCATATTCTTATCGAGAAATCAGCTGATTCGTATCCTTCGAATAAGTTTCTTTCAATTTTAACGATAGCTTCAAACGTCACAAAGAAACACCTTGCACCGTTCGTTTTCCATTAAATACTGGAGATCTCCCGTGAAATCGATCGTTCTCTGAAACGTTCGTTTCGTTTCCAAAAACAGAACCGCAAAAGATACAGCTGCAAGCGACATGAGAAAAGATTTCTGCGGGAGAAGCACGAGCTGTAAGCGTCAGCTTGCTCTGCTTGCTCGCGACCACGAAACGGAGAGCTTTTACCGACGATCTTCTTCAACGTCCGTTAGCTCGAAGTCACGAGCTGCTCTCTGCGAACTCGAACGAGATCCAGGAAGCTCGACGAGCATGTAAACTTTTAGCGGTTACGCGCACGAACGCGCGACCAGCGTTTGGCAGAATGCTCGAGAAATTTATGGAGTGGATACAGAGCAGTGAAGCTTTGTGAGTATTTCCCTACGTGTTAAATGTATTTTAAGGATTTTGGAAAGTAATTCATGGTAAAATTAGGTAAGATAATGTCGTTTATTATGTGGTTAATATCGTCTCTAAGATCATTAAGTATTCTCAATTGCTTCATTCGTCGAATATTTTTTCAGAGATTTCTACTTTTAAGAATCTTTCGATTCAACACAACAATGAGAAAACATTGAGAATGGAAACTAAAAATGAAAAAAACTACCAGAATATCTATCTTTTTTCCATATCTATCCTAATTCTATCCTTTTAACTAAACTGCGAATTTTCATGAATTTGTGAGAAATTTGAAGATGTAAAAATGTGTATAACGCATATTATACTCGTTATAAGTACTCGTTATAATATTTAATAAAAAAAGCAAATGTTTGCCAAAGTCTAATTACTTTAGCTATTAATAATTATAAAAATATGAATTTTTGCAACAAATATTTAATTAACAATTATCCAGAAGAAAACCTTGTACTGAGCAAGATTCTAACTTCACAGCCGTAGCTTATTAAGTCGTTACCACGGCAATGATCAAAGCTACAAAAGTTTCCAACGTTCTATCTTTAAAATGTAATTTCAACTTATATAACCGTGTTTCCTTTGAGTTCGCGTTTCAAACCTGCATAGAAACATAGCGCGAATATTCGAAATTCATCCAACGGTTAATCGACGCTGGCATGAATCGATCGTTTGATATCAGATAGCAATATGTGACAGAGAGGCAAACAATAATTTGCATTATGGATACCAGTTGTATTTGAAATTTTGCTAGATGATGTGCAATTAATAAATAGAAGGGGAGGAATGATCCGTGGAAACGTGTTGCGTTACATCAGAAATAATATTTGCAATTAGATATTGCATTAACGAAGCTCGAAATTGATACTCCTACGAACAGGCCGTTATCATAATGCGCGTAAATAATTGCATTTTGACGAAATGTACCTGCCCTGTTATTTGCCGTTTGCTTGTGTTTGCCGACAGAAACGACGCGGTGTGTAAGTTATTCATTTATTTACTCGAAAATTGATTGCGAAACTATATATTAAATTTATAACTATATTATTAAATTTATATTAAATTATATGAAAAATTGTGTGAGAGCTATCATAATAATTAATTCGAACGTTCGATAGCTACGTAGTATTAAAAAATTAGAACACGAAAATTTATTGCGGAACTATCTATTAAAAGTATAAAACTGTATAAAAAATTATTTAATTTACAACTAAAACTTCCAATGCAATTTATTCAATTCGTCGTTTTGTTTTGAGGTCCCTTTTTCCAGACAATTTTGAAATTCCTAAATTTACTAACACTATTATTCGGTAAATTATTGTACAAGAATAATCTGACGATGGCCAAAATTGATACAAGTTACTTACGACTCAACGATAAAGTTAAATATTACAGAACTACCAATTTCGCCCAATTTTCTCAAGCCACACAAACCTAACTCATTTCTTTATTATTCCCAAGCAGAACCCAACCACCTGTGACATGTGCAACGTTAAAAATTTCATCGAGCACGTTCTACCACTCTGTCGCAAATATAAAGCTAAAACGACGCAATACAATTTTTCATGAAATTTTCGAAATTCTTCTTAATAAAATAATAAAGCTCCCATAAAAAAGCGTTATCTTTTCTGAGAAATGATGGGCTTTACCAGGTGTTAAAATGTAATACAAAATATCTTATACACTGATAATATAAAATAATTATTAATAGCCTTCACGATCCTCGAATTTTTACGCTTCAATGTTATTGTCATGTTAGCAAACAAACAAAATTTGTAATGTTTCAAGAAGGTAATTAACTTAAAATTTAAACAAGAGATCATACATACCAATAAAAATTCTTTTAAATTTTATCCAAACTATATGAAGATATTCTATAACGTTAGAAAAATATGTATAATAATTGAATCGAAAATGACCAAAAGGATGCAGCAGGTTTAAAGACGCGTATGATCTAAAATTCAAAATAAAAAAAAAAAACAGATTCCAAATCCAGGGAAAGATTAAAAAAGAAAAAGAAAATCAACACCGTTCAATAAACGCACGGTTGAGTGATTCCAGCGATGCAAATCGATTAAGCGTTAATTACACTGTGTCCATCGCGTTCGTGCACGTTGCGTTGGCGTTCACGTCGTTCCTACACACGCATAATCCGATCATGCTGAACGCTAACGCAGCTCTGTACCCAATCTCGATGTCCCATTTCCATTTTCGAAACGGGAATCATCGCATCTTGCCAACCGCTTCACGGCATTTCGAACCGCTGCCAACTTTCCATTGTTTCAACCTGGCCATTTGTCCCGTACAAAGAACCGATTTTATCGTACACGAATATTATTTATTCACGAAACAAAGATTACTTTTACCCTGGAAACGTGTTTCGTAATTTGTGATGGTGCTTTTCGCGATTTTGCCCGCCAGAACGAGTCACGAAGTCAGGAGTTAGTGGATCTCGTTTTTCACCGCTTTTGTTCGCGTTACTCTGCACCGTATGCATGACAAATTTTAATTGCAGATGTTGTCGCTGTGAGAAATTATAGTTTCGTGTTTGCTTTGGGTTTCTACGTTGTACGCGAGTTTGCAGCGTGGCAGATGTCGTGCAAGTACATGCGAATTAGATACATTGAGGAATAGGGGTGTTGATAAGAGATGATCAATATTGTGATAAGGGCTGGTTATTGTTCCGTTATCGTATCTGATCATTGTTTTTACGGAAACGAGAATTTTAAGCGATCGTTCATTACTACCAAGCAAAATCGAGCTTCGAGGAGTAGAATTTTATGGATGCATTGAGAAACCTAGCTCTGGATAAGCTAGTGATTGTTTTGTGAAAAGATGTAACATCATCTCTATTGTACAGTGTCATATATCCTAGTCAACCATAGTCAAACTGACCTCCTCTAACTTTAGATATATACCACTTATATGCTCACACGACTTACGAAGTAATTAAATAATTTTCAATTCATAATATTATAATTTATACATTTTCTTTATACAAGATCCATTAATTGTATTCTAAATTTGTGTATTTATCGGAGGGTATATGTAACAAATAGATAATGGTATCGCATTTTTATTACTATGAAAATGGAAATATTATTTTTAATTATTTGCTGATCGCTATATTATATTAATTCATCGTTTCGTAAATACACGTTTACGATTTTATAGAACACGAATGCATACGAATAAACACGAACAAATAACTGTCCCAGACACGAGATGTACGAATCTGAAACGAAATCATTTATGATCTCTCTTTTCATAGAAAAATTCTTATGGTAACTTTCGAAACCGTCGCATCAAAAATAATATCCGGATGCTTTTTAACGACGATATACAGGACACAACGCCGTATAATATTACAAAAACGTTTCACACTTTGTGCCCATTGGTTGACACAACCACGAGCGACCAAGCGTGTAATAAATCCGCTTCATGTGGCTTTACGCGTAACTCTCTGAGGCTAAGACTTTTTAGAGCGATTTTCCAGGATACTCACGGTTTGAGAATACGCTAGTTACGTTGAACGAGGAAACCCAATAAACGCCTGCTAGTACCAAAGAATACTTAAACGGACCTGGTATCGCTGGTTCATCCGAGGAAACCATATTTTCCACGTTTCCACGTTCGTTGTCGATTATATCGTCAACCAAAGCGATCGCCGCGAGCCAATTAAGTTTATACGACCGGCAACTCGTTTACCGAGGTAACCGTGGACGCGCTAGCAGAGAAACACACGCGTGAAAATTGATTTACTTCCTAGCTTGCGTCGACTCGTGTTGATACGGAACACGAAGTCATAGTCGTGGATTATAGAGCGAGTTACGATGGTCAATTATGTTGATTCACTGAGATTCAGTTCTCGTGGATAGGATTTCGTTTCAGAAATAACGACATGAGGTTAATTTTAGTTAATTACTGATATAGTTTTGTTTCGCTATTAATAATGTCGTTTGATAAATAACTTTGCAATGGTTTAGTATATTTGTGAATGAAATAATTGAAATTTTGTACAATGTAAAATGAAGAATAGGGTGTGATTAAAATTTATCGATTTTGTTTAGATAGTAATGTTTTAATATTATTAGGTTTCAAGGTAAGTTATAGAATTTGTATAAAATTTGTATGAAGTAACTATAGAACATGTAGAAGCTTGTTTTTATTCAGTCCCTATGTAGAAATATATTATAGTACGACGTAGTAATTAATAAATTCAAATGAATTTGACAATTTCTACACAAAATCACTACTACCGTTATTATTATTTAATTTTTTATTGTAACATACTATATCTTCTAATTTTGTATCCTAATAAAGTAGTCAAAAAATATGGAATACAGGTGTTCATAGGTACAGTAACAAAATAATTATAAAATACGTAAAATTCTCTTCTTATTTGATTTTTCTTTTTCTTTTCTTCTTTGAAGTACAATCGATAAGCCAAAATGAATTTCAGAAATTAAACGGCTCAATGTTGAAATAAGGGTAATTTAAACTTCATAACGATATTTCATTTAGCTTAACTTCCTAAAATGCATGAAAATCCCCCAAAAAGATAGAACTAATTACACGAACGTACTGTTGAACAATTTATACGAACATACATATGAACAGTGCTGCTACAGTGAATAAAAGCATCAGGAAACTATATCGATCGACAGGTATCTACGCAACTCTGTACACTTTATGTACTTCGTCATCAGTCCTGTCAATTATCATCATTGATATCCAATATAACAAAACGTGGCTCGGTGTAACTACAATAGGAACATGATTAAGCTAAGCAATCAAATCTGTGGCTAAAACAAATCAGTGAATATCAAAGAATCGTATTTGTTAAGTTACCTTTGCACTTTTTAAATATCTCCATTGTTTAGTTTCTTGAAACATTTAATGCTGCTATGATAGTAAATTTTATAGAAATTCTTATATTTATATTACATTGTGTAATTCCAATCACTGTTAGAAAGAAATAAGAGTTATAATGCAACGAGCAACATATAAAAATGAAATCTTCACCCTATACACATTGATCTAAGAATCGAAAATTAAATTAATAACTTGTAGATATTATAGATTTGAAACAAACATCAAATAGAATTCACTGTAAAAGAACATTCCTCTCGTTCTTTGCTTATCTCTAACTTTTTTCTCTTTTAATTTCTACTATAATTCAGAACAAAATAAGAACACTTAATAGTACATGATAGAGTACGTGATCATAAATTACGTTAGATCGATTCGACAATGCACCGTATAACACATTATATGCCCATAAACACGCGTGTACACGCGTATCAGTAAGGTAATTTCATCGAATAGTCTCTTATGTCACGACATAATTAGATCTGCGTTGAAATTGATCGGGTGTTTTTGCGGACATAGTTAAATGCATCGATGGCCGCTATGGAGACCATAAACAATTATATACTCGCCATTCTATTCTTTGAACGCTGTTACCGGCGTCACCGTGAATATCGAGCTTCCAGACGACATTGTTTATTGAATATAATGGATGAATGCTTTTACATTCAAACCAATCCATTTATGAACTCAGTCAATTTCAGTTCCATGCGATTCGATTCCTTACCTATACGGCTCAATGATTTCCATCGATCGCCAGTATAATCAAGTTGTTGCGATAAGTTTGCGATTTCAGAATCGTCATTCAATAGATTTTGCCAGAACATTATTATTAGACTGATTATTATGATGCAAATTTATATTTTTATGAACATAATTAAAGAAATAGAAATTAGCATACAGATTCGTTTAATGCATTAAAAATTATAATGAGTATCGTAGTTACTTGGTGTGTTTTATATATTTTTGTATATCATTAATCATCATCAATTACGCATTCACACCAATATCTTTATATTCCATGTTCTAATCGTTATGACAATAATTTGACACAACATGTTAAATTACGATTTAATGCAATTTGATGTCCTCTAAATATGAAATGTTATGCATGTGACCGTAATTATTATTCAAACACTTTATTTATTTCTCTTACTAATTGAATATTCCATAGTGAAAATTTGGTAAGGATATCTCGAAGCTGAACAATTAACGAGATATTGAATATTGATTCAGCTCGTTAATTAATTAATTAATTACGAAATTCTAAATCTGGTTGGAACTTATCAAGTAACCAAGTGAAAAGTCAGGATCAGCCGAAGTTGAATTTCATTTTATAGTGATAAATCAAATATTAAACGATAATCAAATGTCGATGTAAGGATCTAAGATTTATTTCGGAATGGACGACATATAAAATACAAAACGTAGAAGATAATTTAGCTGCCGACGAAAGTTTCAACGATATCGAGTAAGTGGAACACAAAATTTCCGAGGAAAAATATCGTCAGAATATTCACACGAAGGAATATAAAAGTTTTTCTCTCAGCTATTTCGTTTCCTTGGTGTGTATCGACAAAATTTATATTAAATTACTATTTATTGAGAAGACACAGGTAAACAAAATCTTTTTAATAACTTGTCAACTCGTGGAAACCAGATCCGATTTGAATCTGTTTATACATAAAAATTATACATATACAAGTTCATAAAAATGATAGAAACCTTATTTTGTATGATATATTCATAAAGGATACATATTTACAACTAAAAGAATTCTAAGAACAAGAAAGTATGTGAGATTTTAGATTAAAAGAGAATATTTTTCTCTATCTATTACGTAGATTATTCGTTTAAATAGCTTAAACACGTTTAAAAGTTACAATTAAAAAGATAAAAATTAATTCTTTGATTTTAGATATTTCATTACTAATAACATTATCATACGTATAGTAAAGTATATTGTATCTCGATTTTCATAATAAACATTTTAAAATCGAAATACCAAAGATAATGAAACATTTTTCTATTTATTCTTTCATTGTCCTCTATTTACAAACGACAAGAAAGAAATTTAAAAACTGTTCCATTGAAATTAAATTCGCCATTCAGCTGTTCAATATTAGCTCCAACGAACTGATGTCTCATCGATTTCATTTCGATGTCCTTTATTGATGATTATATCGATGAACCATTTAAAATTGAATATTACAACTCGTGTACATGTTAACATTTCAATGCACTGGTATATTTTATTTATATTCTGGATTCAACTGCTCTTTAACCATAGATACTGAAAAGTATAACTGAAATTAAATGAGCAATCTGTCCCTCTGTCTATCTTTGTTTATTTCCATGTTACCCATTATGTGTATTTTATGACAATAAATTGCGATTCTCATTGTGTTCGAACAAATATTAATGCTTCACTTGAAATTTCTGTACAAAGAGGCTCGTGTTTCTGTTCGCGGAATTCTTTCCCCCAATATAGAATATTTTCCCGGCAATTCATTATATTATATTATTGTATGTAATGGATATTACAGTTTGTAATTGGTATTTAATTTGTAGGAATATCATGCATCAACGAATTTCATTATTTGCAAAATATGAGATCATTAACTAGAAATTTCTTAGGCGCTTTCAATTTCCTGGGGCTTCTGTACGCAATTGAACTAATATTACTACAATAGCAATAAGTTCGATAATGAAACAGATTTGTCGAATTACAAATCGGCTGATTAAATTGTAAAATTATAAAAAACAAGTCCATAATCCATAACTTGTAATTTTCCGATTCTTTGATATATATTATTAATTACTAAATTACTTCAAAACTGATAGTATATTATACGTATGATTATTCTCAAACTTCTTTAAAGTGTCTTTAAAAATATGAGTTTGCATAAAAATTCATTGTCTACCCATCGCTTTAATTCGCTTTTCAAATAACTGAAAACACGTTAAGGATCGACCATTCTAACATTAAATATCCTTATCAAAACCAATCTCATTTGCCTAATTGATATCCTTCATCGTTCCTTGTTTCCATTATAACATAAAGCGATGCGATTAATCAGGTTATACCAACCAATTATTATCTGCAGTCAAAGGTCTTCAGGCAGAAATAATACAATCTAATATCCACCTTTCTCTCGCACAGAACACAGCCGCCCAAATCTCCATAATTTGACGAACAATTCGACCAAACAATTCGGCCAAACAATCCGCGTAAGCACAAAAGCTAGTCCGTTAGTTTCCACCATATCTGAACACCATCAAAGGCATAGCGAGTTGCTTTTGAATTAACAACATGATGGGGGTGAGTCAAGTTATGGCCAAGGCATGTCGAATTGCGGAAAATCCCTCGTACCACGATCAAGCTCAACTTCCGGCCGCTCCTAATTGACTTCCAACACGTGGAGACGTTCGTGCCACGCGAAGGCCAGTTTCTAGCCGTATTAACTGATCCACTCTTCCCTTTCAATCCGGGTTAACGAGTGCTCGCTAGCGAATGTTCAACAGTTAGCTCGTATATCACGAATCGTGCTGACTTTATTGTGAAAACGAAGCCACGTGAAAAGTGATTCGATCATAAATCGAATCGGGGATTAACTTCATGTGGCGAAGATATTGAAGTAAATTTGTGTTACAGTAATTAAAGAGAACGCAAAGAACACGGGGCAGGTCTATTCTTGTCGATTTTTTTATCTCCATGTCACTGTGAAATTTTGTGAATAGTCAATCGACATTTTTGAAATCTTTATTAGGCTGGAAGAATATATGGATACTTAATTTCATAGTCAAGTAGGAGGACAGTTCTACGAATATCATTAAACTTGAACGTTGTTTATCTTGTTCTTCGCCTGTGGTTTTTGAATATTGAAAATACTGTTAGTATAAAAGTTGTAAAATATATGAATAGATTGATGAGCGAGGCTTTTTGTGGATAAAGATGTATCTATGTAAATTAATTTTTCTTTCTAAACATTAAGCGAATCGTAAGGTAAATATATCTTAATATTACTGTACAGAAAATTCATTACTTTATTCATAAAATTTATTCTTTAGAAGAAGGTAGAGAGAAGATTCGCCTTTTAATATTTTTTTTTTTTTTTTTTTTTTTTTTTTTTTTGTAGTGAGTTACGATCTAGGACGTGATAGGCTAAAATTATTATCAACGACAACTCGTTCATTAGTGGTTTCATGTACTTTAAAACCACCAAACCGCTTCCTGAGGATCCCCAAACCCAACGAGGTTATTGGTATTTTACACGCGTTATACTGCGCTTATATTATCCAATATTACATGGTTTATAAATTGCATAAGATAATATAATGGTAAAAAGATAATACTACCAGGCCTTCGTTCTATGATCCAAAATGTTTTTTTTCTATGATCCAAATGTTCTTTTTTCGATATTTATTGATCATGTTGTTTTATTATTTTCAAGATACAATTAGAATCTGCAAAACATTTTATTGATGTTTTATTAGATTTGACGTAAGTATACAGTGTTAAAAGTTGTATGAATAATTAATTAAAGCAGTAAAGCAATTTTTCTTACTTTTCTTGTATGAATAAAGAAATAATGAGCTTTTAAAGATAATGTGCTCGAGTGAAAGTCATTTCTCTTGATTGCATATATCTAAAGGAAACATTAAACTCTCCACCATAAAAGTATTCGATAGAGAATGATAGAACACGAAATCTAAAGCAACAGTTTTAAATTTGTGTAGCAACCTACAAATGTGTTTTGTTTTTTTATCTAGAGCAAAGACAAGGAAGGATGGTTTATTCAGAGTTAAGTTCAAGTTTATTCGTACAAGCAATACTCAACACAAAACTGACTACAAATATCGCCGTATGTCTTAACACTCGGCTTCCAACTTCTCAAACTGCTCAACTCAAACTGCTCCACTCAACTGCCACAACTCAACTCCTACATTCAACGGACTCTACTCAACTGACTCTCCGCAACTGACTAACTCAACTGACTCTACTCGACTGCCTAATGCTTCTGTCTGTCCTCCAGATATGCCTGACCCATTCCCAGGTAGATCCCCTTCAATTACCCCAATGTTGTAAAAGGCCACAGGTATGATCCATTGTCAAGTACGTCCCTTTTCCCGATACTACATTTGTAACTTAAGATATCAGATTTGTCATAATAAAGTGGAATTTCATTTAGTATAATATTTTAAACGTTTAAAACGAATGATCGTATGTAGTTGAAATAATTCCAACAATAATGTATTTGTAATACTCCATTTTATGCAAAATCGTATTTTTATAGATATAACTAACATGAATACCTGTGGGGGTCGAGTATTGATTTATTTCACTCTCTAATTACTAAATATAATGAGAAACTTACATTGGCAACTTTATATGTGTGTGTGTGTGTGTGTGTGTGTGTGTGTGTGTGTGTATGTATGTATTTTATCATATGCAATCTAATAACAAATTATAATCATTACTAATATCAATAACGTAATAATAATAAAATGCTTCTTATAAAAAGTTGATATTACCAGAATTATCTTTGATAGTTTAAAAGCTGATGTACACACGCGACGCACATTTATAAATATAATCCTTCTCAGATTTCTGTAACATTTCAAAGTCTATTTTGTCAGAATACTCGAAACTTTCTATAGATCACTCGAGGCAAATTCACGGAGAACACGCGTGGGTATCATTGAACTTCGTTACAAAGTTCTCGTCACTCTGCTAATCTCTCAAAGAAGTAGATTCCGTCGAATCAGCTTTAGAATTCGAGATGCTTACACTCGTAGAAGCTATTAGGCGCCTGAATCGATCATGCTAACATCTATATTCAAGAACATCCTTCTACGACCGCGTTTCACCCATGAAAATCCTATAAAGGGATTATTGAAAATCATCTATTCATAATTTCCTGCCTCATGCGCCATTAATCTTTATATTGGGAGTTGCCACTGTTATACGTCATTTCATGAATTATATGTAGAAATGCCAGAGGAAAATACCGTTGGACTAGCGTGGAAATATTTTTTAGAATAATTTCCTTGTCTACGTTTTAACTCCCGCCATTTAGAAATGCCAGGAAATATTATGCTTTTCGAATGGCAAAGCTGATATTCCTATCACACCACTGCGATTTTCATTCGAAATAAAAGTACGAAATGAAAGCCTGGAATAAAAATTATACCCTGTTTTATTTAAACTGTTATATTTATTTTGAAAGCAACTTATGCATTTGCAAAAAAATGACGTTATTTATATCGCGAACGAATAAATAATTTTTACTTAATTTTTCTAATTCAACCAATATTCTTCAATGAAATAATAATACCCAAGCATTTTTGTCAGCTAGATATGTTTATAATCTACATATATATTTTTAGAATATGATATATCTCAAAATAAAATGATAAAATGATATATTATTTGAGCAATAGCTCTCTTCAACATTTCATTGAAACAATTCTGAAGCGTTTGCGCGATTTTATGTACGATTAGCTTATATATATTCTGAAAATTAAATTTATACGAGGAGAAGTCTCGTATGGAAGTTCCGTGCTATATTCGCGATTCAATTTTTGAAACATGTACGTCGCATATTTTAGAACGTTCTTGGTAATCCTTTATGCTAGCGCAGTCGCATATGACATTTTATATTTTATAAACACGAGATTACTTCAATGGACAGACCAAGTGAAATGGCGTTTGCGAACGTAATAACAAAACCTGCTTCACCAAGTATCTATTATGATTATTATTCAGCAGAGAACCATGAAAATTTAAATGAAATATACAACGACGAATAATCAGACAACGAAGTATCGGCTGAACTTTTTAAACCATTTTCAAGTAAGTGATTTGTTACTTGAAACTTATATTTATAATCTGTCACTTAATTCATCGGAATAATACTGCAAAAACTCGGCCTGTTATTTTAAATAATATAATTTATATAACCGCAACCTAACCCGAATATGCAAATGCTTACACACATTCTACGCCTAACGTATCAACGTCTAAATCCAATGAGACTAGAATTCGCCGTTAACACCCAAATAACATACTCAATTATTACGTATGAAAAGCTTATCGAATCCTACTCAATAAAGCTATCCCCATTCTTGACTTAACGAGTTACAAGAATCCTCGTTTCACCCCCGGTATCAAATGTCTCCAACCCTGTTGATCCACCGAAGCGAGATAATTGAGATTTCGAGATCAACGAATCTAATCGAGTCAATCGCTTAGATCTCAAGTTGTACACCGTTTCAAGCGTTTCTCTCGTTTCTTCAAATTGAATTCGAGAAAGGAACGAATCAGCGAACGAGAGACACAGGTTCGTTGTTTTAGTTTTAATCAAACCGGATCGTTTAATGAACGACTGCGGGCTCAAAGGATTCAAAGCATTGCCAGAAGCTAAAGCATTATGGAGCAAAAGATAATTCTCATCGAATAAAGGAAGAGGATAAAATCCGAAACGAGCGATGTTTCGTTGTTGAAAATCGCTTGGAATGCGGGGTTTTTTTCTAAAGCTTTCTCTGTTGCTTCCTAATTTCCTCTCTTTGCCGGCGACGATGAATCGGATAAATGTCAGAGACGGCAGTATTAAGTTGTTTTTACGTTCAGGATAATTAATTTTACTTTGTGCTCCTGTCATTTTTCGGCATCAGATGTCTTGTTCTTTCATCCTCCACTTTTCAAAGTAATAAATATGTAATTTATGAGCAGAATATATGAAAAGGGACTGTAACATTACTGAGACATATGAACTCGTATACATAGAGACATATCCTAAGCAAATAGAATGTATATCGGAAGCCATCCTAAGCCGCAAAACAGGAAGTAAGAATAAATAATAATATACGAACTCGTACGTGAAACCAAATTGATCAATTACGGTTCTGGAAACTTTTTTTGATCTGTATATCAGAATATATATATGATCGCTGTCCCTTTAAGTAATCTTTCAGAACTCAATTTTTTTCATCTGGATGGAGTCGATTAGTTTACCTATAAATACAATAACGACCGTTCTTTTAAAATTGGAGAAAGTTTTATTAACCTCTCGAGAAGATAGAAACTTTGTCTTTATAACTTACAAACTTATTAGTAGATTTATTATTATATATCTTTTATACGCTTTTATAAACTTTTTCATTTGAAAAATGTTTTACGACAGCGAATAATAATAAATTTCAAATAAAATTCTAATGAAATAATGCTCGTTATCGTCATTTTCCTGTGCATTTTAATTTATCAAGTTGATCAGCGTCGTGGCTTCTCAGCAACTCATATTTCAAGCAAATAATACGTCGCCGATATGGCGCATGTACAATAAAGGAACGCTGGTCGGATGACGCGACCGCAAAACTTTTAAACTCGATGCGACGCACGTTGAACGTTCGATCAAATATCGGCAAATATTTCAATTAGTTGTACGGACGCCGATATCCGATATCGACTTGGTGGAAACGGTTATTATGGCTTCGTAAATTTTACAACAAATGGGATAGTTCGCCGCGAGTTTTCGCCCACGACCATATTCCAAACTTACCGAAGAGTGGATGCGCGTATAATTCGATTACAATCCGGAAACACGTGAGCTTTCCAACGAAACGTAATATGAATGTTACAGCGTATACATTTTAGAAAGCAGAATATTCTAAGCGTTACACATGAGAGATGCGAAAACCTATAATTTACATTTCAAAACATTTATTGAAAAAGCAATTTTTAGATGAAAATTTCAAAATAAATACTACATACAGTGTACATATAATATACATATAGTACGTATTGAACAAAAAGAAATTGTGTATTCAATTATAGATAATTCTGCGTATACTCCATCACACGATGTATGTTCAATGTATAGAATCCTAACGCTAGAAAATTACTCGGAATTGGAAGTATCAACGCTTGCTCGAAGCGACGACGGTGATACGAGAGCTTGTTTCATGGAATCTGAATAATTTCCTAGCGGATCGTACAAAGTACATAAACTACGTTTCAATCACCTTTGTGATAATCCAGTACACGTACGCACGCGTTCGTTATCTTCGCTTTTGGTATCGCGAATCGACGAACAGGATCGAGGAAACAGAACAGAAATTCCTTTTGAGGCTATTCAGATGCGTGTAATTCGTACTATGAAATTTATACGTGCATCCGGGGCATAAGGCACACAAGATGTTAGGAATTAGGTCGACGTGTGTTTCGATGAACCGCGGTTCTGCGTTAATTAGCGTTAATGTCTGCTTCAATTCGTGGAGCGATTTAGCCGCGATCAGAAAACAAAGTTCAACGTGAAAATTTCATTCACCTACGAGTGAATGGTGGATTATCGTTGTTTGAATAAATAGTTGTTTGATCCTGTAAGATGAGAGTCGTTTGAAGGACGTAAAACAAATTGCTAAAACTTTTCGTTAACTGAAATTGATTTAGAAAGAGTTTTCATATACTCGTCGGTTTTTCGGTGAAAAAAAGCTTCAATTAACATAAAATAATAATATCGCGAATAAAATGTTCATTTACTTAAGGAAATCACTTTTTTTTTTTTTTTTGAAATTCTAACAGAGCACACTTTACATATCTATATTTTTTCTAATATCTTTCGATAAAATTCTGCTGAAATTTATTTTAATATTCTTAATTCCACAAAATCATTGAAATTTTTACAAAACGCAACATAATTGGCATGTTTTCGAGATCTTTCCTGTCGGACATTTTTCTTTTCTCCACCACGGAAGAACAATAGAGACAGGAAGAGAACGCTGAATTGGAAGCTATCAATTAAAAGCTGGTCGCTTGCCGAACAGTTGTCGATAACTGAAAAGATTCGATTTCGACAACCAGAAACAGATCCGTGTCTGTGATTTTCGCAATTCGACGGCGCGAGCTATCGATTATACATAAAAAAAAAGTCACGGTGAATATCCGTACGAATATCCGAATATTCGTTTGACAAGAGAAGGTTTTCATCTTTCGAAGATATTTGTATCGTTGTACAAGATATGGTATAGTTGCTAACACTGGGTAAATGATGTGACGATTTAATTATCAATATCACAATTGTTCTAATTCTGTAAACTATTATAATTATTTCCGTTTTGATTTATAAAAATTGTCTATTTATAATAAAATACAAAAGAAATCTGATGCGTACGTTTTATTCTATTTATTAGACAACACATCCCCTTCAGATTCACCTTTGAAGTACCGTATGTTATTTTCAGCTCGATTTACTCATGATCCTCTCCTGTTAAGTTTATCAAGAGCTTTACGTATCTTTTTCACCACTGTCTGTGTTATTTGGGTTTTCCATTTTCCATGCCATTCGTCCCTTTTTACTTCACACACGTGTCACCTTAAAGAATTTCACCGACACGATCGTCAAAATTCCGTGGTTTTTGCGAAAAAGGAATATTACGACTTTGATATAGCAAATCTTATCTTTTGCTATATTCGATCTCTGCCATGAAACCAATTTGTAGGTAACAAAAATTACGTTTAATTAAAAAATTGGAAATTTATGAAGTTTTTTATTACTTAATGCTTCATAATACTTTTTAAATAATTTTTTGATTAATGAAATAAATTTATAGGAAGCAACATCTCTTAAATATTTGTCAAATTCATGCATACTTTCTGATAAATTAACTCGAAATTAACCAATATCAGCGATCTAGATTTAAATACCAGACTTTCCACAAGACCCAGAACTTTTAAAACTTCGTGAACCTTAATCCATCACGCGATTTGGCTATCAAAAAGTGTCCCTGAAATCTGTACATGCGATAAATCGCTTTCAACACACTTCCAGCTAATTTAAAACAGTATAATTGTTAGTTACATTTTATTAATATCTATAATATCATATCGATATCAATAAATTGTTTTTTATATAACACGATTAGATTACGCCTAGATTATATTACACCACATGTATATCATAACTTCTTTATACTGTAACATGTAACATATGGCCGACTGTAAATCACAAATGTGAATCAAGATTTTCAGGCTTTGAATTTAATCATGTATTTTCAATCTTGAAAGTATCATCGCTTTAGTTTCATCATTAATTATGTTGTTACAATACCTTAATATCTTGCAATTTTATTATATTATATTCTTCCATTACGTTTTAGTATTACAAAATACAATAACTATAATGTTCGAGTCGAGATTCGATTTAATATCATTCCAAATATTATTTTCTATCGCATCCCATCAAATCGATATCCAAATTTCAGAAAGAAACTCGCGAAATAGAATATCGACATCTCAGAATATTCCCAAACAGAACTACAATATCGAGAATTTGGATCCCACGACGACTTCAATTTCCAACCTGAACACGAACATGCACAGCATCAAATCGCGCTTCAATTAAAAAAAAAAAAAAAAGAGAAAGAAAAAGAAAACATATTCCTCGCAACGCTATTCGAACCTTCGCTCGTACGACACTTTTACCTAGTAGCTAAAACGAACTATAAGGGGACGCAATAAAAACGAGAATGTCGGTCAACAGGCGTTCCAGCTAAAAGGAACATGGATAAGCCATTCGAGGGTTGAAAGAGCGGCATGAAGAATGTACACTCGCGTGAACACACGCTTCCTAGCAACGGAGCAACAACCGAACAGTCACGTGTGGGTGGCCGACAAAGGCCGCCTAGCTTAGCTGGCACAAAGAAAATTTTAACAGTCTGTCGATTACATGTAGGTACGCGTCGATACTGTGCCTTTGTCTCTTCGCCAGCTAGTAACGTAGATGTCGATTCAGTAGCACGTGAAATCTCGTTAATCGTTTACGCGTGTCGCGCCTCGTCGTTGAATAAGCCAACACGTTTCGCGCCAAGCTTTTACAGTTAGCAAGCTTTTAAACAGAAGAAGAGAGTCGAGCGGTGCCTCGACGTTTTTGGAACGCAAAAAGAAAGCAAGACCCTCTGAAGCCTTCATCTCAGACAATGGATCGATTGTATGGCTGAGAAAGACTGACGGTAGAATTGTCAGGCGAGATGAAAGACGACAGAAGCGTGGATATCTATAGAGTAGTCGAAATCGTGCCGAATTTTATAAATGATAGTACTATAAATGAGAAATGGCAGGGATGTAGATGAGTTGTGTGGTCGTAGAAGGAATTGGAGGTAGGAAACGAAGTTGTAATGCGAGTCTCAGATGAGAACGATCGAAGACTGCAAGATTTAACTCCTCTGTTGTTCGAATTGTGCTAAGTCTTGTTTGGAATAAGCAAGTGAATAAGTGATTACCAGATTGCAGATTTTTATGTATTCGTGAAAAATTTGTCGGAAATGTAGAAACACATGAGATGCACATAACATGTAAAAATATATAAAATATAATACTTCCTATAATATTAGGTCGTCCGAAAAGTTTCTTTAGTTTTATAAGGAAATAATAGATGCACAACATTTTCTGTTTTATATTATTTTATCGAATTACATATTATCCATTTTATTCTATCAAAATAAAGATCACAACGTTCGACAGATTAGGTTTCATGTTTGTATAAAGATGCATCGTTGCAAAAGACGTGTCTGTAAAAGAAAGATACTTTTCGGGCAACCTAATATTTAGTGGATACGATAAATGCATAAATTCAATTTTTAATGAGTTGTGCTCGTAACTACGAATTAGCATCTTTTTTACAACTATCTCAAACCTAGGTATTATTGTTAGATTTAGTCTTTTGCTTAGGGAGCCAGAAATTACAATAGGTCTAGAAATTAGTTTATGATCGTGGAATCACACGTTTACAGATCAGACAAATTACTAGGGCTGTGTATCCTCAATATTTAGTTACATGTCGTAAACTGGCAACTCAGAGTACCTACATCGGCAATTAGTGAACAGAATTCTTTCTTGGTAGATGATCGACTCCTCACTAACATTGAACCAGCTTGATGGATGCTCGAGAATTAGACGATTTGTACGAGAGGGTAAAACCCCCATTAGTTCACCGTAAACGTCCAGATCCGGTTACTTAATGTAATTCACTTTTTCTAAAATGGAAGTTTCATAAGTTTTTTAAACACAACGTTTTCATAATTCGCAAGCATACCTGTACAGTATAATTGTATAATTAATTACTAATTGATTGTACAGTATAATTTGAATGATTTAAAGTAGAACAAAATAAAACATTTGTATACCTCTTCGAGAGATTGATCCTTCAAGAAGGATGTTTTATAGTCGACACACCACCGTGCAAAAAACATCAATGTTCGCACGTGATTTTCACTAACACGAGCAGTAACGATACGATCCACATAAGCGCTGGCAACGTAACTTTAACAAAGATATATCGTTCGATATATCGTTCTACGGGGAAAAAACCTGTGAGAAGAAAGTAAGAAACCGAGAGAGAACTTCTTTATACATCAATCGGGACGGTTCTTGCTGGAGAGTTTAAGACAATTTTTACGTGTCGTACGTGCAACAAGTTACGACCGTCATTTGTCTGAAAATAGTTTCGCTAACATAAAAAGAAACAACGAAAGGAATATTTTTACATTGCAGAAGAAGTAAACGACAAATATTTTACGCGTGGTAACGAACAAAAGAATCATCATAGAGAGAAAGATAAAATGGATTTAACCGATGGAAGTAACAGTAATTTCAAAGAATTTCGAAGAATATTGGCGGCGAGAAAACTGCATAATGGAATTATTTCGCATAAAAGAATCGTAACGCAGAGGAACAACTGTGGAATTACTGGAAACAGTAAATTCTGCATAAACGAAGATGCTATAAAATTCTTGCAATTAGAATGAACCAGGCGGTAATACGAGGGAGGGTAATAACTGAACTGACAATAAAATCAATCTGACGGTAAAATCCTTTCAAATGGATAATTCCCGAGGTTATAATAGGCACTGGGAACGAACAAACGAGTGGTGGAACATTCTTATCAATTTATAACATCGTAGGAAGATGTAAAACAAGACTATGAAACCGTGATAGAAATCGTTATGAAGAAATGTTATTTTCCATTGAGATCTAATTTTATAGCTTGTACAATTCTAAAAATTTACTTGGAGCATGACTCGTTTGCGTTTAAACGCCATCGTAATTTTAAGATGTCGTGGAAATTTATCAGAACATAATCAACATACTTAAAAACATAATAAAAAGACAACGCTTGATCAAAACTCACGATTTTCACCTGTGTTTACAACGTTCAACGAACACCGGAAATAAAATAATTCTTGTTTCTCCGAAGGAAAATTTCAATCAAGACAAATCCAGTTTTTCGCGAGCTGCAGCGAATTCCTTGTTCCGTATCTTCCAGTCAACCTAGTCGCGATGTTTTGCCAGTAAATCCGAGTGGAAGTAAACAGAGAAGAGAAGAGAAGGTAAGAAATTAGAAGAGGGACGAGAATGTTGGAATAAAAGTGAAACGAGAGGCATTTCTTCATCGAAGGATTTGCTGTTTCGTAGCGACGTGAACAAACGAACCTCTTGCTTTTTGATTAATGTCTCCGAGGAGACGAACAGATGCGAAAAAAGTGTCGTCGTGTTCTCTGAAAGCTGCTCGGCAGCAAAAACGTGGAAAATAATGGAGGAACAGGTGAAGATACGGGCTTGCAAATTGATGAGTGTTATGTTGAATAATGTTTCGAACAGACGCGTCGAAATGATACGATTTGTTAGAAAATCTCCTAGAGCTCGCAACTAAGTTGTTATTGTAATAACGTTTATTGTATCAGATAACAGAGAGAATGTATTAAATTATATTTGAATGAAGCTTTAATTGAAATTTAGAATGAAATATAAATACGTATCGAAAGCTAAACTGTATATAAATAAAGCTATATTAACATATATTCAATTTTTTATTGTTCATTGTTAGTTCAGTGGAACGTACACGTACACGTTTGTACATAAAATAAACAGTCGGCAACGAGCTAATATCCTTTTAATAAAAATTCGCGAATGATAAATATAATTCGCGTTTGTAATTAAAATGTCACGAGGACGAATATTTATGTGGATTTAACTTGGAAAGTGGTTGAATTCTCGTTGAATCGTAGATAATAATAGTATATAGAATAGGGATCTCTCCTAGCGTCACGGCAATTTATCATAGCTGGAAAATAAAAGTATTTATCCACTCTAATCTGAACGTTTGCCAAAATAAATGAGAAACGAGGCATAATCTGGAAATAATGAATTGAACTCGGAGATGATAAGATTAATCAACGTTTCGCGTTGGAATAGCTAAAACAGGCAATCACTTTGCTACGACATCGCTTTATATGGATTCAGCTTCGAAACTGTTATTATAAATTCATCAAAAGATCTCCCAATTTACTCGAATTCATAAATAAATAAGACGGTAATATGAACTCCCATGTATGTCAATTTATTATGAATACACGATAACGCGATATTCGATAAAAGATTTAAATGGCTAAGATAAAATCAAGTCGGAAATGAATATTGTTTATAAGAACATAAGTGTCTGTATAAAAGCGCCGATTCGAAATGGAGGGAAGAGGTTTCCGCGTCTATATTTTTCAGATAAAATCGTTGAACAAATACTTCATCAATTACTACGAACAAATATCGGAAATTATATTATACCAGTTACACATATTTTCGAAGCTTGGATAAATATTATTCGCTATTATCTTCTACATTATCGGAAACTCTATCGACTAGACATTCGGAAAAATATTCATTTCCGGCCAGGATGCAGGAATTACGCGAACCTTCTGCAAATTTCCATCAAAATAAATACTTTGTTACCGCTATAACAGTTTTCAGTAATATTAATCCAGAAATATTCATGATAATGAAATAATTATAATTGTACTGAAATTGTAATGAAATAATTATAATTGTATAATTATAAAATAATTATAATTATAATTGTATAATTGTATTTAGTACATACAGATTACGCGAATGTTTTATAAAATTGTGGTTCGATTAACAGTTTCAATCTTAAGTTATAAAAATTCCAGGGAAATTTTCAGGGAAATTACAGTTTTACTGTTTCATACTACGATACAGAGGAGAATAATATTTGAAAAATTAAAAATATGAAATATAAAAATGGTTCTATAGAAAAATATTCTATGGAAAAAAGTTTGTGAATTTTTTTAGACTTCGTTAATATCGGTTAAATTAAACTAATTATTCAGTTAATTAACAGAACTCTCATCTTCTGACTGCTACGCTTAATGAGATTTTATTCCATTATTATGAACCTCGCTCAGTTAGATCTTCGTTAAAAACTAGATGAACGTAAAAAAGACAAAACCAAGCCCATGCAATTACAGCGATTGTACTGTTTTAATAAATTCTAATAACAACACAGTACAACTACGTAGAAACAAGATAAAATCGAGAGGACATTGATTAAACGATTCAATCGTTACGATGTTAAGAAGTATTTAACTCCGTTTTAATAGTCTTGTAAAATAACTCTTATATTAATTAATTGCACCTATAATTTACTTTTACAGTATCTCAAAGCGTAAATAATTCAATATCATATGTTTTATACTAAAAACAGCAATAATGAAATTTTTTATTTATATCAAATTACATTAAAGACAGACTTTGTTCAAATTAATAAAATTATTTTATAGTTACACAATATTTCATAAGAATGTTCTTAATCTTTGATTAATACAATTCGCCTTTTCTTTTTCGCCACAATAATAGCCAATCGATTATTAAGAGTCAATAAGCATCGACTTGGCTATACTATGACAAACATATACTACTGATTATTGGAAGAAGAGCAATTTAACGAGAAACCTGAAACAAACCTTGTCTTTTTTCTTATACGTATACCCTCCATCTTCGTTAAAAAAATAATCTATCTACACAAGCATTCTTGTTTACATACACGTACATACGATACAAATAATGCATGGGTGTGTGTCAGTGTGCAAATATTGAATATTATCAGATTGATGGAAAAATATCGTTCTTCTTATTCTTTAAAAGGAACAAAATTAAAAAGTATCGACTCACTATCTCTTGTCTGAAATATCTTTACACATTGAATTGGTACATTGATATCAAATACGTACGTCCTTCAATGTCATTATAAATAAAGAAGTAGCGCATATTTTTCAAAATACTCAATAATTTTATTGAAAGCAATTATGAAAGAAAAATATTCTTTTTTTAAATATGCTTACTAAACTGTTTTCATATAATAAAATGGTGCATTGAAATTAAGGAAATTGCTAAACTAATTTAATTAGAAAATATGTAATATGAATGTCTATTAAAGTTTGTAATTAATTGCAGGGTTTCATTAAAATTTCATATTAATTGTAACGTTCGACTGAACCAATACATTTCATTTCCCCAATGATATTATTGAACATTATCAAACTCAACCTAATACACGCTATCTCAACCTTCTCGAAACGCACTCTCCAACTCCAATCTATCATTTTTCAAAATTTTCCTGTCCTCGTATTCAATTAGCCCAGTAATAATTAACGAAAACACAATAACGTCGCGTATGAATAATTTCACTGGCACTACGGGGCATTTTATCAGAACAATTCAAATTTATTAATTAGGAATGTAAATAGTCATGGCAGAAGTAAATCCTCTAGCGTATCCTCGCAGCTCGTCAATAATTTACACGGATGTTATCTTGTCGATCGTCAAAGCTCGTCGGCAGGAACATCTGCATACCGTGCAATTAATAGTTCCGCCCGATTATGGTAAACTGCGGCCTATACGTGATTCGCGAACCGAATTAGTGGAACATTACTGCTAACGATTACATTGCGTGCATCTTTATTCGGACAATAAGGGACAACATAGGAATATTGTTATCGTAAATAATCGAAGCTGCTTTTGATATATTACCATAATGAATTGCTGGAGAAATTAAATAATCGAGCGTGATAAAAATAAGAAATAATTGAAATTATCGTTTCAGAATTTAAGAAAAATTCAAACAAGTAGCAATCATTTTTTCTAGACAAACTTCTTCGATGTATTCTATGTATATATGTAAATTAGGAAAAATGTTATAAATTAAACGGTGTTAAATGTTATAAGTAGTTTGAAGATTAATTAAAAAATTATAAGAAAGATACGAAATATGAAAAGAATGGTAATTGATTTGAGGCTGTAGTACAAGAGAAGAATAGAATACCCAATTTCGAAATGTCCATCATCCCTGTCAGTAAATAAATACAAAACTGACGATAGTGTAGAAAATCAAATTCGTTAGTCAACGAAGTTCATTTCGATTTTATATCGTTTATTTTATTATATTATTTCAGTGGATCGATCATCGACACTATTCCTTTTCCAAAATTTCCCAAAATCCACACGTAAATAGTAACATGAAGTAACATAAAGCATAAAGTGGAGCATATATAAAAAACCAAAAATTTTGTAACACCTTGGAAAATGAAAATTGATAAACAGGACACTTTATTAAGTGTACAAATTAATCGGATGCCTTGATATGTAATCCACTGTAACTCTGTTCTAAATTTAAAAATTTCACTTATCATTCTAAGGTTTCGGAGTGACAAGTTTCAAATACAGAATTTATTAAATTGTTTCTATTTAATTTATACTTTCATCTAAGTATTTAAATTACACTATTGTAGATTATATTTTGTGTTATTCTACACCGCTGACTACCTGAAAGATAGAAAGCTATTTTGCTTTTGGTAATATATTTAATTATTTAAGTAGCCGCCTAATTATAAATTATATGCGATAAAGGCACTGAATCAACTTGTACATTTAATATTTAAGCAAAACAGTTATGTTTCCAGTGAATATTACTGCTGTACTTAGAACAAATAAAGAATAAGGTGTACATCAAAAGTTTGATATTTTCATGATGCAGATATACACAGTCATTATACGATTATATCCTAACATAGCTGTTTCAATTAGTATTCAAAAGGAGCATAATTACTGTTGGATACAGTTTATACTCAGGGAGCTGAAATTGTAACAGCTATTAAGACACGTGTAAGAAAGGTGTTTTGCTTATGGTAATATAGATATAATGCCATGAAAAGGAAGTACATCAAGATTTCGTAGGGATATAATTAGTAGTCGCGATGTAGTCATCGATGAATTTACTCACAAGGTAAGTTACCCAGATGTTAAATTATTTTTGAAGAAAAAAGACGGTCGAAGAAAAATGATGTCAAAGTCCGTCATAAGCAGCTCTGAAAAATGAATATAAATAATTTTCTGTTTATTTGCAAAGTTCTTTCGTACACACACAAATAAAACAGTTAAAACGGTAACAAGAAACATCAATGTAGCATATAAGATCGATAATTGATGTTTAAAAATTTGTGAAATATTATGGTGGGGACATTAGTGATTTGAATGAAAAGTTTAACGCGCAAACTCGAAACAAAATTTAGTGTATTAATGTAATTCTTACATAAACTAATGAAATTCTTCATAAAATTCTGAATATTATCAACTGCCTATTAGAATAATTTTAATACACGAAACATTGAAACCATTTAAATT
The DNA here is from genome assembly GCA_905333015.3 of Bombus campestris. Lineage (NCBI taxonomy): Eukaryota > Metazoa > Arthropoda > Insecta > Hymenoptera > Apidae > Bombus > Bombus campestris. The sequence continues at coordinate 3,019,213 of HG995146.1, forward strand.
TTTTTATTAATTTTATAAATTTACACTTCGATACTTTACATTCTCGCGTATTAATGATTTCGTCGATACTTCATGTTACTATTTGAAAAATATTTTTATTAATACCTCAATATTATACATTTCCCGTTATTAATATTCTATAATTCCCACGTCACTACGCTATCCTGAGAACCTACGATTCGACACAGAGAATAGCAGAAAATGGCCTTTTCAAAAGTTACACAATCCCACAAAGTTACACTATTAAAGGAAACAAGATGAAATCGTGAGTAAAACTACGATCCCTTCAAAGTCGGGCAAAGGTAAAAGGCGCACGTTTGAACGCCGTTCAGAAAAGATTTCCCTCCGATACTACCACTTTACCTTGACACGTGGTTTGCATTCGTCGTCTCCGTGTCTACGATCGATGAACCTCCGATTCGAGACGTACGAAAACGTCGACGAAAACTAGATTCGCCACGGAACGTGACATGTCCCGGCCATGATTTTTCCCTCGCTTGAAATTTCACTGAAATTTCGGCACGTAACCTAATAATCGAACTTCGCTCCATCGGGACTACGAAAGCGAGTTCGCGACGAAAGCGTAAAACAACGACGTTTAAACGTCAAACAGGGATCGAACTTGGTTCCCAGTCTTTGTAATAGAATTATTATTATTGCGGAGTTACCCTTTTCTGCAGGGGTAAAAATAATAAGAGAGAAAGGAGGAGAAAGTTCGAAAGGGTCTTACGCCTTGAAATTCGTGTTTTATTTGATTGATGTGGAAGTTTAGTTTCATGGAAGTATGAAGAATGGTGTAAAAGAAAATGATATGATTGGATTGATCTGTTGGATTTGCAATGTAGAAAAATTCAATCTAAATAATCTCCGTTCCTTCTAATAAGAGTTTGGTGCTTTACAAAAAGAATTTGGAAATCGAACTAATTGTATGACTCATTCACATATCAAACTTTCCTTATAAACGTGTATTTAACTTACTATCTTATAACAAAACATCAAACGAGCTCAACAATTTCACGTTTTGCCTGAATCTAATATCCCTAACAATTAGACGAAGTATATAGTATCGATATAAATTATTTCGTCCTTTCTTTCTCACATATCTTTCTTAAATGAAAACGACCCTTAAAATTAAATAAACTTGAATAAGCCAAACTCAGGATAGATCGCTCCGACATTACACATTATCATCTTATAAAAAAAAAAAAAAAAAAAAAAAAAAAAAAACAGAACCTGGTACTCTGAAAAATATTACAACACCGATAACACCATCGAACAGCTACATTGCTACTGGAGTAAAATTCGAAGAGACAAGACGCAACTTAGAGATATACAATTAGTTCTAACTGATAGAACACAATGTAAAAAAGCTCCGAAGTTTCTAGAAGAAATGTACTTTTTTCACCATCTATAGAAGCATACAAACCGTACCAACTTGCTAGCTAACAAATAGCTAAATAATTACTTAATAAATAACTAAGACAGCTGCACCAAGACAGCTAAGCATGTAAATATTATTTAACATTTATATATATAGAATACACGTAATCACTAATACTTCACCATAAATATAACAAACAAATAAATATAACAGAACTTAAATAATATATTCCAATATAAAACTAAGCAAATGGATTATACACTAGGCTTCCCCTAGAACCATGTATCCACTTCATCATCTTCCAATGAAACTAAACAGCCTGAAACCTTCCACAATTACCCAAACCCCGATGATTAAATTCCAACCTGTCCTTTGCCATCTCCGCAAACATCTCCTCCAATCAACGCAACCGTGAGAACCAAATATATTCAGACAATAGACCCTTAGGTCTTATGCCTAAGAAAATAATCTGTAAGACGTACACAAGCCGCGGAAACGAATCGAAACAGGTCACACAAAGAGCCGAAAAAGGGACAGCTAACGATCGAAGGAACGCTCTGTCAGCCCCTCGTTGTCCAGGGACTTAAGCTCCATCGATTTCGCATGGGGGTTAGGTTGGCCCGCGATATTACCCCCATGGCATGAAGTACGCGTAGCTTTTTCAACGGGATTTTACACAGAAAGGAGAAAGTATGGCCAAGAATAAAAGGGAAGCCATGGGCGACGAGATTGAAGGCGAGGAAAGATAAATAGGTGGCCGGAGTGGCGTATTGGTGTTATGAAACGGGAAATCACGGCAGAAAGGGACGAGCAGCGCACGCCGAAATCATAGTATCACGGGATTTCACTGGAAAATAAGGGGACAGAGTGTAACGTGACTTCGGATCTCGTTTGACAAGCTGGCTTGTCGGGCCAACTCTGATTTTAGGATAGTTTGGTTGGATTTTAGTTGGAAAAGGTCGACCAGTGCGCTTTTTCACGATAATGTAACAAACCTGAGTATTATGTAAATATTTGATTATTTGTAAAATTCGTGGACCACAACGGTGCAAAAATTCTACAATCCAATTTGATGTATTTCTTACAAATTGCAATTTTTCCATCCCAGCTATAATGGCCATCGTCATTTCTTCAATGAGAATATCAATACATTGATTACAAAATATGTTTCCAATAATTCTTTGGAGACTACTTCATACGTAGTTTCATAAAAATCAATGATTTATATTTGAGATCTCTATGTTGATATTAATGCGACTTCTTCGGTGCCTCATCTTGGAAATGGATTTATCGAACCCAATACGTTACGTCTTTCCCTTTCTTCTTTATCTTATAGTACACATTTTTATCAAAATCTTTTATTAACACGAACCTCACCACAGCCGATCAAATGACTGGTTTGAAAATTCAATTAAAATGGTACGTTCGTTGCTATTTCTTTTGTTCATTTAACTTTATGTAAATTCTTACGTTATCTGATTAATCAGTTTCTCAATTTTTGATAATACAAGAAATGACATGAAATTAGATGGACAAAAGAAATAACAAGGAATATAGAATTTTAAATTAAATTTGAAAGTCCAAATTTCTTCTTCAAATACAAATCTTAATTCATTTAATCCATAGACATTCTTTTGTAGACGATTCTCATATCGACATTCACATTCTAGATGCTTGTCTCTACTGCGGAGACCACGATAGATGTATAACAGATGCCGTGACGTGGATGGGAAAGCAGTTTCACAAACGATGAACAAGAGACGTCGCTGGAAAACACACGAGCTTTGTCTAATTCCTATGAATCCCTCTGTAATCTATGAATTTTGCTGTAGGTTTACAGTACGCGCGACACGAGCATGTAAAACATTGATTTAGACAAGCTTTGCGTCAGCAACAAGCACTCGTAGCTTCTCTAAAATGTGAAAATGATAACCGAAAGTTTAAAAAAAGATAGACGGAATTATGATGATATAATATTTTATTCGTCCAAAAATCACGAAGGATTCACATATTTAAAAAATCTAAAGATTAATTTACTGTTTTACTCGTATTTAAATTACTGTTTAAGCTTAGCTTTTAAGGTTTCTTTTACAGATATCTAAAAAGTAGGTAGAAAGAAATTAACACACAGAAGGAAGAAAGATACGATTAAAAATGATTCACAGGATACACTACGGATAATTTCACATAATTATGCTACCGTTTTATATTTAATTCTTTGACAACATAATAAAATAACGATAAATTGAAAACGAACGACTTGGAAAATTATTTCCTTCTCGTCGAGATTTCTTACGTGTTTTCATATCATTTATATCGGATGTAACGATATTTTTCATTTTTAGAAATCTGTACTTGTACTTATTTACAATCGTATATGTTCACAATTGTACGTTTATAAGAATGAAGGTATTTTTCAGCAAGAAAGAGATTAAGATAATCGATACAACGAAATCGGGACAAGTTATATATGTCATAACTTAATATCTGGAAAGAAACTTGCAGCCGAACGTCATATTGATCGGCTTGATGCTCGAATTTCACCGAACTGATCGAGAACTGATTTCCAAGATCGGCATAGTTCCCGTGGCCCACAAAATCTGGAATCGTGTCTGACGCGTCCGGGTCAGAATCAACAGTTTGCTCTATCGATTAGTTGCCAGTCGCCGTGGCTTACGAAAAAGAGCGGAAGCGTAACCTTACTGACAACAGCAGGGAATCTTGGTGGAATCTAGGTTTCCACGTGTCGAGGGGGGCACGTTCTCGTTTCCAAGACAAACAATACTCGAAGACGCTCGATAAACGAAACGAAGAATAAATAAAAGTATTATATAAGAGCGCGATACTTCATCGTTCGTAAAATATTGCATATCTGCTAGATTTAATACATTCTTTATATATATATATATCGTAACATAATTAAGAGTACAATCGAATAAGAGGTGATATTACATGAAAAAAATAAGCCGAAAATATGATATAAAATTTTATTATTGGAGGCATGATTTTCGAGAATTTATTGATTTTATAAATTTATGAGTTATTTTTGATTTTATGAAGATTAAAGAGAAAGAGATTTAATTGATTTTATTCATTATTTTCGATTTGCAGTTTTAAATACAAACAAATCCACTTGGTTTCATTAATTCTTCTTGACTTCGCAGTCTTGAACAAAAATATAGATTTCGTTGGTTTCGTTCGTTTCTTATTTAAGAATCTCAGAGAAAAGTAAAAATTAATTTTATGAATGATTTTTTATTTTGAAACCATAAAAAATATAAATTTGATTGAATTTACGAATCAATCAATTTATGTGGAGCCTCAAAGAAGAATAAAGTTAGTTACTCCACGACGTAATGTAACAGCATTTAATCGTAGCCGAGATCTCCTCAACCAACGACATTACTTTTATATCTGCCGACAATTTATTTTTATTTCTATCGGTATCACGTCGATATTAAATTCATCTTCAACTAGCCTCGTCCTAATTTCATTAATCCGATATTTACCCATGACCGAGACTTTTATTTACATTAATACTTTTACGTCGCTCTCTCCAATATCGAATTCTCGATATTTTGTTGTCATCGATTGTAGTTCACCTACGTATTTAATTAAAAAAGATTTCATCGTATCTCTGCTTTGGTTCATCTTCTCGACATAGAAAGGTGATATGAAACATCGATCGTGCTACATTTGGAAAAAGGAAAACAACTTTCATATTCGTATCGAATTTTTTAAATTCGAAGAACGTTTAAACGAAAGTTTAGTTTAGTTGGAAAAGCTAACACGAACCAATGTACGCAATTCTAGTTTTGTGACCTACTTTTTTATCGGTTATTTGCCAAAACTTGTTCAATCATGTGCATTTTATATTTACTACGTTCTAATAAATCTCGGTAGAAACAAATATTACGTGCTAACACAAACATTGTTCGCAAATTTGCAACAAGGGACTAGCAATCGTATGAATTATTAGGTCATGGAGCCAGCTATTTGACGCGTTTGATATTCGATGATTTTATCTTTTGAATACTTACATACATAAATGCACTTCTTTTCTATAGAAAAAGCTTCATTCTATAATAAATTTCGTTTTCGTAGATATTCACAAACGATAAATTTTATGTAACATTATGTATATGTGTATCAATAGAAAAGAGAAACCAAAGCCAAAGTCTGCCTCTGATAAATATTTCTTTTATTCTAAAATAATGGAGAAAGAAAAATTATACACGACACAATTACATTTTAAGTAAACGTGAAGTATTCAAATTACTAGATACAGTGCTTACGTTACGTTTTATACTTTTGTCATCAAAATCTTCATAAATTATTTGCAGACATTTTGCAGCATATTATTTCAATCTTACCTTTATCTATAAAACTCAGCAGAGTGAAATTTGTATGGGAAACCCCAAAATACTTTGTATACACAAAAGCACGCGTTTTATTAATTTCACAGTCCAATATCTCTCGATTCTATTGGTTGAAAAAAGAGGCTCTTCATCGATAGGAGGAAAGGGATCATGGGTCCTGGTTGCCAGTTTAATTTGAAAATCGGAGATAGTGGTAGGGAAAACAGCAATTTCCGTAGCTGTATTCCCAGCCAAAAAGGAGGGTGCAAATCGGCAAGCCGTGACTGAATCAATTATCCGTCTCTGATCTTCCAATCCCCCCTGGTCCCATTTTTACACGCAGTTGAATTCAACGAATCGGTTCGTTTTCACCTTTCTTTCATCCTACGCTTATACCTCATTTCGTTTCTCCGTTTCCTGTTTACGAAAATTCGGATAAATGAATATCTCGAATTGGGTCATAAAATGGGTGAATTTCGAATCACCCGATACGAAAGGATTTATTCCAATGAGCTACGAGAAGACTGAAATGGTCTTTTGGATAATTATAGTGGAGCGTGATGGATTTTGGTGATTTATTTTAATTGCCGTAACGACAAGTGGAAAGGGAATTTTATTAGTTGGAAAATATTTTGACCAAGTTGAGGATACTTGATGAAGATTCTGACGAAGTAATAAACCGTGGAAATAATAGTTTTTGTGCTGCGAATTAATTATTTTACTATTCCAATTGCTTTTTTAATTACTGTTTGTTCTTTAATTCATTAGTGATCTTCGAACTGGTTGAATTATATACATCTTCGTTATCGGATGACATAATCAGAAAAATTGTCATATTAGGTATAGTTGATATAAGTAACTATAATTATATAACAACTAAGTGTAAAAATTAACATAATAATATATAATTAACTTGTGAATCAGTTTTCTCTGAAGATTTTATTCGTAATTTATCTGTTCAATTTTACGTTAAATTTTTTCTGAAAATGTAAAAATCTTCGCTCCTTTAAACCACAAATGCGATCGAGACATGAAATTTCAAGGATCATAACAGAGGTTAATCAAACCAAGGGAGGGATCGTTCCAAATATCGTTCGATCGGCGTTCAGAATTTATGAAAATCATCAGTGTTACCACGTTTCGTAGTTCGTTACCGAGAAGCTCGCCTAAATAGGGTACATTGGAGTAACCGATGCGACGGGTAAATTCACTGGAAACTTCAGAAGTTACGAGGTAGGGAAAGGAGGCCAGCCAGTGGCTTTACGAGAGCACCGCAACCGCTGTGACGCTGCTATCCGCAACAGAGAGACCAGACGCGGACGGTTCGAAAATTTGAGAAGCCCCAACAGGACTCTGTTGAGTACGAAGAAATTGAAACTTCCTCGAGAGAGTTCGACATTGCATGTCCGTCTATCTCGTCCTCTTCTCTCTCTCTCTCTCTCTCTCTCTCTCTATCTATCTATCTATCTATCTATCTATCTATCTATCTATCTTTGCATTTGCTCAAGGATCCTTCTAAAGGAACTTCATTTTGTACAAACTTTCTTTACGATAAGATCACATTGGATAAAAGAAAAAATAGAAGGATTATTCGGTAAAAACGCAAGAATTAAACATATTTGCAACAGTTTGATCATTTAATGTTAGAAATATATTTTTGTCCATAAGTATTACGATATATCCTGGTTTTACACAAGATCTAAATTTTCGAGGAAACGATTAATCGATCAAAATTTTTCGAAGTTTGACTTATGATAATGATTTGAGAATTTATAGAAATTATTTGTAAAAGTTAGAAGAGGAAAATGATAAATTAAGAATAATCCTATAATTATTAATATCGCTAAAAAGATTCGATTGCTTGGTAGACCTTAACTTTGCAAACCTCAGAGATTTTTTAGAATACAGATTTTTTTGTATACTCGGAGATCCAACGTAATTCAATTACAATTTTTTATATTTTTATTCCACAACTGCAATTTCGTTCTTTCTCCATTGCCGACGACGTTGAATCAAAGTATCACTTTCAATTAAAAACCAACATCCCCTACGAATATTTCTTTTTACTTTCACATAACAACTAACCAACATTCAAAACAAGCATCGCCACGTTATTCTTCTCTCTTTCGAAAACATTCCAACGTAAGAGTGTCAATCTCTACATAAATAGAAAAAAGGATTTGTTTTTTGTAGGTTAAAGTCCTTTGTTTCTTTTTCTCTTTTCTCAACAAACCTTTTCCTTACCTTGTTTTTTCTTTTCTTTTTTTTTTCTTCTTGTTGTATTTATAGTAGCGCGCAATTTATCGAACTTAGGAAATTGCTTGTAATAAACAAAATAACTGAAACAATTGAATTGGAACGGCATACGATAGATATAAATGCTAAAAGAAAAAAATAAAGGACGATTTTTTTGTCAATTAGTTAGGTATATATCAGTATACGTGAACCTTACAAACCAAGAAATCGAATCGAATTGCACGTCATCATCATGAAACGAGAAAGTTCCGAATAAGTCCTGCGAACAAAGGATTTCCATGGAAACCGTATGATAATTAACGAGTATGCTTCTCATTAGTACACAGGCACCTGATATCGTTAACCGGATACGAATCCAGCGCGATGCTGATTCGGCATTTATCAGATTTCTACTAAATATTCATTACTGAAGCACGAGAAAATTTTATCTGGAATTTCGGTTCATGTAATACGATAAAAAAGCGCAACTGTTTTCGAAGAATTTCAATTAAAAAAAAAACGAACACGATTGAATGTTGTACAAAAAACAAACGATACAAAATACATTCATTTAACGTTTTTTTAATAACTTTATGCGTAGGTGAAAAGTTATTAATAATAATATATAATTAATATATTAATAATAATAATAAATAAAAGTTATTAATTCAGTGAGTTTTTAATCAAATTACAGTCAATGCTAAATTCGTTGTCAAACAATATATCATTTTAAAGTACACCAAATTGTAAGAGTGTAGAATTTAAAAAGTATATGTCTTATTACTAACATTTTTAACAGAATTGAAATTTATAATTTGTTGACACCATACAGAGGTAGTAAACACCGCTCTTAGTCATTAACTAAAAATTCAGGAAATTTCATACAGCGTTACCACGACTTTAAGGAAATATTTACATACTTGTGAGCAATAATGTATAAGATATAGTATATTTCTAAGTAATTAGAGTATATTCAAAACCGATTAATTAAATCATTTTTACGTCTGTTTCAATGAACTTTGAAGGATCCGAGTGAGATGTTAAGTTAGAATAACACGAGCCTATAAATGGCCATTTTAAACAATATTATTAAATATTATTAAGATCGAGTATGATTTTATTAAGCAAGAAATTCATTATTTCATTATTTTAAAAAGTAGTCATAATGAACGACGGTAAAAAAATAGACGTTCCAAATATTTTTCGAAGCACGTCAAGAAATTATGTAGCATTCTCTTCGTTTTCCAACTGTTATTATCAGATAACTGTCCGAATATATATTTTACCTGTAATTTATTCAGAACGTTGTGAGTCTTGACCGAGCGCAATCAAGAATCTGTTTTCGAAACGACAACGTTGTTAAATTAATATATCTTAAATGACAATGACATTTTTTAGCATTTAAATTTGTTTTAAGCAAAATCATAGTCATTTCGCTATTTAATTAATGATCAAATTTTTTCTTGAATCTGTCCGTTAAAAAAAAGCAGTCTTGATTTTGTTAAGTTTATAATTAAATTTATAAAATATAAAATTTTTATACGTTTCATTTTTATTACTTCAATTTTTATTTTCTAAAGGATTCGGTTACAACTATCTTTGTTATTGGTTAGACTCTGAAGAGAAAATTACATTTTTCCTTCTACAGTTCTTTTTATTAAAACTCAATTTAAATCTCGATTAGATTTCCAAGGTTTCTGATTAAACATCCCTCGAGTCTAGATATCTAGTACGTCAGTCGTTCCCGACTCAACCTGAGAATCAACCAAACCATGGAAATATAGTATTACACAATCATTTAAACAAATTTTAGTTTGCAATATTCGCTGAATATAATCAAGCAATCAAAGGCAAATTCTTCGGAATCTCAAAAGTAGCGACCTGTACATGTAACAGAATTCGAATTCTATCTACCGATCGAATACATGCAAATACGATTTCTACCTATATACGCATTTCCAAATTTTAAAAACTGAATATAAATTTTTAATCCTTTCGGTGTTAAAATCAAAAGGAGATAAGTCCATTAAAATCTCAAAGGATAGCGATAAATATAAATAGAGTTCCACTTATTCGCTGAATATACAACACAGTTCCATTTATTGACAAGCAAACCAATTTCGCAGTACTAACAAATGAAATCTAACTATATCTACATCTTTTACGTATAACATAATACATCGAATTTAAAATTCACGTTATACAAGACTATAACTAAATAAACTAAAAACTATAATAAACTAAACTAAACTAAATAACCAAATAAAATAACTTAGAATACGATGTTATAGTACCTATGAAATATTATTTTATCCCACCGATAATTATTGTTACCTCTGTTTCATTCAACGATAATCATCATCCTTTTTTCGAAGATCTTAGACGATAGCCCTATAATTTCCGGCGTTATCGATGTCCTGTCACGAACGGATATCGAACAACCAATATCTCGTTGGAAACAGGCTTTTGTACAAATAAAAGGTGTACTAAATACACGATGGTAAGTGAAAACAGCGTGGTATTCTTCCAACTTGTTGCTCGATTCTTTCTCTCGTTGATTTAAGCGGTTACTCGAGAGCCACCGACGAATAGAATGCTTCTCTCCAATAAAATGCCTTTCACAACACGTTTGAAGGATGAAAGGAAAGTACGACCAGTTACATTAGTTTGTACGAAGCTTTAAAGTTCAGAAGCTTTACCTGCGTCAATTAATCCTACGTTGTGTCACAGAAATATTCGTACACTTTCAGTTGTCTTCGAACGACTGATATTCTTTCAAGATACTACTTTCAAAATTCTTACCAACGATCAAGCTATTTTCCTGTGATTTTCACTTGAAAAATATTGTCGAAGAAAGTTAAAATATATTGAACAGGTGAAAAAGTATTTGAAGATGCCGGAGCATATTTCTGTTCTCATGGAAAAAAAAATACATAACAGTTTTCTCGTCGAATTTGAAACAGGGATTTTGTATCTTTCACCATGTACAAACGAAGAAATTTTATTTTCGAAAATTAAATCCCGGCAAAAATGATTTTTGGAACCATGCAATCCAAGGTGTATACTAACGCAAGAACTATAAGATATGCTTTATGAATAACACTATAGAAATGACTTTGAAAATAAACATATGGTCCGTTCATTTCCTTAATTGAACGTTGCTTTGCGCGTTGCATTTGACTCCAAATTACTTCAGCTTTCATGTAACATTCTCTCAATTAATTTGTCTTTGCAGCGTGGCGAACGCTTTATTATTACTTTGAAAGTTGATTGATTTAAGAGAACGTTTCATAGCAACATGGAGTTACCAATTCCATTAAAAAATGTTTCTCTGACGAAGGTTATATAGCTTCAAAATATCTCTCGCTGTGCTTTATAGAATTTTTAAAAACACCCACGATTCCAACATATGAAAATAAAATTAATAAATCTTTAAACCAGCAGCATATCAAACTCGAATAACGTAAAAAGTAAACAAATATAGTATACTCTGTAATCTTTTTTGCGCTGTTAATATATAGAACGTATTGTAATCTCTCCATAGAGATATAAAATGTTTCGATAAAAAAGAAGCAACAGGATAAAGCACCGAAACCATGGGAAATTTTAACGAACAATGTTTTCATCTCATATTTATTCTTCATAATTATAACCCAACAAAATCCACATGGAACGCTGCGTGTGGTGAAAATTATTCAGAAACACAGAACACAGAATTTCGAATTCGGTCGAGTAAACGCGACATTTTCGACCGAGTCAACGATTCTAAAAAACGACAATACATGTCAGTTACAGAGACTGGACGTCAAATATTTAATTGCTGTAATGAAAGTTCGTTCGCGTAGAAATTTTTTCCCCGAAACTGCCCGCATCGACGCTCGAACTTGTTTCTAACTGAAAGCAAACAATGCGACGCGTTGCGATCTAAAACGATGGAAAAAGCGAAAATAAGCATTTTCATTCGCTTTCTTCTACTATATTCCTTTTTTAATTTTGAAAGTAAAATTAGTTAAAATCTTCTTGTTAATTTCCTTGGTATAAATTGAAGACTACAGAAAGAAGATATAATAAGGCCATTTTTGTTGATTTTTTAATTTCAATTCTATTCAAAGGATAGAAGAGAACTTCCTACATTTCTAATATTTATAGTTGGGAAGAAGAATTGTTAAACTTTCATGGCCGGCCCTTGTACACACAACGAAATTTCACTCATAAATCTCTGTGAAACGAATTTCTCTCTCAAAAACTTCTTCCAAACCTTTATATAGAAATTTATAATGTATATCATAACATATATTACATATTAATGTATATGGTAAAAGTTTCAAGAGGTATCCTAGAAATTTTTCGCATCTTTTTGCGAATAACAAAAATTGAACATCGATATAAACGACCTAGTTCATCCATGGAACCTATGAGAATATGTTTATCCACGGAGAGTCCTTTTAAAGTATTTTAAACCTGAAGATACAAACCCTTCAGACACAGCTCATAAATCTATAAAATATCACGATGCTTTTTGAATGTATTTTGAAATGTTCAAGAAAATGGCAAAAATACATATGTTAGATAACATTAAAATCAAATAAAAGGGCAAAAACTAACAATAGAAAATTCCTTGGCAATATACTGAATTTTAATACTGTTTCTCTGTAAAACACGAAAAATGTAACCTACCACGTTCTTCCTCCGCGGTCTTCGATTGAAAGCAAAAGATTGCACAATAATATACAGCTTCGTTTTAAACGTTGTCAAATTAACGAATTCCTTTCAAAATTGTTATTCACAAATTCTTTGAAAATTCCCCGTTTGCATAACTCGCGATACTCCAAGAGAATTTCCTCTTGGAAATGGAAGGAAGAAACCTTCTAAAAGAACACAAAAAGTCCGCTCATTTCTGGAAGGATTTACCCTAAAGAAAGAAACAGCAGTTTCCAGTATGTTAAAAAAAAACCCGTTTCTAGTTTTCTTTCTTGCTTTCGCTTCTTTTTCTTCCTTTTTAATAAAAAAAGGGGAATGTAGGATACGCTTAAGGGACATGGAAACCTCGGAGTGCCCATCAGGGAATTTTTTAAAAACTGGAGAAGAGTAGTTACATTATTTGGAAGGGCAATTTCTTGTAACGAAAAGGAGAAGGCTTGAAAACCTTAAGGGAACCTCCTTGCGGGGAGGAGAAAACTGAAATTTTTCAAGGATAGCTACATTTGTCTCCGTGGAATTATGTAAAGTGCAAAGTCTTAAGTTAAGAAGAATACGTGTACGACAATCGTTAATTTAAAATTTCTTGTCTTAAATTTTCGTATTTTCGTATATATTATTTACATTATAAACATACGTTTTTTATATGTGTTACAAGATGCAGCAGAAAAATATATTCACATAAGAATTTTATTGCGACTATTCGAATATCTTTGTCTGTCACTATAGATATACAGGTACTGTAAATATCGAATTTATGTATTGTATTACAAAAGAAATATCAGCGCGAAACTTTTATATTTAGAATGCATTATTGAAAGGTATCAAGGAAAAGAAACATTACGATTATGCAAACAAACCGGGTCAACATTTAAAAGTAAGATATCTCCGAACTCGAATGTATAATAATGAAATATTAAAGATTTTCCTGCTGAAATCTACAATTTAAATTATCTGAAAGCCTAGTCAATTTTCGGATGAGCTTGTCGTCTCCATAATGTTTATCTATTACTCGTTCCATCTGTAGTATGCGATATTCTGTTACAAAAATATTATGTATTACCTGAAGAACTTTTTTCATAAATTTCATACTTTTCTCTATGTTCCTTTGATATATAAAATAAAGAATAGGTAATTAAATAATATTCAATATCTAATGATAATAATATTCATTAATGGTATTAGTGATAATTAGACCGTGGGTTTTCATGCATTTTTGAAAAATTTTAATTCGCAAATATATACAAACTACATGTAATATGCAAAAGTATAAAGAGTATTCAAAGTAAAGTATTTGTTACAATATTTAATGGGTAAGATAGATCCTTATGTACGCTACATTTCCTTAGTTACGTTAATAAGAATATGAAATTCCATAAAAATCTATAATCTAATGGTAATATTGGAAACGTTTTTGCTGATCGATATTAAGTTATCTACTGTTTCGTAAAATCGTAAATCATCCTTTAACTTTTCCTAAGTTTTAAACAAACTTTTTAAACGATCCAATAATATTTAATACTCCTTCAACCCTCAAATAAACAATACGATGCACAATACTATCCAACAAATTTATCAATCACAAGTTCCATAATGTTCCTGGAAATAACTTCACGCTCACACAACAATTCGCTTGTGTATCTTGCCTCGAGCATAACAGGTGTATCAAAAACAATGCAAACTAATGTCAGTATTTCCCTGGTGAGACTGCATGGTCCTCGTTTCTCATCTTATCGTCTCCAAAGTGGAAAAAAGCTATACGTGCATGAACACCAACACTCGTAATAATATAATCTTTGATATGATAATTTACAGAACAGATTTCCATGTTCTATGTTGGTTCTATTTCGATTAAATTCCACTCGATGAGAGAGACATACGCGAATGATTCGAACGTCTTCTAAGAATCTATCCACGTGCATGAATCGTCCTATTTTTTATGTAGATTAAACGTTGAAATCCCTGCAAGCACGTACACACTGGAATATTACAATGGAATCGTATTCCTGACGCTTTACAAAGCTCTTTATAAAAAGATCAAGCTCCGTGAGATTTTACTGAACAGAATATCCAACGTTGGTATTTTGTAGGATATAATACGTATGATGTATGATAGAACTTTTTGTAAACGAGTAAAAACGATTAAATATTGGGAAAGGGAGATTAATTTGAAAAATAGATGTAAAAGATAATTGCTTTAAAGAATAAAATGTATTTTGGTTAAGGGACGAAACAGAAAGAGAGAGAGGAAAAGAATGAAGGATCCAAGGTTATTAGCAAACTTGTAACTGACATTACCTATTAGATGCATATTTTATACGTCAGCATAGTAACGTTGGAAGAATACTTTTTCGATGCAAAATGTAAAATGGAGATACAAAGTGTAACAAAATAAAATAAAAAAACATAATAAGAAAATAAAAGGGTCTAAATTATGCTATCCTCAAACGAAACTTCAATCAACTTATTGTAACACTAACAACTAGAACGCGGATTTTTATGCAAATTCGTACTTTTATAAATATAATGTAAAAGCTTTGTTTTACCTATTAAATATTATAACAAATGCTTAATATTCTAAGAATTATTAATTAAACTTAAACTTAATAGATTTAAACTTAATAGGCTTCCCATAAATCCATCGAAAACCGCAATCTACTAATAGCTACATTTCTAAAAGTAATTAAGATATCAATAACCAACTAATTATTATAAAATGAAAATACCATATTCCTCTATCGATCGATTTTTGTACTACAAACAATTTACTGGGATACGAACAGGGCAATAAAAAATATCTTGGTAAGCTGGCGAAAGAATTGGAGGAAAGGAAACTCTTTCAAACGGTGGTTTTCCTTTGAACATGAAGAAACCACCACGATCTTTCTCTTGTCTTCTATCCTTCTCTCGTCAAACGTTCGTTTTCCTCCTTTCGACAGACCTCATTACGCAGGGGTTGAAACGTTCCGGTTTTTAAAAAAAGGGATTAAAAAGCTCAATCTGAAAGAAAGGAAAACGCGTAGCCGCTGGTCTACCAGTTGGAGAACAGTTACTGAGTATGCCACTAAAACTAAGTGTTTCCCCCCAAGACGAATCGTTGAATAATTAAGCGAAGAACGCTTTGTTGTGGATCGTTAGGATCAGACTTGAAAAGCACTTTCAGCGACCGTGTTTCTGTCTCGCACTGAATAATAACGACGAGTAGATTGCGTATATTTATGCAAATTCATATTTCTATGAATATCATTAAATTAAGAAGATGGAACTAGATTGATAACTGTTTCATTTATTAACTATTATAACGAGTATTATATTTTTGATATATTTTTATATTTCTTCTTATTATGCGCATTCTGTGTATTTTTATGCTTTCCCCTTAAATGCATAAAAATTCGCAGTCCAGTGACGAATAAACTAGTATTTTTGCCAGTCCGTAAATTATTATACATTACAAAGTACCCGAATAAAAACGAAAACAGAGAACAGTAAAATGAAAAGCGAGAAAAACCTTTGGAAAAATTGTCGATAACGCTGGAGAGAAACGAAAACTCTTGGCAATGGAACATGAAAATAATTGGCTAGCGATGCAATAACGCGATAAAAATCGAAAAAAAGAAGCTGGCTAAACGAGTGGAATGAAAGCGCTGTGAACGCTTACTCCTTCACGGAGAAATAGTTCTCCTGTAAACTGAAATTATTGAACGCGCGTCTGCTCGTTTCGCGGCGTAAATAAATACGAGAAGTTCGAAGAAGGAATATTCCATTCTAAACTGATACAACCTGTTTCTCAAACATCCTACGTGTAAACAGACCCGATAATAAGTCAGGTTAACGTATTACACAAAAGAAAATAAACTTCTCCTGTCCCTTTTCATTCTATTCTTGATTTCTCACTTCTTTTTTGCCTTGTTTGAGTAGGTAAATGTCAAGATGAGAAATACCAGAGAACTTAATAGACCATTTCAGGTTTTAACGAAACGAAACAAAAAGGATGCTTGAAAGCTCGTTAGAATATTATATGTCGTCGTGCGTAAAAAGTCTCTTAAATTTCTGCCATCTTCCACGTGTCTCGTATGCTAATCCTTTTTCCAGCGAGAAATGAAAGTAGAGGTAAAGGTTGGAATAAAAGAATCGCAATAAAAGGCAAAGGATATTCTCTTTATTCATGACAGTGCTTTTTTTCAGAGACCTTATGTATTCCACTTTTTTTCAGATATAAGTATTTAAACTCGTTTATGTAAAGCAACATTAAATGATGTTTTTCAATAGAATTGAGTATCGTCAGGAGTTAAAGAGGATATTCAGGAAGTCAAACGTAATAGGATAATTTAAATTTTATCCAAAAAAAAAAAAAAAAGATTGTAGTCGAAGGTATAATCCAAAAACATAGGAAAATAACAAACTTTATTGAAAAAAGATTACTATAGAGTTCGCAAAATTAAACATTTTTGCATTGATGTAATGGAATTTACTACTTTTATTAAAATTATAATTATTAAATTATATCATGTAAAAATGACTGATGTCGAATGTTTCTTTTGTACAATCACAAAATATTGTACGTCTAACATACTTTTAATAAAATGAATGTTAATTGTTGCTCGAATTATAGCTTTCATGTTAATAATAATAAAATCTACATCTTCTTTTTGCGTAATCTCAATTTAGAAAGCTAAATCAGAAACGCCGGAACTCTTCAACTACGAATTCTTAATCGTTATAAATTTACAAACTCTTAGCTCCTTCTATTGTCAGTAACCCAAGAAACACGATTGGTCAGCATAAAAGAAAAGTCAGCAAACAAAGAAGAAATCGTGTCACCAAGTCCATCCAAGTGCTATTACAAACGCAGCTGAAAGCTCTTATTATGCTATCACAAAGCAAAAGCAATCTGGATAATCATCAAAGTGGCTAGTCGGCAAAGAAAACTGATTCGTTACAAAAGGATTGTTTTTTCCACGGAATTCGATGATTACATTGTTTCAAAGGTTTCGACACTGACCAATAAAATTTTTGGCAAGTCACCGAACGTAGCAAAACCACCGATGAATGGAACAACTTTCGCCGCGTCTATAGAAACGCGAAATGAACTGACATTTCGCTTCTCGACGACAAAATGTGAAAAGCCAGTGGCCAGAGAAACAAAGTTCGATAAAGGGTACAAAATGGAAACGCTGGAGGAACGAGAGAGGTTGAAAAAGTACGGTGTAGAGGAACAATGGCATTGAGGAACAATTCATCCGTCAAATGAAACGGCGAGGGTGCCAAGGAGAATTTAATCAAGTAAATTTTGTTTAAGATTCCTCGAAACGTGACGTTTGTGTTTGTAACGGCTAAAGGGAGACGTTTATAGAAATTCATCATAATGGAGTTTATTAATCTTTTGCATCCCTTATTTTCTTTTCTTTTTTTCTTTTTTATTAAAGGAATTTTTATCCAAAACACACGTATATTACGCTTAATATGAGGGCGTTAGTAAAGAAAATCGATGTAGAATTAACACGCGAGTTCAAAGGATTAAGTGTCAATATAGTGTCATACAACACGATTACATTAAACTAATTGATACATAATTAATCAATAATCGATATTACTTGTTACTTCTGTAACTCAGAAGCTGTAATTAATCTTCGTCTAAAGGGCAGTACATTTTTATCAAACGGGTGTCACACCTAACTACATACGTTCTCATAGCTCTTACAACTACTCGTTCAATCTTTTTTCGTCAGATCACGAATGGTTTCTAATGGCTTTTTGCCATCCATCGAACGTCAAGTCGACGAAAACTACAAGTCTACAGGGCCTTTTAGTACACTTTTAAAAATATTTTTCCCGGAAATAAAGTTAAAAGTTAAAATACACGAGACCTATTTATACGTGTTTGCTATAGTATGGGTATATTACTTTCTCGTGTAATAGAAATTAAAATAACGAAGAGATAAATTGAAATATAAACATTCTGAAGTTTATAAAGTGACATTCGAGTAATAAAAAGTTTTTGAAAAGATTGAAATGTTTATGATAGTGTGGTGAATTTTTCTTCTTGAATCATGGAATTTTCTTTATGTCTCTGATTTTTTTTTATCGAGCTTGCATAAAAACTATTTTATATATTCTGATGCATTATCTGTACATTGATAAAACAGCATCTAAAATATTTTATTTACATTTCTCGATAATACTCTATATTCTATATTCTCTGTATTTTATACAATTTTTTATGTACGTTTAGTTTCTAATGGGCCAATAAAATGGAAGAAAGGCAAAGTATGGGAAGAAAGAAAGAAAGTAAAATAAAGTGAAGCAAAATAAAGGTAGGATATCAGGAGTTGATATTAATTAGTCTTACTAGTGAAAGTTTGAGGTTTTGAGTCTTTCTCTGCGGGCAGTTTCTATGTTGAAGAAGCGATGTAAATTTCGCATGAAATCCATGGAAGTTTGGCACCGGAGACAGAGTTTAATATTCATGAACACGGCGTATGCAAAAGTTTTAATTCGACAGTTAACTTCTCAGTAAATCCTTCCTTGACTTTCTGAGAGACGTATTGTCTTTGCCGACTTATATTTAAAACGGTAGAAAAGTGCAGATTGTTAAAAAGTTTTGCAACGTTCTACGTTTCAATGTGTCACACGTTGATGTACTGCTTCAAGTTATAATTCTTATCGAAGTAACTTCGAGTCGTGTATAGATGTCTAATATTTAATGGCAAGACGTTTACAGAATTGAAACCACTTTCTTATTTTTTGATATTTTATTCAAAAATTATAAAATATATACGATATAAAATTCATAAAATATACACGAAGTTTCGTAACTCGCTGTATATTTAGAAACTAGAATTACATACTAACGATATTGTAAAAGTTTTAGAAACTTCGTATAATTGAGGATATTCTACAAAATTTCATAACGCACACGCAGTTCAAAATACACGAGAAATGGCTCGATCTTTCGTTTATGTACCATTATCTGACAACGAATTAGGTCCTGAGCTCTACAGATAATGCTTTGCCACGTTGTCGTGTCGTAAACAGTTTTCGAGAGAAAACTTTGACAAGGTCATTGGGCTAATCCTCAACCACAGTACCTACCATAAGAAAGAACTCCCCTCAATCTGCACGAACAGTTCTCTGTTTCATTAAATACCGTGTTCACGCGTTACTCGCATTGATCTAACACCGCAATTTTCCACGTCCTTTCATCAAACCGGAGAAACAATAGTAACTGTGATGAATCGGACGACATATCTTGACGTCCGTGTGATTAATTTCGAAGAACGAAAATGTTGAAGAAAACCAGAGATTTTAGTTACACTGAACTTGGAGTATTTAGGTCGAGATTATTTTCTTCTTCTTTTTTATTTAACTATGCCTAGATTAATTTACGCAACTTTAAATAAGTAAATAATTTTGTTCAAACCTTAATTTTTAATATATATCGAAACAAATATCTTTTTATAGTTGGTAGAAACATTTTATTTACTCAATGTACATGCTTTTCTAAATAACGAACAGTAAGCTGAATGAGTCATCGAGAATTGAAAGTTATATTATTTTGTACGTTGACTTTGGAATTCACTGTTATTCGTGCCACTTTTTGTGGTAAATGGATTAGTGGAAAGAAATCATCTGTTTCTTAAAAAGTGAACATCAATTACGTTATCTACGTAATGAAATTGAAAAATTTACCAACAGTGGAGTTGATCACTTTGATTTTCAGGATACTCGCATAATGTCTGACCTTACTCTCTGGATAATAATACAAGTCCCTATACATGTAATTTAACAGAGGTTCGTTTATCGCTCGAGATGAAACGTATCCATGATCGACGAACCATCGATATTCCACAATATGACATGAAACATCACGTCGACAACCATAGCGGTAGCACGACAACGAGTCAGCGATTCCCATTACGAGCCGGTTAAAGCCATTACTAGGTCGAGGTTCCGGAAGAAAAACACGCACCGGATAAAAATAGAGTAAACGATGGGTAGCGAGGCAAAGGCGGATAGAAAATGAAGGAAGGGATGAAAGAAGGAAACGGGAAGAAACAGGAGCCGATATTCGTTAGGGTGGCCTGCAATGAAGCAGCAGCGGAAGAGTCGCTGGTTTTGCTCGCGAACGATGCATCAACCAGTTGAGGAACGACCAAGAGAAATCCATCGAAAAAGATGTGGAAAAAATGAAGGGAAGACACGACGCAACGATACGTAAAAGAGGAAAGAAAAAGGAAAGGATACTCGGAAAAAATCTGATGACAGATCTTTTAGAATGAAAAAAAAGTGAGGAATTTTAACATTTATGGAACGAAGTTGAATACAGTGTCGAATTTAAAATATGAATTTAAATGTGTATACTTATTAAAATACACGAATTAATGGTAAATTGATGATAACTAGCACAGAATATTATAACAAGATTAAACTGATTTTTTGAAAATCGATATGCATTAACAGATCTGTATGAAAGACAAGAAGAGAAATGTAACAAAATATTTATGCGTTCTTTGTATTTCATACATTAAATTTTACAAAATTATTAATCATATAATTTCATTTATAAAACTAAACGAGGACTTTAAATCCTTATAACCTCTCCAGTGCAAACGTATGTATCACGTAACCATACAACTTCATCTCATTTTGTCTAATGAAATTTCTTCCTGGCTTTTATTCTTAGATTATGGTTTGGCCTAGTTGCCTCTGCGTATATAAATATAATTTCTCTTCTAGACATAAAATGGCTGTTAGCAGTTTTCAGCTACAATTACAGTTACATCTAGTTGCAGCTAATTTATCATATTTTCAAAAGGAGAAGCATATACAATTGTAAAATACAATATTATTAATCTTTTGCAAGAAAAATTTCATATAGTTTAATTTAATGGTACATAACAGTAAATTTCAATGTGTTCAATGTGTAATTTCATATATAATTAACGTTTAATTTAAAATAAAGTACAAACACAGGTTGACCAGAGACATTGACAATCGCTGTATAAATGAAATCTAAAAAATATTTTTGTTTCCAACGATTAAATCAAATCCATTAATCCATCACAGATAATTGTCAGAACAACATTTATTTAAATACCATTCCATCACCCCATAACATTAAAACCATTTAACCGATTACACAGAATTTCAATTCATTTCGAAAGAATCGAAACTAATTTTATCTCGAACACTGCATCTCTCTACGATCAATAACCGATGTCCTATAAATTTTATGAAGAGATACAAATATCTCTAAAGCAGCCACAAAACAAACCATCAACTGAACGAAAATGAAACGAAGAACAAAAGAACGCTGACAAACGTCCAAAAAGAAGAAGAAAAGAAAAATCTGCGCTTTCAAATTTTCTATTGATGCATAAAAGTTCGCAATCTATATTAAATAAATGTCATAATATTTAATACATGAAACAAATCCCATTTTTCCGATTCTATTTTTCAGTTATATTCATAAAAATATGAAACTGCAAAAAAATCCGCAATTTATTTATCGTTACCATTGTATAGGGTTCTATCAGAAATATCCAACCGCCATTTCACTACCTTGCCATACTTTCAACAGGTACCAAAGGAAAATCGTTCGAACTAAAAGAAAAAACAAAGAGAGAAAGCATATATATCTCCCACAGAGAGACACGAACGAGAAAACCACGGAGAAGAGTAGCATAGAGAGGGTGGAAAGTGGATGGGAGCCGCGTCTGTCCAGGGATGATCCCGGCTGTGTCTATTTATACGGGCCAGGGGACCAGCACAGCTACCTGTTGGCTGGCTGTGCACAGTGGGTAGCAGGGCGCGTTTCACTTCTCTGTATTGTACAATGCTATACAGTATACTACGGACGATAGGCAGGCTAGCTGAGCGCAACAGGGAATGCCTGTATAGCTGCGCGCGTATACATTATACACATATATAGTATACACACGTAGCAGGCGAAAGCGGATCGACGACGGGTAAAGCTAAAACTGGGTCAGCGGCTGGAGGAAAGTAGGTCGACTCAGAACACCATGATAAAACCAGTAGACGCCCGTTTTCTTATGGGGGTGCGTCTTACTCACTGAAAATCCATTGCACTTGCGTACACGTCATTCTCGGTTGATCGACGGGTTATTTTATGTTGAAAAGAATATTATGAAATACTTTGTGAAATGATGGAATGAAATTTTGAATAAATTATCGGTTATTCGAAACACATTGGAAAATGTATTAGTAATGTGTACTTAGAATTAATGGAATGGTCGAAATGACAAATTTGTAATTTTCTATAAAAAGACTTTATACTAGGTATGAATTGTTATTAATTTAGATATTTATACAATACAGTCTGAATTATTATTTATTTCAAAAGGTTATATAGTTTAGTCATTTAACATGTTACAGCTTCGTTTCTTTGTTTTTTTGTTTTTTTTTTTTTTTTGACAAGTTAAATATGACATATTAAATGAAATGGATACATCATTTTGCAGTTAGAATCTCTACACGCAATTTTCCCAAAACTGCATTTTCCGGAACGACGGCAATTGTTTAAAATTATAGTTACTAATTAATGAATAACGCGAAATAATCAAATGTAATCATTTACATTTCCAGTTAATCCAAGTCAAAGTGAATTTTCCAGTTAATTAAGACTAAAAGCAATCAAGCTCCCAGTTGGTTAAAATTAGAAACAATTTAGATTTCAATTAATCGAAGTTTAGTTTACCAACTTGTACTCAACTTTCCTTAGTAAATCTTCGCGTAACTACTACAGTATTGTACAAAATAATATTCTCTAACTATCCTAACCACTATTTATTTCTTTTCTAATGATCAAAATGTTCTAAAGCGACCGGAATTGTTTACTTAACGTTGATTTTCTCAAAGACAAATCTTTCCACGGAACACAATTCGTAAACTTTTTACCAACTGATTTCTGCCCTGGGGTGACATTTTTCCGTATGAGGTACCATTCTCTGTTACTAAACAAGATCCTTCGGCATGGAACGTCACAGGAAACAGTTATAGTTTAATATGCTTCTCGTGATTTATTAGTCAAACACTGATCATACGTTTAAAAGTTATACTAAGCTTTAACTACGAGGATTTTGATCGGTTAAAAGACGTTAAAACACAGTTTTTATGAAATATAAATTATATTTTTAAGTGTGTTTGAAGTACGTCTCGTATAAATCAGAAGTTCCATATATTCTAACCTAATTATGCAATTCATGAATTTAACAATTCATTTCAATAATTTGCGGATCAAAGATTCAGTTCAAAGGAACCTATTAACCCATTTGCTTAAAATCTGGATAAAGGAATTAACTTGAATTGTGAAATCAATTTACAATATACCTAATTTACAACTACCTAATTTACTTGTTTCATTTTATTACAGAGCATAGCACAATTCCCTCGTTTCTTCCCCTACGTTCACCCCTACTGTATCGATAATCGTTTAAAAATCACCCTATATAATCGTGCATATTTAATCAACCGACCAGAGGCTGGTCGATGTTGCAGCACGACGCCTATTTTAAGATTAATTCTCTGCCGATGAAAATACGCGTGAAGGACGCGTCACGGCCTTCCATCGTTCTGATAAAACGCGACCGGTTCGTTTTTGCCTCCAACAGCTCCTGCACGGATCACCGATGTTTTCTCAACTTCCAGCCGCTGTTACGTGAACAGTCGCGAATAATGATCGAAACAATGCACCCTCTCGAGCGAATGACATCCAGGAAAGAGAAAGAAAGAAAGGATGAAAGATGAGGAGAAAAGTTACGATTCTATGGTAGATAACGGGTGGAAAAATCAAATTATTAATTAATTATCGAATTACCGATTTCTATAAATTGAAATTCATCGTTCATGCAGAATTTACAAGATGATTAGTAGTTCGCGGATATTAATGAAATTTATATTTTTATGAACAAACTTAAACAAATCGAACCTAACAAAGATTTGTTTCACTTTCTACGTGTTACAACGAATACTTTGCTTTAGACATCGTGTATATATATTTCTGCATATTATGTGCGATAATGATGGCCATATTATCAAGTAATACGCTTCTTGATACCATCCAGATGGAAAATTAAGCGAATATTTTATATGTTACAGTTTAATGCATTTAAAGTTAATATAATAACGCCGATACTAACTACGCAACTGTACCGATATTAACCTGATGACGTTCGTGCGCTGTTAGGTTGGTGTCAACCTTAAAATTCATTGAGAATGGGCCGAGTAGCTTGGAAGGCGCGTTAGTTGCAAAATCGATACGCATTCACCGGCTGTGTTTCGTTGCGAGTGGGTTTTATGTCTACATACACCCTAACTTTGCGACATTGAATGTAAAAATAGATGTGGGGCGTATATGTAAAATTCTGGCGTGAATATCGTTAGGAGGGAAAAAATCTGAAGATGGATTATTTGGGGGCTGTGAGGTAAAAAAGTTGCGTTGCGGAATAAAGGTCGTAGAAATGAGAAAATACTAGGGTGTCCTTTTGATCTTCAGGGAATAAATTTATATACAACATGTATAAAGTGTCGGGTATTATTTGAATAAATTCTTTTTTGCATTAAAAATAACAAATCAAAGTTTGTTCTGCTAATAGCAATAATAATTTTATAATACCAAGTAAAATGTTCATATTTGTAATTTTAATTCCTTATTCATTTATTCGTCGTCTGTTTTACAATTCTATTTATTCTTCTTTCCGAAGCTCGACCCGTTGGAAAAGACCAAGTGGGTGTTAGAAATTAATCAAAATGTTTAACGCAGGATAATTTGGAAAGTGCACATCGAAATGCTCTTTATCGAACTTTTGAATCGCAAAACGAATAATTGAAACTGCTCCGTAAATACGCTCGCACAGAAGTGCAGAATCTTAAATAATTTGATAGGTAAAGTTTTCCATTCAACGGCGAGGAATTTATTAAGACTGTAAAATGCTTGATGAAAGGGAACTAATGCGAACAACGAATCATGGAACTTCAAATTGCGATTTATTATTTATCGTGAAAAGCTTTCGATTTACGATACGATTTCGTATCTTCAATTTATATTAATCATGATTGATGATGAAGTTGCTAAAGAAAAGGCTCTGATAGAATAAAGCACAGTGATGGACAAAACAAAGTTTAAAGTGATACCAGCTTTGTATAGTATTGATATGATATCAGTATCATATATGAATATCAGTAATCTTTACATATTTTTGTATCATGTTAATAATAGTCATCTATCTTTGAATATATTATTAGTTATAAGTATTGCGATACATATATATTCGTTACCTTTATTGGGAAACTGTGTAAAATTTTATTTTATAAACAAGATAGTAAATTCATAATAAGATAAATAGAAAATAAACACAATGAAAAACATTAAAATTTTTCCATCAACAAATATCCCAATATAATAAGAAAAAGAAAAACATATATATATATATATATATATATATATGTGTGTGTTATATTTGCTGATAAAAAAATTATGCATATATATATGACAGAAATGTATATTAGCTTGTTCAGAAAGTTTAGAGTATTTTTATAACTGTTATATCCTGTATTAAATCTTGCTAAATTTGAACCAATTTTATTATTATGTAAATGATAAAGACAACTAAAGAGAAGTATTTCAGAATTGGTTAGAAACTTATAATAGGAGCACCAATCTATTTTATTTACTGAATGTAGTATAATCATACTATATTTATTCTGATCTTCAAAAATCTTATTCAATTGCAAAACATTGTATATTTTAGAGATTCATGAAAGCTATTAGAAGTATGATTCGTTACCAAAAAAGACGAAAACTTTTCAAAGGTGGTTATATTATGGTCATTCAAAAATACGTACGTGTAAATTATTTATAAACTATGAAGTCTATGAGAACACGTTATTTTGAAATCTTTCATAGATATCGCTATGAACTTTCTGAACAGTGTAATATTACATCTAATTAATCTTGTCAAACAAATCTCTGGTTCGTGAAACTAGAATAATGTTATTTAGCATGACTTACTTTTAGAAGACGATATGGAACAGGAAAGAAATTTCACACAGACAGTTGCTGCACTATAATGTGTACTCCACTCATTATTTCCACTGCAAATATACTGAGAAGAAAAGAATATTGCACAAAGCTTGTTTGGAACGAAGTTCGAATTCAGTCTCGGATGCGTTACTGCGCAGCGCAGTTTCTGGCGTCTCAGTGGTGCCAACCTAAAATCGATGGACGAACAGCGGTAAGGGCGCGTGATTCAAACGTATTAATGTACAAGCTTACCGAAGTATTCAATTACTCCCAGATACTTTTTGCGAATGTATTATTTGTATTATACAAAACGTTTTGAAATTTTATTAGCAGTCGATTATTATGATTATATTGATAAAGTTTGAAACAATATATGTAGAAATTACTAAAATATTTAGTACAAGTCTACAATAGTAATTATACTTAATATATTAAACTATGCATAGTAATGTCGCAGAGATTACAAATTAAATTATATATCATTTTATCTATTGCTTATCCATTATACCACCCACTGCATTTGCAAAAAGTATCTTGTAACTTTTACATATATTTTAAGACTCGTTTCAAATTTTGTAAATTTGACAAGTTTCGTTGCAGCTAATTTCAAGTTCTAAGCTCATATTTCTCTAAATCCTTATATTCTATATCCACGTCGTAATCTTAGTAGCAATTTCATCCATTTTGATAGGTTTTCGACCAAAAAATTCTAAGCTGACATCTATATAAATTTTAACTCGCATAATTCTTTCCAGTAGTTTATATCTTTATTCACATATATATATATAGACCAATTGTATAACAAAAGATCAACGTTACGAGACCTTCTATCCAATTGAAACAGGCGAAAATCTGCGGTTTAACGAACTTTCGACTCCATGCATCATATAGACATGGTACATTCACGATTCAACAACTGTCGATTCGCTGAAGTCGTTCGATATTGTATTTAGCCGAGACAACGGACTAGTCTCCAAGTGTTCGAACACGGGGATGAAAGATCGGAAGTAGCG
The DNA here is from genome assembly GCA_905333015.3 of Bombus campestris. NCBI lineage: Eukaryota > Metazoa > Arthropoda > Insecta > Hymenoptera > Apidae > Bombus > Bombus campestris. The sequence goes on from HG995146.1 coordinate 3,046,939, forward strand.
AAGGAGTGGAAGACTCGACAGGTTGAAGAGTTGGCAGAGACTACACAATGCGACTATTGTACGAGCAACTCCATTACAGCAAACGTTCTCCTTCGTTGTTACATGGAAACAGAAAATGGAGGCAAGAAGAGAATGAAAAATTCAGGAAAGACTATAAGTGTTACTGTTATGCAAAGATACGTGTCGATCTACACGAACTGTTAGATTGTACTATAAGTAACTTTAATTATCGTTTAAAAGTATTACAAAATAATTTCATCTGAAATGTATCCTTTTTACTATTAAATATAACTTTCCCCGTTTATTTGGCAACTTATCAATTCTTAATACAAAATAATTAGATATCTCATTTTGGTAGAAAGACCTTGTTGTAAGGATTTAATTAAATAATAAACTCTAAAATGGTAGCCAAAATCCGAATCTTTTATACTCTAATGTTCCAAATGAAATTATAATGCCTAAACGTTTTGATAATTTCCTAATGATTTCTCAAATTTGCATAAATTCTGAGATGCGTGTAGAAGCGACAATTTTATAGAAATGAGGAACACGTTCCTCACAAGCAGAAATTATAAAATAGTGAGTGGATCAGGTTTCGATTTGTGCAAATCGAATCTATTCGACATTTTTCAACTAACGTATGACGCAAACGATGCTCTCGGCACTAAAAGTCGTGCGACATACGCATTTCACGAAGCTTGCAAAGTAATCCGATCGTATGGACATCGATGTGAAACGTTGCCGTGGCGTTTCGACGATTACATTCTACGTAGTGGTACTTGACCCTATTGAGAATACTGGGAATTCGGGAATCCTCCCTCGAGATAACTGAAGAACTCCCAAATGAAACTTCTTTTCAGTGGTAACATAGAAATTGTACATTACAGTGTCCAATATTGTTAAAATAAAATTGAAGCTTTGAAATTAAAAGCTGTTAATAAATAATTCAAGTAATAATTTCTAAATATTTTTTGAAGATAGTGTAGAGAAGGATAGACAGGGATAACAGAGATTATTTCATTTTTTAATGATATAATATTAGCGAATTGACAAATAATAAATGCTAAATTATAAACTATTGTTGTACAAAAGCGACTTCTCTATAATATCATAATTTTAAGTTAAACAGAAAAACAAACTTGTAAATCCACTTGGAGAACTGCTCTTATTTTATTATCAAACTTGTTCCTGTTATACGCTTAGAACTTTGTTGATAATATTAGTTCAATTGTCCGAAAGCCGAAAGTTGAGTTGGGAAATTAATCAAGAGTCGGGATTAAAGCTGAGACTCAAAAATTAGGAATAACAACATTGAATAGAAGTACAATAATTGTATCGTTATTCTTCAATATAGTTTCATTATTTCATATAACATTTCGTGAAACAAAACTCTTTGCAATCCAAGATTTACATATTGTACATTACCTCTAAATATCAAGAGAAAAGTTCAGCGTGAAATTTCATTTGAGTTTTCAAATCCAATACACGAAATATTCAACATGACTTTTTTAAAAATAACAAACGCACGTTCAAATAAAAGAGAAACCCTTTAAAGAAGCAAATAAGGGTATAAATGTAGGAGATTATTAATGTAAACATTTTATGTTTAGTAATACATCAGTCGTAACAAATTCTTTAAGCCTCTGTTTTCGTGATGGCTATTCAAGCAGTGACCTCCCTTTCTTCGAGTTCCTGTAATATACGTATCAAAAAGTCGACGTGTCATCCTCACTTATGTTCGTTGGAGGATTTTGAAAAATAAATAGAAGGTATCGTAGCATCGTATGATCGATCGTCACCAAGATCTCACGGGGAGAGTATTCCCATAAGTAAGTTCAATTTTTCCAGGCTTATAATAGACGGCATCGGTCACAATTTACAAGAATCCCATTGCGAAGGAAAAGAATCTCTCTATATGCGATTTACGCTGCGATCGAATTTAGAAACAGAAAAATTCTGTGATATATTTTGTGGAAGTTTCGATAAAAGGCTTGTGGATGAAGAAAGAAGAAACGTTAATGTCTTACTTATGACAGAAATCGTATTCATTGTACCTTGTGTAAAATACAAAATTATGTAAAATAATAAAATTCGAAACAAGAACTCTTCAATTAAATTTAATATAATCGAAACTGTGCTAAATTTTTTAATTAATATTTTAGATATAAACGAACAGTGGAACATTGCTAATGGCTGTCCATGTTGAAACAATGTTGAAACCAACTTAAAAAAAACAGGAGAAGAAGGAAATAGATCTTAACCAATTGTTTTATTCTACATTTTACAAATCAAACTCTACCCGGCCCAAGCTATCTAAGTGATAACACATATATTCAAAAATTTAAAAACGTGTATATATAGAACGAGTTCTATATTTGACGATCTGTGTCACAAAATTTCCAATTATAAATTATGGTCTATCGAGTAAATATAGAACGTAACAAATTTCCAAGTAAAGTCCAACCGGTTAATTAGCTCCCACGCGGCCACCATTCGCTCTGCTCTATAACAAACTCGATTGAATCGAATGTGGCTGGCCCCGTGACAAACTGTTTCGCGGCCAGCCACGGAGTCATGCGGAAAATTTTCGCGAGGAAGCCGTCAAAGCGTCCCAGCCAATTCGATACACCGATTAGAACGCAAATTCATTTCCGTGGCGCGTTATCGAAAACCGATATTTCCTTCTCTTTATGCGGCGACGCTGTGGATTCTTTGGCGATGCGATCTACTCTAAGCCAACGACGTCTCTCCACTACGTTACGTGAAATTTATAGACAACATTTATTTCCATGGAATTTCTTCGTTCCATTTTCGTACAGAGCAAAGAGGAGCAATTATTTGTAGAACTATGTTGTTCCAATTTTAATCAAGTTTCAGTACAAAAATGCGAGAAAGATTTTAACACATTCGATGCCACTAAAATAGGAGAAACTGATACAGAACTGTACAGCGGAGTAAAATTATGTACATTATGTTTATCTCCAACAAAATGACAAAAATCGGTCGTCATTTGGCAATCACTCCAGAAGAAAATTATAAAAAGTGTACGCTACAGTGAATTATTATGTTCGACGGTTTTCAAAATTATAGTGTATTATAATGTTTTAGTGATCAGTAGATAAATTACAGTATTAATACTTTTATGAAAAATATAAAGAAATTATTTACAAGATGCTTGCTATACGAAGGTAAAAGGATTCTAATATCTTCAGTAAACTCGCAACTTATGAAAAATCTGAAATATCTCACGAAATATTGATCCTTTCAATAATGTAATATCCGAACACTGTTTTACGCAGAATACTTGGAAGAATTAATCAACGTACAAAAGATATGCAATTTCGCGTTTGAGAGAAGAGGTATTTTGAATTTGCAGATACACATCGTTGTAATTATGAAATTAGCAATAAGAACATTCAATCTTTTTCAATTCGATTTTTAATCAAACTCAATTGCAAATTATATTTATTAATTTATACTTATTTGATATTTTATTCTTCAAAACTTGCTCAGAAATAATGCAAAATAATAATAGAAAGTGTTACGAGTGTGAAGTAATTATATAGGAAGCATTCGCGCTACAGGCTATTAATCCTAATTTTCAGAAGACATCAATCGCAAATAAAGGCGAACACCCTTTTCTCGCGTGCACCACTTCATTGCAGATCGAAACAATTCCCTTGTTAACCTGTATCTGATTTGCGTGTATTTCCATATAAGTGCATAGTTTTGTTTCGTTGAATTGGAACCAGTTGGAGAAGAATACTGGCGTGAATATGCATTACTTCTAATAATATAAATTTATAGAAATTTATAACAAGTTATGTTACCAAATTTTGCTCGTGTATTTATAATTTTATTTGGAAGTTTCCATAAATCACAGATAATTAAAATGTAGGATAAATGAAGAATTGTAGATAAATGGTCATAAATAACAATGTATACTGCATCGAAGTCTAATTAATAGAAATTTCGATTAAATCGATTTGGTTTTTTCCTTCAAAGGAAAAAAAAAACAGTAACGCTCGACAGAAATTTTCGGGTAACTTGATACGTTAATATCTGTTTCAACGCATTTAATATGAAAGTTTCGATAAAACTCTGAAATCGAAGCTCAGAAGTTAATTAGAAAAGTAGTCTACCCTGTTTCAATAATTATTCAGCGAAAGTTTTATCGGTAATGCAATATATAATACATGTAACTCGAAGCGTGTTACACGAAAGTATATTCAAAAATACATTCTGAGCAGCCAAATTGCAAATATGGGACATCTATCAGATTACATCCTTTAATTTCCTGTCGTGTACATTATGTTTCGCTCAGTTAGGCATTAACTTGGCGCGCAAACATTTGCGTTACAAATTTAAATAGTAATTAATCGGAGTGGTTTTTATTTGAAGAAAAATAAATCTGGCCGAAATTTATTTAAAATATAAATTTAAACGTACAGATAAAATCGATTCAGTGACTTGATTTCAAATAAACTTCATATAAAAATTCTTGGATTTCGTCATAAAAAAATGTCAAAAAATGACTAAAATTCTGTTTATTACTTATGCGTAGTTCATTTATTTTGTAATTTAAATTCATTGTTGAAAACCAATATCAAACAAGAGAACGCACTCTTTCTCACTAAAAAAAATTAAAGATAAACTAAATAAGCGCTCAAAGAAACAAATATCAAAGAGTTCACAGTTGCTGTCCTGTGTAAAATTAATTTCAAAAGGTCATAACCATAAAGAACATAAACACAAAAGCACACAAAATGGACAATTTCATTGGGGAAATTTGCAACAACGCGTATATCTTCCGTTATCTCTTCGCAATAGATCGTTACAAAAATAATTTCACAGAAATCAGACTCGTTATATTAACTTCACAGAGGAAACATTTCTCGTTAACTTCTTTGGTATCATAAAATCCGGAGAAATGGCAATGTCATGAAATTTCATCGTAAATATCAAAGGACCGGAGTGAAAAAGCTACAAAGAACGGACGAATTCAGCGAAAATTCATTACTTGGGGCCATAATCTTGTACAGAAGCGTAAGTCTTCCGATATCGGAGCAGAAGTTCCAGTGAATCCTGGGCTTTGTCGAGAAAGAGTGCTCTCGCGTGTTCGTTGATTGGCGTATCGGTAAAAAATCGGTTCCAATCGCCTTTTTCCGTTTCATCGATGAGATTTCCTCTTTCACAGGAAGCTCGTACACGATCGAACAACGTCCGCGATCTCGATGGTCCTCGGGGATATTATTAGCAGATTTTATTAGCCACCGATGGCAACAAACTGCTGATTGCCTTTACTGACGGCGATCTATTGACGTACAAGGCGGTTTTGGTTCTGATAATTTAATAAAGAAATTTTTCCAACAAAAGCTCATTGGTATCAAACGAAAAATTTACCGATATAAGAGAGAATTAATATTAAAAATTTGTATTATTTTTTCATAGAAAGCAGATATCATTTAGTATCTTTTAAATAGCACATTATATTTTTCTTGCCATATTCTGAATAATACGCTATTTAAAAAACATATAGAACGACTCTTGTTTCTTATGAAAAAATAATACTTCGCAAAATTAATTCGCTTTTACGTCGGCAAATTTTTCATTTAACACGATATTTTCAATGGGTTCGTTGGGAAAATCTTTTATTCAAACCGCCTCGTATAATATTGTGTTCCACGATAAATTTCCAGGACGAAACTAATATGGCAATCGTGGAATTGTAAAATTGACGAATTTAATTATTTGTAGCAATTATTTGCAGAAATGAACATTTTTATTCGTAGAATTATTTGGAAAACTAATTATTAAAAATGCAGATTATACGGAGATTGGAGATTTTAGAGACGAATAACTTTTACAAGTCGAAAGTCATCTGGATGAATAAATTACGTGGCGAGTTGGTAATTCGAATTTTATTCATGAAAAGATTGTGCTACGATGCGCAGATCTGAATTCGTTATAGCAACGTGCAACGTTTGGATGATTCTAATCTAAAAGTAATCTTTAATCATACGTCGTATGAATGTAAGTAATTAAGTTCTACTTTAAATAATTAGAAATATAATATTCCTTCCAATGTCGTAATAAATGTAAATCGCGTGTCCAATTACAATGCAATTTATCCCGTATCTTTAATCAACGTCACAGATAATTTTGTAAGAGATATGTCTTATTCCATCCTTCTGACAAATCAGTGAAAATACTCGTTTCTTCGATGGATCACTTTACCATCACATCCATAACCTTACGTACCGAATGCTCGAGCAAAGAACCCCGTGGACATGTTTTCTCTCTCTCTCTCAACAGGTGGTAGTCGATTGGAAAGAAACAGAAACAACGTCAGGATTCCCCGGAAATTCAGACAGTAACTATAGCTTATCAATAGTGCGACGATATATGAACCAATGATAAGTTTGATCACGATGGACGAATCAGATATAGGAATTATAGACTTTTAACGTTCGCGAAACTTCATCTTCATTAATGGAAAAGAAAAGAGAGGACAATTAGGAGAAAACTTCGTTTTGACGTTTTGAAGGGAAAAACAGTGAAATTCTTTCTGATTCCAAATTTTTCAAATTGTTAAGGCGTTGCCAAGCTTTAATATTAAACCGACTTCGTCACGCGCACGCGATTTCTCTATTTCTGAGTTTTAGATTTTTATACGCATTTTTAATATATTTCGTTTTAGATTTATTCGTAGACAGAAGAACTGATTTTCTAGGATTAACGAAGAATCCGCAGCTTCTCCTGCGCCTCAAAAGCAACTGACGCATTATGAGCTCGTGAAGATTCGGGCTTTAGCTGATGCGAGAAAGCAATGGGTATTGTTTTGAATTTTCCCTAACTTGGATGACGTGTACGTCGCTCCGATATCTCGAAGTAGACTTTGCCAATATTCGAGAAATCAATTAATTCGTTGTTCTTCATCACCAACCAGAAATAGAGTTTTGTGTATCTTGTGCATCAATTAGTGCCAACGGAATGTTACAATGTTTCGTATAACACGCATAATACAAGTATCCATAAAAGGTATCTACGATTCTACGAATATTTTCTTGAATCTATTTGTGCATGACATACAATCGATCGCACGTTTACGATAAAAGAAAAAGAAGTTCGAGGATGAAATTTTCACTTGGCGCACTCCGTGTTGAAATCTATTTACAAACAGTTAAAACCACCTTACGTCCACCTACATACGTTAGGAAACAACAATCTCAGAGATAAATGTATTTCCGGGCTGTTTAAACAAAAGCTGTTTCCGTTTCTCCTGAAGGAAACAACAGTGAGATGCAAGTAGTTTAATCAATAAATACGGAGGCGGAATGAAGTGGAACAGTTTGAAACGCAGGGAACGAGCCCTGAGGATGTGATTATACATCCGGCCAGACGTGTCGTTGCTACGCGTGATAAGCCTGATGAATAAACGTCTGATCTTAATTATAATGAGCTGGAAATTTCGGCGGCTGATAACGTTCGTCGCATCGCAGCGACTAATCAGAAGTTCAGAGATTGAATCACCTTTGAAACCGGATGACGAAAACGCTGACGATGCTCATTATATACCGAGTGATACCGTTAGAGAATCGCGAAACGGATTTGCATGGTGACCGCTGCGCTGCATCGTTATCTTTACATCAACGATCGTAGAATGTCGCATTCATAACTGAAATGGATTTGGTCTATGGTTAAGTTAGATTAGGTTCAGCTTGCGTTCGATCCAAACTGGAAGTAACGAAATGGAACATCGTGTGTAAATATTTACGTTGAATTATTTACATTACTTTAGTTTTTGTGGAAGTTGGAGGGGAGAAATGGTAATGGAATGGACTTTGTTTACAGAAATAGTAAGTAAGTAAGTATAAGAGTAGCAATGGAGAATTAATAGATCATGAAGAGGATATGCTAATTGACGTTTTACGTGAAATAATTACGTTGAGATGTCTACAGAGTATTAGAAATACGAGTATTGGCAAGTAACATGTCATTTGAATAAGCATACATTTTAGTGACGTGGAAATAAAAATCGAAGCATCACTGATACATATTTAAATTCTCATTCTAACACTAATCAATTTAATAAACGAAGATAGTAAGAATGATTTGTTGCAGTTTTCAAAAAAAAAAAAAGAATAATGTAATAATTCGTAAAAATCCACGATTCTAAAAATACCAATCCAAAGTTCAAAAATTTTAATTCAAAACCTAAAAATTCTAAAACTAAATTTCTTACCATTTCCTATTCTTGCATGGAAAACGTACAAAATAAAAAAATAAATCCTCAAAATTTGAAATATTCTATATATGTACATGAAATGTTTCCTATCAATCGCAAAAGAAGCGAAGAACTGAAAGCTGAATGAAGATAGCACTCTTTTTTTGAAAGGTGGAAGAACAAAAATTTTGGTTGAACAAATGTGATCAAATCGTGGACAAACGAATGGCGTCTTTTTTTTAAAATTCGCATTGGGGGTGCCATTTTCGCCCGGTCGGAATCGAAACATGTGAAAGATATGAGGCTACATAAAAATAGTAACACATAATCGATGGCTTGTGCCCATAAATATGGTTCTCGTGTGAAACGGTATTTTCTTAACTTCTAGCAAAGTTTCCTCCGAACTTAAACTCTTCTACGAAATTTTCCTGAATTTTATAAGCCACACCTTACCAAGTTAAGTGCCCTTAATGGATGCAATAGTAAGCACTTTACAATCCAACAATTTTTTAGCACATAACGTTTCCGTTACGACTTCTCCATCTAGTAAAAAGAAAATTTAATTGCTCGTGCTACAATTAATTTTCAAATTGAAAAACAACAGTAGAACACACGTCAAACAGCGTGTAAAAATTTAATCGAATAGTAATTAGTACGAAACAGTCGAGACAAAGTAATTTCGATGTTAGTTGGCGTGCAATTAAGTAGGATGCTTAAATATTTAATTAAACGAGACACTTCGACTAACTATAAATTAAACACGCTGCCTCATTCACTTTGTTAAAGCCAAGCCTGGATAATTACACAAAATCCTTGCCTTTCGCGCGACTTTCGTTGCAATTAATCCAGGTAAAACAAATCTTGGTTGTGGAGTACAAGTATTTTTCTCACACAGTTTTTAATTGCCTTCGTGCGTAGAATACACCGAACGCTGAAGAAATAAAGGTGAAAAAATCCAAAAATGAATTTGTAGTAATCAAAAACTGAACAAAGGCTAACCCTTAAATATATAACATTTATCGCTGAGTCAATGCTGAAGTTTCGTTTTATGAATAACAATCTAACGAGGAATTCCAGTGAGCAAAGAAATCATAGAGGTGTAAGTCAAGACCTAAATGGTTTATGATTCATGTTACGTTTTTATCGTTTAAAAAATATTCTAAATTTTGTATAATAATTAATTAGGAATATTGCTTTATGAAAAATAACATTGGACGATTTTGACAATTTTAAAAATGTCGATTTTAAAACGCACACTTGTTCGTTATTAATATTTTATACTTTTCGTGATGAGTACTATGAAACCTTAAATTCCTCCATCTTTTAACTCTGTATATTTTATAAGAAATATGAAAAAGTCTCAAGAAAAACTCATCACAGAATATGAATACCAAAAGTGTAGGGAAGATGTAATTTACATTCGAGTCCTAGAAAGAGTTTAATTTTCACAAAGCTCGTGTGCAAATGTTGAGTTATGCAATACATGTGCAAGATTAAAATGTATGGCATTTCCTCTTTGATTAGAATTAACAAATATGTAGAAGAATAGAAGTAATATGAAAACTTATTTTCAGGATATTCATTCTTCTCATAAGTTCGAAGATAAATAGCCTATTACGAAAGTTTCTTTCATTTCAAGAGAATTTTTACTATACCTATGAGAAGTAACATAAGAGAAACTGAATTTTAAATTATATCACATTTTCCTGGAATTTTAATAAGAATTTATCTACTGTGGAAATATTTCTGTAACTTAATAAGCTTAAATTAATTAGTTACAATGTATATTTCATTGAACACGCTGCAGTTGAAAACAAATAAAATAAACGTGCTGTTATATACATTATTCAAGTTTCAATTGTAAAGTTCCGGCCAATGGAAAGTATGAAATTGGTAGAATTTAATATACCACGAGTTTCACGAAATCTTTAATCGCTATTACATATTCTGTGATAGAATATTAATCGTATAAGGAAACACAACATTCCATTTAATTGCTTTATATTACGTGAAACGCACATCTGTGAAAATTCACATTCACGTACAGAATATGAGATTTACAAAATCTGTAAACCTTTCATACAAAATTCAAAATTGTATCTACACATTCTAACAAAATGTCGCGTTTATATTGAAAGAGAAAAAGAGGAAAAGTTCAGGGGAAAAGTTCCTACCTTTCAAAAGTGGAGACCGTTTCAAAACTGTATCGTGTTGTTAGTTTCGAATTTAATCGATCGGGTGATATCGCGTTTCCCAACCGCGGTATCAACGTTCTTGCCGGTAAAAGCATCTCGTGTTCTCTCTAACTAATTGAATCTGCTGCGTTTTCCTCGATAAAACACGCGTCTGTCCCATCTCACGAAACATCGCCACGTGTATGCTCCCGAATTCTCAAATTTCGACAGTGAACAAAAGAGAAAAAGAAAATTGGAAAGTTTCGAACACGAAATAAAAATAAACTGAAAGTGGAATGAAGATTTATCGTAACTTCTTATGTCTATCGTACTGCAGATACAGTTGCAAAATAAAACGCAACGCAGATTGCTTGAAACTATGCTTGAGAATGTGTGAAAAGAATTTATATGGTTTAAAAATTTACAATATAAGTTTGTAGATCTTACAAATGTATGAATTCGATGATTGTGTAATGATTCAATGTATGATTCGAGATGAAAAAAGAATTATGAAGATGCATGAAAAAAAAAAAACATAAGTAAAATTTCTTCCCATTTTAATACCATCTTTTTGCAAACATTAGATAATAGAATATTAAGGAGACAAAAATAGGATGATGGACAGAATTATCACTTATATGCATATATTTTACGAATGAAACAGATGACCCTAAATTATCAGAGTTAATCGACGAACAGATCTAGATATCAATTAACTCCAATTATGTAATTGAATTAGCATTGAAGACTAATTAAGGACCACTGGAACAGGTTATTCCGCGTCGCGTTATTAATTAAATCACATCACGTAGAAGGAATGTTTTACTACTAGAAAATGAAATTGCTTGATCGGTTCGCAATCAATTGGATTCGATAAATTGAATAAACAAATTGTTGTATATGTAGAAGCCTGGAATAGATTTGTTGGTAATATAATTATATAGTATGGTATCGTAAAATTGGATTAATTACCTATAGAATCTAAGAATTATAGACAAATATTGTCCCTAAGATTTTCTTTTAAAAGACAATCTTCTTTATAACAAAGAATCGAAAACATTAAATAGAAATTCAAATCTCGACTTCAAAATACGCTCACACGAATCACCCAAGCTAATTAGCCTTAAAGATATAGCAATACCATCAAACAGATTTATATTCAAAGGAGTTTCCAAGGTCGATCATTCGATCCAGCGATAATAATTAAACGCTTCATCTTGATGCAGATTAAAGCTTTCGCGCTTCAACGTTTAGCACGAATTTCCATCGACTATGTAAATTCGTATCTTCGTACAAATTTCCTGCTCTTATTTGCTTTCATTGCTATCGTAAGCTAGATGAAAAAGAAGAAGCAGAGTTAATAAATAATTTCTTCGAATGAGGCTTTCAAAAGGAATTAAGAGAAAAATCGTCATATACTACGGGGAAGAGGAGCAAGAATTAAAATCTCATTCGATTTTTTAACGAAACAAAACTTCAATATCGTCTGCTAGAAGAGAAGTGCTTATTTAATTTTGTACCGATCACAATATGATAAAGTTATTGAGCAGGCAGATATCGAGAGGAGCGTCTGAAGAGGCCAGATTATGTTAACGTGAAGGAAGAATTATCTGTGCTTCGATCAAAAGGATCCATTCAGATGCTCGATGAATTCATCTTCGCAATTGTTACGCGTGTATTTTGTGTTTGCAACTTACATCCATCTATTGGGTTGGCAACTAAGCGATTGCGGATTTTGTCAATAGCACCTAATGCCAAAATCTGCAATCACTTAGTTACCAACCCAATATATGTTCAACAGCCGTAAACATTGGTATAAAAAATTGCCACGATCATTTCCTACGAAGTGTACAAATTAAAAGAGAAAGCTGAGCAAAAAATAAAACGAATATTCCACATTAAAGGACTAAGTGAAAAAGCAAAGCAATAGAAGGGATTAATAGCTAACAGTTGCGAAGTTACAACACGAGTCGGCTGGAAAGTGAAAAAGACGAGGTGTACAATCTGGCCGGTTATTCGATTTCAACATGGTTGCTCCTTTTTTCGATACTTTGACCATCGTTAATTAACGGTACCATGGGAGATCGTTAAGTGAATTACTAGCAGAAATGCGATTTAACGACGATGGTATCGGGTTCTCAACAGAAATTAACGATCGACCAATGAACGTGGGAGATGATTCTTAACGACGTGTCGACGATGAAATCGGCTACGGGAAAGAATCTCGGACGAAGGAAATCTCATTTCGATCACATTTCATCGCGTTTCTGCTTAATTTCTGGTCGCTTCAGTCGTTTTTAAACGCGATGATGTAGCAATCTGTTGAAAACAGAAAGAATCCAGTACTACGAGGATAGAAAATTTAGAGATCCAATACGAAAGGAACACAATGTAATAATTTTACAAAAGAATTTTACGGAAAATAATCTTACTTAGATTATTCGCTATTAAATTGTTATTGTTACCAAAGATTAAATTTGATGGTAAACAGCAAACATTTTTAAACCTTTAATCTTATATGAGAGATTCAAGATAATGATATAAATGATTAAATTTTTAATTTGATATTAAAAATTGAAAATCGATAAGGATAAAGATAAATGTTGATAAAAAAGATCTGTATGCTTCCAAATATTAAAATACGTCAGTATACATATTCACGAGAATTTGGAAATTCGTAAGGAAATTTTCGAAACAAATACAAACCTCGAATATCGTTTTCTTGTGAAAATTACGTTTATAATAGCACCATTTCCCACTGAATTCCTCGATTAAAACGATCTTAAACGATAGTACCATCCGATTTTTATTATTAAAGTGAGTAAGAGTATTTCTATGTGCATGTAGAATCGAACAAGATGTAGCCAAGTGGCGCGTTAATTAGAACGAGCTCTACTTTGAATTTCAAACGACGATGTGTATCATTAACAATACACTTTTTAATGCTTGCTCGATTTGTTTCAATTGTTCGTTGAGGAAGCAAATTAACGACGAGTATTACAACACCAAGCAACATCTCCTTTCTTTCTCTCGAGAAATCGAAATTCAGATAAAATTTTAATAATTGATATCGTTGATGATACATGAATCGTTGATAAAGAAATAATTATTTTCTTAATCTTTCATTTAAAATTTTTCGTTATTTTATTATACCATCAAAGAATTAAGAATCGTCTTGGTTTATTCCAGTGAAATAAGTGGAACAGACAGAATCGAGCAATAATGGTCACAGTATCTTTAAGTGACCGTGACTGTAGTAAATGCTTTGAAAAATTTTCCGATTTTTCTTAGAAAAACTGTCACTAAAAACAGATGGTTTGGACCACAATACCCTCAATTCGAATAAACAGATTTTTATAAATATAATTAGAAGAAATAGAACCTAAATAGAAATTTGTTTCGCCTGTTAAATATTCTAACAAGCGTTATACTTTGAATATTTTATATATTCTTGCATATTATGTAGATTCTATATATTTTTTCACGTTTAAATTTCTACTAAATACACAAAAATCCGCAGTATAGTAATCGTTATATCAACACGAAGAAGAAGAAACCTATTAATCTATTAATCGCATTCCATGTCAAAATTACTCTAATTATACGGTGGATAAAATCGTCGACGTAGACTCTCCTAGTTTTCATCTCGCAGAGTTGCTTTTATCGGACAGGATTTAAAACAGGTTTCGTTCGCGGAAAAGAGGCGAAAAGCGATCGATCGACGTACGGAAGGAGCCGCGGCAAAAGGAGATCTGGCAAATTACCATATGCATTCGAGGTCTCCAATCACAGGCTACGTGATTACTCCGGAAGGAAAAAGTTCCATTCCGTAGTTGCCCGCGAAATTGCTCGATCGGAATCCTCTCCACAATTTTTCCGACATGCACAATTTCAACGACTCAGACATATTCTAATTTTCGCGAACGTATTCGTTTCAATAATCCTGTTCAGACTAGCCAAGTCGCTTGAAGCCAACCTTATGTTCATAGTAAGCAATTGTATTTGATATTCTTCGCACGAATTTCTCTATTCTTATTGGTTGTATACGATATCCGATGCAATAATTCGTTTTTCCATTAGTAAATTATCAAGATTTAATAAGTCTCGTTTAGTAAGAACTGCTTCGTACAACTTTTTATCTTCTTCTCTATGCTAAATTCAAATATTGGCTACAGTTTTCAATTTATGAAATAAATGTCGTTTCCTAACAACAAAACCTAGGCCTGTGATACGATAGAGTTGTAATAATGAAGTGACCTCAAATGAGACAGTGTATTGCATTCGTGGTGCAAAACAACTCAATTGAATTAAGCAGCTATTCACCTCCAGACATTAAATTCAAGTAGGGAAATTGTGATAAGAAATCATATGCAAGCATATCAGAAAACAATTATAATAGTATTTCAATCCACGACAAATCAAATTTGATGTGATGAAACAACATGCAATGAGGTGAAGAAATTAAGAAAAATTGGTATCGACCAATTCAGCTTCTGAGAGGCTCGTCTAATGTATGACACACGAATATGAATATGAAGCAAAAATTCCAAAATGTTCGTCCTTTGTATCTTACACCCGATGTGACAAGGAATGTCTCTCCAAAGAAACTAAGACAAGTACCTAGCAAATTATTCCTTGAATACTTGAATGAACAAGGAACCAACAGGTTTTCCTCCACCTTTCTTCTTCTCCACCAACGCGTCGAACTTAACGACTCGACCGATCGATCGAAAAACTTTGACCCAGTTACGTGTTTCACCCTCCGGAACAATGAGTGAAAAAGTCGGCTTGAACGTCGACCCTGCCACCGTCTACTAGGAATCCTGCATTGTTTAACATTGAGGAGGAACGGAACGAAGTCACAGAAACGAAAGCAACGACGAAACAGTGGCGAAATATGTTCAGAATCAAAGCGTGTTCTCGACCGCTTTTCACAACGAACAATAGACCTACTCATGGAGCACGAGGACCTGTTTACGATACCTGCGTACGACGTAACTTTGCTCTCACAAGTTGAATTTAGCTCGTCTCACCAGATAGAAAGCGCTGCAGCCTATATTTGGAGTTTAAGTGGGCTGGCCTGAGAGTAAGGGCAAAACTGGAGGCTATTAGTTTGATTTCTGACTACATTATGGAGGTGGAAAGAAATGGCAAAGCGCGTTGCTGATAGAATCTGTAATGTGAGCATAAGATTCTTTTTATTTCACCTATTTCTTATTCCTTTTTTATCCGCTTAATGCACATGTTTATAATGTATAGGAACATGAATTATTTCTGATTTAGTTGATTATTTTAACCATTGATCTTTATAGATTTTAGCTACGATATTTTACAAACTAAAATATCTATGTATCTTCTAAAAAATATATTATACTACATTGTTGCTTCTTTTACTATAAAGGAAATTTATTTTTATCGCTTCTATTAATAAATCGAGGAGAGATTTACGTTTTAAGGAATTAATTCAAATAATTTTAATTGAAGATTATTAAATATCTGATGGCATTATAAAGGTGGAAGAGGCTGCTGAAACCTACTGCTACTCGCTATATTGATAAAATTTAGGATGTGATTCTACGATCTTTTTCTATTTAACCTATTTTTTTTTTTTTTTTTTTTTTTTATTGAAATAATTTTAATTGAAGGCTACATCAGTTCGATTTCTATCGACGTTACGAAGATAGAAGGGGCTAGTGAAGCCTATTGACGATCAAATTCAACGTGTAATTATAGGATCTTATTATTTTATCTATGTTTATTTCCTCTCTATCTTCTTTCTTTCCAAAAACGAATTTAATTGAGATCTATTGCTTCTAACGTGAATTTTTCTACTGAGAACTCTGTTATGTCTGATTGTCGACACGATCCTGAAATCTCCCAAATGAGAAATTCACTCTCTTGATTTCTCTTGAAAAGAGTAGAATACATTGGTTATAACCTTGACGGGGCACGTTATTGTCACACATATACACACATAAAGTAGTATTTGTGCACAGTTGTTTGTTGTGGTTTACATTCATAAAAAAAAAGGGCAGGGGACGGTTAGTGCTGTCAGGACAACACACGATTCACGTGTACGCAACATCTTGGCAAAAATTAGTTTCCAAGCACAGAAGTGTGTGTGGAAACACTTTTCGAGGCTCAATTCAAAAAATATTTGTATTTCATATCGCTAAAGAATAATTTCCAGTATTAATACAATTTTATATGATTTTACAAATTCAATATAACTCTGAGATAAGAATTTTCATATTGAAAAATTGGTAATTTATGATAAGATTGTAAGAAGTAACTTTTTATAGTATTAATTCTATGACGACGTATTTCTTTTTTGAAGCTGATAATTTGTTTATGATTCTTATGTATAATTTATTTTATTCAAGATTAATTCTAATTGGATAAATTTGAAATTGCAGAATTAAATTTTAGGCTTAATCAAAATTAATTTGTATAATATTAGTAAATAATACTTTTAGATTCTAGCTACATTGAAAAGCAATATTTTTAAGTGACATTTGCACATTTTGGACGACAATATTTCATGAGACTGACTCGTTTATATTGTCATCTCTCTGAAATTTTTATTCCGAGTACTTGTTAATTCACTAGAAATAAAATACAGCTATTTGATGACATTAAAACCAGCTTTTCTTCGATCATTTAAATAAAAGTTGTGATGAAACTATACTTAGGTTAATTGAAAGGTTAGGAAAGTAGAAAGTTTTACAACGCATGAATAGGCACGAAGTAGGAATGAACGAACAACATGGCAATTTCATTTGCTCAAATGCGATGCATGTACATATAAGCAAACGCTTTGCACCCTAAATTTTCTTTATCGATTTATTATTGCGCTTCGACAATTTTCCTAGGACGTTCAAGTTTGCTTATATTTAGTTTTATAACGTTTTGAATTACCGTGTGGTCGAGATGTTTCAATAAAGAAAATTTTTAGGATAAAAGTTAAAATAAAATAAAGCAAAAATTAGAAAAATACTTCGATATAAGGAAAACGATTTAAAAAAATATGAACTTATTGAAAAACTTACATTTAAATAACATTCTTCTCAGATCCAATTATGTACTTCAAAACAAAAATTCTTGAATCACACTACAATACACTTTCACAGTTTTCAACATTGAACGATACCCGCTACAACTTCTCTAACAGCGGAACCCTCTTGAAATATATCGTTAGTAAAATTCTATAGGTTACAAGTTACGAGTTATTAATATTAATAAAGTCTCCACTATATAAAATGAAGTAACGAAGTAAATCATTCATTCGATTATCCGGTTTGACGTAAATTTGCAAAATTATGAAAGAGAAATATAATCTTCATCTTGTCACTTGCCAATTCACTAACATTGTTAGTTCGTAATCTATCGCGCAAGAGGGCTCAGCGATCACTTATTCTCCTCCGATATGACATCATAACTAGCCCTGTCGTGTCAAGTCCTGTCCTGAAGTGCTCCAGCCATTATAAATATTATCATAATTTCGCTCTCAAATAATACGTGGCATCAAGTGTTTCAATAATCTTCTATTATATAATCTACGAATCCAAGGTTCAGTTGTTCATTAAAATATTTTGCAAGTGTTTCAATAATATTCAATTAATTTAGAACCTATAATTATAACCTATAAACTCAAATGTCTCTAAGTTGTTTATTGAAATATCCTACAACCTCGTCGTACAAAACACGCATTTCACCGTACAGAATAATATTTAACGCAACAAAATCTCAACGCAAACACACAAAAACGACATGCTACACGTAAATAGTTACATACATAGTAGGTATATCATTTTACTTCTCACAATCTTAATCAACACAAGAATAACACGAACGTGATCTTCACCTTTGTAGATTCTACGTTTCAAACAATTTGAAACCTTGAAGATAATTGTATACAAACAGTTCTTGAATCGAACCACGAATGTCACGGTCGAGAAATCTCGTGGAAGACGAGGGCTGGGCACACGAGGCAGTGTTTACATTTTGTGTTGTACAAAAGCAAACAAAGGATCAAACGGTGACATTGTCGTTTATAATCTCGTTCTGCTAACCGCGTTTCCTCAGATCGTTTAAAAACAGCTACGGGAATGGTTGGTAAAGCATCGTTTCCCGATATCGTCAAAAGAACTGTGCCATGTTGGACGACCTTAATTTCGATCAATTGCGGAAATTCTCCTCCGTTCGCTGAAAAATTCGTTTTCGATTAAACGTGCCGCGTTCCGCGTTCCGCGTTTCGCACGCGCGAAAACTCTTTGAAAGCATTTCTCTCTGAAAACGTTCTCGGTATGGATTAATTTCGAAAAATTGTGAAAAAGCGGCGAAATACAGAAAAATTAAATTGAAGAGTTTTTCATATTGATGGATTCGGCTTGGCTGGCAAAGATCTTTTGAATTTACAAGTCTTCAGGTATGACACACATATTTTTTATTTATTTTTGTATTTTTGTGCTTGTACGATATACGCTGTTATTAAAAATTTGAGATTATTTATCCTACAAGAGACGAATTTAGATTGCAAATAGAAATTTTAATAATAAAGGGATCCAAATTTTTAGTAGCAAAAACAATAGTGCTTGTGTTTGAACTTTTAATATTTTAAATTGTCAAGTAATTAAGTTGCGATAATATTTAAGATTGATAAACTTTTAAAATATCAGAACTGATTTTAGATATCATAGTTTTCAAAAAATAAATACGTACGTAGAAACATGTTATTTTTACGTAAATTAAGTAAAAATAAATACGTAATTCTAAGTGATTAATAACTTGACTATTTAGCGGTCGAGACATTTACTCTCTCAATTTATTCCTATCTTTTCTTTGATTAACAATTAATGTCAGTTAATTTGTTACAAAATTAATACCAACAGCTTATAAAATGTATTGCATTCTATGTGATTACGTTTAGTTATTTCTATTATATTAAAAGTTCGATTAATTTTATTTCTCGTATAAATCTCAACAAATCATGGATCTTGTCTCGTTCCGCGAGATAATAAATGTATTACGATCGATGTAAAGTTATAATCTCGGCTATCGGGTGCTTATAAACAGAGAAAGTGCTTCCGTATCATTAGCCGGTTACTCGAAATGATTTAATAATAGCACGAAGGGAATCGATCAAAATGTGAACTCACAGAAGTTTCACTACGATGCTACTATGTACTCTATAAGAAAAATTACATCGTTTAAATCTCCAACGAAATATATATTTTTTCAGAGATAAAAATATCTTTTATCAAATTATATCGTTGATTGGCCAGAAGAGTGACGGTACTACATAAAGTAAATTCTCTAAGAGATTAATTTAAAATAGAAAATAATTAATTACTCAATTATTTAGTAACGAAACAATTTTGTCGTTTTTTTTTTTTTTTTACAATCTAGTTAATATTCTTTGAGTTGTATGTTCTTGTAATACTTTCTATTTAGATAAATTAGAATAAAAAATTGTTTATACATATCTCCTCCATATACTTTACGTCATTCTTGTTTAATATCTATTGCATTTTCTCGTATTATTGTCAGTCAGTATAGTTATTACATAATGGAATTGAAATAAATTATATTCTTATAATTTATCTAATTAAATAAATACAGAAATTTTAAAAGGCGTTCACTCTTTTATAAAACCGACGATATAATGGAGATAAAGCTTCATCTGTTCTTCAAAATAAAGAGAACATGCGTTTAAAATGCAATTATTGGCTAGTTTCTCAAGATATATACGAAAAATCTTATAGAAGATCCGTTGAGATCTTTAAAATTTTGCACGATGTAGGTTTTAACAATATCAAGAAAAAAAAGACAAAGAATAGTCAAATAGCGAAGGAATTAGTCTTGATTCCGTGGCCCATGGTTTATCCACGCGGTTTAACGTGATTTCACCCCCGTCGTTCCATGAGACTCTCCGTGAAAACATTCAAAAAAACGTACGACGAAGTGTGAAGAGCCGCGCCGCTGAATCAACCCTTAAACCGATCTACCACTCGGTGAATAATTCGATCCTTAATTGAGGAAATCGGACGATTAACTATTTTAGGAACGCTTCACACGCATCCCTCCAAGAATAAGAACTTTTGAAATTTATTCATCGTCAAATATTTGCTATGTCTCACGACTGGAATTTTCTTAAAGATTTCTCGAAAAATTCTCGAAGACTTCTGATTATTTTTTGCAAAAACTGTGGTAATATGTAATATTAGTAACTTAAAAGAATTTGTAATAGTTATGAATTACAGAAATCTTGCAATTGTTATTATGATTGAAGAGATTTGGAAGTTTCTTTAAATAATTATCAAGAAATGTATAAGAATTCGAAAGTATATTATCAGTAATTTAATAAGAAGTTCAAAGGATATTTATCAATAATGTGCAATTTAATTCCGATTCAGAAAATTCTTTGTTATCCCTGGTAATCTTTGCAAAAGCAATAACAGAAAGATCGCTGAGCCAAAAGAATTTAATTACGGATCAAAGAAATCTTGCACTTGTTATGACCGAAACAATCTTAAAGAATTGTTTGGTTACCAATAAATATATAATTTCACGTTATTATGTATATTCCAAAGAAGACTTATTTACAGTTCGAAGAACCTTGTACTTGATAAGAATGTGCAATTTAAATATAGGTCAAAGAAATCTTACAATTGTTGTGACCCACGATATTTTAATGAACTCTTTAGTTATCATGTGTATAGATAAGTATACATATAATTCTACATTATTATACACCAAAGAAAATTCATATCTAGTCCAAAGAATCTTCCATTTATCAATAATATATAAATTCACGTATTGTGTAATACATAACTTTACGTTTTATATAATCTGGAATTGTTATCTTAGCCGTAATATGAAAGAAAGAAAAAAAGGTGGACGAAAAAGACCGTGGATGAATCTGTTAATATCACGTACCCAGTGAATCCGGTTTAAGAGTGGACAAAGGACACGGCACAGAAAGACAGAGAGAGAATGTGTGATCAGTCAGGGTGAAGGAGATTTACTCACGATTATGTTGCACGTTTCGTTGATGCGGCAGGACTGTCGTCGAGGGTGGAAAAGCACGTCGGACCGGCCGCGAATGAGGCTCTCTCCTCTCTCGACCCGCATCGCGCAGACGTGCCTTTCCAACCCCCTCTGCATTTACGTGTACACATGATAAACGCGGGGAGTAGAAGGAAGATCGCTCAGCGGTTTTCTCGGGGCTGATACAGCGGGACAGAACAACCGAAGGAACGTCAAGGGATCGTATCGCGAATATACTTGGTCAAACATACACGTGCAACTCCGCGAAATATTCTCGAGCGCAGAAAAAGCGCAAAAGACCTGCCGGCTTGAATACTCAATTTTCTTTTTTACCTCGTTTAGGGCTGAATATTATGACTCGACGGTGGATGGTTTTACTTTAAGTTGTTACTTATGAATACAATTAAATAAAGTGGAATTTAAGGAGAAAGTTGTTTCGTGAAAAAGATAGATCCTAGTTTGGAAGATGGTCGAGGATAGGTGAATCTTTTTTTTTTTTTTGCTGACTAACTAGATTTGAATAGAAATTCATCTTCTTGTAAATATAATTAAAAGGATATATTATAAATATTATATTATAAATTTTGCAAACGTGAAGTTATTTTGAATGCAGGATGAAAAGTAAAAAATGTTCCAGTTCACAAGTTTATTTTTCAATTTTGCAAATGAAAATAATTATTCTGAACATTGGAATGGAACTTGTGTTTTAATACAGAATGTAATAAAGATTATTTGTTGGAATTTATGTACAAAGGAATATCTTCAAATTGTCAAACAAAAATTTGAAAGATGATATTTGCAATGAAATCATCACTTTATACAGTGGGATATACAATATCATTACATATTATTAGATGCAGAATATATATAATATATAAATAGAATAGTTAAATGTAATAATTAAAATAGTAATATAATTTTAAAAGTATATATTGTAGAACATTCTTCTAGAGTTTAGAGTAACATGAGAGTTGAGAAAGTTAATTTTTTAAGAATCTTTAATAAAAGACTGTTCAATTTATATCACTCAACTATTAGAGAAAGGATTAAGGCAGTTTTTAAATCATAATATTCTTATTAAATGTTACAATCTTATTAGGTAAAATAATGACAGTTTCATTCCAAGAAATAGTTCATTTCTACAGCCAATTTCCACAGATATTTCAAGATTGATGATTCTAAAAGCTTGTCACCCTTCTATTTAATTCTGAATAATTATAATATTCAATGAAATTCAAAAAGTTATTCGAAGCTACAATTTGATAAATCCTGTTATTATACCCAAGACAAGGTAACATGACATACTACATGTATAAGATGGCGTGTAACATCTTGCGCGGCGCCGCGACGCGGAGAAATACGTGCGATGGAAGAACATTTCCGCAGATTTGCTGCTCAATGTTCAAGAGAATCGTAGTGAAATTTGGGTGAGTGACCGTGAGGAATCGGAACGCAGGTTTTAAAGAGCGTTTCTGCTTTAAGAATCCTTTCGGCGAGCTCCTGAAAAATATAAAGCAGAATTCGAGTTACATCGTTGCGCGCGCGAAGAAAGCAACGTTTATTATCCGGTCGACTTTTGTCGCAAACGGCTTATGCGTTGAAAGTACCATATGTTTTCTATCTATAGTTTTCTGGCTACATTTTTCCCGAAATTTCTTTCGGGACAGCGTCAAAACAGTTGAAAGATCGTAATAAGATTCGTGAAAAATATGCGTGTGTTTTGGGAATAAACCGTTTTCTACTGTGCAATTATTTTTCTATGAAAATAAAATTGATAAACCTCTTTACGAGATTAAAGATTTCGGAAGAGTTTCAAAACAAAATATCGGAAGATTGTAGTAAGATTCGTGAAAGAGAAGCATATTTCTTGGGAATGTTCTTCTATTATGTTCTTTCGCACTTTGCAATACTTTCTGATAATTCAGTTGAAAAATGTTTCAATAATAAATAATTCTTTTTATTAAATATACATGGGGTTAAAAAACGTAGTCAATAAAAGCTTGATTTGTAATAAAAACGTGATGAAACGTAACAATCTACTTTCTTTATTTCTGTAAACGAAGGGGAAAGTTATAGAAGTTCGAGAACTTTCATGTTGAATGTGTTGATTCGTAAAGGGAAGAAAAATCAATGAACCTGTCAATTATTCAGCCGGTTGCAATAAAAAGAAACATCGTGATCGTGGGATACTACTGGATGTTTTTACTCTTGCTTCTTCTCCGAAATGACATCACTAAGTCTTCCCTTTTACGTGGGTATTCAGCCCGATTTTACTGCTCTACTCAAGACTCCTAACACACTGGCCTTTCCCAAAATTTACTTTTTCACCTGATAAATACATACAGTTTAATTTAAAAACAGGATAAAATATAGAAAAAGATCTGCATTCTTTAAATCAAGAATTTTCTTTAAAAATGTATATTGTTTATTTCATAAATATCATTATATTTACTATAACTTTAGAAAATTAATAGCACTCTATGAGCAAAGAAAATTAGTTAAAATCCTGCTTGATAATCGTAATTTTTGTTAAAGATTAATTACTTTCTACATAAAAAGAATATTTTTCTTCTAATTAAACATAATTTACGTATAATAATTGCATATATAGATATAATAATTATACATTTATTATACAATTATGTAAAATTACATGTAAACGTTTATACGATAAAACTATAGAAAAAGGAATTTTACATTAATTTCACTGATTTTTGTGTATGTTATAAGAGGGGTCCTGAGTAAAATGCACTTTGTCCGTGGCCTGGGATAATCAAAAGTTACGAGAGAAAGAATATTAAATATATTACGTTACATTTGGTCTAATATAAGTTGTTTTTCTTATACGACATTGACCTTATTCTAGGCAATAATTCAGTGTTTACATTTATTATTTTCAACCTTTGTTTCTACGTGTGGCCTCTGATATTGTCAGTGTGATGTTGTTATTCGTTCTTAGTATATCTTCAGATTTTCGTTCGTTTGTACGAGCTTTGAGCACAATGAGTTCATACAAAATTTATTCTTCTTTATTTAGATTACCTTTACGCAACTTGAAATCATGATTATAAAAATGTAAGACTTAACGCACAAATTTTACGCCCTGCTATATCATCATCAGTCTATTATGACCTAATCTAACCGAACCTAAAATTCATTTTTAATGTGTAATAGAGCCATCAATGAATAAAGGCGAAAAATTTAACCGCGATGCCAATAATTTTATTATTTTGTATAGAAAAAATATCAAAATCTGTGACGAGAACATATCCAAGGATCTACAAATTCTCTGCTCTGAATACTAATCTTAATCTTTTTTCCTTTTTGATAATTAAATCAAGAATCCTCAAGACACTGTTCGTCTGTTCAAGACAGAATCTCAATTTTCAATTTCTGGTTTTCGTGTCTTCTTTTAAACTGCAGATTCACTGAAATAATGTTTAAGAAAGTTACAGGTAAAAAGAAAATATAATGCTGGATATAACGAAAAACAAGAAAGAATTGATGGGAATGCTCATAAAGCTTAAGAACAGGGAGACAATAGACGTTCAGGCGCGAGTAATAATATTATGCGTATCGGTCAATGGGTTGGGAGCGATGAAAACTGCATATCATTAAATATTCGGTCGGCTTATTACCTATAAATTCCACCTATAACTTCCTTAATCGAAGAAACTTTCTACCCCTGTACGTGATGGAAATCCGTCAAAAAGATAAGATAAAGTACAACTTCTAATGAAATGTTTATGGAAAATCTAACTACATGCTTCTAGAATTTCCCCGAAACTATAATTCCTCGCAAAGGTATCTGATCTACTACTTGTACGACAGAAATATATCGTATGTTTTCAATGATACGATTTTTTAATTTTTTAATTTGATGACATAATCCCTTTATTTCATTTTGTTTTTGACATACTTCACGATGATTTATGATAAAATGGGAATTGTCAATCGATATTAAATTATTTGAGAGTACGTACTTTTTATCTTACTTAACATTAAATTTAAATTACCTTTACAATATGGACTTCGGTTAACTATAAAATAACAATTGTTTTGTCAACAAAATACACTTAAGTGCAAAAATTTCTACGTTTGTTTAAACATCGAAGTATCCAATGTTCGAAGATAATTTTATCCGAATTTTATTTTTTACGTAATAATATATCTTCTCTGATTAAAAACCTGAGATATTTAAAAACGTGAAAACATCTTGATGAAACATGAAAAGATACTTTCTCCGATAGAAATCTGAAGCCAGCATTTTCAAGATGGTTACAGAACTAAAAGAATTTGATTCAAAAATAAATAGTCCTGCGGAGGAAAGGAAGACTCTTTTTCGGGGTTTTATCTGTTCCTTTATATTTCCAAGAACTGTACAACGTGTCAAAGATGAAAAGAACAAGTCTCGAGTACTTTTTCATGCAAGTTTGATTTAACTGCACCTACAGTATTCTTTATCTCGCGAACGTATTTTCGAAGGGTAGTATTTCGTTGAAGTATTCGGTTGAAATATTTCAAGAAACGTTGTCGTGCACGAAACTTCCTATTCTTTTTCTTGCTCCATCATATTTAATGTTAAAGGTAAAATATCTCGCAGCAACAATATCGCTTAGATATGTATTTCGTACGGTCTCAAACGCGAATAAAATGAATTCCTTCTTCTACACTCCGCGTCGCCACTGAAAAATCGCGTATCGTCGAATAGCAAACGAATATGATACAAAGCATCAAAGATTCATTGAAAAACTACGGCACGTGTTCGACGTTTCAAAATTCGAGGATAAAAACAGAATAATAAATGAAAGAAAGATGAAGGTTTTAACGAAGATAAGAAATTGAGGCGTCTTTAAAGTGCCAGAGTGTTTAAAGGATTTGATGCGTACAGCCAGTGTTGTTAATATTAATCTCTTCTATATATAATATTCTATATATATAATCTAAATTATAACTTCTCTAGGGAATAACTATAATCTAACTGGAGAAATACTGGCACATATATCGGAATTGAGAGATATAGTAACGAGAATTTAGTTAATCATGATTTCGACCTCCTGAAATCATCATCAATTTAATTTCACAGTTAATTAACAAGAAATGGTAATTTCGAATTATATTCAGAGCGCCGGTTTATGAAAAATAATAGTAGTCTAACTTTGTCGTTTAACAACAGAAAAAAGTTTATTCATCGTTAAATACCGAATCTCTCGATGATAGTGATTATTCTAGTTAGGAATCGCATAACTTTTTATACATATTTTTCTTCCTATCAAGAATATATTATGTTACATTTGCAAAAAGTCAGATCAATTTGTTTGAAATCGATTTATATCGATTAATTTTTAATCCCTTGGTTCTGAAAACTTTTAATTAAAAAACGCCTCAGGTAACAGATTAATAATAAATTAATAAAAAATCGATCAACGAACTAATAATTGCCAAAAAAGACATTTTCCATAGTCCCGAAAAAAACAACACACTTAGTCCTGAAATGTTTAAAAAAATAATTAAACAACGTAAAGATTGACATCCAATATCCTGGAACAGTGTGATAAAGAAACTATTAAGTGTGATAAAGAAACAAATTGCATGCAATGTTTATAACGTATCGTCCTGGAAACGCATAAGAAAGTGCCCTAATCTGATAAACACTCCATTCAGTCCTCTAATTAAAAAGTTGTACAGGACACAGCCGGTGCAACGTCTTCGCGGCCCTCTTGAATCTTTCATGCGTCACAGGATACGCTCCATTACGAGAGCAGATGTTCCACCTGCGCCCAAAAAAAAAAAGCAAATATCAACGGAAAAACAAGGTTGTTCCCTCGTGAACGGCTACTTCAAGAAGA
Source organism: Bombus campestris (assembly GCA_905333015.3). Lineage (NCBI taxonomy): Eukaryota > Metazoa > Arthropoda > Insecta > Hymenoptera > Apidae > Bombus > Bombus campestris. Next base: position 3,074,238 of record HG995146.1, read on the forward strand.
TTGATGGCTGCTTGGAACACAAAACGATTCCTCCTTTCGACAACCCAAACGTCATGATTAGTGCTGCTTTGCATCTGACGATGTCAACTATGCCAGTGTGATCTCTTGGTGGTTGATCCTTTTTCGAGTTTATGATTTATTTCGAAGTTTCGCGAAGGTAATAAAAAAGACCAAATTTTTGGTGACTTAACTTTCCTTTTATTGTATTTCTTAATTGATATATATATCGTGAATATTTATAGATATTCATATTTTTATGAGCACACCGTGCTTTTATTCGACGTTAACTTTTGTCTTTTTTAAATGGCAACTGACAGAAGAAATACGAGCGGACCATAATACCGATTATAATTCTAATCGATACTCATTACAATAGGAGCAGAACGTACGAAAAAGCAAAAACGTTAACTATGCTTTTCTTGCTATGAAAGAATAAAGGAAGAAAAAGAAATTAAACGGAGACAAAATGGGCGAGCGAAGAGAAAGGAAAAATGAACGAGCGTCTGTCATTAGTTAAAGATGAAATCGGCGTGTCTGTTGCTGATGATCATCGAAACATACGTAACGTAACGTAAGAAGAGAAAAATACAGGAAGGAAGATGAACAAAAATATCTTTTCTTTACCTTGCCATTGTAAAAAAAGGAAAATGATAAAGAGATTAATCACGAAAAAAGGAAAGAAGAAAAGAAGATCATTTCATAATGATCCGTCTAATTCGATATTGCTCAAAATAAAACACATTCTTGTCAAAGATATAATTTTCAAAAGATAATTTTATCCAAAAAACTGCATCATTGGATAAATTATTAAATTGTATAAGAAAGTTCGTTTGGCTTTTGATGATACATTTTGAATACTATTATAAAATCATTACTTGAAGTGAACATACGAATAATACGAATAAATATTAATTATAATTGCATCATTTAATGATAAGAATAAAGGCAAGATGGATATTATGAGTTGATATTTTAATGAAAGAGTTATTCGTCAATATATACATCAGATTATTGACTTCTTTCGTGACACAGCGAAAATTATTGTTAATTTTGCTCGAGTTTACAATATTTCAAATTATTCACATTACTGAAATAGTTTATTAATATTGAAATATAGTTTGTTTTAATATCTGGAAATATCTTTCACAAGTAATCGTTAAATAATTTTAAGAACGTAAGGATATCGAGAATTTTTTACGAAAAAGCTTCGTTACATATATTCTTTTCTTTTTTTTAATTCTCGTGATGATTAAGCTAAAGAAAATGAGAGACTGAAAAGCAAAATTATTTCATCATACTAATGCAGCGTGCAGAGGAAAGAAAAATACGAGAGGAATGAAACAAAAGTGGCTGGTGATTCGAAATCCTTGGCTGATAGTTGTTAGGAAAAAGAGGAAGAGATAAGTAAGTTAGAATGGAGGATAATAAAAACGGAAGAACTCGAAGTAACGAGTAACCTCGAACTAATTTAACGCAGGTGACGCTAAGCTTTTAATCATTGAAACAGAGACAGGAGAAATAGCGGAGAAAAAGGAACAATCTCGTAACAAGAATTAAGTCAAAAGACGAACATATGTCTTCCATTAATAGTGAACTTTCAATGAACTGAGATTAACAAAGTTTTTATCAAAATAATAAAGGAAATCAAAACGATTGGACGAGTCTAAGCTATTGGATATTTAAATTAATTCGTTGATGATTTAGTAAAATCTAATTCCTAGTAACTGGACTGAAGATATTTATGCAACTTTATATTTCTACGAACAGAGGTAAAAGTAGAATTTAAACTCAGATTTATTTCATCTGTTACAAATTATAACGAGTACGAGTGCTTTCTGTACTTTATATATTTTTCCATACCATGACCTGTGTATTTTTCTACCTTCAAATTTCGCGAAAATATATAAAAATTCACGATCTATGTATAGTATACATACAAAGTATACACAAACGATGAATGATGGGAAGTTTCCTATAGTGAGTGTTGAAATACTTTCGCGAGTCACTTCATGTATGTATATACCACTCTAGTGAAATAAATAAACTTCGCTAAAAGAATTCGCTCACGGTTGTGAATTTTACTTTAGAAAAATGGAAAATGTTGAAAAGGTTGAGCGATTCTCCATAGAATTCGATAGACAAAAACTGTAGAGAAATCTAAAGTAAAAGGGAGAGAGAATAGAGACGAGAGATACAAACTCAGGCTTCGGGTAATGATTACTCCAGCAAGCTCATGGGGGATTTTAATAAGGAAACGAGAGCTTATTCATATACCCTCATGGCGCAAGCGCCAGAAAGCCACCTGTAGCCCCAGCTTCCAATCAATACATCATAGACGCATATCGTACAGCTTTCCAGGTAGCAATGTGCATACATGTATATGCGTAAGCAGGCACGGATCCATTCTGCGAAGCCAGAAATCGCCTGTTGCTGTTGTCCACGTTCTGCCAACCATAGTGATTTAGATTGCGATCATTTCAGCTCCCTCGGGCATCTTCGATCTCTCAAAAGCAACTGGAAGGAATTGGATTCATACATTGACAATTTCGCTTTCTACGACCATCCACGTTATGATCCATAGTTATATTCCAGCAAATCAATGTAGGTCACCGTCTAAAATCGGTCGTATCGAATATTACAACTTCGAAAGTAAATACAGTACGTTCTCTCCCTTTCTCTCCCTCTGTCTGTTTGTTTTTCTGTATTTTTCTCTCTCGCTTTCTTTCGTTCTTTACGAATGTTGTAATGCTATTCAGTACTTGCTAATCCCTTTCCTACAGAAAAATGGTAGCTTGTCCTTGCTCAATGGTTAATCGATATTTTCCTGTTAGTACAGAAAGGCAATAATGGGAATTGTTGTATTAATCGTCAAATTTGGGAGTATTAAAGTTCATCGTAGAGACAAATATAAGCTTCTTAACGCCTCTAATATATGTATGTCATTATAGCCTAATATCAGTTGACTTTATATGGTAAAGCCATTACCTATTCTGCACTTTAAAATTTCTAACAATTTTTTCAGAAAATAATAAAAGCTATTTAGCTGAAAATTGTAAAATTCTAGAAAAGGAGTTTACAACCTTGTAACTTCTCAATTCACTAATAATGCTGTGAATTATTGCGCAACAGTGTTCTGATTTTTATATTCTACCGTAAGCATAATACATCGTCTGCGTAATTATGTAAACGTCTATTCGATCGTGCTACGAATCTCAAGTTTGTATTCTTAGGATTTCAGTTTCTGAATTCGTATGCCAAGAGGTTAATTTTATTATCAGAATTTTTGGTACTCGCCTACGTTTAGTATCAGAAAATAACACGATTAGTTTAATGTTTCAGGATTCAAACGATCAACTTTGATAGAATTAGTCAATTTGATTTCAATGTGTGTCTCTATATCATATAATATTAAAAACATTAATAAATATAGCAAATGAAAAAAATTCACGCAGCGTAGAACTTCGAAACTTCTGAAATCAACGCGTGAATGAGTCATAAATATTGAAGGATTCATAAGAGGATTGCGCTACATGCATTTATCGTTCATGAAACAGCTTAATGGAAACATTACTTGGATTCGTGTAGTATCAATGGAGAATTTATAATATATGGTTATATCCTGTCTATAATCGGACAAGTGATAATTATATGCGTTGCCCGGTGGAATGAGAGAAACAACGGTTTCACTTGAAAAATTTGTTATACCGATAGGTTCCTATTTATGGAACGAGATTTATCAAAAGCTCACCGCGTAAAACCGTTTTAATGATAATATGATTTATGGATCAGCGCAGAATAAATTAAAAAATAAAGCGAAAGGAAAAACAGCGTTACCGCGTATCGAATGTGTTTCACGCGTGTTCTCGTATGAAAAAATAAAAATCGTTTCATCGACGATGAAATAATTAATCGAGTCGTGAAAGCTATGTTTTTATCCGCGTAGAAATCAATAACAGCGAAGAAAGTCTCGTTTATACTGTGAGTTCGCTCTTAAAAGGATTTTGCAGGATCGAAAGAAAAACTACGACGAATCGGTTTTCTTTTGTACCTATACAGATAGCCTCTATCTCTGACAAATATTTCACTTCACGTATAATCTAAGTTTACGAACCTCTTTTATTAAATCACTCAAAATGCTTCGAAAGGAATTCTTCGTACTATTGGCGATGGTGATAACCATTTTTATTTATATTTCAAATACATTTCTGTAAGAACGCTGCGTATTATATGTATAGTATAATAAACGAAGTTCAGTTTCAATCCGTTCATCCACATACAGATCTTGAAAACGTTCGAAGATATATTCTTCGTGATATATCTTTGAAATTGCGTACATATGGTAAGGTAAATATTTCGTAGAACAGACTATACGCTGAACGACTTTTAAAACGACTCATGAAGGGGTAGTCAATTCAACCCAGCCCGTAATACAACAACCCCTCGATGTTCGTGAAGAAAATTCTCCACGAGATCGTTTTTTTTTTCACAGCTCCCTTAAGGTTCTTCCCTAGCCTCTTTGTTGGCCTCATCTTCGCATAGATCGACATCACTGCCGGTCGGATGTGTTCATAATGGAAATACGACAGAATCAGCGATCAGGATCTCGAATGTCATCTCGACGATGTTCAGAGAAAAGCTCAGAAATAATCTGTGCGCTCTTGGATTTACGTCGTTTCAAGACTTCATGGTTCTCCTTGGTACTTTTAACTCTGAAATTGTCAGAAGTACCTACACACATAATAAGTGTATAAATCTTTCGTTTGTTTTAAAATATAAGTGGATCGATAGTTTGTAGATTTTCATACATTCCAGTGACTAATTTAGTATCTATTCGAATGTTCTGATTTATAATATGGGATCTTTGGATTTTTTCGTTTTTCAATTGGTTTTAGCAGTATTTTTTTTTTTTTTCAAAATGTTTAGTAAGCAGAGTTCAAAGGACTTAGGATACCTTTCATTCTTAACAAAATTTCAATATCTAATTAAATATTATTAATACGAGCATTTACGCGTAATAATACGTGTAGAGGAAGAATTTTAAGTTAGTATCTGCGGGATAAGTCAATGTATATTACACGGATAGACTCTCTGAGGAGTTAGAGTTACCATATACGTTCTATAGTTCTATGGTAGACACCTATGAAAGAGTTGTACAATGACGCGCGTAAAATCGACTAGCGATTTATCACGGTCATTTTTCACTTAGGGATGAAAGTTTCTATTGACTCGGTTAGCCTCGATTGACTCGATAAATGAGTGATATATGGAAGCAGATTAATGGAGTTTCCAGATTTTTCTTATTCGTTGTAAAATAATTTGTTTAAATAAATTATACCTGGCTAGATTTTTCCGTGTGAAAAGTCGTTCTTTTACATCGAATCTTGATTGCTGCAACACGTTCGATGCCGATGACTTTGAACAAAACTCTCCAAAATGAGCAACAACTTGTTTACATTTATAATAAAAAAAATAAATGAAACTAGTCGATATAGGAATAAAAAGGATCATTTTGGGCAATTTTTATTCAAAAATAAGTCGTGACATATACGTTATGTAATCGGGCAACCGTAATAATTTTGATGTCGTACGTCCATGTAACATAACGTGTACGTTATCCGAGTAAAATAGCGTTTTAGTTAAAACTTCATGAAAATAAACACAAAAAGTAATTATATTTGTTTCAAGAATGAGACATTTATATAACGTATGTATGATAGAATAAACGTTATTCATATTTGTAGGCCAAAACCGACAAAATATGACACACACGCAAAATATAAAAATATTAATAAAATATGAGGATATGTTGATATATATAGTTAAACAAATAAAATTCTTTAAAGTAATATAAATCATACGTGACGACAATTTTTGAGATACTCTTCAAAATATAAACCTGCATTATCTCTGCAGTCACCGCTTTGCTGACTGTTGTCTGAAAATTGTCTGAAAATACTGATATACATTTGTTGTCATGCGACAAGATACTGCGCGTCATATATGCTATACCATCGGTCTCGAATGTGTTAAACAAATGCTGTTTATTTTTATTATTATACGATTATATAATAATATATTAATTTAATACAGTCTAATTATTAGGTAGTTTCTACTCTCCTGTTTCCAATTAGTAGATCTAATTACATGAGAACATTCGCAGCCTAATAATCGTTAATAAATTATTTTACAAAATTGTCCCAATGTTTCGAATGAATATCCGGTAAAGCAAAGTGAAAAAATAGTTCATTCACTGCCTACCCTGTATACGTGATACGATGCAACCTTCTTGGCAGCCCTTACTTTATTAATAAAACCGCGTGTGCGCTGTATAATTAAAGTAAAACGTAAACATTGATAGCGTCGTCGGCGAGAACTGTGGCGACGGCTGCTGTAAAATTTTCACAGTCGCGTTTGCTATTTGTGCAAACCAAACGCGAGTACAAATCGTTGAAACGACGACGGAGATAGGACTTTTAATGTTTCAAGTTGTTGTAATAACAGTGTAGCGAACAACGGAATTCGACGGAAACCGAATTCTTAGAAAAATATTTTCCTTTAATCGAAGCTCCTGCTATGTATATTTAAAAAATTCAGCTTTACTTGGTGATAAAATTCTTACGCTCTTTATAGTTAAAAAATGGGATATACGAAGATTGAGAAGGAATTTTATGAGAAAAAAATTGATCGATGGAGGATTGAACATTTTACGTTTGACCAAATCATCAAATCCTATTCATTCTAATAACGATATTTGTAAGATTATTTTTCGTAGGCACATATTTCCCTATTAAAAATTTAATTAAATTTATAATTATTTTACCTCTTTTATTAATGTTCAAATTTGTGTACTTTAACGTAAATTACATTGAAAGGAGGAGAATTATGTGGTAAAAAATTGGGTCAAGATAGAATTAGTTTATTTAGAATAACAGACCTTGTAATTTATGATTTTAAGATAATTTTTTCGGTTAAGAAGTATTAGGTTAAAGCTGATAAAAGCTATTATATGAAATCAAGAAAAATAGAAACACAAGAAAATTTCTTTGCACCTATAATTGAACTATGTAATGCAATACAGTAGTCTCGCTAATGACCCAAAAAGATTCGTGCTTCTCCTGACAAATAAATTAAACTAAATTAAAGTAAATTAAGAAAGTATTATCTATAAAATCGTTCGGTATACTATCAGAAGATCATATTAAAATAAGTAGAAAATTACTGTTCTCTCTAGTAAAAAAAATGTAATGGTACTTTATAGAATTCTAATGAACTTCTCGACCTACTTGTGAATATTCAACCTACACAATTTCTCTTCAATTCATCATGTTGGCCGATATGCACCCTTTTATACATTAAAGAGAAAGCTTCTTTATGCAGGTTTACACATCACACGTTGGTTCCATATTGAAAGAGTATGTAATTTCCGTTTCTATCCTTTTCCTTTTCCAATGTGACCCCTGAAATAATAAAACATTCATTAAGAATCTTATTACCGAAGCGTAATCATTGAATTATACTTTAACTACTCCTTTAACCATTTCTACAATTTCTATAACAACTTTGTTATTTTTATGCTGTATCTTTACATATAGGATATTGAAACAGCAAAGTCTAAGGTTTTAATCGTTTGAATATAGCGTTCAGTGAGAAGATTAAAAATAAAAAATTATATTATTATGTTGTATTAAAAGAGCATTGCATAAATTATAAATAAAGGTATAATTAACGGGAGAGTCATAGGGGAAACACGAAACATCATTTTCATTTCTCAATTTGAATATAACATTCGCATATATGAATTATAAATTAAATGTTACTGCCTTGTTTTTGCCATTGTATGACATACAAACGTTTCTTACTCAACTACGTGATAATAAATGCAATTTTCTCTGTACATTTCAAGTTTTCTTTCAAACTTTATCAATACAATCATGATAATCCTGTCTCATTACAATGATATTAAAATTTCAAACAAATTTCACATAACATAATAATATATTTATAAACTGCTTCTATAGGCGTTCAAATATTGTTGTGAACTACTATAATTCCATTTTCTAAGATTATGGTATCCTCTCTTAACAATCATTTTTAAAATTCTCTTTCGTCTGCCACTGCAAATTGCGTGTTTATTCAATTTCGATCCTTGCATGTACCAAAACCGCATACATATCCCAAGGTGTGCATATAAAAGCAAATATTCACCGTGGCTTGATATACGATACTCAAAGTATCAACGAAGATGGGATATAGAATCGAACGTCGCAATATCTGCTTTAGCCACCATTGAGAACCATGCATACGAACTTTTATGCTTTCAGATTCTAATATCGGTCACGGATGATTCCACGGAAAAAGATAAAATTAGAATATGACATTTGTCCTTCCTAGAAAATTGATACATTTGAAATATTAATACTATTTCACGTAAATTTTCACGGAAATCTGACGCTTCCATCGAATTTCCTTTCTCGAATTTCTTTTTTTCATACGTTATATCGAAATGCAAATGCTTTTTTCTTTTTGTTTTAAGTTATCGAAAGGATATTTTACTGTTCAATTTTCATTGAAAATTGTTCATCGAAAGTTGTCGTTCCAATGAGAAAGAAACAAATGGAACGACGCGTAAACAGGAAAAAAGACTACGCAGGAAGCAAACTTAACTAATGCTTTTTATACTTCTCGCGATAGAAAAAAGTAAAAAGGATAATATACGCCAGTGAACAAAAGGATATGTAAAAAACTTTCAAAAACACAACGCAAAAATTTCAAAAACCAAACATTTCGAAGAATATTTTTCATCCAATTAAACTTCCAACGTGTGAAATGAAGTTATTCTTTGCTCGAACCTGAAAGAAACGAAAAAGACATGTCACTGAACAAAATGGGGTGCAATAGAACTCCAAGAAATAAAGAACAATATAAAGTGTACAAATACAGTAAACAAAATATGTTTCTTCAATCAATTGAACTTGAAAGATTCGAAACCAAATACACACACGAGCACATTACATATTTGTGTTATATTTCTCGTCTCAATAAAAGAGGAACGAAAGGATTGAACAAAAGCGTCTGTATAAGATTTCTGCCAAACAAAACCTAAAAATTTTTAGGGTCGAGAATAAATAAAAATATTTCTTTAAATTAATATACTTAAACTATTGATGATCGTATTATGAGACTTATAGACTTTTTTTACTAAAGAAACTAACATCAAACTTATCTTACCAAATATCATTCAAATATAACGTTAAAATAATTATTTGCATATATGTAGGTTCCTACGCTGCTTATGGTTTACATACACCTGTTCTACTTATGGTTTACGTAGATTCAGTTCGACCAGAGGAATCAAAATAAATTGCCTCTGAGACGAACAAGTTAACCTAACCCAACTAGAAAAACTGACTGCATCGAATAAAAGCTCATGTCAAAACAATATGCCACCAAAAAAGGCACACGGACGTTACGATCACTCGACTCTACCGCATGGAGCCAAACTTCGATCGAATGGAAATAAAACAACGAGAAAATCGACTAACCAAAAAAAAAAAAAAAAGAGAGAAAAAAGAAAAGTCGTCCACATAGAATAACGCACAAAGCTTCGTTAAGATACAACAGACAATCGTACGAGCCTGTAACACGCGATATCGCGCTATAACATCTCGATATCTATCCAGTTGGAGATTGATACCAATGGGATCAAAGTTTCAAGCGTTCTAAGCTTCGAATCACGTTATAAGCGACTTTTTCGTTAGATAGACACATTCGAAACTCAGAAATCTTGAAAGTTCTCGTGAATCTTGAAAATGTGGAACGTCTTAGACGTCTTAAAAATCTTGAAAGCCTTGGAATTCTTGGGATATCTTATGAGAATGATTTCTATATTGAGGAAGTATGGAGCGTGGATTTTTTCTTTTTCTTTTTTCTTCTTCTTATTTCCGTTCCTGCAATGTATGGTATATCACGCTATATGAGCGAGCGTGCGTGCGATTGTGATTCTATATAATCCAGTCGAGTTTATCTATTCGATTCACTTACTACACGCGATACATTAACATATTCGTCGTACAGACATTCTGAATTATTATTTCAACGCTCAACGTGTCTTAGTAGCTTTGATAAGTTTCTCTCAAATTCTTGAGAGTTTCGTTTGCAGTACACGTTACGAGCACGTAAATGGTGGACCACGATGCAGAAACGGGCATCGTTAACCGTGTTAATATCCGTTTCCAGGGACAGTCGCACGAGGTCCACCGTTCTACCGTGCTACTTGATAACGAGGGAAGGGTCTATATCTAAATATAACGTTCTGGGAAGGGCTCGTCGGTTTGCGCAGAGCGAACCTGGATAATATCGATTTTTCCTGCCTCTGTACGCCTCTACCAGGCGAGCTTTCGGCTCTCTGCTTATCTACCGTAGATAGCAGTATTTTACCGTGGTCTCTGTTCGAGTTCTGGCGGCGATTCAGCCCTAATAACAACATACGGTAATTATAACCAGACGATTTATTACGGGTTCTCGCGTTTTATATACGCGAGCCACGATTTGATAAGGTGTCCTCCTCCTTTTGATTTAAATTTCTGAGCTGCGTGCGTGCACGTTGTCCCAAGCAGTTGCGAAAGGGAAAAAGCTATGGAAGTTGCAGAAACTTGATATACGTCCTCCACTTCCGGTGATGCTAACAAATGCCTTCCGGGAGAGTAGGCGCTGCGATGTTATGAAAATATTGCCACTGTGCCGGTTCTAATCGATTTCTTCCCTTTTTCTTTCGAAAGATGCTTTTTTATTCAAGGTTTCGGAAAGTTGGAAGTATTTCGTGGATTTCTTGTTGAAAAATTGAAAGTAGGATAATTTTATTAACTTTATTAATTTTGAGAAATTGTAGAAAGGGAATGGCTAGATCGCCGAGTAAATCTTGTAAATTGAAATGTTTATTTTCCTTTTGGTGAGAAAATTGAACTATTAGACAGTTATAGAAAATATATAGAGAGGTTGAATTTAGTTTAAAGTAGTATTATACCTCGAAGGATGGAAATATAAAAATGATCGATAAAATGTTTGCTTGATCGCAAAATTTTTTCTAAAATGTATCTGACTTTTAACTTTTGAATATCTTCGAAGGTAACTACGACGTTTAAAGTAAAATGTCTAATAAACTATCTTATTTATCGACCCTGTTTCATCCAGTAAGTTGCCTTAATATATTTTCATTGAAACTTTTCTTCTTTTCTTCACACATACTTTTCTACTAAAAATTTTACGCTTTTGTTTATTAACGTATACATTCAGATTATACTTTTCTAAAACTTCATTAAAAAATCAATTCGAAATAAACGAATAATACACCTTACAATTCGTCTATACGCTTAATTTGTACGCCTTGAAACTAATTTGAAACAATGTTTCATTTTTCGTGTTTTAATAAATCCCGCCTTTTAATTTGAATCTCGTACGCTTCTGCAAATGCTGCCAACGGGAACTCCGGGAAGCATTTCATCGAACACAGGTCGATAAATAAATTTCCATTCTTCAGAATGCTTCTACACCGATTAAACCCAAATTCTCCCTGTGAATATTAATTATAAAAGTATTAATCACGATCTTAGATCTTTTTTCATCCAACTAAAACTAACAAACTGTTAACGTGCATATTTACATAACGACATTACCAACCACTCTCTTATCTATTCTTAACAATCAGTATTGTAATTAAAAGAAAATATACATTAATACTTCATCGATTTATCGATCATTAATCATTCGGTAAAAAAGTGAAAAATACAGCTAAATAATTGTTAGCAATTATATTTATCGACTTGTTATTTAAGCAATTAAATCAATCAATATGTAGGATATCAAGTTAACAGGTCATTAATATTAAGGCAGTAGAATTATTTTTCATCCTTATGTAAAGAGTAAATATACATACTTAACCTATATGAAATTTCGCTGTAACTTCTCTCTGTGCATACAGGGTGTTGAAAAAATAAAGTGCAGATTTTTATGATTTCCTTACCGAGAACTATTTATTGAGAATATCAAGAAATTAACATTTTTTTTACGTATATATACGTTATATTACGTTATAACGTAATACTATATAACGTTATAAGTTATACTGATATTCTATGAAACGTTAACCGTTATAACGTAATTCTACATAACGTTATACGTTATAACGCAATGCTATATAACGTTAAACTTTATAACGCAACTTTAATTACCGACCGTAGCTGAAAAGTGAACCAGGCGAAAAGAAACATGACGGACAAAAGTACAAAGAAGTACGTACACGGTGCAGAGGAGGGAGATCCCAGTGCTAACGCAGCAACGGGTAATCAAGCAGGCACCGCCGCATTAACGTCCCGCGATCACGGTCGCTCGAGGGTGGACCTACGGGCCACCGGGCGCGCTCCTACGCCCGGCGAGGGGGAAACAACGAAATGGTGATGGAAACGAGGAGCCTACAGAGGACTACGGACAAGTCGGAGGGCGTCTTCCTCGCACCGGCCATGGTAGGCGATGCCACGTCGCTGGCAAGCAAAAGGATTCCGGGCGCGAATGAGGTTCAACGACGAAGAGTCGGTTACTTCACTCATGTCGCGCACATCGCTGATCTCTTCGGTAACCAAAGGGAAGAAGAGGAGACTGGTCTCACTGACTCCGGAAGTATTCGAAGAATTAGAGATGGAGGTCAGGACGAGCTCGACAGCGGACGTCAGCGCCGAAGTCACACGGTAGATCCCAGTGGTAATGCAGGTTGCGACGACATAGACCAACCTAGAAGGTACATATGTGAAGACACTGAAAGACATGGCGTGATACATAACCACCGCGTGGCATAACAAAACGTTGGAGAGGACGGGGCCAGCGCAAATCAGCGGCAGCGCAGCGATGAGGCTCAAGGACACCAGGATAACCGCGCTGGAAGAAGAAAACGCAGCCCTTCGCCAGGGGCTATCACGAAAGGGTGCCGACGCGCACGAAAGTCTACAGTGTAGCAGCCAGGCCTCCGAGTCTGGCCGCCCCCCGCGCAAGGGCAAGAGCGAGAGCACAATTAACATCGACATTTTTGTCGGCCCGTGCCAATACAGATCTTGTCCCAAAGGTATTGGTCCTAAGCCTAAGGGCATCGATGAACCGTGATGGTTTGAGCAGATTTTGTTCAGTAAGCCACACGTTGCCAGTCTTATTTCTTGCGAAGTCAGCGACACCTTGTCCCTGACTTTTCAATTCCGACCATTGCTTGATATGCGCATTCTTTAATCTGCGCTTCTCTTTGTCAATGTCCACAGAAGTGATCGGCCAGTTGATTCTAAGGGAGTTAGCCAACTTTTTTAATTTTTCATCGTCATAAACATTTATCATGCTGGAAACCGCTGGATCGACTGACTCTTTCAATTTTAAAGCATTCTTGAGGGTACCGAGTTTGACTAGATGTTCAAATCTCGGTAACCCCAATCCGCCAAATGTCTTTGGGGCATAGAAGAAGCCGGTGGCTGTTGATGGGACTAGGTGTAAAATAGCTTTTATTTCCTGCCTGACCTCGCTATCGAGCAGTTTTAATGTGCTGCCGCTTGGTGGTTTAATAAGAAGTTGATAAATATATCGAGGGAATATATACTTTTCGATTAGGTCTATTTTTTAGTGTGGCTTGAGAGAGAGTTTTCTAACTCTTCTCACCACATTTAGCAACTCGGGCACTATAATGCCACAGTGGAGGCCTTTCCAGGGCCCCATCTTAGCACCCAAATACTTGAACACCTCATCGGGATCTATTCTTGGAATATCGCCATCGTCTAGTTTTAGCTGTGGATCTTTAACGAACCAGGTATCCCTTTTTGGAACCACCTGGAACGTTTGACTTTTGTCCCGAGAAACACTCATATTTAAACTGCTCAAGTACTTGTGGAGTACCTCCACCTGGCACTGTGCTTCTCTCTTGTTAGCACCAAGCAAGACAACATCGTCTGCGAAAGCCAGAACAGGAACTTTGTAATTAGCGTTTATATTAATGCCACCGGTCTGCTTCTCTAAAATTTCTAGCAGCGGTTCCAGGCATATATTGAATAGCAGAGGCGACAAAGGATCGCCCTGCTTAACTCCTCTTAGGATCATAATTTCAACTCTTTTATTATTATTAGCCTTGATATTAGTTTTGGTCTCTTTATACATATTTTTAATTAAATCAATGATTGGGGCTGGCACCCCTTTTCTAGCCAGGCAAGGTGCTAGTGCCGAATGAGGGATTGTGTCAAACGCTTTCGAGATATCCACTATTGTGAATATCCCGCCGCTATTACTTTTGCTGTAGTTTAAGGCAGCACTTAATAGATCGATATTAACTCTACATCCATTTTCAGAAGTAAAGCCTTTCTGCCTTGAGTTCAACACAATCCCCTTCTTAATTCTACCATCGAGGATGGCGGAAAATATTCGGCCAAGGATTGGGCCTATAGTAATAGGCCTCCAATTCTCGACCAGGCTGCTGTTCTTGTTTGGTTTTGGAATTAACGTTGTCCTATTATCCTTCCATGCGGTCGGATAATAGGAACATAGGCTGCAGATGTTAAATATTTTGGCTAGGACCGCTGGTAAGCCAGGAATCAACAAATGTTCCCTAGTCAAACCATCCGGTCCTGCCGCAGTCTTCTTTTTCATTTTTCTAATTCTTGCCGCTACATCCTCTGCAGTAATCGGCGGAAATAGATCTGTTAAAGGCAGCGTGGAGGCACCACTTGGATAAAATGGAGTATCGACCATAAAGGCTCGGCCCCATAAATCCGTATAGAGCCTCCTAATATCATCTGCCTCTGGTAATTGCCTGGCTGGTTCCAGGAGTGTACGATCATTATTGATGACCACGTCCGCCAACTTCCTTGGACATTCGCGGAACAATTCCTGGCAACGTGCGTAGGAAAATCGTTTCCGCGAATTTCGACTTTTATTTTTACTTAGTTTATTGCCCATGGCTGCATTGGGCCTGCTGTGTTCCCTTTTAGCATTCTTTACGTTATTTATATTCGCGTTGAAACATTCGATTAAAGCTCCGTGGAGATGTGTCTTTATTAAAATATTTATTTCTTCCGCAAGGGACTCCTCGTTCCCTTGCCCGTGTCGCCATATGTTCTTCAATCGAGAATATACCTCCTCTAGAACGGGAGGTACCTCGATTGGCGTCTCAATCGAATGGATTAAGTCGAGTCTCCATTCTAACTCTTCTGCGTTGTTCTCGTTAACAGGTTGCGCACGCGCATTGCCTGGAGTAACGGGATCGCACCCTCCCTCTGTCTCTAGAGTGGCACCCCGAAGGGCTGGGTCCTCACTGGCTGCTCTTAATTTTCTTCGTTGATATTTGATTTGATCAATTGTTTTAGTTGTGAGGACCTTGCTTATTTCCACATTTGGGAATCTATGATCTTTAAATTTTATTTCAAGCTCCTTCAGGAGAGCCACTTCTTCTTCTTTCCAGACTTTGCTTGGGGGATCCGCTCCCCTTCTTTTTATATTGCGCAAGGCAGGGTGCGCATGCCTTTCGTGGGTAGAGAGGCCTCTTTGCGATCCGAAGCTCATGGGGCATTCTTCACATTTGAAGGCTCCCTCTGTTCTTTTAACAGTGCCACTGCACTTTGGCAGATGGCACTGTGCCCCATGCAGCTTCGGAAAGCTCCTCCCACATCGACACCCCCATTGGACGCCGGCGTTTAGGTGATTTTGATCGAGGTGTCTGTCCAGGTCGGCTAGCGACATGAAGAAGAGGCGAACTTCCCTCTTTTCACACACTGGACAGCCAACTCGATCGCCCACTAAAGGCACCATTACTTTAATCATGTCCGGGGACGTTGCCAGTTCGTCAACAGTGGTCCCCTCCGAAGCGGAAGAATCCGCCACAGCACCTCCGGGACCGAGAGGTGCTGCGTCCGAGGCAACTTCATTACTCATATTTATTTATAAATTGTAAATTTGTAATCGATACAAAAAATCCAAATGTGCCCAAATCATATCCATAAACGTTCCGTCGTCATTAATTAGCCATCCGAACAGCGAAGGAACGAGTTCCTTCTATTGATCTTACTGATCATTATAATTTCGAAATATTCACGGCTCTTAGGCCGTTAAGTCGGAAAACCGAGATTTACATTTAGGTCTTCGTTCCTTCGTCGCCGCACTCCGTTCAGCCATGGTCGCCGCCACCGGGGGATAACTCCCCACGCAGAAGCGGCGAACCATGTTACCGGCGGTACCACGTGGAGGTAGGAGTGCGACTTGGGCGGACGAGACCGAAGCCTCGCCAACCCCCGACCACCCATGGCCCTCCAGGGCCCCGCGACACGACCGTTTAAAGGCGGCGTGACGCTAAAGGCCCCGCGGAACGGCGAAGCACAGCCAGACCCATCGGCACCGTCGCCTACCTCGGCCCGCACGACCGAACCGGCAGCACGACGCCTTTCAAGCACATACGCAGCCAAGTCCAGCGGCGTATTGCTTTTCCAACGCCCGCTAACGATTCAACCGCACTACACCTTTCGAGCACATACGCGCTAAGTCCAGCGGCATATTGCTTTTCCAGTGTACACGGCTAAATCGGCAGCACGGCGCCTTTCAAGCACATACGCAGCCAAGACCAGCGGTGTATTGCTTTTCCAACGCCCGCTATTGATTCAACCGCACTACACCTTTCAAGCACATACGCGCTAAGTCCAGCGGCGTATTGCTTTTCCAGTGTACACGGCTAAATCGACAGCACGGCGCCTTCCGAGCACATACGTCGCTAAGTCCAGCGGCGTATTGCTTTTCCGGCGCACGCTACTAGACCGACGCACGACACCTTTCAAACACATACACAGCTTATTAGAGCAGTGTATTGCTTTTCCAGTGTCCGCGGCTAAGTCCAGCGGCGTATCGCTTACCGGCGCAGGCTATCGGACTGGCAGCACGACGCCTTCCAAGCACATACGCACTATGGCGTATTGCTTTTCCGGTGTCCGCTATCGAGCCCATCGGTATATGCTCTCGCATGTGCGGCCAAGTCCAACGCCGTATTGCTTTCGTCGGTCGTACGCATCCGATTCAGCAGCACGGCGCCGTCCACGCTCTTATTTGGAATCCAGTTCTGCTTATTAACCAGTTCTGCTGTTATGTCCAACTGGACATGGTCGGCAGCGCTTCGCCATCCCATTAAGGGAGTCAAACACATCGCTAAAGACGACGAGACTTTTGGCAACAAATCTGTGGGTCCTCTGTACGAGGACCCATACTTCCGAGGAACCCCCTCGTAGGGATGTAGACATTCGAGCCTGCTTCCAGAATTGAAACCAATTGAGGAGCAGGCAGTTATAATATAAAATTAAAAAAATAAATAACATAAATAGACGACACTCGACATTCATTGCATATATACATAAATTTGGTCATGTGTTAAAAATAATAAATAAATAAATAAATTTCTCAGTCATAATTTAAAATAATTCGATCACCAATGTATGGGTTCATCACCCGTCTAAAAATATGTTGCTCATCTCTATGGAGCTACGTAGGACGTTTAAGACTATTGTCTTGATGTCCTTGTTCCCGATGCCCAACATTTTTAGGTTTCTTTCCGCGTTGGGCGTTATTGCACCTCTACTGCCCAAGACCACGGGTAGAACCTCACCCTCACTGACTTTAAATTTTTCTTTTAAATATGAGAGGCAACTTCGGTACTTGTCGACCTTCTCCTTTTCGGCTTTTGAAAGGTAATCCTTGTTCTCGTAGCGGACTGTTACGTCGACCACGAGAATCCGTCCCTCGTTTTTAATTACGAGGTCCGGTTTATACAGATTACCTCCCACCTTAAGGGTCGGCTCGACAAACACCTCATTGCGCTCTCTTAGCTTTTCAGCGAGGATGGATTTTACTTCATCGTGCCTCTCTATTCTTAGGCCCTTTGTGTATTGACACAGCCCTAGTATATGGCCGAGTGTTTCGGGCTGGGCGCGACATCGTCTACAAGTTATATCAATATTTTTGTCGGCCTGTGCCAATACCGTTCTAGTTCCAAATGTATTGGACCTAAGTCTGAGGGCATCGATGAATCGTGATGGCTTGAGCAGGTTAGGCTCAGTAAGCCACACGTTGCCAGTTCTGCTTCTTGCAAAGTCAGCGACACCCTGTCCCTGACTCTTAAGTTCAGACCATGATTTTAAGTGAGCGTACTTTAGACGTCGCTTCGCTCGCTCAATGTCCTCCAAAGTGGCCGGCCAATTGATCCTCAGGGAGTTAGCCATTTTCTTTATTCGTGTGTCATCCATATTAATTAAGCTGGAGACCGCTGGATCGATTGAATTCTTAGTTTTAATGAAATTTTTTAGGGTGCCAAGTTTGACCAAGTGTTCAAATCTCGGCAACCCTAAACCACCACAAGCCTTGGGAGCATAGAAGAGGCCAGTGGCTGTCGATGGTACCAAATGTAAAATTGCTTTAATTTCCTGTCTGACCTCGCTATCAAGCAATTTAAGTACGCTATCGCTTGGCGGTTTCACGAGCAGGTGGTAAGTATAGCGAGGGAAGATGTATTTTTGAATAAGCTCGATCTTCTGGCATGGCTTAAGGCAGAGTTTCCTCGTCCTCTTGATTACGCTCAGAAGCTCGGGCACAATTATGCCACAGTGGAGACCCTTCCATGGCCCCATTTTGGCACCCAAATACTTGAACACCTCATCGGGACTGATGGTTGGAATTAGTTTGTCTTCGAGCCTTAATTGCGGATCATTAACGAACCAAGTGTCTCTCTTAGGGACTACCTGGAACGTTTGGCTCTTATCCCTTGAAATGCTCATTTTCAGGCTGTTCAAGTACTTGTGGAGCATCTCCACCTGGCACTGAGCTTCCCTCTTATTAGCGCCAAGCAAAACAATATCGTCGGCGAAGGCCAGCACAGGAATTTTATGATCTTTATTAATTTTAATGCCACTGGTTTGCTCTTCCAGCTGTTCAAGCAGCGGCTCCAAGCATAAGTTAAACAGCAGAGGCGACAGAGGATCACCCTGCTTAACTCCTCTCAGGATCTCGATCTCGACCCCTATGTTCCCATTAGCTCTAATCTTTGTTGTGTTTCCCTTGTACATTTCTTGTACAAGGTCAACAATAGGGGCCGGCACACCTTTCCTAGCCAGGCAAGGTGCTAGTGCCGAGTGGGGGATTGTATCGAACGCTTTCGAGATATCCACTATGGTGAATATCCCGCCACTTTCCTTTTTGCTGTTTTCTAAGGCAGCGCTCAACAGATCTATATTGATTTTACAACCGTTTTCAGTTGTAAAACCTTTCTGCCTTAGGTTCAATACAACCCCCTTTCTTATTCTTCCGTCGAGGATGGCGGAAAAAATTCGGCCGAGAATCGGGCCTATAGTTATAGGTCTCCAATTCTCGACCAAGCTGTGGTCTTTATTTGGCTTTGCTATTAATGTTGTCCTGTTAACCTTCCATTCGGAGGGATAACAGGAACAAAAATAGCAAATGTTGAATGTTTTAGCCAATACTGCCGGCAGACCGGGCATTAACAAGTGTTCTCTTGTCAAACCCTCCGGCCCGGCCGCAGTTTTCTTTTTGATCTTTTGAATTCTTGCTGCCACCTCCTCGGCGGTTATCGGCGGAAATAGGTCGATCAACGACAGCGAGGAGGCACTACTTGGCTGGAACAGGGCATCGATTGCCTCAGCCCGATCCCATAAATCCAAGTAGAGCCCTCTGACATCGGCTGCCTCTGGTAGCTGCCTGGCTGGTTCCAGGAGTGCACGATCGTTGTTAATCACAACGTCGGCCAACTTCTTAGGACATTCGCGAAACAGCTCCTGGCAACGTGCGTAAGTGAAGCGTTTACGCGAATTCCTGTTCTTATATTTGCCCATGGCTGCTTTGGGCTTATTCTCTGTTTTGTCTTTATTTTTATTGTGTGTTGTGTGAGCTTCATAATATTTAATTATAGCTCCATAGAGATTGTTCTTAATAAAAGCATTTATTTCTTTCGCAAGGGCTTTTTCGTTCCCTTGCGCGTGTCGCCAAATATACTTCAATCGAGAATATACCTCCTCTAAAACGGGAGGTACCTCGATTGGCGTCTCAATTGAATGGATTAATTGGAGTCTCCACTCCGACTCGATATTCTCATTCCCGCTCTCAGGTTGCGCACGCGCATTGCCTGGAGTAACGGGATCGCACCCTCCCTCTGTCTCTAGAGTGGCACCCTGAAGGGCTAGGTCCTCACTGGCTGCTCTTAGTTTTCTTCTTTGGTACTTAATCTGTTCAACTGTTTTGCTTGTAAGGACCTTGCTTATTTCCACATTTGGAAAACGATGGTCTTTGAATTTAATTTCGAGCTCCTTCAGGAGAGCCACTTCTTCTACTAACCAGACTTTACTTGGGGGATCCGCTCCCCTTCTTTTTGTATTGCGCAAGGCAGGGTGCGCATGCCTTTCGTGGGTGGAGAGGCCTCTTTGCGATCCGAAGCTCATGGGGCATTCTTCACATTTGTAGGCTCCCTCTGTCTTCTTTACAGTGCCACTACACTTTGGTAGATGGCACTGTGCCCCATGCAGCTTCGGAAAGCTCCTCCCACATCGACACCCCCATTGGACGCCGGCGTTCAGGTGATTTTGATCGAGGTGCCTGTCCAGGTCGGCTAGCGACATGAAGAAGAGGTGAACTTCCCTCTTTTCACACACTGGACAGCCAACTCGATCGCCCACTAAAGGCACCATTATTCTCATTATGTCCGGGGACGTTGCCAGTTCGTCAACATTGGTCCCCTCCGAAGCGGAAGAATCCGCCACAGCACCTCCGGGACCGAGAGGTGCTGCGTCCGAGGCATTATCTCTGCTCATATTAATGTTACTATATTAATTTTGATATCAGTACAAAATTACCAAAAGTGTCCAAATCATGTCCATAAACGTTCCGTCGTCATCAATATCCCATCCAACCAGCGAAGGAACGAGTTCCTTCTATAGATTTATCGATCATTTGATTATCACTTTAACATATTCACGGCTCTAAGGCCGTTAATTCGGAGAACCGAAGCAAATAATTGGGCCTTCGTTCCTTCGTCGCCGCACTCCGTTCAGCCATGGTCGCCGCTACCGGGGGATAACTCCCCACGCCGAAGCGGCGAACCATGTTACCGGCGGTACCACGTGGAGGTAGGAGTGCGACTTGGGCGGACGAGGCCGAAGTCTCGCCAGCCCCCGAGCACCCATGGCCCTCCAGGGCCCCGCGACACGACCGTTTAAAAGCGGCGTGACGCTAAAGGCCCCGCGGAACGGCGAAGCACAGCTAGACACATCGGCACCGTCGCCTACCTCGGCCCGTAAGACCGAACCGGCAGCGCGACGCCTTTCAAGCACATACGCAGCCAAACCCAGCGGCGTATTGCTTTTCCAACGCCCGCTGGCGATTCAACCGCACTACACCTTTCAAGCACATACGCGCTAAGTCCAGCGGCGTATTGCTTTTCCAGTGTACACGGCTAAATCGACAGCACGGCGCCTTCCGAGCACATACGTCGCCAAGTCCAGCGGCGTATTGCTTTTCCAGCGCACGCTACTAGACCGACGCACGACACCTTTCAAGCACATACACAGCTTATTAGAGCAGTGTATTGCTTTTCCAGTGTCCGCGGCTAAGTCCAGCGGCGTATCGCTTACCGGCGCAGGCAATCGGACCGGCAGCACGACGCCTTCCAAGCACATACGCACCAAAGCCAGCGTCGTATTGCTTTTCGAGCGCCACTACCACTCGTCGCATGACATCTTCCAAGCACATACGCAACTATCATTAGCGGCGTATTGCTTTTCCGAAATCCACGATCGAGCTGGCAGCACGGCGCCTTACGAGCACATACGCCGCGGGCCCGGCGGCGTATTGCTTTTCCAGCGCCTACCTCTGAACTGGCAGCACGACGCCTTCCAAACACATACGCACTATGGCGTATTGCTTTTCCGGTGTCCGCTACCGAGCTCATCGGTATATGCTCTCGCATGTGCGGCCAAGTCCAACGCCGTATTGCTTTCATCGGTCGTACGCATCCGATTCAGCAGCACGGCGCCGTCCACGCTCTTATTTGGAATCCAGTTCTGCTTTTATTGACCAGTTCTGCTATTATGTCCAACTGGACATGGTCGGCGGCGTTTCGCCATCCCATTAAGGGAGTCAAACACATCGCTAAAGACGACGAGACTTTTGGCAACAAATCTGTGGGTCCTCGGTACGAGGACCCATACTTCCGAGGAACCCCCTCGTAGGGAAATAGACAATTCAAGCCTGCTTCCAGAATTGAAACCAATTGAGGAGCAGGCAGTTATAATTAAAATAAAATAAATAACATACATAGACGACACTTATATTTATTACATATGTACACTAATTAGGTCATATGTTAAAATAATAATAAATAAATAAATTACTTAGTCATGTTTAAAATTTCATTTCGATCACCAATGTATGGGTTCATCACCCGTCTAAAAATATGTTGCTCATCTCTATGGAGCTACGTAGGACGTTCAAGACTATAGTCTTGATGTCTCGTTTACCGATGCCCAATATTTTGAGATTCCTTTCCGTGTTGGGCGTTATTGCACCTCTACTGCCCAAGACCACTGGTAGAACCTCACCCTCACTGACTTTAAATTTTTCCTTTAAGTATGAGAGGCAACTTCGATACTTGTCGATCTTCTCCTTTTCGGCTTTGGAAAGGTAATCCTTGTTCTCGTAGCGGACTGTTACGTCGACCACGAGAATCCGTCCCTCGTTTTTAATTACGAGGTCCGGTTTATACAGATTACCCCCCACCTTAAGGGTCGGCTCGACAAACACCTCATTGCGCTCTCTTAGCTTTTCAGCGAGGATGGATTTTACTTCATCGTGCCTCTTTATCCTTAGGCCTTTTGTGTATTGGCACAGCCCTAGTATATGGCCAAGTGTCTCGGGCTGGGCACGACATCTTCTGCAAGTTACATCCATGTTCCTGTCGGCCCGTGCCAATACCGATCTTGTTCCAAATGTATTAGACCTAAGTCTAAGGGCATCGATGAATCGTGATGGCTTGAGCAGGTTTGTCTCGGTAAGCCACACGTTGCCAGTTCTGCTTCGCGCAAAGTCAGCGACACCCTGTCCCTGACTTTTAAGTTCTGCCCAATTCTTTACATGAGCGTATTTTAATCGTCGCTTAGCACGCTCAATATCCTCCAAAGAGGCCGGCCAATTGATCCTGAGGGAGTTAGCCATTTTCTTGATTTTAACATTATCCATATTAGCTATGCTGGAGACCGCTGGATCGATTGAATTATTGGTTTTAATGAAATTTTTTAGGGTGCCAAGTTTGATCATGTGTTCAAATCTTGGCAACCCTAATCCGCCACAAGCCTTAGGAGCATAGAAGAGGCCAGTGGCTGTTGATGACACCAAATGTAAAATTCCTTTGATTTCCTGCCTGACCTCGCTATCAAGCAATTTTAACACACTGTCACTTGGCGGTTTAACGAGCAGATGGTATGTATACCGAGGGAAGATATATTTCTGAATGAGCTCGATCTTCTGGCATGGCTTGAGGCTGAGTTTCCTCGTCCTCTTTATCACGCTCAGAAGCTCGGGCACAATAATGCCACAGTGGAGACCTTTCCAGGGCCCCATTTTGGCACCCAAATACTTGAACACCTCTTCGGGATTTATAGTCGGTATCAATGCATCATCGAGCCTTATTTGCGGATCTATGACGAACCAAGTGTCCCTCTTGGGGACTACCTGGAACGTCTGGCTCTTATCCCGAGAAATGCTCATGTTCAAACTATTCAAGTATTTGTGGAGCATCTCCACTTGGCATTGGGCTTCCCTCTTATTAGCGCCAAGTAACACGATATCATCGGCAAAGGCCAGAACAGGAATCTTGTATTCGTTATTTATTTTGATGCCACTGGTTTGCTCTTCCAGCTTTTCGAGCAGCGGCTCCAAGCATAGATTAAATAGCAGAGGCGATAGAGGATCGCCCTGCTTAACTCCTCTCAGGATCTCGATCTCGACCCCTATGTTCCCATTAGCTCTAATCTTTGTTGTGTTTCCCTTGTACATTTCTTGTACAAGGTCAACAATAGGGGCCGGCACACCTTTCCTAGCCAGGCAAGGTGCTAGTGCCGAGTGGGGGATTGTATCGAACGCTTTCGAGATATCCACTATGGTGAATATCCCGCCACTTTCCTTTTTGCTGTTTTCTAAGGCAGCGCTCAACAGATCTATATTGATTTTACAACCGTTTTCAGTTGTAAAACCTTTCTGCCTTAGGTTCAATACAACCCCCTTTCTTATTCTACCGTCGAGGATGGCGGAAAAAATTCGGCCGAGAATCGGGCCTATAGTTATAGGTCTCCAATTCTCGACCAAGCTGTGGTCTTTATTTGGCTTAGCTATTAATGTTGTCCTGTTAACCTTCCATTCGGAAGGATAACAGGAACAAAAATAGCTGATGTTAAAGATTTTTGCCAATATTGCCGGCAGGCCGGGCATCAACAAGTGTTCTCTTGTTAAACCCTCCGGCCCGGCCGCAGTTTTCTTTTTCATTTTGTGTATTCTAGCCGCCACCTCCTCGGCGGTTATCGGCGGAAATAAGTCGATCAACGACAGCGAGGAGGCACTACTTGGCTGGATCCGGGCATCGATTGCCTCTGCCCGACCCCATAAATCCAAGTAGAGCCTTCTGACATCAGCTGCCTCTGGTAGCTGCCTGGCTGGCTCCAGGAGTGCACGATCGTTGTTAATCACAACGTCGGCCAACTTCTTTGGACATTCGCGAAACAGCTCCTGACAACGTGCGTACGTGAAGCGTTTGCGCGAATTCCTATTCTTTCTGTTGCCCATGGCTGCTTTGGGCTTATTCGCGGTTTTACTATCATTCTTGTTAATTGCGTGAGCTTCATTATATTTAATTATAGCTCCATAGAGATCTTTTTTGATTAAAATATTAATATCTTCCGCAAGGGCTTTTTCGTTCCCTTGCGCGTGTCGCCAAATATGCTTCAATCGAGAATATACCTCCTCTAAAACGGGAGGTACCTCGATTGGCGTCTCAATCGAATGGATTAGGTTGAGTCTCCATTCCGACTCTTCGATTTCATTCCCGTTCACAGGTTGCGCGCGCGCATTGCCTGGAGTAACGGGATCGCACCCTCCCTCTGTCTCTGGAGTGGCACCCTGAAGGGCTGGGTCCTCACTGGCTGCTCTTAATTTTCTGCGCTGGTATTTAATTTGGTCGATCGTTTTACTTGTGAGGACCTTGCTTATTTCCACATTTGGGAAGCGATGATCCTTAAATTTTATTTCAAGCTCCTTCAGGAGAGCCACTTCTTCTACTTTCCAGACTTTACTTGGGGGATCCGCTCCCCTTCTTTTTATATTGCGCAAGGCAGGGTGCGCATGCCTTTCGTGGGTAGAGAGGTCTCTTTGCGATCCGAAGCTCATGGGGCATTCTTCACATTTGAAGGCTCCCTCTGTTCTTTTAACAGTGCCACCGCACTTTGGCAGATGGCACTGCGCCCCATGCAGCTTCGGGAAGCTCCTCCCACATCGACACCCCCATTGGACGCCGGCGTTCAGGTGATTTTGATCGAGGTGCCTGTCCAGGTCGGCTAGCGACATGAAGAAGAGGTGAACTTCCCTCTTTTCACACACTGGACAGCCAACTCGATTGCCCACTAAAGGCACCATAATTTTTAACATGTCCGGGGACGTTGCCTGTTCGTCAACATTGGTCCCCTCCGAAGCGGAAGAATCCGCCACAGCACCTCCGG
The DNA here is from genome assembly GCA_905333015.3 of Bombus campestris. Taxonomy (NCBI): domain Eukaryota; kingdom Metazoa; phylum Arthropoda; class Insecta; order Hymenoptera; family Apidae; genus Bombus; species Bombus campestris. The sequence continues at coordinate 3,100,052 of HG995146.1, forward strand.
GACCGAGAGGTGCTGCGTCCGAGGCTATTACGTTACTCATATTAATTTTTTATCAAAAAAATTTTGTATCGGTATAGAAAAAAATCCAAATGTGCCCAAATCGTATCCATAAACGTTCCGTCGTCATCAAAATCCATCCAAACAGCGAAGGAACGAGTTCCTTCCGTTGATCTTACAGATCGTTTTTATTTACAAATATTCACGGCTCTAAGGCCGTTAGTTCGGAGAACCGAAGCAAAAGGTTGGGTCTTCGTTCCTTCGTCGCCGCACTCCGTTCAGCCATGGCTGCCGCTTCCGGGGGATAAGTCCCCACGCCGAAGCGGCGAACCATGTTACCGGCGGTACCACGTGGAGGTAGGAGTGCGACTTGGGCGGACGAGACCGAAGCCTCGCCAGCCCCCGAGCACCCATGGCCCTCCAGGGCCCCGCGACACGACCGTTTAAAGGCGGCGTGACGCTAAAGGCCCCGCGGAACGGCGAAGCACAGCCAGACACATCGGCACCGTCGCCTACCTCGGCCCGTAAGACCGAACCGGCAGCACGACGCCTTTCAAGCACATACGCAGCCAAGTCCAGCGGCGTATTGCTTTTCCAACGCCCGCTAGCGATTCAACCGCACTACACCTTTCGAGCACATACGCGCTAAGTCCAGCGACGTATTGCTTTTCCAGTGTACACGGCTAAATCGACAGCACGGCGCCTTCCGAGCACATACGTCGCTAAGTCCAGCGGCGTATTGCTTTTCCGGCGCACGCTACTAGACCGACGCACGACACCTTTCAAGCACATACACAGCTTATTAGAGCGGTGTATTGCTTTTCCAGTGTCCACGGCTAAGTCCAGCAGCGTATTGCTTACCGGCGCAGGCAATCGGACTGGCAGCACGACGCCTTCCAAGCACATACGCACCAAAGCCAGCGGCGTATTGCTTTTCGAGCGCCACTACCACTCGTCGCATGACATCTTCCAAGCACATACGCAACTATCATTAGCGGCGTATTGCTTTTCCGAAATCCACGATCGAGCTGGCAGCACGGCGCCTTACGAGCACATACGCCGCGGGCCCGGCGGCGTATTGCTTTTCCAGCGCCTACCTCTGAACTGGCAGCACGACGCCTTCCAAACACATACACACTATGGCGTATTGCTTTTCCGGTGTCCGCTACCGAGCTCATCGGTATATGCTCTCGCATGTGCGGCCAAGTCCAACGCCGTATTGCTTTCATCGGTCGTACGCATCCGATTCAGCAGCACGGCGCCGTCTACGCTCTTATTTAGAATCCAGTTCTGCTTTTATTGACCAGTTCTGCTATTATGTCCAACTGGACATGGTCTGCGGCGCTTCGCCATCCCATTAAGGGAGTCAAACACATCGCTAAAGACGACGAGACTTTTGGCAATAACCTGTGGGTCTTCGGTACGAGGACCCATACTTCCGAGGAACCCCCTCGTTGGGAATTGCAACTATAGCCCGCCTTCCAAATTGAAACCAATTAGGAAGACAGACAGTTATAAATTAAAATTATAAAAAATTAACGTATATAGACGACATATAAGTTCATATTTACAATAATTAAGTCAGCATTTTAAAATAATAAATTAAATAAATTACTTAGTCTTGAGTTAAAATATTCTAATCAGTTGTACGTGGGTTCATCACCCATCTAAAAATATGTTGCACATCTCTACTGAGCTCCTTAAGACATTCAAGACAATCGTCTTGATGTCTTTCTTACTGATGCCCAAGCTCTTTAACGATTTTTCGGTATTTGGTGTTATTGCACCTCTACTGCCCAAGACCACCGGTATGACCTCCCCCTCACAGACTCTGAATTTTTCTTTCAAGTATGGTATACAATTTGTGTATTTGTCGACCTTCTCTTTTTCGGCTTTTGAAAGGTAATCTTTGTTCTCGTAGCGGACTGTGACATCGACCACGAGGACCCGTCCCTCGCTTTTAATTACGAGGTCCGGCTTGTACAGATTACCTCCCACCTTAAGAGTCGGTTCGACAAACACCTCATTATTCGATCTTAGTCTTTCTGCGAGGATGGTTTTCACCTCATCGTGCCGCTTAATTCTCAGGCCTTTAGTATATTGGCACAGCCCCAAGATGTGACCAAGTGTTTCGGGCTGGGCGTGACATCTTCTACAAGTGACATCAATCTGCTTGTCTGCCCGTGCCAATACCGTTTTTGTCCCAAATGTATTAGACCTGAGTCTAAGGGCATCGATGAACCGTGATGGCTTGAGCAGATTTTGTTCAGTTAGCCACACGTTGCCAGTTTTGTTCCGCACAAAGTCAGTGATACCCTGACCCTGACACTTTAACTCCGACCACTGTTTAGCATGTTCCCATTTTAATCTCTTTCTTGCTTTTTCGATGTCCTCCAAAGTGGCCGGCCAGTTAATCCTAAGGGAGTTAGCCATCTTTTTTAAGCGGACATCTTGTATGTTACTTAAGCTGGAGACCGCTGGATCGACCGAATGATTCATTTTTAATGCAAATTTAAGGGTCCCGAGTTTGACCAGATGTTCAAACTTCGGTAACCCAAGCCCGCCACAAGCCTTAGGGGCATAAAAAAGACCAGTGGCAGTTGACGGCACAAGATGTAAAATTGCTTTAATTTCCTGCCTGACCTCGCTGTCAAGCAGTTTCAAGACACTGTCACTTGGTGGTTTGATAAGTAGCTGGTAAATATATCGAGGGAAGATGTATTTCTCTATTAGTTCAATTTTCTGGCATGGCTTCAGGTAGAGTTTTCTAACTCTCCTGATGACACCCAGAAGTTCTGGTACAATGATACCACAGTGGAGGCCCTTCCAGGGCCCCATTTTAGCACCCAAGTACCTGAACACCTCGTCGGGATCGATAGTAGGAATGAGAGTGTTGTCGAGCCTAATTTGCGGATCTTTAACGAACCAGGTGTCCCTTTTTGGGACAACCTGGAACGTTCGGCTCTTATCCCGCGAAATCTTCATGTTGAGGCTGTTCAGGTAGTTGTGGAGTACCTCCACTTGGCACTGTGCCTCCCTCGTATTCGCACCAAGCAACAAAATGTCGTCAGCGAAAGCCAGTACAGGAATTCTATAATCTTTACTAATGTTCATGCCACCGGTTCGCTCCATTAATTGATCGAGCAGCGGCTCCAGACATAAGTTAAATAGCAGAGGCGATAAAGGGTCGCCCTGCTTAACTCCTCTTAGGATCTCGATCTCGACCCCTATATTGCCATTTGCTCTGATTACAGTTTTATTACCTCTATACATCTCGATCACCATTTTTATTATAGGGGCCGGCACTCCCTTCCTAGCCAGGCAAGGTTCTAGTGCCGAATGAGGGATTGTGTCAAACGCTTTCGAGATATCCACTATTGTGAATACCCCGCCACTCTCTTTCTTGCCGTGGTCTAAGGCAGCGCTCAACAGTTCAATATTGATTTTACATCCACTTTCGGATGTAAAACCTTTCTGCCTTAGGTTCAACACAACCCCTTTTCTGATTCTTCCGTCGAGGATGGCGGAGAAAATTCGGCCGAGAATTGGACCTATCGTAATAGGCCTCCAATTCTCGACCTGGCTGCTGTCCTTATCTGCTTTGGGTATAAGTGTTGTCCTATTAATCTTCCAAACGGAAGGATAATAGGAACAATAATAACAGATATTATATATTTTGGCTATTATTGCTGGCAGGCCGGGGATCAACAGATGTTCCTTGGTTAGACCGTCCGGCCCAGCAGCCGACTTCTTCTTAATTTTATTGATTCTTGCCGCCACATCCTCGGCAGTGATCGGCGAAAATATTTCCCGCAACGACAGCGTGGAGGCCCCACTTGGTTGAGGCAGGACGCTGATCGTATCAGCCCGGCCCCATAAGTCCTCGTAGAGCCTCCTGACATCAGCTGCTTCTGGTAGCTGCCTGGCTGGTTCCAGGAGTGCGCGATCGTTGTTAATGACAACGTCGGCCAACTTTTTCGGACATTCACGGAACAACTCCTGGCAACGTGCGTACGAGAAGCGTTTCCGCGAACTCCGATTCTTAGCTTTGCCCATGGCTGCTTTGGGCTTGTATTTCTCCCTATTTTCTTTTGATTTTTTATCATTCGCTGCGAAGTTACTCAAAATCGCTCCGTAGAGATGTTTCTCTATAAAATTATTAATTTCGTTGGCAAGGGTGTTTACGTTACCCTGCGCCTGTCGCCATATATATAACAACCGCGAATTAACCTCCTCTAAAACGGGGGGCACCTCGGTTGCTGTTTCAATAGAATGGATTAAGTCGAGTCTCCATTCAGACTCATCAATATCATTTTCGTTACTATCAGGCAGCCGCGCATTGCCTGAAGTAACGAGATCGCACCCTCCCTCTGTCTCTAGAGTGGCACCCTGAAGGGCTGGGTCCTCACTGGCTGCTCTTAATTTTCTGCGCTGGTATTTAATTTGGTCAATTGTTTTACTTGTGAGGACCTTGCTTATTTCCACATTTGGGAAGCGATGATCCTTAAATTTTATTTCGAGCTCCTTCAGGAGAGCCACTTCTTCTACTTTCCAGACTTTACTTGGGGGATCCGCTCCCCTTCTTTTTATATTGCGCAAGGCAGGGTGCGCATGCCTTTCGTGGGTAGAGAGGCCTCTTTGCGATCCGAAGCTCATGGGGCATTCTTCACATTTGTAGGCTCCCTCTGTTCTCTTTACAGTGCCACTACACTTTGGTAGATGGCACTGTGCCCCATGCAGCTTCGGGAAGCTCCTCCCACATCGACACCCCCATTGGACGCCGGCGTTCAGGTGATTTTGATCGAGGTGCCTGTCCAGGTCGGCTAGCGACATGAAAAAGAGGTGAACTTCCCTCTTTTCACACACCGGACAGCCAACTCGATCGCCCACTAAAGGCACCATAATTTTCATCATGTCCGGGGACGTTGCCTGTTCGTCAACATTGGTCCCCTCCGAAGCGGAAGAATCCGCCACAGCACCTCCGGGACCGAGAGGTGCTGCGTCCGAGGCTATTACGTTACTCATATTAATTTTAATCAAAAAAAAAAAATTTTGTATCAGTATAAAAAAAAATCCAAATGTGCCCAAATCGTATCCATAAACGTTCCGTCGTCATCAAAATCCATCCAAACAGCGAAGGAACGAGTTCCTTCCATTGATCTTACAGATCGTTTTTATTTCCAAATATTCACGGCTCTAAGGCCGTTAGTTCGGAGAACCGAAGCAAATGGTTGGGTCTTCGTTCCTTCGTCGCCGCACTCCGTTCAGCCATGGCTGCCGCTTCCGGGGGATAAGTCCCCACGCCGAAGCGGCGAACCATGTTACCGGCGGTACCACGTGGAGGTAGGAGTGCGACTTGGGCGGATGAGACCGAAGCCTCGCCAGCCCCCGAGCACCCATGGCCCTCCAGGGCCCCGCGCCACGACCGTTTAAAGGCGGCGTGACACTAAAGGCCCCGCGGAACGGCGAAGCACAGCCAGACACATCGGCACCGTCGCCTACCTCGGCCCGTAAGACCGAACCGGCAGCACGACGCCTTTCAAGCACATACGCAGCCAAGTACAGCGGCGTATTGCTTTTCCAACGCCCGCTAGCGATTCAACCGCACTACACCTTTCGAGCACATACGCGCTAAGTCCAGCGGCGTATTGCTTTTCCAGTGTACACGGCTAAATCGACAGCACGGCGCCTTCCGAGCACATACGTCGCTAAGTCCAGCGGCGTATTGCTTTTCCGGCGCACGCTACTAGACCGACGCACGACACCTTTCAAGCACATACACAGCTTATTAGAGCGGTGTATTGCTTTTCCAGTGTCCACGGCTAAGTCCAGCGGCGTATTGCTTACCGGCGCAGGCAATCGGACTGGCAGCGCGACGCCTTCCAAGCACATACGCACCAAAGCCAGCGGCGTATTGCTTTTCGAGCGCCACTACCACTCGTCGCATGACATCTTCCAAGCACATACGCAACTATCATTAGCGGTGTATTGCTTTTCCGAAATCCACGATCGAGCTGGCAGCACGGCGCCTTACGAGCACATACGCCGCGGGCCCGGCGGCGTATTGCTTTTCCAGCGCCTACCTCTGAACCGGCAGCACGACGCCTTCCAAACACATACGCACTATGGCGTATTGCTTTTCCGGTGTCCGCTATCGAGCCCATCGGTATATGCTCTCGCATGTGCGGCCAAGTCCAATGCCGTATTGCTTTCGTCGGTCGTACGCATCCGATTCAGCAGCACGGCGCCGTCCACGCTCTTATTTGGAATCCAGTTCTGCTTATTAACCAGTTCTGCTGTTATGTCCAACTGGACATGGTCGGCGGCGCTTCGCCATCCCATTAAGGGAGTCAAACACATCGCTAAAGACGACGAGACTTTTGGCAACAAATCTGTGGGTCCTCGGTTCGAGGACCCATACTTCCGAGGAACCCCCTCGTAGGGAAATAGACAGTTAAAGCCTGCTTCCAGAATTGAAACCAATTGAGGAGCAGGCAGTTATAAGATAAAATTGATAATAAATAAACATATAGACGACACTTTAAATTTATTTCATATATACAATAGTTAATTAAGTCATATATTTAAAATAATAAATAAATAAATTAAATCAGTCACTTTTTATAAAATAAACGATCACCATGCGTATGGGTTCATCACCCGTCTAAAAATATGTTGCTCATCTCTATAGAGCTACGTAGGACATTCAAGACGATAGTCTTGATGTCTCTATTACCGATGCCCAATAATTTAAGGTTTCTTTCTGTGTTGGGCGTTATTGCACCTCTACTGCCCAAGACCACGGGTAGAACCTCACCCTCACTGACTTTAAATTTTTCTTTTAAATATGAGAGGCAACTTCGGTACTTGTCGATCTTCTCCTTTTCGGCTTTTGAAAGGTAATCCTTGTTCTCGTAGCGGACTGTTACGTCGACCACGAGAATCCGTCCCTCGTTTTTAATTACGAGGTCAGGTTTATACAGATTACCTCCCACCTTAAGGGTCGGCTCGACAAACACCTCATTGCGCTCTCTTAACTTTTCAGCGAGGATGGATTTTACTTCATCGTGCCTCTTCATTCTTAGGCCCTTAGTGTATTGACACAGCCCTAGTATATGGCCAAGTGTTTCGGGCTGGGCACGACATCGTCTACAAGTAACATCAATATTTTTGTCGGCCCGTGCCAATACCGTTCTAGTTCCAAATGTATTGGACCTAAGTCTAAGGGCATCGATGAATCGTGATGGCTTGAGCAGGTTTGTCTCGGTAAGCCACACGTTGCCAGTTCTGCTTCGCGCAAAGTCAGCGACACCCTGTCCCTGACTCTTAAGTTCAGCCCAATTCTTTACGTGAGCGTATTTCAACCGTCGCTTTGCACGCTCAATATCCTCCAAAGAGGCTGGCCAATTGATCCTGAGGGAGTTAGCCATTTTCTTTATTTTTGCGTTATCCATATTAGCTATGCTGGAGACCGCTGGATCGATTGAATTATTTACTTTAATGAAATTTTTCAGGGTGCCAAGTTTGACCATATGTTCAAATCTCGGCAGCCCTAATCCGCCACAAGCCTTTGGAGCATAGAAGAGGCCAGTGGCTGTTGATGACGCCAAATGTAAAATTGCTTTAACTTCCTGCCTGACCTCGCTATCAAGCAATTTTAATACACTGTCACTTGGCGGTTTAACGAGCAGATGGTATGTATACCGAGGGAAGATATATTTCTGAATGAGCTCGATCTTCTGGCATGGCTTGAGGCTGAGTTTCCTCGTCCTCTTTATCACGCTCAGAAGCTCGGGCACAATAATGCCACAGTGGAGACCTTTCCAGGGCCCCATTTTGGCACCCAAATACTTGAACACCTCTTCGGGATTTATAGTTGGTATCGATGCATCATCGAGCCTTATTTGCGGATCTATGACGAACCAAGTGTCCCTCTTGGGGACAACCTGGAACGTCTGGCTCTTATCCCGGGAAATGCTCATGTTCAAACTATTCAAGTATTTATGGAGCATCTCCACTTGGCATTGGGCTTCCCTCTTGTTAGCGCCAAGCAACACGATATCATCGGCAAAGGCCAGAACAGGAATCTTGTATTCATTATTAATTTTGATGCCACTGGTTTGCTCTTCTAGCTTTTCGAGCAGCGGCTCCAAGCATAGATTAAATAGCAGAGGCGATAGAGGATCGCCCTGCTTAACTCCTCTTAGGATCTCGATCTCGACCCCTATGTTCCCATTAGCTCTAATTTTCGTTTTGTTTCCCCTGTACATTTCTAGTACAAGGTCAACAATAGGGGCCGGCACACCTTTCCTAGCCAGGCAAGGAGCTAGTGCCGAATGGGGGATTGTATCGAACGCTTTCGAGATATCCACTATGGTGAATATCCCGCCACTTTCCTTTTTACTGTTTTCTAAGGCAGCGCTCAACAGATCTATATTGATTTTACAACCATTTTCGGTTGTAAAACCTTTCTGCCTTAGGTTCAATACAACCCCCTTTCTTATTCTTCCGTCGAGGATGGCGGAAAAAATTCGGCCGAGAATCGGGCCTATAGTTATAGGTCTCCAATTCTCGACCAAGCTGTGGTCCTTATTGGGCTTTGCTATTAATGTTGTCCTGTTAACCTTCCATTCGGAAGGATAACAGGAACAAAAATAGCAGATGTTAAATACTTTAGCCAATATTGCCGGCAGGCCGGGCATTAGCAAGTGTTCTCTTGTCAAACCCTCCGGCCCGGCCGCAGTTTTCTTTTTAATTTTGTGAATTCTTGCCGCCACCTCCTCGGCGGTTATCGGCGGAAATAGGTCGATCAACGACAGCGAAGAGGCACTACTTGACTGGAATCGGGCGTCGATTGCCTCCGCCCGACCCCATAAATCCGAGTAGAGCCTTCTGACATCAGCTGCCTCTGGTAGCTGCCTGGCTGGTTCCAGGAGTGCACGATCGTTGTTGATCACAACGTCGGCCAACTTCTTTGGACATTCGCGAAACAGCTCCTGGCAACGTGCGTATGTGAAGCGTTTACGCGAATTCCTATTTTTCTTTTTGCCCATGGCTGCTTTGGGCTTATTCGCTGTTTTATTATTATTCTTTTTGATTACTTGAGCTTCATTATATTTAATCATAGCTCTATAGAGATCATTTTTGATAAAAATGTTTATATCTTCCGCAAGGGCTTTTTCGTTCCCTTGCGCGTGTCGCCAAATATGTTTCAATCGAGAATATACCTCCTCTAAAACGGGAGGTACCTCGATTGGCGTCTCAATCGAATGGATTAGTAGGAGTCTCCATTCTGACTCTGTATTATCATTCCCGCTCTCAGGTTGCGCCCGCGCATTGCCTGGAGTAACGGGATCGCACCCTCCCTCTGTCTCTAGAGTGGCACCCTGAAGGGCTGGGTCCTCACTGGCTGCTCTTAGTTTTCGTCTCTGATATTTGATTTGTTCGACAGTTTTGGTTGTGAGGACCTTGCTTATTTCCACATTTGGGAATCTATGTTCCTTAAACTTTACTTCAAGCTCCTTCAGGAGAGCCACTTCTTCTACTTTCCAAATTTTACTTGGGGGATCCGCTCCCCTTCTTTTTATATTGCGCAAGGCAGGGTGCGCATGCCTTTCGTGGGTAGAGAGGCCTCTTTGCGATCCGAAGCTCATGGGGCATTCTTCGCACTTGTAGGCTCCCTCTGTTCTTTTAACAGTGCCACCGCACTTTGGCAGATGGCACTGTGCCCCATGCAGCTTCGGGAAGCTCCTCCCACATCGACACCCCCATTGGACGCCGGCGTTCAGGTGATTTTGATCGAGGTGCCTGTCCAGGTCGGCTAGCGACATGAAGAAGAGGTGAACTTCCCTCTTTTCACACACTGGACAGCCAACTCGATCACCCACTAAAGGCACCATAACTTTAATCATGTCCGGGGACGTTGCCAGTTCGTCAACATTAGTCCCCTCCGAAGCGGAAGAATCCGCCACAGCACCTCCGGGACCGAGAGGTGCTGCGTCCGAGGCATTATCATTGCTTGTACTTATTATTTGTTATTCGTTGTGATCCGTGTTATATATTCCAATTGTGCCCAAATCATATCCATGAACGTTCCGTCGTCACCAAGAATCCATCCAAACAGCGAAGGAACGAGTTCCTTCCATAGATCTTACAGACCGTTTTATATTTCCAAATATTCACGGCTCTAAGGCCGTTAGTTCGGAGAACCGAAGCAAATGGTTGGGTCTTCGTTCCTTCGTCGCCGCACTCCGTTCAGCCATGGCCGCCGCTACCGGGGGATAACTCCCCACGCCGTAGCGGCGAACCATGTTACCGGCGGTACCACGTGGAGGTAGGAGTGCGACTTGGGCGGACGAGACCGAGGTCTCGCCAGCCCCCGAGCACCCATGGCCCTCCAGGGCCCCGCGACACGACCGTTTAAAAGCGGCGTGACGCTAAAGGCCCCGCGGAACGGCGAAGCGCAGCCAGACACATCGGCACCGTCGCCTACCTCGGCCCGTAAGACCGAACCGGCAGCACGACGCCTTTCAAGCACATACACAGCCAAGTCCAGCGGCGTATTGCTTTTCCAACGCCCGCTAGCGATCCAACCGCATTACACCTTTCGAGCACATACGCGCTAAGTCCAGCGGCGTATTGCTTTTCCAGTGTACACGGCTAAATCGACAGCACGGCGCCTTCCGAGCACATACGCCGCTAAGTCCAGCGGCGTATTGCTTTTCCAGCGCACGCCACTAGACCGACGCACGACACCTTTCAAGCACATACACTGCTTATTAGAGCAGTGTATTGCTTTTCCAGTGTCCGCGGCTAAGTCCAGCGGCGTATCGCTAACCGGCGCAGGCAATCAGACTGGCAGCACGACGCCTTCCAAGCACATACGCACCAAAGCCAGCGGCGTATTGCTTTTCGAGCGCCACTACCACTCATCGCATGACATCTTCCAAGCACATACGCAACTATCATTAACGGCGTATTGCTTTTCCGAAATCCACGATCGAGCTGGCAGCACGGCGCCTTACGAGCACATACGCCGCGGGCCCGGCGGCGTATTGCTTTTCCAGCGCCTACCTCTGAACTGGCAGCACGACGCCTTCCAAACACATACGCACTAAGGCGTATTGCTTTTCCGGTGTCCGCTACCGAGCTCATCGGTACATGCTCTCGCATGTGCGGCCAAGTCCAACGCCGTATTGCTTTCATCGGTCGTACGCATCCGATTCAGCAGCACGGCGCCGTCCACGCTCTTATTTGGAATCCAGTTCAGCTTTTATTAACCAGTTCAGCTATTATGTCCAACTGGACATGGTCGGCGGCGCTTCGCCATCCCATTAAGGGAGTCAAACACATCGCTAAAACGACGAGACTTTTGGCAACAAATCTGTGGGTCCTCGGTACGAGGACCCATACTTCCGAGGTACCCCCTCGTAGGGAAATAGACAGTAAAAGCCTGCTTCCAGAATTGAAACCAATTGAGGAGCAGGCAGTTATAAAATAAAATTAAAAATAAATAACATATAGACGACACTTGATTTTCATTTCATATATACAATTATTAATTTAGTCATATATTTAAAATAATAAATAAATAATTTAAATCAGTCACTTTTTAAAATAGACGATCACCAGTGCGTGGGTTCATCACCCGTCTAAAAATATATTGCTCATCTCTATGGAGCTACGTAGGACGTTTAAGACTATTGTCTTGATGTCCTTGCTCCCGATGCCCAACATTTTCAGGTTTCTTTCCGCGTTGGGCATTATTGTACCTCTACTGCCCAAGACCACGGGTAGAACCTCACCCTCACTGACTTTAAATTTTTCTTTTAAGTGTGAGAGGCAACTTCGGTACTTGTCGATCTTCTCCTTTTCGGCTTTTGAAAGGTAATCCTTGTTCTCGTAGCGGACTGTTACGTCGACTACGAGAATCCGTCCCTCGTTTTTAATTACGAGGTCAGGTTTATACAGATTACCTTCCACCTTGAGGGTCGGCTCGACAAACACCTCATTGCGCTCTCTTAGCTTTTCAGCGAGGATGGATTTTACTTCATCGTGCCTCTTTATTCTTAGGCCCTTAGTGTATTGACACAGCCCTAGTATATGGCCAAGTGTTTCGGGCTGGGCACGACATCGTCTACAAGTTACATCAATATTTTTGTCGGCCCGTGCCAATACCGTTCTAGTTCCAAATGTATTGGACCTAAGTCTAAGGGCATCGATGAATCGTGATGGCTTGAGCAGGTTTGTCTCGGTAAGCCACACGTTGCCAGTTCTGCTTCGTGCAAAGTCAGCGACACCCTGTCCCTGACTCTTAAGTTCCGACCAGTTTTTCAAATGGGCGTATTTTAAACGCCTCTTCGCACGCTCAATGTCCTCCAAGGTGGCCGGCCAATTGATCCTGAGGGAGTTAGCCATTTTCTTAATTTTTGAATTATCTGTGTTCATTAGGCTGGAGACCGCTGGATCGATTGAATTTTTTGTTTTAATGAAATTTTTTAGGGTGCCAAGTTTGACCAAATGTTCAAATCTCGGCAACCCTAAACCACCACAAGCCTTGGGAGCATAGAAGAGGCCAGTGGCTGTCGATGGTACCAAATGTAAAATTGCTTTTATTTCCTGTCTGACCTCGCTGTCAAGTAATTTTAGTACGCTATCGCTTGGCGGTTTCACAAGCAGGTGGTAAGTATAGCGAGGGAAGATGTATTTTTGGATAAGCTCGATCTTCTGGCATGGCTTAAGGCAGAGTTTTCTCGTCCTCTTGATCACGCTCAGAAGCTCGGGCACAATTATGCCACAGTGGAGACCCTTCCATGGCCCCATTTTTGCACCCAAATACTTGAACACCTCATCGGGACTGATGGTAGGAATTAGTTTATCTTCGAGCCTTAATTGCGGATCATTAACGAACCAAGTGTCTCTCTTAGAGACTACCTGGAACGTCTGGCTCTTATCCCTTGAAATGCTCATTTTCAGGCTGTTCAAGTACTTGTGGAGCATCTCCACCTGGCACTGAGCTTCCCTCTTATTTGCGCCAAGCAAAACAATATCGTCGGCGAAGGCCAGCACAGGAATTTTGTGATCATTATTGATTTTAATGCCACTGGTTTGCTCTTCCAGCTGTTCGAGCAGCGGCTCCAAGCATAAGTTAAACAGCAGAGGCGACAGAGGATCACCCTGCTTAACTCCTCTCAGGATCTCGATCTCGACCCCTATGTTCCCATTAGCTCTTATTCTTGTAACGTTTCCCTTATACATTTCTTGTATAAGGTCAACGATAGGGGCCGGCACACCTTTCCTAGCCAGGCAAGGTGCTAGTGCCGAATGGGGGATTGTATCAAACGCTTTTGAGATATCCACAATTGTGAATATCCCGCCACTTTCTTTTTTGCTGTATTCTAAGGCAGAGCTCAACAGGTCTATATTGATTTTACAACCGTTTTCGGTTGTAAAACCTTTCTGCCTTAGGTTCAATACAACCCCCTTTCTTATTCTTCCGTCGAGGATGGCGGAGAAAATTCGGCCGAGAATCGGGCCTATAGTTATAGGTCTCCAATTCTCAACCAAGCTGTGGTCTCTATTTGGCTTTGCTATTAATGTTGTCCTGTTAACCCTCCATTCGGAGGGATAACAGGAACAAAAATAACAGATGTTAAAAATTTTAGCCAATACTGCCGGCAGGCCAGGCATTAACAAGTGTTCTCTTGTCAAACCCTCCGGCCCGGCCGCAGTTTTCTTTTTAATTTTTTGAATTCTTGCCGCCACCTCCTCGGCGGTTATCGGCGGAAATAGATCGATCAACGACAGCGAGGAGGCACTACTTGACTGGAATCGGGCATCGATTGCCTCCGCCCGACCCCATAAATCCGAGTAGAGCCTTCTGATATCAGCTGCCTCTGGTAGCTGCCTGGCTGGTTCCAGGAGTGCACGATCGTTGTTAATCACAACGTCGGCCAACTTCTTTGGACATTCGCGAAACAGTTCCTGGCAACGTGCGTATGTGAAGCGTTTACGCGAATTCCTGTTTTTCTTTTTGCCCATGGCTGCTTTGGGCTTATTCGCTGTTTTATTGTTATTCTTTTTGACTACTTGAGCTTCATTATATTTAAATATAGCTCCATAGAGATCATTTTTAATTAAAATGTTAATATCTTTCGCAAGGGCTTTTTCGTTCCCTTGCGCGTGTCGCCAAATATGCTTCAATCGAGAATATACCTCCTCTAAAACGGGAGGTACCTCGATTGGCGTCTCAATCGAATGGATTAAGTTGAGTCTCCATTCAGACTCTTCAATTTCATTCCCGTTCACAGGTTGCGCCCGCGCATTGCCTGGAGTAACGGGATCGCACCCTCCCTCTGTCTCTAGAGTGGCACCCTGAAGGGCTGGGTCCTCACTGGCTGCTCTTAGTTTCCTTCTTTGATATTTGATTTGTTCAACGGTTTTGGTTGTGAGGACCTTGCTTATTTCCACGTTTGGGAATCTATGTTCCTTAAACTTTACTTCGAGCTCCTTCAGGAGAGCCACTTCTTCTACTTTCCAAATTTTACTTGGGGGATCCGCTCCCCTTCTTTTTATATTGCGCAAGGCAGGGTGCGCATGCCTTTCGTGGGTAGAGAGGCCTCTTTGCGATCCAAAGCTCATGGGGCATTCTTCGCATTTATAGGCTCCCTCTGTTCTTTTAACAGTGCCACCGCACTTTGGCAGATGGCACTGCGCCCCATGCAGCTTCGGGAAGCTCCTCCCACATCGACACCCCCATTGGACGCCGGCGTTCAGGTGATTTTGATCGAGGTGCCTGTCCAGGTCGGCTAGCGACATGAAGAAGAGGTGAACTTCCCTCTTTTCACACACTGGACAGCCAACTCGATCGCCCACTAAAGGCACCATAACTTTAATCATGTCCGGGGACGTTGCCAGTTCGTCAACATTGGTCCCCTCCGAAGCGGAAGAATCCGCCACAGCACCTCCGGGACCGAGAGGCGCTGCGTCCGAGGCATTATTGTTGCTCATATTTGTTCGATAAACTTAAATTTTGTTATCTGTATTGCCAATCCAATCGTGCCCAAATCGTATCCATGAACGTTCCGTCGTCAACAAAAATCCATCCAAACAGCGAAGGAACGAGTTCCTTCCATAGATCTTACAGACCGTTTTATATTTCCAAATATTCACGGCTCTAAGGCCGTTAGTTCGGAGAACCGAAGCAAATGGTTGGGTCTTCGTTCCTTCGTCGCCGCACTCCGTTCAGCCATGGTCGCCGCTACCGGGGGATAACTCCCCACGCCGTAGCGGCGAACCATGTTACCGGCGGTACCACGTGGAGGTAGGAGTGCGACTTGGGCGGACGAGACCGAAGTCTCGCCAGCCCCCGAGCACCCATGGCCCTCCAGGGCCCCGCGACACGACCGTTTAAAAGCGGCGTGACGCTAAAGGCCCCGCGGAACGGCGAAGCACAGCCAGACACATCGGCACCGTCGCCTACCTCGGCCCGTAAGACCGAACCGGCAGCACGACGCCTTTCAAGCACATACGCAGCCAAGTCCAGCGGCGTATTGCTTTTCCAACGCCCGCTAGCGATTCAACCGCACTACACCTTTCAAGCACATACGCGCTAAGTCCAGCGGCGTATTGCTTTTCCAGTGTACACGGCTAAATCGACAGCACGGCGCCTTCCGAGCACATACGCCGCTAAGTCCAGCGGCATATTGCTTTTCCAGCGCACACCACTAGACCAACGCACGACACCTTTCAAGCACATACACAGCTTATTAAAGCAGTGTATTGCTTTTCCAGTGTCCGCGGCTAAGTCCAGCGGCGTATCGCTAACCGGCGCAGGCAATCGGACTGGCAGCACGACGCCTTCCAAGCACATACGCACCAAAGCCAGCGGCGTATTGCTTTTCGAGCGCCACTACCACTCGTCGCATGACATCTTCCAAGCACATACGCAACTATCATTAGCGGCGTATTGCTTTTCCGAAGTCCACGATCGAGCTGGCAGCACGGCGCCTTACGAGCACATACGCCGCGGGCCCGGCGGCGTATTGCTTTTCCAGCGCCTACCTCTGAACCGGCAGCACGACGCCTTCCAAACACATACGCACTATGGCGTATTGCTTTTCCGGTGTCCGCTACCGAGCTCATCAGTATTTGCTCTCGCATGTGCGGCCAAGTCCAACGCCGTATTGCTTTCATCGGTCGTACGCATCCGATTCAGCAGCACGGCGCCGTCCACGCTCTTATTTGGAATCCAGTTCTGCTTTTATTAACCAGTTCTGCTATTATGTCCAACTGGACATGGTCGGCGGCGCTTCGCCATCCCATTAAGGGAGTCAAACACATCGCTAAAACGACGAGACTTTTGGCAACCCTAAGAGAGTCATAGTTACTCCCGCCAAGAAAACGAAGAGGACGACCGGAAGAAGAGTACCTCTCCGCGGACCGGCCAACATGGAGGGAACACAGGGAAGCTCCGCCGCCGCCGCCGCCGCCAAAGAAACAACGTCAGCAGCAGCAGCAGTCGCGGAAGACGGCCGGGAGGAGACCATGTAGCTGGAACAATAAAGTTCCAGCGCATCCTCCAGGGCAACCTAGGAAGGTCGAGGCGCGCAATATCTTTTCTTCCAGACCATCTGGTAGAGCAGAATCGCCCTCGCGATGGTAGCGGAGCCATATCGCGTTCCTGACAACCCCGATTGTGTCGGGGACCTGGATGGGACAATGGCGGCCAGATGGACGACGACAACGACGCCCAGCATTCCCGGCGTCTTGCTAGAACGCGACTACGACTACGTCGCGGTCGAGTGGGCCGGGATAGCGGTAGTGGGCGTATACGTCTCCCCCAACAATGGCCTGGACGCGTACGGAGAATTCCTCGATGGAGTGGGCAACTGCGTCAGAAGGAGATGCCGTCCCCGCCAAGTGCTCGTACTAGGGGACTTTAACGCCCGCTCCACCCATTGGGAAGACACCCGGACCAACTCACGGGGAAGGATGCTAGCCGACTGGGCCGCCGGACTTGGGCTCCTGCTATCCAACAGGGGCTTTACGAGCACGTGCGTGGCATGGAGGGGGTTCTCGGTGGTTGACGTCACGTGGGCCACCGCCTGCCTGCACCGACGGATACGCGACTGGAGGGTGATCGAGGGGATCGAGACTCTATCCGACCACCTCTACGTAATGATGGAGCTGACCCCGGAGCCTGCGTCCACCGGGCGGGCCAGGAACATCTCCCGAGGCCCAAGCCGCTCTCGTCCACCACCAACACCAAGATGGCGGCTGAAGGACAGATACAAAGACCTGCTCCAAGCTGCTGTCTCCGTATCCGCGTGTAGCTGAGTCGCGCGGGAAACGCAGGGAAGCAGCAGTGTAGACGAGAAAGCGGAAAGCCTGCGGAAGGATATGACCACGGCCTGCGACGCCTCGATGCCGCGCTCTATAACCAGCGACGGAGCGCGAAACCAAGGTCTATTAGTGGACAGAAGAGATCGCGGAATCCCGTAGAAGGTGCGCCCAAGCCCGAAGAAAACTCCAAAGGGCTCGGCGCAGATGAAGACGCGACGAGGAAGGGTTCGCCTGCTACTACGAGGAGTACAAGGAGAAGAGGCGCACTCTCCAGCAGGAGATCCGGACCGCGAAACCTCGGACTTGGAGCGAACTGGTCGAGTCGGTCGAAGCTGACCCATGGGGGCGGCCCTGCCGGCTGGTCACGGAAAAGCGGCGGCCCCCCCCCCCCCCCCGACCGCGAATATGGATCCAGGGCTGCTCGACAACGTCGTAAGGACTCTATTCCCACGACGGCACGACAACGCGGACAACGGCAACGCGAGGAGGACCCCCCTCCCCCAGCGAGATCACGGAGTGGAGCGAAGAGCTGCGAGTGACAGAAGAAGAGTTGCTCCCGACAACAAAAAGGATGGCATCCCGCGGCGACGTAACACCAGGACCGGACGGAATCCCAGGTCGGGTCTAGGCAGAATCAATGAAGACCCTGGCCCCCCGTCTGCAGAGCTTGTACACCCGGTGCTTAAAGGAAGGAGTGTACCCCAGGGCATGGCGAACCGCGAGGATGACAACCTCTATAAGCAGCGGCGACGTGGTACCTCGCTGTCGAGAGGACTGCGGGGTGGCTGATGGGCGTTAATGAGCGGCCAACCCCGGGGTACCTGGCGACCCCCCGGTGGTATTAGCCTTCCCCCGGTAAGCGGTCCTGCTGGGGGTGACATCCTTTCCGCAAGGAATTGGAGGCATCCAGAAGCCTCGGTGAATGGGTGCCGTACGAATCAGATGGCTCTAAAAAACAAGAACAGTAATAAAAATAAAACAAAAACAAAAAAGAAATGAAGAAGAAGAGGTGGAGGAAGCGGCGAAGAAGAGTTGGGCCTGGACCTGGTGCTTATAGAAACGGTCACCGGCAATACGATGAAGGTGGATTCTCCCATGGAGGGGTTCTACTGCTATCAACGAAAGACGGGGAGCCAACTCATCGAACAATCGTCGGAGGACGAAGAGTTCACCGTCGTCCAAGCGCTACGCGCGAACAAGAGAAAGGCTAGTGGATTTGGCGGGCTCCAATCGGAACGGGCCGAGGAAATGAGAATAACCACTGCGGCGGACAAATGGGCGGAAATGCTCCGGCAAACCGAGGTGTAGTCTATAGTTGCCGATACATCTGGCAATCTGAAGGACACATATGTGAAGGCGCTGAGGCATGGGTCGAATGTACTTGCCAACGGCATACGGGAGATGTCGAGAAGGACGGACACCATCTCCTGCGTCTCCGGCATAACGGAAGCACGCTTAGCGGCACTGGAGGCAGAGAGAGCTGAAGAGATTAGAAGGAGCTAATTTACGATAATAATTAAAAAATTGTCCAATGTGATTTTGTTATAATGGGAAAACCGTCTTTTGCTATGTCAAAAGATCGTTACCGTTTGATTGACATCTCGACACTTTGTCAAGGTATATAAGGGACACGGAAGTGGCGCGCGAGCTCTTTTGTGCATGAACGCCCGGAGAGTGAACATCGAAGAAGAACTTAAACATAAGGTAAATAAAAAAAAAATATCAACAGTAACATTGAACTAGTAATTTATTGCGTCTAAACCGTTATTTTACGACACTTAAGTAATTAATTTATAACATTTAAGGCATTTACTTCTAATATTAATTTATAACATTTTAGCCATTAATATATAACATTTAAGCCATTAACTTCTAACATTTAAATTATTAATTTTTTGCATTTAAACCGTTAATTTATTGCATTTACGTATAACGTTATATAGTATTACGTTGTAACGTATAATGTTATATAGCATTAGAGTATAACGTTTAACGTTATATAGTATTACTGTAGTAACTTACAAAGGTGTTTTGTTTTATCTAGAGCAAGGACAAGAAAGGATGGTTTAAGTTAAGTTTAAGTTTATTCGTAGAAGCAATATTCAACACAAAACTGACTACAATCGTCGTACGTCTTAACACTCGGCTTCCAACTTCTCAACCGCTCAACTCAAACTGCTACACTCAACTGCCTCTACTCAACTGCTACACTCAACGGATTCTACTCAACTGACTCTAACCAACTCAGCTAACATCTTCTGTCTCACGATTTTCGTATCCTTCGCTTATGTTCTCCAGATGTGCCTGACCTATTCTCAGGTACATCCCTTTTCCCGATACTACATTACGTTATAACGTGTAACGTTATATAGTATTACATTACTATAATATGTAATATATACTATATACATTAGATGGTAATGACAAAATCCGCAATCATTTATATAGTATTAGATAGTACAAGAACGAGGACAGAGTTATAATAAGTTAACATTTATTATGATACTTACAATCATCATAATATTTTACTATTTACAAAGAAAATTTGTTTATTATGTTATTTACATGTTATTTATCAGACAGTAGTTGTATCTTGTTTGTGATCATTTATACATATAGATCGCATTCGTATATTTTGCATCTGTGTCTTTGGCATGTTATGCTTCCAACGTATCGAAGTTGATTTAAGACGACCTGAGAATAAATTAGTAAATTTATGTTTAATTAATCAAATTTGTACTTGTAGTATTAAATGCAAATTTTATTGTTCGTTGTAAATTATCAACTAATAACTTCCTAAATACCTAAAATAAAAATGTAATGATGCATTAAATGACATGTTCGATAGTAAAAAATTGATCAAATCATACTAACAAATGCACAAAAGTCTCCTAACAAAAGTCATAATCTAACGAATGCCAAAATCACGAGAATGAAAAGTTTGAAATATTGCATTTGAGATCTTATTTATTAGTTATCGATGTTTAAAAATTAACCAAAATATCCCTCAGATATCTTAAGCAATGAAGTATCTATAAAATATAATATAATCCAATAATTGCTTACCTGAGTTATAAGGTATCACATCTGTTCGTTTTACAAAGTCATGCATTGGAGAATCGTCACAGTTTGTACGTTTGCATATTATTAGTTGGAAATAGAGCCGAAACCTGTAAGAAAATCAAAAGACATGAATTTACAATCCACGTGATTCATATACGTACGTAATTGTTTTTAAAAAAATTAATCAGTGAATTTCGTCGAATATTTTGAACGTGTTACTTAAATATGATTTATTGATAAGATTATTAATACCTACTAATAAAAGTTATGGACATTTTTATGCAAATTGCGCAACTATGTTTCCCATTTCAAAATATTTGAAAAAAGTTAGACGTTAAGGATCATAACAAGACGCTAATACTTTAAAGATATAAACATGCTCACTGGACAATCACAAAATAAAATCAGGTTACAAAAATTCTCCAAATTTTTTAAGGAAGGTAAATTTGTAGGCAAAAATTTTGAAAAAAAATCACAAACATGTATGCCACTGTACAGAGTATCCTTGATTTTTGTCATAAGTTTCAATTAAGTAGAACAAAGGAAGTGGAGCATAAACTGTAAATTGCGTTTCTAGCTTCTGTAACTATCCTTGTAGTAGGAGTAGTAGCTTGACACTTTGCAAAAACATATTTGTACTATAAAAATGTGTTTACTATAAAAATGATTCTATGCCAGTAGTCCATTGGTTATTTGCGCAAATTCCAAATTTTTGTTGTTGTTTGCTTTATTTTCAAAAATATTTTCATCATATCATACATCATATTATGATATCTTTAATTTTGTAAAAAGCTGCACAGATGTTACATAGATTAAAGTCCAAGTTACTTTTAAGACGATCTCTAATTTCTATGGCATCTTCAGATTTGACTTTATCATTCGAATGATAAATAGTCTGTCCAAGTTAATGAATATTCTGTGAATGTTCATTTGCGGAATCATATTTTACAGTCTTTCTTAATTCCATACCTATGAATTATACATGCGATGGGTCTATTAGGTACAGTTCTCGAAAAAGTAAACTTTTACATTAATAATGCAGATCTAGGTAAATTTTTTCCTGTGCTGAAGTTTTCGCACATTTTTATGACGTTCTTTATTGATAATTTTCATTGAATGGAATTTTATGCATTGCTAGCGTCGATAACGTTTTTAAATACTCTGTTATATTTAATTATTATTGAAGAGTGGTGTATGCGTTATAGATTCTTTCGTAAACCCTACGAATTAAGTCGACTTATGAACTCTTTTTATTATGTTTGCAAGTACATTTGATCTCCTGCATAGTGTCTATTCTGAAAGTTTTGCGCGAATACCATTACTATACTATTGTTTTATAAAAACTATTTACTAAACTGATTTTTTACGAAGAGTTGTTTGAAACTGGTCGATGTACGAATACATTTCATATTAACTGTAGACGCATTTTATGTCTGTTGTAATACTCGTCTTTTGACTTTTAATTACCTAATTCTCTCTCATCATCTCAAACAATGCATTTGGCGGTTTCAACAATGTTTCGATGGAATATCGATTATCGATACTGTATAATATCATGCTAACAAGACATTTTTGTTTCCTCGTTTTCATCTTCTTTACCATCTTAAGAATGTACCTTTTCTAGGAACAAGATATTATCAAGATATGAAACTCACCTATTGTTCATCCAGTAGTATATGATAGGATTTACCAT
Organism: Bombus campestris; assembly: GCA_905333015.3. Lineage (NCBI taxonomy): Eukaryota > Metazoa > Arthropoda > Insecta > Hymenoptera > Apidae > Bombus > Bombus campestris. Next base: position 3,122,148 of record HG995146.1, read on the forward strand.
GGCATTTGACATGGCGAGCCAATAGAAACTTAAATAAACATGTTGGATGTTGCTATTTTCCGCCAAATGCCTGTGGTGATAGACGAAAATAAAAAACCCTTGATAAGGTAGCCAACAGATGGCGAATATCACAACTATGATGATAAACATCTTCACAACCTGTAAGAAAATGTGAAAACTATATATTATTTTGTCCATCGTTCGTTCGAAATTTATTAGATTTGTACATATCGATTTATTGTTATAAATTGTATAAATCGTTTTAAAATAATGAAATATTCTATATGAAATTATTCATAAGTAGCAATGTTCCAATGAAATATTCGATTAGGAAAAATCGACCTGAACTGTGTAAATTGCTATCCAACTGTAAGTATCGGCTACTTTGTGTATTCTTATGTAATTTTATATCTTTATGGATGTAGTTAGAAGAAAGATGTGTTTTGTACAGAAACATTTTCCCACCCATCAAATAATTATAATGAGCAATTTGTTTTAGATGTTTTATGTATTTTTGCATATCATGTGAATACTATGCATTTTTATATTTCCTGCAAATGCATAAATCTCTGCAGTATATAGTAATAATTACAATTTTTGTGAAATCTTTACTCTATACTCGTACATACATGCATAGTACATTCTCAGGGCATAATATGGATGAGATATTATAGCTCCATGTGTCCATACATGGACACTGACATACATCTTGATTGATGAAGGAGATAGTAGCAGATATGTGATTAAAAAAAAACTGTTTAATTGGTTTCAATTCAGAAAAAATGATTCCTATATGTCGGAGATGAAAGGACATCGGGCCTTCCCGTTAGAATTCTTAGGAAAAGCCGAGACAACGAGCTTGGACTCGAGGCGCCAGATGGAAAACGCCGAGCGTAGCCGCGGTCACGGGATAAACACTTCGTCCAGACAGAGACTCTATCCTTCGGGCACGATGGTTACCAGATGTCAACGCATCTCTGCAGCTAGTTCGAGGACTCGCTATAAATCAGAGGATTTGGGTACCAAGGTCCTTAAAACGAACAAACAGTCTTTTCTGCCACTTTAGACGCGAGGATGCCGAAGATCGGGTTTTCACACGTGGGACACTTCCCGCCAGCAATTTCCTTTCAAGAACGGCTAGCATCTCTCTCGGACCACCAATACAGAAATTAGCCAATTAATGGCAACGTCTGTTTCCCTCACTTTCTGGACGAAGGTCGTCCTCGACGAATCCGATGATCTCGTGCCCTTAGACACACCCCATCATAGTTTTCCTCCGCGGTATCATCGCGACGGAAAATGCATTCTTTTTCGAGAACTCTCCTTAGCGAGTTTTCCAGTCTCTACGACCCGTGCATAAAGAGTTAGTCGATTGTGATTCATACTTGTGAGAAAGTATAGCTGTTATCCCGTTGATCGCGGATTCGCTGCCGAATCTGAGATCATTGTCATCATTGCATAATTATCTCGGTCGCTTGTTAATATTGTAACATCTTTGCTCGTGTTAAAAAACGATACCTCGAATTGTGTGGCCACGATGAGTAATCCCGGTGAAGATTCTTTACGCGTCCCGATCCTAATGCCAACCCGACATACATATATATGTCGGAGATGAAAGGAAAGCCGAAGCCTATCCTTGGAAATTTTGGGAATGTCCGCTAGTACTCTAGCCTAGATTTTATCATAGCTGTAATTGCTCGAGATTCGTGATAGCGAGATTGGGTTCGAGGTGACAATTGGTCGCCGAACGTAGCCACGGTCGCGGGACGGACGTTTTGTCTAACGGAGGCCTGGAGTGGTTGTATGGGTTCTCCGAGAAATGTAGTTGTGGTGGCATGCGGCCTCGAGAGCGGGCCTAGCCACGCGTGATGTTGCCTCGGAGGTGCCGATACGATGGGACATACATTGTATTAAGAATCAAACTCCAGGCAGACACTGCCTAGCAACTGCGTTTGGAACTTTCTCGATGCTTCCAAACGGGTACAGAAAACAAATGCAATCGTACAGCGAGAAAAATCTCCACGACGTGGGCATCCGTGCGATTGCCTTGGAGAGTGACGCATCGAGCATTTCGACAATCGTACATAATTGCGCTTAGAAAAGAGTTATCCTGTTGACCGTGGATTCGTTGAACTCAAAAAGAAAACATTGTTAATAGTATTCATCAAACTTGTTATCTGTTAATCTCATTATTCGTACAATTTAGTATTCATTACCTTTATTATTAATCAAACTTATTATTCATTAGTCTTATTAGTTGTTAAGCTTAGTGATAGTTTTGTATATACGTGTAAATATAAACTCGGCTTTGTGGAACGATGGCTGATCCACGTGAGGAGTTGTCGCGCGCCCAAGACTCTAGTCCAAATCCGACTGTATATATTATAAAGACGTCTGGGTGAGTTTCATGAGACAAATAATATGCACTAAAGACAAATTCCACAATAGTGGTACTAGTTTTATTTCAACATAAGTCGTTCTGCCATGTCCGATAGTCTCAAAGTAATTTTCGGCACTTTATTATTTTTCATTCTCGCTGCCTAATTATCAATTCGCTAACTCGGCTAGTCTTTCTGTCGTATTATTAATTGTCTTAACTTACTTCTGAATTATGGTTCTATATTAATTGTTATTATTTGTTGGTTGAGAAAAATTTTTCTAATAGCTATATTAAATCTTCCAAAAAACGCTCGCACAAAAATCATTTTCCATGTTAACAAATAAATATTTCGTAGCTCTTTTACAACAAATTAAATATTAATCCGACGAAAACCTTTAACCACCTCTGGATTAATCGATCAAGATTAATCAAGAAAATGTAGACTTAACATTCTCAATGAATTATCACGAGGATCGATTCATATTTTGGAGTAGATTTTCTCTGAGCTAAACTTTTAAGTAGAAAGAGTTTGATCGGTTGTCCCAAGAAATATTTAATTAATTAGATTCTGCGTTCTTGTCATACTTTTTTTAAAACAAAGGTACGACGATAATTTGACCTACGTTATCTAAGTACCTTTAATGAATGAAATTCCATTCATTCTGAAGATTGTTCAAATCAACGGTCAGTTAAAATAATTAGCCTTGAGGGAACTCGATTAAAATAAAATTTTCGCAAAAAAAAAAAAAACGTAGTTGAGAAAACTCTACAATACGACCGTTGTTATTCAAAGCTAAAATGTTACTTCATTTTAGTCAAAGCTAAGACGAAATCATGTGTCACCGCCAAAAACACGACATTACTTGAAAATGAGATCGCACCATATATTTATATGAATTTCTTTTCTCGTATTTTACTGTGCTGAATCAACTCCTGTCGTACTTCCCGCGTGTCCTCACTCACTCACGCGATATAATTTAAAAAAAAAGTGAACGTCGATCCTTTCTCCATACAGCCACAAAACTTGTACCATAAAGTATCAAAACATTTCTATAATATTAAAGATAGACGTTTCTCTACCTGCAACTTAATATTTTACAAAACTATTTAAGATAACTAAAAAATATAATATTTACTCAAATTTATTATTTAATCAGAAATTACAATTTAATGGCGTGACCTGGTGCACAAATGTTTAAAGAATTGAAGTCCACATAGTAAAGCGTAACAAGAGTTTGACTTATTGAAGTCTTGTAGTATAACTTGGCTCTTTTGTATTAGGTCTTCCTATAAGGCATAAACAATGTAATCGTTGGTTTTCGTATATTCGATGAAAATAAACAATAGCCTCTTGACGATCAATTATAAACTTTTTTGTATCTTCCATAATTCAGCATCTTTCGCTATTAACTATTATATTCTAATTTCTTCAAACTCTGATAGTAACAATTCCTATTGTTTTCAACTTTACTCTCAGAATAAGAAGAATAATAACTCTCACGATACTTCTGGCATGAGCCAATATGATTATATCACTAACCTCCCGATAATTCTACAAATTCTTTTATAACTTTTTTTCCAGTTGCATAAAGAGCAGTTTTGCAAAGGGTTCCTTGAAATCAATGACACCTGGCGCGTACTGTTGGCTTTTGTTTGCTTCGTGTTATTCCCACGTTCTCATCGCTCGCGATGTGATTCCACTCTATCGGATATTTGTTATTCGAATGCAACGGACTCGCTCTTATTCAGCCCGGTGTTATACCACTGGTTGCTGGTTTTCTACAGCAATTTTTCTACAATAATGGATTTCCACATATGTACGTCGATACATACATTTTGACTGTGTATAAGAAAGTCGGTTAAAGCAATCGTTGCACGTTAAGCTCGTCGCATATACATATTCTCATACATTTCTATTGTCAGAATTTCACATATTTAGATTTTATGTCTCGATAAGCCTGTGTTATAGTAGATATATATGTAGTAACCTACAAATGTGTTTTGTTTTTTTATCTAGAGCAAGGACAAGAAAGGATGGTTTATTCAGAGTAAGTTCAAATTTATTTGTACAAGCAATACTCAAAACAAAGCTGACTACAATCGTCGTACGTCTTAACACTCGGCTTCCAACTTCTCAACCGCTCAACTCAAACTGCTACAATCAACTGCTTCTACTCAACTGCTGCACTCAACGGATTCTACTCAACTGACTCTAACCAACTGACCAATTCAACTGACTCTATTCGACTGCCTCACATCTTCCGTCTGTCCTCCAGATGTGTCTGACCCATTCCCAGGTAGATCCCCTTCAATTACCCCAATGTTTGTAAAGGGCCACAGGTGTGACCCATTGTCAAGTACGTCCCTTTTCCCGATACTACATATATAGTAGGTAGATGTAGTAGATGCCTACTGGGGAATATAGTAAACGGTTGGGAAGCTTATGAGTAGAGTCCAACAAGGGTGCAGAGGACTCTGCAAAGTTTCAACGACGTCAATGATTTAGATAACATCGTCAAAAAAAAAAAAAAGTATTCAGATGGAATATAATATTTTGCAAAAATTAAATGTTACGATGTTAAATGCGATGAAAAATGCTGTCGCCAGTGCATCAATTGATGCACATGAATAATCTGTACGTTTACAGGTAACGATTGTTTGCAAAAGAAATCTACACGCATTCCAAACGTCTATAAACAAATTTACATATATGGTGTTGTGTGTGTGTGCGCGCGCGCGCATGCTTTTTAAAAATATCCATACCCATTGTAATTATATTATAGTCCTATTTTTCTAATATTATCATCGATTATATATACTTTACAGTCCTTACCTTCCGTTTAGACTTTATTGATTTCTTTTGGTAATACGTTAGCTCTCCTATGGATTTTGAGCCCCAGAGTTTTCGGCCCATTAAAGTATAACATATTGCCATCAACGCCATAGGTACTAGATACGTTACGCTCAAAAATACGATGTTATAACTGTAACAAAATAAATACTTCATTAAAAATGCTAAAATAATTTCATGATATTTAGATATATGATCTGTTGCATCTTATAATTAAGGGTTTAAGCTTATTTTTTACAACTACTACAGGTTACTTACAGGTAAATCTTTGAAATTAGTGATCGGATCGATGTCAAATCAATACTATCGATAATGGCTCGTAAATTATAACGTGCGAATAGGCGAAGGTATCAAAAATACACAAATAATAACTGTATCGATATGTAAGTACAAATAGCATCGTGTCAAAGTGCGTTTTTCTTTGACAAGTCGCAAGATACGCAAAATTCGATAGGCTTGTAGACTTTTGCGGCTGATCGTATGTATTCATCGTTTGTTACAATATTTACAGAATTTTTCGCGGTCTTCGTGAAAAACTGAAAACATGATATAAATCCAGCATTTTCTAAGAATTAATTAAAAGAGTCGCGTGGTGCAATACACGTAGTTATATAAAACCCAAACCCCGGGGAAATTCCATAACACTGACAGAAATCGTCCGAATATACTTCGCGATATTGCACAAGTTTTATGACTTCTCCACGATACTACACAATGGAATGTGAGCACGAGTGAGCGAAAAATGTTCGCATAGTAGCTTTTTTTTCAGTAGTGGATCAATTGAATGTTGTCATCGATCAATTATATCTGAACATTCCAGTAAGTTTTAACTTTAACGTTCAAGCGAGTCAGAATTATAAAACTATCGAACGATCAGGAGAGTAAAATGATTTTAACAACATGGTAATCCGCATCCATTTCTTTCAAATTTGTTGCCCTAAATAGATTAAATAAGAAATAGATAATAAAAGTAAATTAATGGAATGAAATTACGCGAGATCGGTTAACGTGGAATTTATCCGAATTATATTATCTATTATATATTATACTTTTCTTATTATATATCAACTATTTATCTGCGAAAGTCGACACTTTTACCTCGTTTATAAATTGCTCTGCACAACTCGGTTACTAGTTATTATTGGTAGCAAATATGTAATACATAGCAGTTGTAGGAGAAACGAATGAATATGAAAAGCAAATAACTATCTCGCCTTTGGAGAAAATTAAGCTAGGCGCGTGATAGATACGTCTATAGCAATCGAAACGTTCACACGACGATTCGTGTGAGAAGCCATATCACGATATTCATTTCGTATACCTTGGCAATGAATATTTCTCGAGCTGGGTTAATTTCGCACCGACAAATGTGGATTTTAATAGAAAACCAAACGGTAAATCGCATATCCACGAAGAAACATCACTTGTTTACTCAAGTAAATTAACGCATAAGTATTTAGAGATAATATCTAACTAAATTTGATGATATATTATCTAAATAATCACTTTCCAAATATTTCATTTAAATGAAGTCCAAGCTTGATGAAGCGGTGGAGAAAGAAGGAACAGGCAAATGCTAGAGCTACACTGCTTATTGTTCGTTTAGTTTGTCCTTTTGTGTTACTTAGATGATGATATCCTCTGCGTCCAATTGAAGGATCGTAAACTGCAGCAGATAGCTTCCCTTGTATTCCTCTTTTCTTCCTTTCTTCATTCCTTTAGCCAAAGAGCTTGCAGCTTTTCTTAGCTCTTGGAGGTTTCCAGGTTAAATATTATGTACGCTACCAATGATTTTAAACTATTTTTCGTTTTAGACTATGTCAATATGCGTTTGACTCGATTTACATTAGTCCGGTCGCGGGATCAAACGATTAGATTTCAGTGGTTTGACCAGAGATCGGTCCACACATTGTTACGTCCACATGATTCCAGTCTTTTTTGAATCGATGAAGGTGGAAGACTACACTGGTTATGGATTCACGCAAAAAAAAAGACACAAAGTGCTCTACCCTCCGTAAAACAAATGACTCGTGCTATTTCTCGTAACGCATGTCGATGTATATGTCACAAGAATCCGTTAATTCTGCTTAAATGAATTGTTGTACTAGATCACAATCTATGAATATTGAAGAACCAGATCGAAGAACCAAATTGTTTTCCGTATGTTTCCCTAATAAGTTCCATCGGTGCTGTACTATTATAATACAACCCGGAAAGTGCTAAACGCATGATAAATTCAACGACTGACTGACAACGAGTCGCAATTCTTGGATGCCGGAGGAAATCTTGCAAAATGAAGGAATATTGTTGGAATACAACGATATTCACAACGATATTCTGTGCCACATGTGACGCCACACAGACATCCACACAGGTCACACTCGCTACTGCATAGAGAGTTTTTTTTTTATTTATTTATTTAATTTTACAATTTGTCCAGAAGGACATTTGGTAAAATGTTATAACTTGAAAACTATAGCATGTGGATGGTTACCCCCAGCGGGGTTCCATCTTCCAGGTTGTTTATTGTATTTCTATTGCGAGATCTGCGGGATGCTTCTTCTTCAGTCTTCTTTCTATTACGGTTTCATTTGTTTCAGCAACTAGCTAGTTTGGGTGTGTTGCAAGTCTTTCTTTGTACTTTTTTGCGTATCTAGCGATTTCCTCTTAAGCTGTTGGAATTTTTAGATCTTTTCGGATGTCCTCATTTCTGACGTACCATGGAGCGTTAACTATTGTTCTTAAAATTTTTGCTTGTTCTGTCTCTATTTTATTTATGTGACTCATTGCTGCCGTCCCCCATAGTGGGACTCCGTATGTCCAGATTGGTTTGATTATTGTTTTGTATATATTTAATTTATTCGTTGTGCTTAATTTAGAGTTTTTATTGTTTAACCAGTACATCTTTTTCCTTATTTCACGTATGCTGTTTATTATAGATTTTATGTGATGCTTCCATGTAAGGTGTGTGTCTAAATGTATTCCTAGATATTTGACTTGCTTTGTATGTGCTATGTGGGCGCCGTTCAGTTGGATATCTGGTGTTGTTCCTTTTCTAAGTGCAAATGTTATGTGGTTGCACTTACTGGTGTTCGCTTTTATTTGTTTTCTTTGCAGCCACTTTTCTATTTTTCTAATGTGATCTTGTAGTAGCTGCTGTTTCTGGATTTGTGTGTCTCACTAGTATGGCCGTATCGTCCGCGAACGTAAGTATTTTGCTGTTAACAGTTGTTGGTATGTCTGCCGTGTATAATGTGTACAGTATTGGTCCTAGTACTCTTCCCTGCGGTACTCCTGCCTTGATATTCCTGATTTCTGAATATGCATCCTTTATTTTTACTATAAAGGTTCTATTGTTTAGGTAAGATCTGAGTAATTTGTAGATTTGTTTTGGAAATTGTTTTTTGATTGTTTGAAGGAGTTTTTCGTGGGACTCTAAACCTTTTCAAGGGCCATGGGTCACTAAACCAGTCAGTCTATGAATAACTAGCCAACTCTCTACATTCCAGAACGCACACTTATAATTCTTGAAATAATTGTTTAATAAATATCACATTGTATTATTTCAACACAAACATTGTGTCTTCCACAGATTATTAATCTTAATTCCAAGATTAAATTCTAACAAATATTATAATTCAATTTTTCAGAACGTTACAACTTGAGTAACTGTCATGCTGCTTGGGATCTAAGAAATGGCTAGAATCAGTTACGCTAGCTTACGGATACTTGACTATTTAGTCGCTCATCGAATTCATTCCATATTCAATAATGAATGATCGCAGCCTCGTGAGATCTTACAAGTACTGATTTATGAACGTTTGTAGTCGCTGCTTGTACCGAAATGTCTAAAGAATGGTGTTACTATATCAAAATATATCTTAGAAACATAATTTAATGCACAAGATTATAATGGTTAATACATATTACACTTACAAGTATTCAATTCTGCTGTGCAAATAGGTTCCGTCTGGCCATACCAGGTAACACGAAATCCTAGTCTTGCCATTCGAATACCTATAATTAATCAGTAAGTTTGACATTACAAAAAGATGGCACTTTTATTATATATACATATATTATTCATTCATACATTCCTTCACTCGTCCATTCATACATTCCTTCATTCGTCCATTCATTCATTCCTTCATTCATACATTCCTTCATTCGCCCATTCATTCATTCCTTCATTCATCCATTCTTTCATCTATTACCAATCTATTTTTTACTTGTACTTTATGTCTCCAATATGCGTTTGCACTTTTTCACCCTTGTCTTCTGCTTACGCTTTGCCCTGAAGTAAGTTTAAGTTATCACGCTGATATTTTATTTTTATTGTCGAACTGGCTTTGTCCTTCTAACATTATTCTAACCAAAAAGAAGTTACGGCATCTGTAAGGTCACCTTTAAGCAAGAGTATGAAAATGGATAGTGTTCGTCCTTGTGTTTAAGAAACGTTTACGAGTCTAGTTTAACTCTTGTGTATGAGCCTGCCTAATATTAGTGTTAATATTACACTGTGTCAAAGCTATTCTTTATCTGTATAGAATTCCTTGTGTTTGTTGCCTTACTCTTCTAATTACTTCTATGGGGGGGCAACTTCGCGGACTGGAAGGAACATTAAATTTCTATACTCGGAATTTCATGAAGTATAAATCTGATATATTTTTTGTGAACTGTGGGGCCTTTTAATGGCGTAGAATGGCATAGATTCCTTCTCCATGACTTGCATAAGCCTCTAAGCATCTATCGTTGGGTTTAACGATCACTGAAATCGTCGCTTTAGCTGCCCTACATTCGTTTATGTAGTAATGATTGCACAGTATCAAAGATTTAAGGGCTACTAAGTAATAAACGAAATCTTTAATGCATTTTTTGTATGTTTGTCTTATATTCGCCTTTATTGTATTTTTTTTTTTATAAAATTTCTCGATCTCGGAAATATTTTCCTTAATTTTTAAGTAGGTTTCTATCGATAAGTATTATAAAAAACTTCGAACGTAGCTCTTTTATCCTTCCGGTTTATCTTATTCTTGTTTGTAGAAACGTTCTTTTATTATCGATTATTCTATATACAGAGTGAGCTGCGCAAAATAGAATACTTAATATCTCCCTTGTTTGTCGTATAAAAGAACTATAATATAATAAGAATAAAGTTCTACTATTTGACTGAGCATATATAATAATTGAAGTTCTTTCTCAAATTATTAATTTTCAGAATTTTTTGAAACCACCGATGTTAGTTTAAATGTTATCGTATATTTTTAACTTAATCGATGTAACTCATGTACTCGATGTACTCACACTAAGAAATTTAGGATCAACGAGAATATTATTTGGAGAAATTATTCTATTCGAACTAAATTAGACGTTCAAATGACGACTCTCGCTAATCATACATGTACTTAATAGTACTACATATAAGATATAAGACTATTTCATTCATTTCTGATGGCATAGATGTTCAACACTTAATTACATTCTTTCATGCTTTCTACAGTAGTTGATTACTCGCGATAAATATCCTCCTCTAATATTATTTATATTATCTGCAGAAAGAAATGAAATTTTGTGGGAATTACAGGCTGTTATCTCTCTTCAGCTTGTTGGCTTCTTAAATACAGTTAATATTTGAACATAGTACTATCTCTGTATTTATATATATTCTGATTCTGATTCTGATTCTGATAATATTATATATATGTCGGAGATGAAAGGACATCGGGCCTCCCCGTTGGAATTCTTGGAAGAGTGTCAAGCACTGTCTGTGTAAACTTTTAGCGTTTATAAATCTCATAAATCTTTCTGAGTTAAACCGATTGTAGTTGTGATAGTGAGCTTGAGTTCAAGGCGACAACTAGTCGCCGAACGTAGCCGCGGTCACGGGACGGACGTTTTGCCTAACGGAAGTATAGAATTACATATGTAGATACGGAGGGTCTGTGTCAAAAACTTTGGTAATGTAGAGTGGTTCAGTGGATCTCAAACTTTACTGTAGAAAATCTTTTCGTCAGTGTAATAGTAATTATATATACTATTAGGTTGTCCGACAAGTTTCTTTCGTTTTATAAGGAAATAATAGACGCACAATATTGTTTGTTTTATATTAGTTTATTGAATTATGCACGAACATAGTAATAGAGATATAACGAAATCGATCATACCTAATTCAATAAAATAATATAAAACAGAAATTGTTGTTCATCTATTATCACCTTATGAAACGAAAGAAACTTTTAGGGCAACCTAATAATATGCCCGTGGTAACTTCAGACTCGGGCCAGTCTTTATCGCCTAACGAATCCTTTTATATTATTATCTTCCGAGGTACGAAGGCCAAGTTCGTTTTTTTCGAACAAAACTGTTATATTATTTCTCTTCGGTTCTCATCTGATAGTACTTCTGAAGACGAATTCGTTAACCTTTTATATGTACGATCGATTTCAGTTAGTTTCTGAAATATTGAGCTTGCATATTTACCGATTTTTGAGAAAGGAACTCGGTTGGAATAGGGAGCACAGATGTTGGTTTTGTTCTTTCCTGAAGTACTATGTGTTATATACTACCTCTTGAAACAGATACAAGGAGCTTTTGTTAGTAACTTTGGTAATTTTAGCGTGGTTCAATTTGGATTGGCTTAGCCTCCGTGGATCTGTGGCTTCAGGCTCTGGAGATTTTCTGTATTTTCGAATGGTGTGTTCGATTTATACCCGATTGACTGCATTTGGCCTGGGTGGCCTTTGTTGCAATGTCTACGAAATATTTAAAAAACACAAGAGAGAACAAGAGAGGTTTTAATTAGGCTGGTCGGTTACGTACGTAACAACGTACTTTACTCTGAAGAGCTTTTTATACACAGACGACGAGAAACAAAATGTATTATGTTCGTATTATGTGTTATGTTATATAATGAAATGTATTCGCAGATGTGTAAAAGTAAATGACATCGACATAAAAGAACAAATATGAAAGCGAAACATTCTATTAGGTATAAAGTGTTAAATTGAATGTGAAAAATAATAGGAATTTACACTGATGGTATAGTGTTAATTAAGAAAATCCTTACAATTTGCTACGATCTTTTTACTGAGAGAAAATAAAGTAAAAAAAAAGACATCAAATGTTTTGTCAGCAACTGTTCTCTCTATCTCTCTTTCATTTATTTATTTACTGTATTTATTTCAGTAATCAAGTCTTGTCACAAATTCATTTGTTTCTTATCTACCTTAAGATAATTTACAATTTGTTTACGAAAACATTTGACATATTAATATAACGAGTTGGAATAATGGTTGGAATAACGTGGAGTGGAGCATATTCCCAGTAGCCCATTATTATTATTATTATTATTATTATTATTATTATTATTATTATTATTATTATTATTATTATTATTATTATTATTATTATTATTATTATTATTATTATTATTATTATTATTATTATTATTATTATTATTATTATTATTATTATTATTATTATTATTATTATTATTATTATTATTATTATTATTATTATTATTATTATTATTATTATTATTATTATTATTATTATTATTATTATTATTATTATTATTATTATTATTATTATTATTATTATTATTATTATTATTATTATTATTA